>JALPQD010000015.1:6214555-7414555 GCA_023101885.1 Typhlomys cinereus
AGAGTGGTCTATTGCATATTAAAGGAACATAAGGTTTGTATTTATAACTAATTATCTATATTATTGGATTTACAGGAATAGTTATTAGAGAGGCATTCTGAAACAGTATAGCATTTACCTTTGTTGTCTATATCTCCACTGCTCTGGAGGGAACTGAATCAACAGTGAGCCAAAGCATAAGCCATTCTTAGTCATTAAAAAAGAAAGACTCCAGGCTGCACATGGCTGAGACAGGAGCAAATACCAAGTCAGCCTGGGACACAACAAGCTCAGGACAGCCTGAACCACAGAACAAGACTGTCTCAGGAAAAACCAGTGTGACGTCTTTGCTTTATATTTCCACTGTTGTAAGGAATACTTGACCTCCAAAATTTAGGGGACCAATGCATTTGTATTGATGTGCACATTTGCAGGTTACAGTTGATCATGTCAGCAGGAGAGTGCTATCAACATCAGGAGCCAAGAGAAACTGGTCACACCATGGAGAAAGAACAGAGAGGGAAGACCCAATTCATGCTTTGTGGCTTGCCAAAGCCAACCCACTTCTCTCTGCATCTTATCCACATGCCCAGATAATAGACCTACCCACTATGGGTTGTGTCTTTCTGCATCATAGGCTCACTGCAGTCATTTGATTCCAAATCAACAGGGAAGCCTCCAGTCTATGTTCATGTCACAAAAAAGGAAAGATATTGGGATATTGCTGACTATATTCAAACTTGTACCATAGCTCCAAAGAGGATAGATGTATGAGTAGATAAACATATCATTCTGAGTGCAGCAAAGTTCTGAACACCAAACTCACACACATTTTTATGTCTGCTAACAGAAACATTTCTGAATAGCATGGACCCTCTGCACAGCAGTTATTCTTCCTTGGGATCAGCCAAGATTAAATAGTTGAGTGAACTACATCCGCAACTAAAAGCAGCTCTTTAGAATGCTATGAAAGAGTACTAGCCAACATTCTGGTGTAAATCCATCAGTAGTTACTCGATGTGCAAAGAAACAAGTCTCCTTGCAAGATAATTTTATGTATGGGACCAACCAAGTACTCTCTGAATGGAAGGCCTGCTCATTAGGAGGAAACAGTAGTGAGGCCACTGTAAGACTGTCTAGGAATTTCTGAAAGGGAGGGAGAGCTCAGGCCCTGGAAGAGAACCCAGGCTATGCAAACATGACAATATACTACCTTCCAAACACTTGTCTCTAAGCCCATTGGAGTAACATACCTCTCATCCTGCAGCCAAGAAGACATCTCAACAGGAAGCAGCCATTACAGCGAACCACAATGGATCTAAGTGCAGAAAGAAAGCAACTAAGGAGCATTCATAAATAGGACATCCAACAGTCATGTCCCACCACAACAAAGTCCAGCTTACTCTACATAGGAGGAGACAGAAAGAATGTGAGAACCACAACAGGGGGAGGATCACCAACAGACATTACCCCCTAATCATAAAACCTAAATAACTATGAACACAGTGCAGCCAAGTCTATCTGCACATAACAAAAGAATGGACCCAGAAAGATAGCACAATGAGTGAGGGGGTAATAAAGATGGCCTTCTCCCTCACATAGTGATCACTGATGGTCAAAACTGGCCATGAGGAGTGATCCCTCTGGCATCAGTGGGACAAAATGATGCCCTGTCGTATAGCAGATATCCAGTAACATGCAAAAACAGACATCTCCTATTGGATTCATGAGGACACATGTATAAAAAGGGTTACCATAAGAGGAGGCAAGCTTATCTGGAAGAAATCTCCAAAGGGGAAGAAGGTTGATAAGATAGGGAAATAGGGAAGAAAATTAAAATTACATTTTGATTTTAAATAATTTAAATTTAAAACAGACAATTCTAGGCTTGGGACAAGTAACTCAGTTGCAGAGTATCTGCCTAGCACTGGAGGGGTTGTTAGTTCATTCCTTAGTGCTGAGGTATTTTAAAAAATGACACACAGAAAACAATTACTTTCAGGTTAGTAAGATAGTTCAACAGAGCTATCTCACTGACCCTAGATAAAATGCCAAAAAAAAAAAAAAAAGAATTCTAACTCAAGGCTACTAACCTAGAGGATGATCTTGAAGAGAGCCTGGGCATTTTAGACTTCAAAGACAAGGGTTTTATTTGCAAGTCTTTACATTTCTTGTTGCAGGAAAATGTGATTGGATATTACTTGGAACCTAATGAGTTTACCAAAATACATGTAAATAGGATGAATATTTGGCAGTGGATACATTAGCCAAAGTACATTCCAATGACTTCACCAAGTTGCTGAGTCACACCAGAAGACAGTCCATTCAAATTTCAGGTCTGTTGGTGTTGATTTTATCATAGTAAGTTAAAGCCACTTTGCAGGACTGATTACTAAACTTTGGCTCACACTTGTGGAAATGGATTTTGATTCATGACTGGAACACTAGATAGTCCACATTCTCTTACCTGATGTTTCCCTTTTCCTGAGTGTTTGCTTTTTTACCAGAAGTTTCTAAGAGTCTTATTCTGATTCTGCCTTCCAAGTTTATTCCTTTTGGCTTACTCCCCAAAGGAAGTTCATTTGTGGCTTTCAACATCTCTGCTCAGGTCCATTTGTTTGACATCTCAAGTTATACCACCAGCTAGTGTCAGCAACTGGAACTCAGTGGGTTTAGGACATGGTGTAGCACCTTTTCATAGCAGAGCTGAGGGTTTTTCCCATCACACACACAGTATTTATAGTTTTTCCTCTTTGCCCATTGACTAAAATACTGAGACCATTTGCCCAGATCCTCAAGTTAAATGCTCCTTGAAGGCATCTTTAATATTACTGCCCAAGTAGCTTGTTTAAAATGACACTCTTGTCCAGCATCATTTGCTGCTAATCCCAATCATATGAAGATCCCTTTAGTCATTACTTACAGATGATCAAGACCAGAACCCTGCTTTCTATCTGAACCCTGCCTTCTGGACAGAATGTTGGCTTCTTCCATTCACCTGGGATCCACCAACAGAATTTCCTTTCTTGAAAGTCAAGTATCCTCCATGGAATCTTTTCTAACACCAGTGCCTCTGTCTCACTGAAGAAATGTCAAGTATTTTTTTCCCATTGCTTATATTTACAGATGCTAATTGTAGTTCGGTTTATATACATCACTCTTGCTCTTTCACAGTAGGCCTGTGTGCATGCCTACTCATGACTCAGTGAGATTCAAATGAATTCTCTATGTGCTTGAAAGAAACGACATTGCAGGTATGTTTCTGGAAGCCCACTCAGCCACGCAGTGGTTAAGAGCTCACACAGCTTTCTGTCCATGAGGAAGCAGTGTCAGGACCCAGCTTTCATCCAGAAAGCCCAGTATTCTTCTTCTGAAGATATTGAAAAGAGCAAGAACTTGCTTCCCAGAGTCAAAGTAGCATCCATTCAAGATCTGCTTCCATTTTAAACCTTGAATAACTTTCAACACTTTCTACGTATAAAAAGTAGTAGTGATGTTCTCTACACATACGGTTCCAGGGAAGGATTATATAAAATGCACATGAAATACCTTGTATTATACGGGTCACAAAGAAAGGAGAAAAAATGTTCATTCTATTTTGAATGTAAGCATTTGAGTCATCCTTAATGTTTAAACCACCTTAAAATATACAGGATTCAATACTAAGAGACTCAACTTCAGCTTGAAGCCTTCAACATACATTTTTGAGGTCTGGGTTTACTGAGGCACTGAATTACCCAAAGCTTGTTGGTGATTCCCAACTTGCTAATGAAGGACTGCAGATTGGCAGCTGAGTGGGTGTTACAAACTGCCATGCTGCACAGTTGCTCAAAGGCCTGTAATGCTGTGGATTCCTAAGTTAGCAAAATAATTCTTGAGTGTATTGTTACATAATAAATATTTAGAAAAGTAATTAGTCATAAGGACTTTTGAGACTCAAAATACGTCGCACTACAATGGAGACTATAAAATATGCTTAAGGAAATATTAGAGATTGTTTACTGAAGATAAATGTTTTCCACAGAGACATAAGTTGGCTAGAAAATTTTTATGGAAAAACAGATTCCATTTCTCTTTCACTTAGTAATATGAACTTTTGGTCCTTTTTTGGTTATTATTTCTGGGTGGGTGCAGAGCTCATGATTTATGTGAGAAACTATTGGAATTTCACAGAAGTTGTTGGAAAATATTTCAATCCCCAAAGTTGTTGCCACGACATTCCTATAAAAGGATTTCAGTGGACTGGAGCGATTTTCTTGTTTCCATTAGATAGCTTAGTGAAATCTCCATCGGCTCCAAGGAAATTAGAGACACCATGGTCCCTGGAGTCCTCCATGTATCTTTCTACCAACAGAACACGTTTCACCACGCCTTTCAGCAACCTTCAGTTCATGCTATCAAACTACCTCATTTTTTCTCTTCTAATTTCCTTTTGGTGCTTCAGATTCTCTCTGCAAACATTCCTGTACCTATGTATCTAAGTAACAACACATATACATTCTGTTTTCTTTTTACCACACAGTATAAAGCAACTAAAAATCTCAGTTAAAAAAAATGGGCAGCAAAAGATAAGGTTAAAAGGCTGGAGATCTAGCTCAGTGGCAGAGCAGTGGACACTGCACAAGCCCCTGGTCTGGTTGCTAGCCCTGGAAATATATATATTATTAATCTGTTGCAAATATATGGCTAAATGATGAAGGGAACAAAGAACATTGTAAGACGCCACTGGAGACCATAAAGAAATGAAATTCCCATAGTTAAAGGGCAGAAAAGCTGAAAGAATCTTATGTCCCACTTTTGCCTCATTCTGGTAGGTACTTGAAACAAGCTGCTAGAAGCTGATGCCCAGTACAGTGGTGCCCAGGAGCAGTGGTTCCCAGTCTGTAGGAGTACCCAGTCAGCAGAGGTGCCTAGCCACAGTCGTGCCCAGTCCCAACGGTATCCAGCTATTGGGGTGTACATCTGTTAGCAGTGTCCAATGGTAGAAGGAACATGGCTGCAGGCACTGGTTGGTATCTTACTAGTCAGGACAGTTTCTGTCATCCCTGTTTTCTGGTGTCTAGATGGGCTCCTACAGACAACTTTTTTTTTGGCAAAGTCTTTTTCATTCGTTAACTTCTATTATGTTCATTAAAATCATGAAATTTCACATGAATATCTTCTAAAAACAATATGGACTATGGCTGTAGCTCAGAGATACATGTATTAAGCCCAGCATGTACTAAGCCTTGGGTCAGATTCAAAGCACCAAAACAAACGAAATACAACAAAACAAAACATCAATAAAAACAAAACCAGAACAAAGCAAAATAGAGCAAACCAGGGCTCATGATCCTCTCACAAAGTCTGGGAAGGAAGTAAATGGGATTCTGCAAAAACATCTACACCCTACAATGAGTAAACCTCAATAAATATTAGCTGCACTTTCCCACTGATCTATTGAAGAAGGAGATGTAGTTCCACAGTTTCAGTGCTCTTCTCCCAGAAGACAGATCCTTGAAATTTTATTGTCCCCAGGGAAGCAACTAAGTCTCTACTTCCTGTTCCTCATCCCTATTCCACCTTCTTCCTGTCATCTGCTTGGGGTCAAGGATCTGGTGTGGGACAACAAATTATACAAATAGTTAATAAAATCAGTGATTGTGTGAAATCCATAACATAAATTCTCGAAAGCCTAAAGCCTTTGTGTTTTTAAAATGAAGACAATACAGTCCCCATATCCTCAGGATAGTGCTTGGTGTCACCTTAAATCCTTCAGTGTAGACTGGGGAGATGGCTCAATAGTTAAAGTGCTTGTCATGCAAGTACCAAGACTGAAACTCATATCCCCAAATCCCACTTCAAACCTTTAACCGTCAAGTGAGTTTGGTGAGGACTGTTAAAACTCAGAGCAACTTGCTGTTAGGGCTGGTCTTAATTTTAAAACTCTGGATTTTATTAGAGAACCTGCCTCAAGAAGAATAAGGTGGGAGAGTGATTGTGGATGATCCCTATCATCCTTAGGAATGTTTTCACAGTCTGGGTGTGGTAACTCACACCTCTAATCCCAGCACTTAGAGGTTGAGGCAGATGGCTTGTGTCAAGTTCAAGGCCAGTCTGGACTACACAAGAATCCCAGGCTTGCCTGAGTTACAGCCTAAGATACTGTCTCAAAACAGTAATTAAATAAATAATTAAATAAACAATTGGAATGTCAAGAAAAAAGGAATATAGGGAGAAGGATTAGATGGGAGCAATGAAAGAGAGAGAGGGGGAAATGCCAAAAGTTAGCTAGAAACTCTATGGCTGCTTGGTGAAGGAGATGCTTCTATTTTGATAAATGCTGATTTCTCTCAGCAAGACTCAGTGGTGCAAGCCAGCAGTCTGCCTCTGCAATACGATGTCATGGATTTTAGTATTCTCATAGTGAAGAAAAATACTTGGACTTAGGTAACACTCTGGATGGTAAAGAGCTATTTTATAGATTTTTAAGAGTGTGGATATGTCTTTGCATAGTAACAGGTTTTCCTGTGCTGAATTCTTTCAAAATTAAATTTATGGACCGTTCATAGATTCCAGTGGTGTGGGGCCACAGTCGCCTCAGTATATCATATGACTTCAGGAACTCAGACATGGAAAGTCTCCTACTGGTGCATTCATTATGCCATTGGAAAGTTTTACCGTTAAATATTTAAAAATCAGTCTGTTTATCTAGATTTGTGAATTCATTTCAAATTATTTTTAGGCTGTACTACTGTTTCACGTCGAGGAGGACAGAAACACTTGTTAAAGATCTTGGAACAGAAAGCCAGAACCACTTTGCATGGTTACCAAAAGGGATAGCCATTTGGTCCAAGATGTCAGTTTCTTGGCTCTCGGTGGTTTAAGTAGAGAAGTTGAAAATAAAATAAAATCTATCCAGATATTGTCAAGAAGGCAAGTAGCCCTTGCAAATTGTTTACAGGAGAGCAAATCACCTCCATTCCTACTCCCACTAGCATAACGTGGCATAAAACCTGGAGCACTCTCGGAACTGTATTCCAAGTGCTCTGAGCAGAAGAGCGCTCCTTCAGAAGCACCCATCCTTGTCCTCTGTCTTGATGACTCACCGAATTCTGCTCAGTGGCTTTGCTGGCAGCACAACAGTGTTTTCCTGGTCACAAGCCACTTTCACTTGGATCCTGCTCTGTCTGGGTTTTAATGAGGAGACATCCCGACTTTAGGTAAAGTGAGAGGTGACTGTGGGGTGTTAGCAAGTTTCCACTGCAGAAAACTGACTTCTGTCAGGAAAGTTGTATGTGTGTGTGTGTGTGTGTGTGTGTGTGTGTGTGTGTGTGTGTGTGTGTGTGTCTGTGTGTGTGTGTGTGTGTCTGTGTGTGTGTGTATACATGTTTTTTTGTGAATGTATGCATGAGAGTGCACATGCACATGTGTGCACATGTGTTTGGAAACCAGAAATCAACACTGAGAAAAATGTCCTTCCTTGGACAGCATCCACCTTGGTTTTTGACACTGGGTCTCTTATTAGCCTAAAACCTATCAATTAGGCTAAGCTGGCTGCCTGTGAGCACTAAGATCTGCCTGTCTCTGCCTCTGGAGCACTGGGATTACACGTATGTGCCACCATAGGGGTATATTGTTTTTATATAACTTGATTTCTGAGTGTAGTTCCTGATGGTAGTGTGGGACTCACTTCCCTGACCGAACTGTCTCCCCAATCTTCACATCAGTGCTTAAAAAAAGAAAGTGAAGGCTGGAGAGATGGTTCAGGGGTTAAGACTCTGCCTCACAAGCAGAAGGTCCTGAGATGAGCCCAGGTCCCACGTAAAAATACCAGGCAGAAACGGTGGCAGCCTGTACTTCTGAGCCTGGTGGGCAGAGCCTGGGACATCCCAGAGCAAAGCAAGAAGGAGGTAGAAGCAATCCAGGATGATTCATGAAGTGACCCTTGATCCTCCACAGCGATACACAGTGCCCTCTGACACACACATACACACACACGTAGAAAGAGAGTAAATAAATAAAATGTAAAAAGTGCCATTTCCTTATATACTGAATTTCGTATACTGAATTTTGACAAACCACAAAGCATCATAACAGGATTTTACTGAAAAAAATGTTCTTGTCCTTCCTGCTCAACTTTCCCTAAATTGGCCTTTGTAAACAATATCCCTGCATCAGGACAGCTGACACACTCTGGCCCTGGCAGGGAGTTGTGTGGGAAGGAGTCTAGGGAAACCAGGTCGACCACTATGAGCTTCTCAGATCCTCTGCTTCCCCAGTTGAGGTGCTGATGTTGTCCAGGGATCCCACTCTCATCTTAGAGCCTCTCTACTGGGAGCCTGTAATATAAGTCACAGATGGATGTAAGCACTTTGGAGAACCCAAACTGCATTTAGCAAGAGCTAGAGAAATCTAGCCAGTCACCTTTTGATGTATTGATGAAGTACTTGCAGAGGTGCTCAGGGGCCCTGAGGAAATTCAGAACAGAAGGGTACTGACATCCTTCTCTCTAGAGCTTTCCTGGCCCATTCCAAGGAAGTATTGTAATTTGTTCTGACAAGCCTCACATGTTCTCATAACAAGCCCATGTAGAACTTAAATTTAAGTTTGAGTTTTACGGGTCTTTGAAAGTCCTACAGAATAGCATAATTCTCATCATTATCTCTGCTTTCCAATTAATTCTAGCTGTAATCCACCAGAAGAACCTTCACGATCTCCCTAAATACCTTGTCACACCACTAACTTAATTAATAATGGTATGAAATGCATTATTTTGATATCAATATTAATATTAATTCTTCCATAGTCTGAGATAGAAAGCAATTAACTTATTTATCTATTTTTGAGATGGTATTTTCTGTATGTCAGTCTGGCCTTGAATTGCTGTGTAGCCCAGATGACCCTGAACTCCTGATTCTCTATCTCTACCTCTTGAATGCTGGTATCTAAGACGTGTGCCATCAAAACTGATTTATGTCATGCCAGTGAAAGATCCAATTACTTTATGTATGTTGGGCAAATACCGGGCTATATCCCTATGCCCAAACCAGTTCTTTTTTGTTGTTGTTGCTTTGCAAAAAATTCCCACCAATGGCAGGGGAGATGACTCATCAGTTAAGACTCTAGCTGCATAAGTAAAAGGACCAGAGTTCAGATCCCTGGAGCCCGTGGAAAATGCCAAGCAGATGAAGCAGCCTGCCTGTAATTTCGGCCTCAGAAGGCAGAGGTTGGGAATTCCCAGAGCAAATTGGTTAGCTATATTAGCCTCAAAAGAATAAGGTGGAAAAGAATGATTCATGACTTCAGTCTGAGGTCTTCAAAAGTATAGGCACACAAGTATAGTCACATACATTCAAACATACACACACACACACACACACACACACACACACACACATGCACACAAACCTCTGTACACAGACACATGAAAATGGAATAAGGAAAATCTAGCAAGAGAAACAGACAATAAGCTCAACTACCAAGAGTTTCCCCATGAGTCAAACTCAAAGTCAGTTTAATTAAGTCTGTGGCACTGAGAACAGGGCAAAGGAAGAGGCTGGAAGGAATGTGAAAGCCAAGGGATAGTGAGCCAAAGAGGAAGTCAGCCACCCCGAATCTACCTGGGGAGAACCAGCCAGGGGAGCTGAGGCTCAGGAGAATCGACTCATGGACCAGCCAGGCCTGACAGTCAGGAGCATTGCACGTGGCTCCCAACGACCCACGTGCCTGGTGCCAAGGATTGTGACTTTCAGAAGGCAGCAGTATTCACTGGAAAGAGCTGGCTTACAGAGCCCTAACTAGAATAAAATGTGCAGACATTTTAACAAGGGTCATCCAAAAGGTGATTTTTTTTCTTCAGATGTGCTTGTGAAGGGATTTATCCTAAGAAAACCTTAGGGAATCAGCGAGGAAAGAGAAATTTCACATGGCCACGAGTGAGGGTGATACGCCATGAGCTGAGCATTCCTTGGTAATTTTCTCTTCCCCCCACGTGGAAACAATGGACTTGAGTGTTTCACAAAATGTGCTGATTTACGCAGATGTGAAAAGCAGCTGATATGAGGGAGCCACACACAGGCCTTCCCTGTCCAACCGAGAGAGGAACCTTGCCCAGCACTGGGAGTTCAGTCTCTACCCTAAACAGGGTCAGTTCCAGAATTCGACCACTTCCTGGAAGTCAAGCTGCAAGGAGCTCTGCAGAGGGGTCTCTGGGCTGGTTCATGGACTCTGACTAGCAAGAAAATATTTCCTGATTTATCATTTTCAAATGAAATTCAGTTCAGTTGTCCAGTGCCTTCTGCATGTTCTGTGTGCAGAACAGTAGTGTGAATTAATAACTTTTCTTGTTCAATGTGGGACATGTCACATCTCAGAGGTGGCATCTGATCAGATTTGTCCCGGGCACTGTGAAAGTATAGGAATGTCATAGTTAGGTACAGGTGTCTACTTGACAGTTGAGGGTTTGAGTTCTGGGCACATTTGTGGAGAATTAGTAGTTGAGTTAAGCCCAGAGCAAACCTGAAGTGGATTGTCTAGTTCATGGGGAAGGTCCAGCCTATGGTGGGTGGAACTAGGCCCTGGAATAAATCATGGAGAGCTGGTTGAGAGAGTCAGCATCCTTCTGTACACTTGGCCAGACATGCTGGTTGGGCAAATAAGGATCATCCCTCTCTCAGCCATTATGTAGAGATGGTGTGTCCAGTTCCCAGACTGTAACTGGACTGTTGTAAGAAAATAAACTCCTTGTTCTCTTAAGCTGTTTGATGGTTATTTATCAACAATCATGCAGGTGAACTGCAACAAGGAATAACTGAAACTTATCCTTTGTGTTTGTTGTTATCATTTGTTTATTTTTGTGGCAGTTCTGGAGCTCAGGCTAGCCTTGAATTCTGTAGTAAAGGTGACCTTGAGCTTCTGATCCTCCTGCTTCCATCTGTAGAGTGCTGAGACTGTTAGAATGCACCACCATGCCAGGTTTATGCAGTGCTTGGGATGGAACTCTGGTTTCCTTTGTGATAGGCAAGCCATCTATCAACTGGGCACCACCTCAGATCCTCTTTTGTTGAATGAGCAATATCAGAGCAATGTCAGAAAGTAGCTGCACCCAGTATGAAAGATGGTATGGTGGAGCCTCAAAGAATTGAACATAGATTCCTCATAGGACTCCACAACTCCACTCTAGCACATGTGCACCAAGGAACTATAAGCAGAAACTTCAATAGGCAAAATACTGCTTACAATGGTCAGAGCTAATGTCCACAAGATATGCGCAATGAGGGAATATTAGTCATCACACAAAAAGGAAAGCCTTCTGACACATGTTAACTGGGATGAAACGTGGGAACATATAAGGCAAGGCCAGCCACACACAGAAGCTGCCTAGAGAGCACATGAAGAAGAGAGCCAAGCAGATGGCAAAGGTCCCAGGAATATGCAAGAGGGATGGAGACTCACAGTGGAGTGGCAGCTGTGGGGGATAAGGGGAGGAAGAACAGGAAGAAAGGAGTTACTGTTTAATGGGTGGGAGAAAGTCAGTCTTGGAAGGGGAAGAGTTCTGGAGACAAATGGTGAGATGGAGGAATTACAGTACAAATACAGTGAGGACCCATGGACTGTGCTGTGAGAAGGCTTAAGTGGAATTTTTTAATGTACTTCGTGTAAGGTATCAAAGGATGGAAGAAGTGTGCTCAAAATCAGTCACTGCATGAATGCACCCGTGCAGCATGCACTCCCACCAGGGAAACTCCCAGTACCACAAACCAGTAAAGAAAGGGAATTCTCTCCTCATTGAAACAATGATGTGTTATCCAGAACACTTTGAAGAACTTTCCAGAATGTGTGCAGCTGTGTGCAGAAATCACACTGATGCTGGGATTTAAAATGTGCGTTCATTTATCATCTTCCCTCCAAACCATGTATGAGCTGATGAGAGCTGCAGGCAGTGGCCTCTGTGCACAGACAAAGCTCTGCTGCCTGATGCTGTCAGAATGCAACTGTGATAGAGAAAATGGAGCTCACTCTGTTCCCCAAGCCATGTTATTCTGGTGCCTCCTGCCACCGGCCAAGGCTGGCCTGCATAGAGGTGTGTAGGAAAGGCAAAGATCTCAATGAAGCATAGAATTCCCTTAAATTGTGGGGAACATCAATCTTGTGTTGCGTATTTTATTTTTCACTGTATGCTAAGTGCTTATAAAATTTCTTGGCACAAGCCAAGTGGGGTGTCAACCCAATATTTGGGGAGTGGAGGCAAATGTTTCAGGAGTTCAAGACCATTCAGGGCTACTAGTGAGTTCAAGGTCAGCTTGACATACGTGAGATCCCCCACATACACTGCCCAGATCAAAGCAAATGCAACAAACCTGACATTCCATAGCTTTCTGTGTCTATCTGTCTCCATTTCAACTTGCCCCATGTCCCTTCAACTATTGGCTGTCTTCAGGATTATCTTGACAGCCTTCTTCCCATCCCATCTATGTGTACTGAACAGGATCTGTAGCTTTCTTCGAGAATTTCATCTGAATGGAGTGTGTCATGTGTGCTGCCTGGTGCCTTACTCTGCTGCACGTAGTCTGTGAAGTCATCAGTGGTATGGGGTATGCTGTAGCATCTTTTGTGAAATTTGTAGCTGTCTTGTCTTTGCCCCATGCCATTCTTACTGTTGTGGGTGGATTGGATGTGAAATGTCCCCTCCCATAAGTTGTTTCTATCAGGCATTTTGTCACAGTGATATGAAAGTAATTAATATGCTACAGCATGTCAACTTTTCAGTATTTCATCTTTTCTGGTGTTAGCTGAACTCCTCCACTGCTTCCACTTCTAAGTTTTTATGAAGCTTGTTGCTCTGAACATCCAGACATCTGTGACACTTGAAATCGAGAGTTTCAATAGAGTGTACTCTCATTTTCTAAGTAACAGAAATTTTCAAGGTGCTTACATTTATTTAACCCTTTCCAAGCAGAGAATTCTTGTGCTTTACATTCTGGCCAACTTTTGAGGTCTCCGTGGCTGTGTACTGAAGAGCTTGAATGACTCTATTATAGCAAATGGGCATATGCCTTTGTGTATGACTCTTTTGTATGTGTGCGAATGAGTGTGTTTCATATGCTTCCTTTATGTTTGTGGGAAACAAAATATAAATATATAAACTATGTGAGTATATGTCATTTGGGTTCCTTATGTTGTCCAAGTTTGGTATCCTTTCTCAAGCACGATTATTTTTTGTTTGTTTGTAGCAGCTTTTTATAGACAACAGAGATTAATCCTTTTTCCAATTTTATTATGATAAGATTTTCTCTAGATTAATGGTTCAATTTTTTCTCTCTTTAGCCAACAGAAACAAATTTTCAATATTATGACTCATCATATTTTCAAAATTCTTCATTCACATTGTCAAACGAATCAGTGAAATCTATTATATAATAGAGAGTTTCTACCTTAATGTCCCAGAAATTCTACACGCATAGAAAGAATTGACTGGCAAACTGGTAGACTCATGTCATTTTGTGAGAATTTTATTTACGGTGTATATAAAACACACTTGGAACTGCGTTTTAGGTACAATGTGAGCACTAGGCCCTGGGGTTCAGTGGGATTGGTTTTAGGACTTCTCAGACATCAGAATCCCAGGGATGATCATTTGTTGAGCATGTTGTGATTAGCCATCAAGTGGCATTATTAGGAAGAAACAACAAAAGGAACTGGCCTGTATATGTACAGTAAAGACACAACTGAGGAATTATATTTACAAGTCTACAGTTGGTTCCATCTGCAGAAGTAGAAGCCATGGGTATAAGCTGACTGTATTCTATTTTCCCAAATGCATATTCAGTTATCAGCATTACTTAGGTAAGTGTTAACTTCTTTTCACTATTCTGTGGTTCTGCTTAGAATTTTGTTTCTTTACAGGCACATACACTCTCCAACAATGAATAGTCAGAGACCCTATTTGCATCCATGCAGACAAACACATGCTATCCAGAAGCAAATATCTGCTTCTATGTACACAGACACATGCTGTCCACCAATCAAGGGCACAGAATGTGAATCTCTTCCTTCACAGAGTGCATATGTTTACAGAGAGAATCAGACAACTAACAACCAATATTGCTAATGAGTTAATTGTTTTAATATTAAAAGGTGATTCATGCTAGGTGAAAAATGAAGAAGTAGTCCTGACATGGACATTATTTGACATTGAAATGGACAGGGTCCTGCATTAATCAAGTCTGAGGAGCATATGAGATGAGACAGTCATGTTTGTAAGTATGGTGGTGAGGATCCTGGTCTTGCAAAAGGGCTGAGAGCTGGTCAGACATGTGGAATGGGAAAGAACCCAGAACTGGACGTACGTCTGTCCCTGAAAAGGATTGAGAGCTAGATAGATGTCCTTCAAGCCAAGGATGTTGCATGGAAGCCAGAAAGCTGGGTTGATGTACAGAACAGGTATATAAGCAGGAACCGAGTTGAGAGGTAGAGAGTGAAGGAGTAAGTGAAAGTTGTGCCATTTTGAAGATACTAAGAAGCTACAGAAACTTGTTGGCAGTCAGATTCTTATTTGAAATGATTTTGCAGGCTGCTGAATTAAGAAAGCACTGTGACTGAGAAGGACTAGCTTATTCTCCTGAGAGGCAGGGTCATGCTGAAGTGTATCTCAGTGGTTCAGGACATAGAAGGATTTTAGCTCTGACCAAATATAGGCAGAAAGATTAAAGAAAGGTCAAGTACTATGTATTTTTTGGCATGTGGGTATTAATGTGTGTGAGTGTTGTTATACATATTTGTGGATGCATATGTGAGTGTGTGCATGTGGAATCCTTGGGGGAGGAGGATTCCTCGAATATTATCCACATCGTTTTATGAAACAGTATCTCTCATTGGGACCTAGAACTCTCCAAACTGGTTAGGCTGTCTGGCCACTGAGATCCAGGATTCTGCCTGTGTCAATCTCACTGACACTGGGATTATAAGCAGGTGCTGCCATGCCTGGCTTTTTAAAATAATACACATTTTAGAACAGAGCTAACATAATCTGTAAACAGATTGAAATGGCGCATAGATGAAAATGAGAAAAAAGAGTTCGATGGGGCTGAAGGTGCTGTGGGAGTCCAACATCACAGACATGAAGTTTGCTGTGTTCCAAGATCTAGAGTGGAAAGAACTGAAAGTATACTGAGACACTATATGGCTCCAGAGAATGACTGGAATTTCACTCTGTGAGGCTTCTTTTTCTGTGACACAAAGGTACACACTCTCAGATGTCTGTCTGGGGGCAGTATGTCCAGACAATGAGAAGACAATTTCCCATATTGTTTTCTCAAGTATGTCTTAATTGCTGACCTTTGCACTTCCTTAAAAAGTTTTAAAACAAGTTTGACAACTGTTACATGGAAACAAAAGCAAAACTAAGAAAACCTGCTGCTCATGTAGGCAGTTGTTTTATACCAACAACTTGTTTTGAGATGATGGCTTAAGAATTTAGTTCTGAATCTT
The DNA here is from genome assembly GCA_023101885.1 of Typhlomys cinereus. Classification (NCBI taxonomy): domain Eukaryota; kingdom Metazoa; phylum Chordata; class Mammalia; order Rodentia; family Platacanthomyidae; genus Typhlomys; species Typhlomys cinereus. Next base: position 6,230,006 of record JALPQD010000015.1, read on the forward strand.
CAGTCTGTGATTAGTGTATCTCTTGATTAACTCAGGTCTTAATTAATTATGCTTAGTGAACATTCATAATATTTTCTGTACAGGTCTTGTATATAAATCACTACATAGTTTTTGCTGCTTTTATGAAAATGTTGTGATTTCTCTTGCTTTAGGAGTTGCTGATATATAGAGAGGTATTTAATTTTTGTTTCTTTTCCAGAAAGTTTGTTAAGATGAAAAACTTGTCATTTGATTTAGTAGTGAAATTAGCTGTAATACCTAATTTTAGTTTGTTAACACTGTTAATAATTACTTTTAAGATATTCTCAATCATTTTTTTATTTCCTTTTCCTTTTTCTTAGTTTTGTATAGATGACAGTATCAGGTAAGATTTTCATTAAAGTGTTGAATGGAACTGAAGGTATCAGTCATTTTTGTGTTCCTTCAACTCCCAACAGGATCATGTCCTGAAGTTTTATTTACTGAAGTTTTTCTCTACATTGAGTTAGCATTAGATCAAGAGATTTTCATGTTTATTGAGATAATTTTATGACCTCAAATAGTGTTAATATGATAATCATATCTATTGTTTTTAATATGAAAAAATTCTTCATTCCTAGTGCAATTGACTTGTATATTGCTAGGTTAGGTTTGTTAATATTCCATGTACACTTCTTTCCATTTATCTTCATGAATGGCAAAAAAAGGCATAGTTTCTTTATCCATTTGCTCTAGCTGTATTTTGGGTTGTGGGGTCATGCTATTCTCAGAAAATGATAGAAAAGTGTTCTTCTCTTCATTTTACAGGTAACAAAGTTAGATTGGATTTATTTCCCTACTCCCCACCCTCTTTTCCTTCCTTTCTTTCTTTCATAAGGACCTGAAAGCCCCCTGAACAACATTTCTGAGTAGAACCCTCTCCTTCATGGTTCAGGTATTAAGCAGAGTTGCTACTTCTCCTTGCTCAGTTTTGTTATTTCATGTTTTTCCCTTTCATGGTCTATTCTCATTTCATCTTTGTTGCATAATATCCCTGCAAAGCTTTCATGATTGTGGTCACCTTCCATGTCATTTTGGTCTTCACTTGGGTATTTCCGATACTGGCTATCAGACTTGTCTCCTTTTCTAAGAACAATATTTGAGTTACTTCAGCTTTATTAATCTTTTCAAGCAAACATCTCTTTACTCCTTTGATATTTCCTATTAATCAACATCTTCTGGCTCATTGGTTTCTGTTTTTAACTTTGATATTGCATTCTTTTGATATGTTTCTTAGTCTTCACTCTTTTGGGAGAGTTGCCAGCCTTCTTTTTGTAAGTGATTCAAGTTCAATCAAATTGTATTCCTAGAATATACCCTATGTCATTCCAATGTAAAGCAGAGTTGATTTACCATCCAGCATCTTCAGTTAGTATATTTTTTCGGTATATATTTAAGAAGTATGTGTATTCATCCTACAGTTCTGGGATACAGACATCTGGGATACATCCTTTTTCTGAAAGGCCTTTTAAGGGATGTTTGCAAATTATATTGCCCAGTTTTGTTTACTTTATATCATGTCTGTGATGCCACATGATTACATTTTCCTTTTGTTTTGTCTATTTTTCCTTAAGTCATTTTCTTATTTACATGTATTAAGATTCTATTTTAAGAAATACAAAACCTTAGATATTTTCCTAAGACATTTACCTTAAAATGTCCATGTTATTAACATCTCACCATGGAAGGGATAAGATTTCAAGAAGTTCAATAGCTCCTTGAAAGATTATTGAGGGTTAATGCTGAATATGGGGAAGGGTACTTTTTTAAAATCCCATGTTAGTCTTAGATGTAATCTTCTGACTAAATTCCATTTTCTCTGTTACTAATAAAATTAGTGAACTTTACTTTCGTTACATACTGTTGTTACTATCTGGATAGCTGGAGATCATGTCTGGCCTCCCATGCATGTGCAATAAATGCTCTTCTCCCTGAGCTATCTGTTTCCCGTTCACTTTGATGCAGGACCTTGATAAGTTCCTCACACTGGGCTTTAACCTGTTCTGTGGACCAGGCTAGCATTGAACCTATGACCTCCCTCTTCCACCCCCACTCCGCCTCAGCCTGGGATTAATGTCCTGCACCATAAGTCCAGCATGGCCTGCTATTTAATTCTGAGTCACCTTCAACTTCTCTGCTTCTTTATGATGTAGATAAGAGAAAGTAGACTTAAAAAATCTTGGCAAGCAATGCATGCTTGCTCTTTAGAGAAATGATAGGCTTTTATTTTTATAGGCACTTATTTATTTGGTTGAAGTGAATGTTGTTAGTCTATCCTTTCTCCTCCCTTTTTGTTTTCTCTGCTTCAAAGCTTTCATTTGGATTGAACCATTTTAATCCATTTTATGTTTTGTTCATATTTGTAAGTTTATCTCTATTTTTCCATTTTCTCTATTTTTATTAGCAAAACAAAAACAATTTCAACCTTTCTCACACTTAGGGGTAATACATCTACCATCCTCCTGTGCCAATTTTAGAATACTTTCAAATCTGTGAATCCTTTCTCAACCTGACTTAACAGCCATGTTCATTCTCTTTCTCTCCTCCTGGTCTATTGACCTCACATATTCTTATTGCTACATAGATGCGAACTTATTTGGGTCCTCCCTGCTCCCAGCTTCCCTCTCCCTTTCATCAGGACACCTATTGTGAGACGCACATTGAATAGGTGAACAAGCAGCATTCCTTGGAGGACCATGTACCCCATTCCATTCTACTTCTCTAAAAACCTTCTTGAAGTTTGTCATCCACCTGTGTTCAATGCACACAAGTGCACATGTGTTCACGAAACCAAAGACTGATGTGAGCATTCTTCAGAAAATGCTGTCTTGAGAGATGACTGTGGGAAATTCCATCTTAAAAGTTGGAAATTTTCTATAAAACAGGAAGGTATGATACTTCTATCTTAAAATAATTGTTATATAAGCCTCAGATACTTGTGAGTTCTCCAAAGAAGGTGAATGATAAGTTTGCCTATAATGTCATAAATAATGTATTTCAGAAATAGATGTTTAGGACCTGTCTAAAAGTATAAGCATGGGAGTATAGACATATAAGCAGTGCATAGAGTTAGTGAGAAGATTGTGTTCTATAATGTTCAGCATCAGGACTGAAGATGTAGCTCAGGGTAAGATACTTTCCTAGCCTGTATAAGGACCCATTTCCATCCACAAACAAGCAACTAACTTTTCATAAAAAGGACAAATATTGGCTCAGCAAGATGTTTAGATGGGAAAGCGTCCAGAGTGTGATCCCTGGAATACACAGGGAGGATGGAGAAAATCAAATACTGAATGAAGTCCTCTTACCTTTATATATATGTTGTGGCACACATGTGCCTACTCACCTCTCTCTCTCTCTCTCTTCCTCTCCTTTTTTCTCTCTCTTTCTGTTCTCTGTCTTTCTCTCAAACAAATAAAATATTTCAAAAGTATGAATACTATGTAATCTATTCAAACCAAGAGTGGTGTTTAATTTGAAACTCTAGTGATCATATATATTTATGTGAAGAGCTTATGAGAAATAGTTCAGTGCAGTTGAAGGTCATGATGTGATCTCCCACCAGGGGTTTGGATAGCAGTGCTGTCTGTGTCACTCTTGTGCTCATTGCTTAGTTTTAAATAGCAGATTAAATCACAATACCATTCCATGACCTGGAGTTTTCAGTAAGATTGCTAAAATAATTAGGCTGTCATGTTCAAGTATTCAACAATATTTATTATTCACAGAATGAATTTATGCATTCTTTATATTGAGTTTTTCAGAAAACATAGCTTGTGCTGCATTAGCATTATTTTATTTATTTAAGACGTGTGTACATCTATGTATATATCTATGTAAAATACATATATGGATAATATTGATTGTATGGGGGATTGGAGATGGAATCCAGGGGCTCGCATCTGTCACTTAAGTACACTCTGCCCCCCAAAAAAGTATTTTTATGTCTGAGATACAGCTCAGTGATAGAGTTCACCTATCATGCATGAAACCCTGGGTTCAATTCCCAGCACTACACACTCAGAATAAATAGCATAATCTATGTGATTCTTCCCTTAATAATATTATAGAATGGAAAGAAGATTACCCTTTTTTGAAAAACTAACACCAATTGGAAAGCCCAGGAGGTTGGTGATGCTGAACTGAATTACTACATATGCATGCAAATGGATGCCTTGTTATATAAATATCTTATTACAGACTCCAGTCTTTTTTCTACAGTCACATTTCTCCTGTTTCTAATCATGTCAGTAGCTCTGAGATGCATCACAGCACGGCACGGGTTTAAGGACTAGAGATAACCGGTACACTATGAAGAATTGTCCTTTTCATTAATTCATGAATTAACACAAGTCTCTGATGTTACAAACACTTCTAGACATCTCCCTGTCACTTCCTTAGATTGGAACAACTTGAAATTTTTGTGCATTACTATTTTAGTATATTTCACATCAGAATCCATCCCAGATTTAGCCTCATCAGATAATGACATTTTCTTCCCTGATGGAACTACATGATCCCAAGAGAACTCTTGTACGTTACTACTAGAAGTGGAATAGTAAGATAAACATTGTAAATGAATAACATGGAAGATTAAATTTGTTTGCTATTTCTAAACACAAAGCATTAAGTTTTCATGCTTTGTCTGTTCAGGACAATTCTTGTGTAGAGTGTGGAGGTCTTTAATTTCACTGTTATTTTTCCACAGGATTAGTTACTGTGGCCATTTGTTATCATTAGAATTAAGCCAGGTTTCCAGCTTGCTGCATTTGGTTGGGGCTTTTCCTTGTCTGTGCATGTGTGGTCTTGTGTTCTGTGGTGGTAGACAATCACAGAAGGTCAAAGATGTGTGGGTGTGGGTGTGGATAGTGTGTGTATGTGTGTATGTGCGTGTGTTTGTACATATGTGCACACTGGCGTGTGTCCATATATGTAAGTATGTACAAATCTGTATGTGCAAATGAAGGCATGCACGTGCCACATGATGAATGAACAAGTATGAGAACAACCTGGAGTTTCAGTCTTCATCTTCAACCTTATTTTGAACTAGTGTCTCTTTGCTGCTTTTCTGCTTTGTATACCAGGCTAGCAAGTCTACAAGCTTCTGTTTTTCTCCTGTCTTTACCTCCCATGGACCTGGAGTAGCTCTATGATTAAAGTTATTCACACTGCACTCTTTTTTGCATGGACTCTGTGTGATTGGGCTCAGGTCCTTTTACTTTCATGGCAGGTGTTGCTACCCACTGGGCCATCTTCCAGTACCACCCAAAGTTTCTTTGATGATTTTTTACCTAGAGACAAACTCTGTTTCCATGCATACCTTCCTCCAAACTGTCCTGGCATTGATTTGAGCAACAATGTATGACAGAACACTGGGACAGCTCTGGACAGCATACTAAGAGGAATGGTATAGCAGTTAATGTTTGTGCTGCTGCTGTGAGATACCACTGAGACTCAAACAACTAAAGAGAGAAAAGGGAGATTTATTTAATTTATGGTTCCAGAGTAGAGATGTAGTCCTTCAGGTAGAAAAGGCATGGCAGATAGCAGAAGCTGGAGGTGAGCTAAGTCGCTGCAGACATCATGGAGACTGAGAGCAGACTCATTAACTCAAGCAGGGCAGGGCTAACCAACCTCAAGGCCCATCTCTGTGACTGCCTTCCTCCAACAAAATCCTACCTCCTAAAGGTGCCATTACTTTCCCAAACACCTGACGATTCAAACACATGAAAGCATAGGAGACACCCCACATTTCAAACCATGACACTTCACCCTTGGACCCCACAGGCTCATTGCTATCTCATTATGCAAACCATACTCAGTTCAACCTTAAAAGGTCTATAGACTACACTAGTGGTCCCAATACAGTCCAAAAGTCCAAAATCTCCTGCAAAAGCAAAAGACACATTACATACTTGCAACATACAGTGGCATAGAATAAGCATTGCCATTTTAAAAGTAAGGAATGGGGGCATATACAACAAGACTGAAAAGCAGCCGTATAAGCTCAAAATCCTACAGCTCTGTGTCCAATGGTTGAGCCTCTTGTTGAAATCATCTCAGTTACAAAGGGCTTTGATTACACTTCTCCAGTGAAACTGCCCATAGAACACATCACTCTCTTAGGCTGTCTCTTCACATGGTATACAGCTCCAACATCTTCACTTCTCAATGGCAAACTAGGCTTTAACTCTGTAGCACAAACTGCCCTTCTTGGACCTCTAAACTGTAGGCTTCCTGCCACATATTGCCTGGCATCCACCATTTTCTGAAATCTTGAGGAGGATCCACAACTTCCTCCTTCTAGCATCTTTGATGCCTCTAAAACCAGAACCTCATGGATGATTTTTTCAAGTTCTGGGTTAGAGACTGGCTCTCTAGATGCAGAACTGATTCAACTTCTCTGTGTTGACTGTAGGCAAAATCTCTTTTGGGCCTTTGCTTTGGAGAAGCAGGAATACTGACTTTCAGCTTTTCCCTTCCAAAAGAATTTATATTCTTATGGGTGGAAACCTTCCCTGAGGATCTTGCCTTCTGGATGCAGCCTCTTCTACTATCCAAATGAAGGGAAGGCTTCCATTCATTAAAGGAGCTAATCTCTTTAACAATAGCTGTCATTTAGCTCTCTGCCTCCTGCTGGTCAGCTCTTCAAGTTTGTCACTGCATTTTTCCTCATCAAACTTCACAGTTTTTGCTTTCTTCTGCCTGATTCCTTGTTCTTTTTGATAACTCTGAAAAGAGCACTGAAAAGAAGCCATGCCACACTGTCTAGACTACATTGTCTTGAAAGTTATTCTGCCAAACATTCAAATTTAACTTTAGGCAAGCTTTCATGAAGTCAAAACTTGATCAAATTCTTCTCACTCCATTTGCACCTCATCAAGTTTCCAACACAGTCTCTGGTCCCCTCTGAACCACCACAAGCTGGGTTTCCACTGCCTGCATCTCTCACAGCATTATTCTCTGCCAACCTCAGTCTCACATAGCAATGCCACATTCTCCGGTACTAATTCCTCTCAACTTCAAAATATTTCACAATCTGGTACCAGATGTTTATATTCTCACAACAATAGCCCACTTCTTGGTATCAATTTCTGTAGCAATTAATCTTTGTGCTGCTGTTGTGACACTACCGAGGCTCAATGACTGAAGGGAGAAATGTATTCAGCTTATAGTTCCAGAGTAGAGATACAGTCCTTTGAGGCAGAAAAGGCGTGGCAGAAGGCAGAAGCTGAATGTGGGCTAAGTCACTGCAGACATCATGGATAAGACTCACTAACTCAAGCAGGGTAGAGATAATCAATCTCAAGGCCCACCCTCTGTGATTGTCTTCTTCCAGCAAAGCTACACCTAAGGGTACCACGACTTTACCAAACATGTAAAGATTCAAACACATGAGCTTGTGGGGAGCAACTCACTTTTCAAACCATAACAACTGGTCTCTTTTTTTCATGGTGTTTGAGAGTCCCATAAATGGATCTGACCCTGCCAGAAGGATCCCAGTAAAAGACTCCAAGAAAACACCGGGGATCCAACAAAATCTAGAAACAAAGCCTTTTCGTCCCAATTGTACAACAGAGTGGTGCCATATCAGATGGAAGAATTGAAGAGCCTGCACCCTTGAGATTCAATGACACAAGATAAATGAAGTGACAATTATTGTTTGTGACAGACAACAATGCATAACCAGAACAAATGTAAAATCAAACCAGCTAGGAATGTAATGGTACTGCTTATCTCCTGAACAGTAAAAGCTAAAATTTCAACATTGAGTGTCTATATATTTCTAAATATCTCAATGACTCCCAAAGTGACATATAATACAGACTCAAAATAAATAAATTACTTTAACATCTAGCTTAATTGAAATCAGTGATTTTTAATAAAGTCACTCACTATAAGCTTTGTTTTCAATTTTGATCCACAGCATAGATCTTACCTGGTGCATCTTTAGTAGCTTGTGGATTGAAGAGTGAAGGTACTTTACACAGTATTTTGAGCAGAAGAAAATAAGGAGAGAATTTTTGAAGTTCTTAAACACGAAAGTCCAGGTTGCCATTGGAAAAGTAACGGCTGCTGATAGAGTAGTCTACTCACCCTCTCCTCACCCTCTTATGTGTTCCACCTTCTGCCAGCATCTTCTTCTTCTGTCACTTACCTGGATCCCTGCAGGCTGGTTGAAGCTCACTCACTCAGAAGCTACCAGTAACAGACAGCATTATTCTTTGAAACTGCATAGATCCAGGGAACTGAAACTCAAGTGCAGGGGACTGATTCTTGGCAGGTCTCCTTACTGGCACTGTGCCTTTTTAGTGAACAAGGTGGAGGTCTAGACAGTTTCTATCTCATGGCTTGATATCCATTTTGAGATCAGGGAAAGAAAATATTTCTTACTGAGTCAGCTGGGGCAAAAGGGAGCTAGAAATGCTGGCTCTTGTGTGTGTGTGTGTGTGTGTGTGTGTGTGTGTGTGTGTGTAAGAAATGACCAAACCTCATAATTTGACATATATTATGTAAGTGAAGGAAGGATCCAGAGAAGATGTTTTAAGTAGTAAGTAAAAGGTACCTTTATCCCTACTCCTTATTCATCTCTAAGCCTTCTCATCTGAGATAAGGTCATCTGAAATGAAAAGCCCATGGTCAAGAGGCAGGAAGAGAGAGAGTGTGTCATTAAAACTCTGGAATGAGGCATATGGTCTTGCCTGTCACCAAGCCTGACCATTGAACAAGTGGCCAAGGTAGCCAGTCTCCTCCTGTCTTAGGTTTGTGTAGAAACATCCTCATCAATGATAAACTGGAAGAGGAAATAAGAATAGCTACACCCATTTTCCAATGATTCCACTTTACCTACTGTCTCAGATCTGATCATTTTTATTTGAAAGGATAGTGACATGTCCAGGTGTCTGCATTTGGAAACATACACAGATATAAAATGCACATGGTATGTGAAAGCAAACAACACACACATGTACCAAGTGCAAACTTTTGCATTGGATTAACAAGTGTTGAAAAGCATTAATGACGACTTTAAAGGGTTTGGCTATTGTTGTTGCTTGCTAAGTAGCATTTGAGGTTTGTTCTTGCTTGCCAAGCATGTAATACAAACAGTTTGCTTAATAAAAAGAGGGTTGAGAAAGATTCTGACTTTGAAAAGGAGATTATGCTTAAAATTCTTAGAATTGCAGCCCAGTGGGATAAATATTATGAACTACATGATTTGTAAAAATAATTTAGTTTAAATATCAACATTCATAATTAAGTTCCCAGAGTCATACATCAAGAGTCACCTATTTAGTAACTCCACAGAAACATGCCTTTCCTCACACTAACACCACAGAAGAAACTGCTTCCTGGATACCTGAAGTGCGAGTCACTTTTGCTCAAAGACAAAGAGGATAGAAAGTTATTCTCCAAGACAATGAAGACCACGGGAGGCAAAGAAAGGCTGGCACTTTTTAAAAGGACATTTCATTTGCCAACTAATGCTGTCTAGGATTGCTTAAAATAGGAGAAAATGAGTTCTGCATTCCCAAATTGCTTAAATTAAGCTAGGTTTAAAGGAGAGATTAAACTTAACCCTATTGTCTAAGTCATTGCTGTGCATAAAGGGACAAGACTTGGAGCTTAAATTGCACGAGTCTTCTAGAGTTCTACCTGTCCAGTCTCTTTAATCAGCACACGAAGCTGTTTCATTTGATTTGATTGAGTGATAAATGGTTAAGGTATCTGTTTTCATGGTTTCTTCACATCTCTTTTATTCTAAACATGAACGTTTAGAATGGAATTTATAGTCTGATTGTGTGTGTGTGTGTGTGTGTGTGTGTGTGTGTGTGTGTGTGTGTGTGTGTGTGTTTAGAGATAAACCTTGAATACAGTTTCACAGATACCCTCCATCTTGTTTTCTGAGACAGGGTCTTATTGAATTAGAACTTGTGGATTCAGCAAAGTTGGCCGGCTAGGGAGTCTTAATGATCAGCCTGTCTCCACTTGCTTTTATAATTCTATCTAAATTCACAGTTTGAGAAAGACTGAAGGCAGACCTTGCTTTACTCTGTGTAAGTCACCTCAAATGCTTTATATCTAGAGCCATGGACTCACTATCCAGTGACTTCTGGCTTATTTTACTGTCTGGGTTCTTCTATATCCTGTGGCTCTGAATCTGTTCATTCATGTTGAAGTTACCTTTCTTATACTATGAAACAACATTCTTAAACATTTGTATATCTGTATATTGTATATTGTAGATGTGTACTTCGGCTTCAGAAGATAGCATAGTGGTCCCTAGATTGTCAGAGTCTGTCCAGTGATGTCTCCTTTCCAGAACTTATACTAGCAATGAAAATTCATGAAGAGGGTGGATCCCCACTGATTCTGTTACTGATATGATCACAGCCATAATTTCTGGCATCTTCATAAACACATACCATTCATCTTCATACAGAGGAAAATAGGGGTTAGAAACACAAGATGACATGATACCTGTCTTGCAGACCAACCATTAAAGGGAGTCAAAATTAGAGTCATGCTCTTTTTGATTGTCCATGTGTGTCCTGATGAGATGCAGAGGGTTTTTTTTTTTGGCATGTATATGTGGGGGGAGTGTATGTAGTTGCTGGGTGTTTTCCTCTATGACTCCCCACTTTATTCATTGTGGAAGGATTTCTCTGTTGAATCCAGAACACACTGATTGGCAGTCAAGCTAGTCAACTTGTCCTGGGATTCCTTGTTTCTGCATCCTGGATGCTTGGATAATAATTGGCTGCCATGCCTGCACAGCTTTTATGTGGTTTCTGGGGATCTGAATTCTAGTCTTCACACTTGAACAGAAAGCACATGTACACTGAGCCATCTCCCTGACACTCATTAAAAAGTAGCTGGGGGAAAAGCTTGGCATCTACATTTCCTGATAACTCAACAATCCCTATTGTATTGCCAAGAAATTTTTTGGTTCATTATTTATGAAGCAAATAATTTCATGAGATGGATTTTTAGGAAAGAAATTGGACCCATTTAAACACAATGTACACGGAAAAGGCTTCATGTTCATTTGACAGTTTCCAAGTTCTGTCAAGTCATGTGATTGCTGAATGAAACAGCCAAAAGCATATTTTCAAAGAATGATAATTTTCACTTGCTTGAAACTTATTTTAAGTATACTTAGTGAAGTGTACTTCAAAATTCAAGAAACTCTAAAACTTTCACTTTTACGTTTGTTTCTGGCACTGGAGGATTGACTCTAAGGTCTTACATATGCTAGGCAAGTACTCTACTACTGAACTACATTGCTGAAATTCTTACTTTTTTGAATTTTAGCAGATATTAATCATGTAGTAATGTTCTAACAGCTCTTCTAATGTCAGGAGACTCATAGGAGCACAAATAGGAGTAAACAGTGAATATCAGGAAGGATGACCTAAATCATGTTTTAAACCGCACCTGGAGAAGTAGATATAAGCAAAAAGTTCTTCTTGAAAACATCCATAAAACTTAGTACAGTGGTAACCTTTGAATAAGGGCAATGATAGAAACACACTGCTGCTAAGTTCAAGAACAAAAGCTTACATATATATCCAAACTGAAGAGAAATAGGACAGATCCAAAAGGAGCTGTGTGGGCTGCAACCACTCTTCCTTAGCCCCGGATCTTCAGTGTCAGTGCTTGCATAGTTTATCTCCAGCTATGGACTGCTGGGGAAAGGCCACAACTCACCATTCCCAGGGGGTCATCACTATCTGGGTGACTCAGTGGGATGCTTAGTCTCAGCTGTCAACCTGACATCTAGGAGGTGGGCCTCTGAAGGTAGCTATGAGAAATGATCTCATTGAAGCAGGATTCTGGACAAGTCTGTAGGAGATTGTCTTGATTACTTTGTTGATGTGGGAAGATGCATTCTACAGTTTTCTGGACCATTCTATGGGCAAGTGGAGAGAAATAGAACTGGTTTAGCTTCAGCAGGCTGGCAAGTAAACAAGCATGCAGAGCTGATCTTTGTCCTCTGTTCTTGCTGGGGTTGTGATGTGACTGAGTGTCTCAGCTCCTGATATCGGTGTGAATCTCCTGACATGGTGGACTGTAACCTCGAATTGTGTGCTGAATAAAACCCCTTTGTCCCCAAAGTGTTTTCAGTCAGGTTGTTACTGCAACAAGTTATGAAACTAAATCCACAGAAAGAAAAAGAACAGGTAGCAGAGGGCACATCTTACATCTATGACATCCAAATTCCACGTTGTGCTCTCAAAAGAAGAAATTCAGAGTGGTAAACTGCAAGGTTTAAAGAGATTTTGGATAATATCGATACAAAATTGTGCCGAAAAACCTCCTGTTTCAAGATTAGTTTTATTTGTCTCTTTCCTACTGTATGCTGGTCAGAATTGTTCACTTTCAATAACAAAGTCATCTTGTACTTTTTAGAAAGATCATGATTACTTGTTCATTCATTAGCGATACCTCACATATCTCTGGCATCCAATCTTTACCTGAGTGCTGCACTGGCTTCTGGTGTTCCCATGATAAACTGATGATGATCCCATCTTTAAATGTCTCAGGCAGTGAGAAAGCAGGAGTCAGACTGTTAATATACTCTGAGTGTAGTTTATAGTGAAGATAATTTGCTGTCTGCATGAGTTGAAGCTACAGCAGTATGACTTTATGACGTTAACAATTAAAGCAAAGCAGGCCATTCCAATAAGTAATAAAGAATAGCATAAGTTGGTGCTCTCAAAATTCTATGCAAGTCAAAGTAATAAAGCAATTATGCAGATACTAAAACTTGTGTGGGTTCTGGTTCTGGTAACAGTTTTTCTTTTTGTATTTCTATGGGCTTTAAGCTTTGAAATAGTCAAAGAAGGGAGAGAAAGACTGAGAAATGAATGAATATGGCTATTTTATAAGCACTAAAAAGATATAATGTGGCTATGAAAAACTTAGTAAGGCAGTTGAGACATAAGACAAGAATCTTTTGAAGTCAACTAAAGCAAATAGATCAATAGAAGTGTTGTGGTTTGAATGGAGCTTGTCCCTGCAAGCTCATGTAGCTACATCCTCAGCTGGTGGTAATGTTTGGGAAGGTTGTGGAACCTTTAAGAAGTAGCATCTTGCTGGAGGAAGGAAGGCAAGTCATAGGGAACTGGCCTGGAGATTTGGTGGCACCGGCCTATGTCCTCAGTTTGCTCTCTCTGCTTCTGGATGGCTGAAGTGACCTGGATTGGCCTCCTGTTTTTGTTTCAGCCCCCTGCTATGTGATTCCCTCCATAATGGACTATATCTGCTCTGGTGCTGAAAACCAAATAAATATCCTTTCTCCCCTAAGTTGCTTGAGTTCGAGTACTGTTTCACACAGCAAAAGAAAAAAGCTGCAGCAAGTTACTTGTCAGTTGGGGCCAAAAGAAGACCACTTTGTGCTACAATCATCCAGGAGAGCATCCAGAAGTTAAATGCAGATCCAGTTCTTAAAAACAGACAGGATTTCACTCAAATCACAGCAGTAAGTAAGATGACTTTTAATAAATAGATTTTTGCTTAAGAGGATAATATTATAAGGTAGGAAAAACTCTTGGTATCTAAGAAATCTTAAAAATGAGCATTGGTGAATACACTGACTTGGAAGAGAATAAGAGACAGTGGAGAAACTGTGCTAGAAGTTGGGTCAAGAATGTCCCTCCAGGACAGCAAGTTAAGCAAAGGTACAAGTTTAATTCTGAACATCTCTCCTAAGAAGTGCTAACAGAACTTCATCTTTTGGCTGTCTTTTTTTATTTTTTATTTTTTTATGTATTCAATTGTGGATATGCATGTGTGCGTGCGTGCGTGCGTGTGTGTGTGTGTGTGTGTGTAGAACCACAGGCGAATTCAGGAACCACCATGGATGCCTCCACCTCCTCCTTGTTTACTCTGCCCAGGGATTCACAGGCTGCGCCCTACCAGGACCAGAAACGCAGGCTGCCCCCGCTTCCGCCTGGAGTCTATACTTGAGGTCCGAACTCAGGAACTTCCACCTGCAAGGCAGAGACTTAACCCCTGAGCCACCTCTCCAGCACCTATCTTTTGGTTGCCTTTGACAGAACTTGTAAAGCACTTGTAGAACAAAGTGGTTTTTGAAAGCTCAAAGGGAAATTAGCCAACAGATGTGTATAAAGGGCATGTGAGGGACAAGTTTATGTGTGTGGTTGTGTTGGTGTGTGTGTGCACACATGTAATGTGTGTGAGAAAGGAAATGTGGGAGGCATGTGTATGTAGAGGTTTGTGTGTGCATTTGGGATATGTGCATATATGTATGTCCAGGGAGTCACATATGTGTGTGTGTGTGTGTATGTGTGTGTGTGTGTAGAGGGACCATGTATGTATAGGGTGGCAAATGATGCATGAGATAGTACATGTGTGTGTGTGTGTGAGCATGTATAGGTGTGTTTATTTAGGAGGTACAAATGTATGCATGTGTGTACTGGCATGAAGTCAACTTTATATGTCATTCTTCAGGCACTGTTCATTTTCTTCTTTGAGATAGGGTCTCTTGATTAATCTAGGCTAAGCTATCCAACAAAGTCCAGAGGTCTTCCTCTTTCTTCACATACATTCTTTCTCTCTCTCTCTTTCTCTCTCCCTTTGTCATAGTTAGGCACAGGTGTTAACTTGACATTTGAGGTTTGAACTCTGGGCACATTTGTAGCAAATTAATGGTTGAGTTAATTTAAGCCCAGAGCAAACTGGGAAGAGATTGTCTAGCTGATGGGGAAGGTCCAGCCCATGGTGGGTGGGACCAGGCCCTGGAATAAAACATCGAGGGCTGGTTGAGAAAGTCAGCATCTTTGTATATACTTGGCTAGACATGCTGATCTGGCAAGTAAGGATCGTCCCTCTCTCAGACATTATGTGGTAATGGTGTGGCCAGTTCCCTCGGCCCTGGTGTTAGTGTGTGCTCTCCCATCAAGCTGGACTAAGAATTATACCTAGTAATCATAAGAGAAAATAAACCTCGTGTTCCTTAAGCCATTTGATGGTGATTTATCAGCAACCATGCAGGCAAACTGCAGCACCCTCCTTTCTTCCCCTCCTTCCTTCCTTCCTTCATTTATTTCTTTTAATGTGTGTTCTAGAGATTGACTGTGGGTCTTCATATGCATGTATTAGTCACTTTACCAACTAATTTATCTCCCCAGTCCTCAAGCATATCCAAAATAAGTTGTAAAATACCATGTGATGTGATGATGTGTAAGATACCAATGGCATCTATAGTAAAGTGGAAGGAAGTCATATAATAGATCCATTGCACCTCTCATTATCAGACAAAACACCTGACAGAAACAACTTAAAGGAATACAGGTTCATTTGGGTTCCCAGTGTCAGAGGGTCCTGTTTGTCACAGCAAGTGGCACGGAGGCTGGAACAGCTCTATGCATGGCATCAGGAGTTGCCAGTGTCTTCTTCTCATCTTGGAGGATCAGAAAACAGAGAGCTCAGGCCAGAACTGAAGATGTCACTTCCAAGCTTCACCCCACACTAAGCCACATGTTCCCCAAAATGCTAAAACAGAGCCATCAACTGGGGCCAAGTGCTTGAGCACATGATGCTTATGGGAAAATTCATGTACAAGTACTAATTGATCACATTGGGTTGGGACTTTGCATGGTAGTGAAGACAGTGTCTATGTTGTTAATGACTTATGGCAGATTATGTCATCATGCCACACATCTATGATCCTCTGAGTTGTGACCAAAGTCTATCTTAAATGGAAAAAATTATAGATCTGCCAATAAACATGATTCCTCAGATGAAGCTCATGTAGAAGATGCAAATGCTTTCATATATGAATTGCATTGATATTTTAAATGATATTTTAAATGAAAAGCTCAAAATAAGTCATAATATTAACCAGCGAACCTAAAATTACAAAACATGGAAATGAATGAAACAAAAATTAAAATGATAATGACAAAGATTTGGGCACATAAATTCTTGATGAAATGAAAAATTATACAGAAATCTCAAGAAAGAATTTTAGCAGAATCTTATAATGTACTCGCACACATATGCATGCACAAATAAATACATAACATATATACATGTCATATGTAAGCATTACATCATATATGTCATTTTTACCAAGTAAAGTCCATCTTTTATTATTATAACAAAATATTCGAGACAGAGTAATTTATAAAGAGCCAGGTATAATGGCTGGAATCCTAGTACTAAAAGAACTAAAGTGGGAAGACTGGGAGTTACAGGACAGCTCAAGAGCCTAGTAAGATCTTGTCTTAAAGAGACAGATCCCAAACAACAACAAAACTCCACAATTTTATTCTCTCACAGCTCTGGAGAAGGCCAATTTCATGCAACCAGCAGTTACCAAGTGGCAATTTGGTCTCGTGGACTCTGTAGAAGGAACAGATGTTGTGTTTTCTTAGTAAAAGAATGAAGGGTGTAGAGGTCTTGAAATCTCATTCATAAAAAGAGAAATTTTCATGTTTTAACTAAGCTCAAGAACTTAGTAGCATCATATTGGCACCATGTGGGTTTTGGAAGGAACACATTCCAAACAGATTCCAGCAGCCTAACTCCTTATTCTTATTAAATGAAAACTTTTGGTAACACAGGACTTGTATGCAAACATTTATACTATCTCCAACTGGAAGACACTCAGTTACTTTTCAGTCTGTAAATAAACTGTGGCATACTTGTCAATGATGAAAAGACATGAGTGATTTGAGCCATAGCATAGATTAATGTAGATGGCTTCATTCTAAGTGAGAAAAGACTCAAAAGCCACAGATTATTAGCTTCTGTTTAAAAAATGCAAAACTATAAGATTAGAGGGGTAGGGTTGGAGAGGTTAATGAAGCATGAATGATTAATATTTTTGATGATAAAAATGTTGTATCTTTATTTTGCTTGCATTTGTCAAAACTAATGTAACTGTGTACTAAAGGGGAAGATTTTTGTGTGTAAAAGCTCCAATTTGATGAAGTAAATATAGAAATTACTATCAAGTTATATAGGATATAAATCAAACAGACCACTAAAGGGTAACATGGAATTAGATATCTTGAGTGCAATACTAGCACTATTGGTTCCAAATAAAGAGAAATTGGACAAATTGACTTGCTGAACTTCTAAATAGTAATAATAATTAGAGCTGTACCATCTGTTAGGATGAACAGTAAATAAGAAAATTCATGAAACCTATCGGGTGTCATCTAACTAGTACTGTGCATCCAGCCCACATGCTTTTGACTAGGGATGTGCATCTAGTCCGCATGTATTTGACTAGTGATGCTCATATAGCCCACATGCATCTACTAGGGATGTGCATTCTGCCCACATGTGTCTGACTAGTGATGTGTATCCAGCCAGGATGGGTCTGACTAACGATTTACACCCATCCTGCATGCCATCTGACTAGGGATGCACATCCAGTCCATGTATGTCTGACTAGGGATAAGCATCCAGACTGTGTGATCTGATTAGCGCTATGCACCCAGTCCACACTGACTAGGGATGTGTATCCAACCCTAGTGTGTCTGATTGATGATGTGCACCAAGCCCATGAGTGTCTCACTAGTGATGTGCACACAGCTTGTGTGCCATCTTACTAGAAATGTGTATCCAGTCTGCATGCCCTCTCACTAAGAAGGTGTATCCTGCTCTTGTGTATCCAGTGGTTGTGAGTTCCCCTGGACTCTTCACCCATTGTGATTTGTCTTGACACTTGTACTTGCTTTCCATCAAACTTTACATACATATCACTAATACAGGCAAAACTGAATGTTCAGCAAGACAAATATGACTTAGCTGCTGCTGAAGGTTTAGAAAGAACAGACAGAGATAAGGAAAAATGTGTTATTTACAAAAGACTCTGTTTTATAAGTGTCAGTGTGTTCTACATGGGACCTGGGATTTGATCCCTGGTATAGTGCTTTGCATAGCTTACAAAAGCCCTGGGTTCCATCCCAAGCACCTGTAATTACAGCCCAACCTCAGGAAGTAGAGGCAAGAGGGTTAGGAATTCAAGATACATCCACCTCTGGGAAAAATAAAAGAAAAAGAGAAAAACGTTTGAAATGCATGGGCTGAATTGGAAAGACAGAAAAAGGAAACAGTCAAAAGACAGCCTGAGTTATTGGAGGAATCTTCTAGGATCTTAGATTGATCTGAAAGAAACAAAAATGGTGGGTCATATGGGGAAAAATGGTGAAGTTCCTGTAAGTGATGAGTGCTTTATTTCCAAAGAAACTCAGGAAATAGAGTTAGTTGCATGTCTGTGGGCTCACAGCAGTTTCATCCACAATCCGAATTCACTGTTTTGCAAACAGAAAGGTTGGGAGGAAACGTCCAGAGACTGTGAGGATATGGGCCCTCCTCCCTCACCAGGTCTTAGCACCGTGTCTCAAAGCAGCACTGGGGACCCAGAGTCCATTATCACTGAGTCTAGGACAATAACTCCTCCCCTATTTTCCTGCAAACAATTCAATATTTCTTCCCACTGATTTACAGGCCTCCCTCTGGAGCGCTGAACAGGGGCCAGCCTCAGATGGCTTTCACACTGTCTGGCATTCAAGCACCTCCTACACCATCTGGAAGTGTCTCTGCACAGCAGTCACAATGTAGATTGGTATCAGGATTATTCCAGAAGGCGACTCTAGGCTACAGCTCAGAAAAGAAGAATCCTTAGCACACTTGGCTGCGTGTGTGGTTGTGTGTGTGGATGGGAACAAACTGTCTATGGAGAGAAAAAATAGAATTTGGCATGGTACAGCTGAAGAATGTGTCTGCAATTACAAAACACTTGTTCTCTCAAAGGAGCTGGCTGTTTCCATTGTCCTAGGACAATGACTTCACTTTCCCTCCTAACCCCCGCTGAGCCCAGCAGAGAGAAAGTAGAAACTTCAATCAGTCATCTCCTGGGCTTCCTGTGTAAAGAAATGGATTAGGCTGTGGCTTCATTTAGTAGAGTGTTTGGGAACTCACCAGAGCAGGTGGGAAGAGCTAACTGATTGATCAGCAAATGGCAGCCCCTTTCCCAAAGCAGCCCCAACAATTCCATCTGGTCTGCAGAGGGACCATTGAAGGAAACAGGATAATATAGGCAAGAGGCTTGATTCTAATAACAGGAAGGTTCTTCAGTGTGCCTCAGCTCCAGCATCAGCCTGATTAGGGAAAAAGACAATAGGGACTGGGATGATGGCTCAGGCTCCCAAGTGTGAGGACCTGAATCAGATGTCCTACACTCAGGCAAAAGCTGGTGTATCTTGTGTGTGTGTGTGTGTGTGTGTGTGTGTGTGTGTGTCTGTGTGTGTGTGTGTGTGTGTGTGTGTGTGTGTGTAATCCCAGAGTTGGGGAGACAGAAACGTTTGGATCCTTGAGGCTTGCTGACCAGTCAGCCTAACTAAATAGATGAGCTCCAGGTTCAATGAGAGATGTCTGGAAAAAGCAAGCTGCAGAACTTCTGAGGAAGGCGTATGATGTCCATCTCTAGACTCCATATGCAGGACTCACTGACACACAAATGCATGCACACGCACCACACTCATGCACCCCAACCACACATGCATACATTCACCACACAGTATGAACCACATATACAGAAAAAGCTTAAGGAATTTGTTGTAGGAAAGTCAACAAAGGCCAGGAGAGGGCTTACTTGATTGAAGTGCCTATGAGCAAACCTAGCAACCTGACTTCTCTCCTGGGATCCCACAAAGTAGAAAGAGAGAAATGACTTCTGAAAATAGCTTTCTCTCTCTCTCTCTCTCTCTCTCTCTCTCTCTCTCTCTCATAAGTAAATAGAATTCCTCTTTTTTTAAGTGAGCAGAGAAATATTTAACCACCTCTTGAGGATGGACGGGACAGGAGAATGTCTCTCTATTCAGATCTCTGCTGGAATGTGCCGAGAATCGCATAACAGAGACATGGTGCTCTCCACTTATTGTTTACACACATCCTGAGACACACATGCTTCTATTCTAAATGCTGCTGAAGTGTTTTTCAGTTAAATAGCTCAGCACACATGATGGGTGCCTAGGGAAATAGAAACAGTTTCCACTGATTCCGGCCACATGCTATTACGTGTTACATGTCTCTCTGAGGAGCAGTCTATGCAAAAGCAGAAACCATAGCTCGTAATTGCTTGTGGGTTTCAAGACATAAGTGAAGACATTGAACAAACCCTCATCCCCATGTGCCAAAAAGGAGTCAAAGGATTGGTTTCATGTTTTAGTGTGACTTCTGGAGAAAAGCTAGCAAATTGGAGCCACTCAAGCTGTTTGTGAAAACAAAAGTAACTTCTGTTTTCTAAGACCACCCTCACCTTTTTAGGACCAACTGTAGATCTCTCTATTCTCTCCTTCTCTCCCTCCCACAAAAAATTCAAATTGTTTCTGAAAACACAGTCAAAACTAGGAAATTCCAAGTCATTCAGTTCAACTCTTAAAACAAAAAGATACATAAAATTTTAGATCTGCTTCACTGTTAACATAGCCCAAAACTGATAAACTTCCAGTATTAGAGAGAATATTGCCAAAGGATTACACAAACAAAGCTGTCAGGCAGTACCTTTGAGTTCTAAAGGGGAACATGTTTAATTAAGATATTGGGGATGAAGAGAATAGAAAGTACACCTTTAGCAAGTTAATGTCTCATCCCTTAACTTCTGCCCTGTCACTCTGTTTGAATAAGACATATGTATTGGCACATGTATGAGTACTAGTGCATATGTGTGCACATGCGTGTGGAGGTGAGGGTCAACCTCTGGTGTTCTCCATTGCATTCTACTTTATTTTATTTGTATGTGTGTGTACATATGTGTACATGTTCATATATGTGAGCGTGGCTGCTGTGTGGTCCCGAGGACACCCTCCAGTGTCAGTCCTTATCTTTCACTAAGTTGGAGGCAGGTTTCTTGCCCACCATCTTATTTCTTGAGACAGAGCTCACAGATTTGGCTAGACCTGCTAGCCAGCAACCTCCAGGGATCCTCCTGACTCTGCCTCCCAGAACTGGGATAACAAGCTCAAGCTGCTATACCTTGCTTTTATTGAGTGGTGAGGAATGAGCTCAGCCTCAAAATAGCATAACAGACACTTCACTGACACTGATAATGCCCCATCCTATGGCATATGCATTTCAATACTTCTACGTTCTCAGAAACAATGACCTTAAACCAATGATACACATTTGCGTGCATGTGTGTGCATGCACGCACACACACCTTGTTCTCTAATTTATTAGAAATGAAGGCCAAGGAAAACAGAAAGAAGAAACAAAGCTAATATTTTGCATATAAATTTATTTCAGACTCTTATGGAAAAGATCCTGTAGTAAGTCACCTAAGAGAGAGACGAGAAAAGGAGGAAGGCAGAAGAGCTGATGTGCTGGGGAGAGAGGCACTTGTAGGTAGCGGCCACCCTGGGCAGGCCCTGTGCAGAAGAGCAAGAACTCCCTTCTCCTTTAAGAATGGTGCAGGGTTCTAGCTTTGCTCTCTTCTAGAATGTGCCTTGCTGTCTTTGAAGTCAGGACCCTGTGGAGCAGAGCTGGAATCTGCGACAAGCTGTGAATGAGAACGCAAATCCAGGAGTCAGTGGCCAGTCCCAGGGGAGGTCTGCAGTCCCAGGACAGGAACCCCGGCTCAGGCTGGAGGCTCTGATTCTCCTCCAAAACAGCTCTGGTACCTCCACTGCTGTGGGAGAGAGTGGCCACTGCCTTCCATGCCTTGATGTCCTTTTGAATTCCCTCCCGCTTTCAGTCACATGGCACTGATACCAGCGTTTTCTCACCAGTATAGCATTACCCTCCGTGGCCAACTTCCATGGTCACAGCAAGCATTAGCAGATGAAGCCAAAAAGCACTCCAGCTATGATTCAGTACCAAATTCAACATTGCCTTTCCAACCGCCTCCATCATTATGATAATTATTTGGCTTATTTCTGTTTTCATGCTGATTGTAAAATGTTTCCATTTTTCCAGAAAAGCAGTAGTGTTGGATCATAAGTCAACAAAGCTCAGATTCAAATACCAACAACACTCAGTAGCGTCTTCTCACAGGGCGCTTTGCTGGGAAGCATTTCAAAAGCTGAGTGTTGTGGCGCAGCCCCACTGCTGTGCTCTGCCAGCGGAGGCATGGGCACCGCTAAGACTTTCAACTTGCTGCATTTCCATTGGAGTTAAATTATCTTTTACTATCTCCCAACATTTTAAATGATCTCCACTAAATATACGATATCGACATACATTAGGGACACAATATATAAATCACATAGCAAATTATAAAACTATTATAGACAAAACTGCTGCCAAAATTACTTATTCATATAGATATTTCAAATAGTCAAGAATCGGATATCCTTTCTATGTGTTAATTTCATTTATTTTTAAATAAATTATCATGGGTTTATATGTTTTCATTGCTCATTACCTACCCCCAATCTGCATCCCGCTCTTCCACTTTTCCTTTTCCACCTGTTTTTCTCCCTCTCAGGCATTTCCTTATGTTCAACTAGCTGGGTTACCTCTAGGATGCCTGCACTAAATTAGTGCTTGAGTACCTGTCAGGGCACAAATGACCTACCAGAGGGTAGATTGCAGAATTTATCAACAACATGCAGAGAAACCTCAACACTGGCCCATAACTTACTATGTAGCTAAAGATGTCTGCACTTCTGATCCTCCTGCCTCCTCCCCATTAGAGCTTGGATTTCGGATGTGTGACACCATGTGAGGTTCATAGTTCTGAGATGGAATCCTGGGTTTCTTGCATGCCAGGTGAGCACTCTGCCTAATGAGCTCCAGTACTTTTCTTCATAGTGTTTTTATTAAAATGAATGACATATATGAAATACGCCTTGCTTACATTGTAAATTTACATAAATATTTGTATTGCCATAATCCCATGATAAAGCAATTGTCTAGGTATTAGATAGTAGCTATAATCTTATCAAACATTATATGATAAAGAGTATTTTTATTTATTTCTATTCCCACTCCAAGTTCAACTGATAGGAAAAGAAAAGTATCTTACAGCTGCCTGCCTGAGAAGTTCCCTGAAAAGTTTATAAATTAAACAGCACAGTGGGGAATGGTAGGAAATACACACAAATCATGATCACAGAAAATGGTTGGCTGGAAAGATGGCTCAGGGATTAATACTCTGTGTCCCAAGCAGCAGTTCCTGAGTTCATTTCTCGGGTCCCATGTTAAAATGCCCAGCTGCCTGTACTTCTGGGCCTGGTGGGCGGAGCCTGGGAAAATTCCAGAGGGAAGCAAGAAGAAGGTAGAAGCAACCAGGATGATTCCCAAGGAGTCACCCTTCGTCCTCCACAGGGACATATGTTCCTTCTGATACACACACACACATACACACACACACACAATAAAATACTAAAAAAAGAAAATGGCAGTTACTACTCAATACAATAAAAGCCAAGCAATTCACATGGAAATAACATAAGCAGTGGCATAAGCAATACACTTAATATTCTTGTACAACTAAAAATACCTTGTACATTTAAATGTAGGTTCTGTGTAAATGTAGGTTTACAAAAGGATAAGCCTTTGGAATATTATTATAATTGATCAAACACTAATAATACATCCTATTTTAAGAAACTAACATGTATCGTTTTCTGTGGTTTGCATATTTTTTCTTTATTGGTTGACCATATATAATTTTTATATTCAATGTGTCAAAAGTTTATTTCCTTAAGCAGAAATGAAACTTCAGGTATCATAAAGTGGCTAAGAGTGCATTGCGCAGAAGAAGAAGTAAAATCAGGTTATCTCTTACTCAAGTTTGGATTGTCAGTGATCCCCCTCAAGAGCCATGTGTGACAGCTTGACATCCTAGACGGGTGCAGCTCAGAAGCAGCAGAACGTGTGGGGCTGGGCCCTGTCAGAGGCATTGTGAGATCCTGGCCTCTTCCACCTTCTCTGTGTTTTCAGCTATGAGCTGAAGACTCTTACTTTACTTCCTGCTCCCACCATGATGTGTGGCCTAGCCAAGGCCCCAAGGCCCCAAGGGTCTTGCTGTTCCTGAATGGAAATGCCAAACGGTGAGCTGAAAGGAGCCTACTCTGCCCATCAAGTGACTGCCACAGGGGTACTGTGGTAGCAATGAAAAGCAGCTTGATCCATCTGTGAAACTTCTGTGGGAGTGGATAGGCAAAATGAAGATTAAGGCCCACATTTATAATTCCACAGCCAACCTCAAAAGCAGCTGCAAAATCACCAGGCCATGACTTCTTGTGCTCTCAAGGCACATGGACACCATACAACAGAGTTTAATTGGGTCAGGATTACTGATCATACAGAACAGACTTCGAAATAATCATGTGACTCTGAATCAGAACTATGTGTTGAAGTAAACTTGTGACTATGTCCCAGTGTGTAATGAAACAATTTAAAGGGGTCCAAATGTATTTAGTGTTTCCAATGTGGAACGCTCCTGGCAGATCATTCCTCTTTAAGGTCACAAGAAATTATTTGCCTAGAATCATTTTGAAAGGAAGTATCCTTGTGTATTCTAATTAAATTATGTGACTTTCAATAAGACTATATCTAAGACTTTTAGTATAAAACTATGAAAACAAGAACTCTGTCTGCCTCTTTGTGAGGTGACCATGTAGCCATCCCAATGCTAAGCCTCTGCAGGGGCAAGTGGGGCTGTGGGAGGCAGCCAAATAGCTGTCATTGCCAAATTTGGGATCCCTTATCTGAGCTACTCCCAAGGTCTTGTGGTTTGGAAGCTTTGGAAGTGAATTACTGAACAGACAGAGCTAAAGAGAAATAACCTGAAAGATAGATCTTAATTTCCAGTATCAAGGAATGCTTAAAATAGCATGTTATAAAACAAGTTACTATGTTTGGTAATCAAAAATATATAAAAACCATGCATACTTTTCCCCAATTAGATATTTTTTAAATACTTATTTTAACATTTAGGACTTGGATTGGGAAGACAGCATTTGACACACAAGCAGGAGAATCTGGGTTTGGATCAACAGCATCCATGTAAAAAGCTGGACATATTGGTGCACTCCTAAAATCCCAGCACCAGGAGTCAGAGACTGAACGATCCTTCCTCTCGCCCAGTCAGTGAGCTTCAGGTTCAGTAAGAGACACTATCTCAAAAAATACAGAAGGAAAAGATTAAGAAAGACACACACCATTGACATCTGCTCAACACATAGGCACACACTTGTGCCTGCATATCCCCCACATGCACACCCATACATCCATTTGCCACACATATATAGAGCAACACAAGTTAAGACTCTTGGAAACTTTACAGTAAACAAATCTGAGCAACTGTCTAACCCAGCATTCCTGAGGCCTCACCTTTTATAAACATGTCATTATCATGCAGAGTCAGTGTTCTGCCCAACATACATTGCAGTGTAGCAAAGGCCTTCTGTCAGAGCTTACCCAAGGCTGGCTTCCTTGCTTTGGGGAGAGTAATCTTCCTCAAACAAATTTAGTTTATCGCTGCTTTTGAACACATTCAAATTCCTCAAGCTGTAGTCAAAGGCAACATATTTTCCCTTTCTAACATAATGCTCTTGTTCCTACAAAGACTGCTTTTCAGCGTCTCTTACTCGATGGTGTTGTACCCCATCTCTCTTCTCATCTTCCCCTGTTATTTAGTCAGTAGTATGTAATTAAGCCTTAACTGCTCTCTTCTTACTGTTGAAGTCCTTTGCCTGATCCCATTATCTTGGACTGTTTGAGTGCAGTAAGAAATCCACTGTTTGCCTTCCTATGTAAAAAGATTTTCATTAGAGTACAGAATCTACTGCCCATATCCACGTCATCATAA
This sequence comes from Typhlomys cinereus, assembly GCA_023101885.1. NCBI lineage: Eukaryota > Metazoa > Chordata > Mammalia > Rodentia > Platacanthomyidae > Typhlomys > Typhlomys cinereus. The sequence continues at coordinate 6,255,825 of JALPQD010000015.1, forward strand.
TGTATAATATACTGTAATCTAAACATGTAAGCATTGTTCCCTCACAATACAGAAACTTCTGTCATCTGCACATGTGAACACTGCTCCTTTTCATTAATCTTTCTTTGTTTGAATTTATGTTTATATCTATATTGATTCTATAGTTCTCACAAAAGTCTTGTGATATATTCATACAACACCTTGGATATTAGAACCACAAGCTACAGAACATGTATTTCCTTTTGTCATGGGGTAGACAATTATGCAAAGCATAAGTTTTATAAATAAATTTACTCTTTCAAAGAAAATATATAACAGTTAATTTCCCTGTTCTGTTGGAATTTATGCTGTGTACCTCATTAATATGAAACTCCCAAGCATATTCTCTCTTCCTGATTCATCTCTTCATTTCCATTCATATCAAGACAAAATTAGATGAAGTGTCTTGACTGAGATCTCTATAGCACATGGGCTCCTGTGGACTCCCCATGAACACAGATGCCTATGGACAGTTAGTCCCATAGACGGTGAGCTCTAGGGACAGTGAGCCCCATGGATAGCCAGCCCCCTGGACTTGTGAACAGTGAACCTGATTGACAGTGAACCCCATGGACTTGTGGACAGTGATCCCCGTGGATGGTGAACCTGGGAGATGAGCCCCTGTAGATGATGGGCCCCATGGATAGAAAGCTCTATGAATGGTGCTGTGGTTCCTTTTTCTGCTATTGTGAGACAACAGCACTCAGACTTAAGCAACTTAAGGGGAGAAAGGGAGGTTTAATTGACTTGCAGTTCCAATGGAGTAATAGTCCATTATGGTGGAAAAAGCACAGCAGATAGTAGAAGCTAGAGGAGACTCAGGTCAAGTCTGTCATCACAGAGGTAGAGAGAAAGCAAGTGACAAACTCTAAGAGCAGACTGCTAGTGGAAGCAGAGCAGAGCTACCCAACCCCAAAGCCTGCTCCCAGTGATACGCCTTCCTTCAGCCAGTTTCCACCTCCTAAAGGTGCCATAACCTTCCCAAACATTGACAGCAGGTAAGGATGAAAACCTGTGGGGAACAACTCAGATTCAAACCATGACAGACGGTAATTCCTGTGGACAGTGAGGCCCATGGACAGTGCCCCATGGACAGTTAGCACCGTCAATGATGACTCTTGTAGATGGCAAGCCACATGAACCACTGTGAGTCCTTGGATGTTAAGCACGGTGAACAGTTAACCGCATGGTTGAGCCCCCGTAGCCTTTGTTTTCCCTTGTTCAGAGAAACCTTGTACTGAAAGTTTATACACATTTGCAAGTGCGTGCGTGCGTGCGTGTGTGTGTGTGTGTGTGTGTGTGTGTGTGTGTGTGTACAGACTTAAAGTAATCTCCCATGCTGTGCCTCAGACATAGAACTTGCCAACCACTTATAAGGAATGGAAATTGTACTATCCCCAAAATACCACCTTTATCAGCATGCCACTCAGTGAGAGATTCTATAGACATGAGTCACTCTTACTATACTTTATGCTCCTCTTAAATGCCAAGAGTTTTCATATGAGGAGAGGTTACCTACTAACCCATCAGTGTACGTCAGTTGCTTAGAGCCAGAAGGACTTCCAAGGAAGAGATTGTTGGCAAAGCATGAAATCAGATCTGCATAAATCATAGTCAGCAATCATGGTACAAGTGTTGAGTGGAAAAATCTATAAACAGCAAACTGCTAGGTTGGGCACTGGTCAATGTGACTGTTTGTGACTAGAGTGATTCTTTCTGTCCTGAGGGAGACCAAGAAAAAAGGCCTCTTCGGGTTGTACTACAATAATATACTGTTGTGATTGCCACACTGTAATTGCCATAGAGAGACTGTCTATGTAGCTAAGAAAGTGCACTGGATTAAGAAATGATGAAATGATGTGACATGTCAATTAAAGATTTTACACAGCAGAATCACTACTGATAAAAGACAGTGTGTCAGAGAATGGAGGACAGTGTTGAAGTAGATTTCAGCAGGACAACATGGGGAAAAGGAAAAAGATTGCACACAGCTGGTGAAGACAAAACGGGGACAGGAAACTACTTGTAGCTACTTCAAAAGTAGCACTTTGTAAAGAAGCATTTTAAGAGAGAACTCTGAAAAACCATTGACTGACAGGATCATGGACTTAGTGTGCCTTTATTCTAATTATTTCTGTTTGTGTGAGGGTCTTAGATGTGTGGTTACCCATCTTTCTGTGCATGAGGAAGCACCTTGAATGCTGAGCCATAGAAGCTGTTCATTTTCTCTCTTTTTAAAATATATTTTCAAAATTTTATTGCTTCAAAATATTTAAAATAGGAAGGCACTTTACAAAAAGTTATGAAGGAAATAAAATTCCTAAACTATAAATAGAAATGTAACATTACACATTATTTTATAACACACAACGAGAAATATAAAGGGATTTTATACCATCCAAAAACTTAACAAAACTTATAATTCCTGGTTACGAGAACCATATTACTATAAAAATCTTATGTGCCAGAAGATTGATTCTCTTTTTAAAATTTTTATGTGTGTATGTACATGGGCATGTGTGTGTGTATGTGCATGTGAATGAATATGCGAACATGTGGGTGCACACATAGGTGCTTACCATAGTCCACATGTGTATACCAGAGGACAACTTTGTGGCTGAGGTCTCTTTCTGGTCTAGAGTTCACCATGGGCCAGGCTGCCTGACTAGGGGACTGCCTATGTTTGCTTCCCCAGTGCCAGGATACCATCATGTCCAGTTTTTTTTTTTTTTTTTTTTTAAATGTGAATGTTACAAACAGATCTCAGGTCTACACACTTGTATGTCAAGTACTCTACCATCTGAGCCATCTCCCCAGCCTTACAACCCTTTCTTTTAATTTGATATCCACAGGTAACCCTAGGAGTATTAAAAGGAGAAAACGAAGAACATTTTATACCTCAAAAAAAAAGTGTCTGTTCTCAAGTTCAGTAGACTTGTGCCTGGGTAGATGGTTTGTGTGTTCTAGGCTCCCATAATAGGTTTGGATCTTTCCTGATTTGTCTATGTGACCAAGAGAAAAAAATTCAAGCAGGCCTTAGTAAAGGATGTGCTAGATCTGAACTCTATTAGTGAAGCATTCATCTAGCTTTCACAGTCTTGGGTTGCATCCCCAGCCCACATAATCCCAGCTTGGTGATCCATCCCACAATCTCAGTACTCAGGAACCTGAAACAAGAAGACTGGAAATGTAAGGCTTTCCCCAAGTACACTGTAAATTCAAACAGTCTAGGCTACATCTGGCCATGTATCAAAAGAAATAAATGGAAAAGAAGTTAGAAAGGAAGAAAAAATGGAGGAAGGGAGGAAGAACAGAAAGGTGTTTTAATTGTGCCATAATGAAACTCACATTTCCGCTTGGCCACCAAGGGTGTTTCCCTGACTTCTTCTTCAGGAACTTTTTGAGGGCAAGGAGCGCTGGGAAGGGAAGGAACAGCTCTTCTGGTGTTTGCCGCCAACACACATGGGCCGTGCATGGTGTGGACAGTGAACTTGGTGTCTTCTGAAGCTTTCCTTAAAACGCATTTAATGTCTTATTCCGTTCTTTTCAGTTAGTTGTTCCAAAGTGTCCACTAATAGTCCAGCTAAACGAGTCAACTTGCACAGTGCTGTGCTCAGTGAAGAACAAAGACAAAAGCATCGGCCCAGGCCCATGTCTAGCCTCCCGAGACAGACAAGGTATTCAGCAGGACAGCTAGAATTAGAGTCTCGTCACAGCTCCTTCTGGGACTGGCCACACATTTTAACTGCTGTCAGAGCCACTTCCCTGTGATGAACAGGCATAAAAATAAAACTCTAACTCAGACTACGTATCTCTGGGACCCTCAAAAGAATGAAAAGTTCAGTGATATGACTGTGGCTGCCGCCCGCAGACCCTTACATACTTGTTACAGCTTGGTATCACAAGAGACCCACATCTCTCACAATAGCAGAGAAAGATGGGTACTCAAAGCCCTCGTTCACAGGTGGGGGAAAAGGGAAAGCCTGTCTGAGCCAAGGAGCTATGCATGCTGGGTTTCCCGAAGTTCTCAGATACTAAGTATACAGCTCACAGAAAGCTCTCCACATTCCAAGGAGACCTGAAAGACCAGGTCTGGATACAAGACCATTCTAGACTTACAGCAGCTCTGACTTTCTCAAAACAAAGCTATTAATAGACAATTGTGCAACTATTGTGCCTATTGTGCAACCAATACTCAGTAAAATAAAAACTGGACAGGTCCTAAGGCCTTGCCTAGATCTCGGTGCTTGGGAGGTTGAGGCAATAGGATTGAGAATTCGAGGTCAGCTAGCCTGCGCTAAAAAGTTGTTGTTCTGAAAAATAGTTTTCACCCCCTTCACATCTCCTGAACCCTCGAACCCAAGTCTTGGCTTTTTCCAGAGTGATGGTTTACAATACCTAGCATAATTTTAATTATAATTATTGGAAATACAAAGAAGAAACAAGATGTTACATTGGTTATTTTTTTCTTAGCAACTTATGAAAGAGAAATACAAGAACATTGTGAATTTCAGACAAAAGAACCCGTGATGAAACAAGAAACTCAATGGCAAAATGGAAGTTAGACAAAAGGTTCAAATCCAAATTCCAGAAGTAAAGAAATAAAATATCTGAAATTAGGTTATTTTTTGATGTGGTGTGCAATATATTAGATGCTGTAGAAAAGCAGCTGGAGGTCAGAAGAACTGGCATCTGGTAAGATCTGAATAAAAGCATATTAAATGGAAACAGTACAGGAAAACATCCTAACATTACAGGGGGGCTCTCAAGTGTCAGATATAAGGTCCAGCCCAGGCCATAATCACATTTGAAAAAAATACTCCCAAAATTTCAGAAATTTATTAATAGATGGTCTCTTATAAATCTTCAAGTTCTAAGCAAATTAAACATATTTATACCAAAAATATAGAACTCTCATAGTCAGATTGCTGAAAAACAATAATAAAATAAAAACCCCATAAAGCAGCAAGAAAAGGCACATTGTAGTAAAAGGAGAAAAAGTAGGAAAAGGGATTTTATTTCTCTTCAGAAACAATGTAAGCCAGAAGAATGTGGAATGATACCTTTCAAATACTGAAAGGAAAAATAACATTTCAAACCAGAATTCCATAAGCAGTAGAAATTCTTCTGAAATGAAGTTGAAATAAAGATATTTTAAAATAAACAAAACTCCAGGAATTCACCACCACAGATCTGCCCTTAAGGAAATGTCAGAGTAGACATCCGAGGGGGAAGCCAAGTCCACCAGAGGGAAAACCAACTCCACAGGGAAACCAACAACGAGTAGGCAGCTGAGCGTAAAAGACACTCCCATGTTGAAAATGGTTGTCCTTTTTATTTTTTGAGACATATCTGATAAAGCCTAGGCTGGCTTCAAACTTGTTCTGTAGCCAAGAGGAGCTTCTTATCCGCCTGCTTCCACCTCCTAAAAGGTATTACTGGCCCAGACTACCACACTTGGTTGATGCTATGTTGAGCCAGCGCTTCCTGCGTCTTAGACAAGCACTGTACCAACTGAGCCACATCTCCAGCACAGAGCATCAGTTGTAAGCGATAATACTGATGCTGACAGATATGAGTCAGAAGACAGGAGACTCTGAGAGGCTCTGAACTATCTCATGGCTGTGAGCAAAGTGTAACTGCAGAGGTGACTGAAAGGAGAAATCAAATGCAGAACCAAAAAAAAAAAAACCTGGCACAAATCAGAAAAGCAAGACATCACCACTCTAAACAGTCAAGGAAGAAAAAGACTAAATAAAGATTAAAAGGTTACAGAGCCCAGGGTTAAAATTTTTGCCTCACAAGATAAAAGGCCTGAGTTTGGATCCATGAATTCAATGTAATAATGCAGGATACATATGGATCTATAATTCTGGCCATGGAAGGTGACCCTGGGAAACTCCAGAGCAAAACAACAAGGAGGTAGAACAATTCAGAATGATTTCCAGTGTTATCCTTGGGTCTCAACAGACACACACACACTCATGTACTCTCTTGTATACACACAAAAGAGTATACATGCACACACACATGCACACACACACACAACAATATAATGATTACTGTATTTTCAAGTCATAACTATATGGTGCTGGCAACAAAATGAATTTTGGGAGGGGGTCCATTACTAGATTAGCCTTCAGTAACTACATTGGTTCATTTTCCATTATTATAGCAAAATACTTTACTTTATCAAGGAAAGAAGTTTACTTAGTTCTCACATAAATGCCTGATGTGTTAGCACAAATATTTGTAATTCTGGTTGCACCACAAAAACGGAGAGTCTAGCAGCTAATTTTTCAGTGATCCAGGCCTAAGCAGTATTTCAGAAACCTTGCCTCACACTGGAGAGGTACGAACCAATATAAAGACCCACTGCAGGCTTTGGTGACACCCTGGGTTAGGAGGAGAAGCAGTGGGTGAGATCACATGAACAGTTCTCGATCAACCTATGGGCTGCCCCATTGGGCTCCACCTCTTTGCAACACTGCCACAAGGAGGCCCAGTGTCCCATAACCCTTTGGTACACACTCATTATGTCCAAATCATACCAGTGATTAATATTTTTAAATTGTACATCTTTTCAAACATTTATTGATACCTTTTTTTAAAACTTTTTTTTTAATTTATTCAATTGTGTGTGTGTGTGTGTGTGTGTGTGTGTGTGTGTGTGTGTGTGTGTAGAACCATGGACGAATTCAGGAACCACCATGGACGCGTCCACCTCCTCCTTGTTTACTCTGCCCCGAGATTCACAGGCTCCGCCCACCAGGACCAGAAACTCAGGCCGCCCCTGCTTCTGTCTGGCGTCTATAGGTGGGGTCTAGGATCCAAACTCAGGACCTTCCGCATGCAAGGCAGAGGCTTAACCCCTTAGCCACCTCTCCAGCCCCTTTTTGAGGCCTAATGAAATCAGTGCCCAGAGCTTCGACAAAGATGAAGTCCGTGTTGGATAAGGCTTCCTTCTCTTAAGAAAGGAATTCTCCTAATTGTTGCCCCTGCTTCACCTCAGCCAGATATGCCTCCTTTCCCTTTAAAAATAATAATTAAAAAAAACTAGAATGAGCCAAACAGAAATCTTGTAGTATTTTAGTCTGAATGTGGGTATTGCAAAGTAACTTATCAGCCATCTATACAGCCAGGAAGTAACAAGACAAGCAAATGTCAGAGAAGCAGGGACAGGATTGCTCTAAGGATCCCCAAGATAGAAGGGTTTGGAAAGCCCATGTCAGGAGACCACAAGCTTGGAGTAGCACACTGTTGGGTAGGGAAGGAAAAGATTAGCTCTGAGGGAAGTGAGGATGTGGAAACCATTTCTACCTACTTAGCAGCCATTGGGCCAAATTATCACACAAAGTGAACAGCAGTCTACCAGTTGTATGAGAGGCAAAGGTGATTGTTGGCAGTTGCAGATGAAAGAGGTTAAGAAGCATCTTGGTACATTCATCATGCACTGGTGCATTACAAACAGCAGAAAAATATCTCTTCTGCAGACGAGGCCCAAGACGAAGAATTGGAGGTGGGTGAGGCTTGTTGCTCACAAGTGGCACCACCTCTTTGCATGTGCAAGAGCAAGAGCATGCTCTGATCTCTTTTGTAAGACAATTAATCCAACTCAGAGGGAAAAGTAGGTGGGGAGATGATTGAGTGGGTAAAAGCGCTTATTGTACAAACCTGTAGAATTGAGTTTGCATCCCCAGAACCCACATAAAATCATCATGCGTCGGCAAAAATGCCTGTAATTCTGGGCGCACTTACAGGAAATGGAAGGAAAAGTCAGGGGAGTCCAGCTGCTTACTGACCAGTCAGCCTGGAATACACAGTGTTGTAGGGACCCTGTCTCAAGCTGGAGAAGTACAGACGGATAACTGAGTTTCTCCTGTACGCCCACATGCACACTGGGACATGCACATGCTGGCTTTCATGCACACAAACAAGCACATGCAGACACACACATGTACACACACCCCAAAACACACACACACACATGCACACTTGAGCAGAGGCATTTAATTTAATCACCTTCTAAAGGTTCCCCTTCTAAACCCTGTTACCTTGGTGATTAGGTTTCAACACATGCGGCATTCAAGACACTGTCAGGTGTCTTCCTCTCCCAATCGTCACCTCAAAGCTACTTCATGCTCTGGTGAAAATGATTGTGGATCTTCTGAATACATTTCTTTCTTTCTGTAAAGACTTCAGTCTGTGACTTGTTGGCATTTAGCTTTCGACCCAAAGTAAAAGAAATCTTTTGCAGTATATTCTTGTAAGTACATAAAGTATAGAATTGACATTATGAAATTATATGTACTATATAATGAATGTTATGGGAACATGATAGTTCATAGTTCACACCAGTCTCTTCCACACCAATCATTTCATTCTGCTCTTACTGATCTATCTTATTATATCAAAAAAAAAGGCCTTTAGTATCTCTCTGTATATAAATGTCATGGCTTCATGAAGAACTGAGATGTTCCATTTAAAAGCAGGTTGTGTTGAGTTCAGGGTGGTCTCCAGTGCACATGTGACTGTTCATTTGGCATTCACGTGCCAAAGTGCCCCCTAGTTTGTTTCCACTTGCATACCTCTCTCCATTCTGGGTTCTATAAATTTTAGGTCTTTTTTTGTCTAATTGTTTTAATTTATTTTTGCACTCATGGAAATTTAGGGGCTTTGTTATAGTCACATAGCTTTATGCAATTGTTGCAAAGTTCTAACATAAAATAAAAATTTATAGAGAGAAATAGTTTATAAGAAAAATGAGTATTTCTTGGGAAACTACCCATACTTTTGTGAATATTAGCAGAGGCTCTGAGTTCTTGACTTCTGGAAAGAAAGAAATCATTGTAGAGACAAAAACAACTTAAGCAGAAGTTTCTTCAACAAAGTGACCCAAAGCAATGGCTCTGAAGAGAGGCGGGGCAGGGCTGCCCCGAGCCAGGAGCCATCTGTCATGTTCTGCACTGTGGATTTTTAAAAAGTTTTTTTAAATAAACATTTAAGTTATGGTGGCATATTCCCAGGTTAAGGTAACCTTTTCTGTCTGAAAGCATGACAGCTAGATCATTTGGGGTATTTCCTCCTATGAGTCCCACAAAAAGATGTGTGTGTGTGTCGGGGCGGGGGGGGGGGGAGGAGGTTAGAGATTCTTGAGTTACTATGTCTGACTTTTCTGTGGGTTCTGAATTCAGATCATCAGACTTATTCAGCAAGCTCTTTTATCCACTGAGCCATCTCTGTAGCCCCAGATCTTTCAATCAATGCACATGTGGGGGTGAATGTCCCCATGCCTTAATTGCAGGTGTAAGTTGAAACCATATAGCTGAGGCTTCAAGTTATCAAATGCAACTGCAGTTTTCATCAGTTACTCAGTATCTAACTCCTTTCCTACGGGCCTGGTGTTGGCTCCTTCCTGAAAGAGATGGAGACTTTCTCAGAAGCCCTTCCTACTCACAGTTTAGCCTGTCGCAAATAATGCAAGGGTACTTGAAAGGACAAAAGGACCTTGTCATGTTCCTTATGCATGTTTCATAGAACTAGCAGGCTTAATTATTTTACCCCCTATCTGTTCAGTTTGATTATCTCATGCCCAGCCTTAAGTTGTTTTGCTTCTTACCCCTAATATTCTCTACCTGGCTGCTTTAATTCAAACATTTGTTTTTCCTGTAGCAATATCAGATTTATAAAGGACTGTTCTTTGCATCTTAGTTATAATTAATCATCATGGACTTGAACACTTCAAGGTCAGAAGAATGGGGCTGAGAGATGGCTTAGCTGTTAAGCATGGCTGTGTAGTGAAAGAGATCTGGATCCCCAGATCACAAGTACAAAATGCAGAGTAGGTGTCGCAGCCCTTTTGTAATTTCACTCGCTAAAGCAGAACCTAGGAATCCCCGGAACAAGCTGAGTAGCCAGACTAATCCTAATGGCATGCTATGGGATTAATTAGGAACCCAGGGACACAACAATAATGTGAAAGAGCAGCCAAGGATGATCCCAATACCATCATAAGGCCCCCACCCATACACATACGTGTACCCCATACACATGTGCACATGAAAAAGGTAATTTTAAAAAAAAAAATCAAGAGGATGCAGATATGCCATACAGAAAGGTACATGCTTTTGTTGTGATGTCCCCAGCAACCTGACTTTACCGAATATTGAACAGCTTTTGGTAAGGTTCTGAGCAAAGCAAACCTATGTCCAGGTTTATCTTCATTGAGTAATTTTTGCACCTTTGACAACTTTATTGCATGCTAAAATCTCTGAAAAAGTTACTCATATTTATATGTACAAGAGATTTAGGGTTTTTGACTTGGATGATTAGATAATTGCATGGATATACACAGATAGATTGTGTAGTCATGGAGGAGATGTCCCTCAGCATGGGATATTTAGCATCTCCAATCACCATCCATGAAATATGTCTTCTCCCCAGCGGATGTGGAAATCACAGTCGTCCAGTGGATTCCAAACTACACTTACCACATTATGTACGTGTTGCTCACTTGTCTCATTGCTGTGGCCAAATACTTGACGAAAGCAGTCTCAGGAGCCAAAGGTTTATTTTAACTCAGATTTTCATCATAATGGGGGAGTCATGAAGGTGAGACCTTGAGTTGTTCTTTGTGCTCACAATTAGGAAGCAGAGAGTTGATGTTGGGGTTTGGCTTGATTTTTCCTTGGATTCCACCCTACATATTGGTACCACCTACATTCAGAGTGTATCTTTCCTTTTCAACTCTACCTTTCTGGAAACACCTTCATAGACACGAGGTGATTAGGTGATCCCAAATATAGTCAGGATGAGGTTGATAATTACCCATCACACATATGAACACACACAACATTTACAAAGATGTTGACAAAGATATGCCAGCTATTACTAGTGTTGATCTGGAGATATTCATGTTTTACAAGATGTTTTAAAACATTTGAAATATTTTAAATCATCTCCAAGAAACCAGAATTAACATTCTAACATGAGATAACAGACTCCTGCATGCTTACTTGTATTTGCCTACATTCTTACAAAAAAAATCCAGCCTCACCCCTTTTAAAAGCATGGACATCAAGGGAAGCAAAAAGCAATTATTTATGACAAAAATTGGTAACATCTCTCAGTGAAAGAATGGCAGGTGGGGAAGAGCACGGAAGATGTGGGAAACATAGGTTTTCTAGCGTCATGCGTTTAGGTGATATCTACTCTGCATTCTATGGCAGTACACAGTATTCTTTATGACTCAAATCTCTGCCATCTGGAGTCAAAATAGAAAGTGTCAAGTTCTCCTTGGCCCTCGCTTGTGGGTTGTCAGCACTGTGACATTCACTAAAGTTCAAGTCATGAATATCACAGGTGGGGATCACAAAGGTAAAGGCAGTGTAGAATGCTAATTCAAACCATGCAATGTACTTGCCATTCCGTTTGTCAGCATGCATCTTAGCACACATAATAAAAATGCTATTAATTTGTGGTAGAGGACTGACGTTAGAAGTTAGCATCATTATCGAGTTTCATGAAAATGAACAATACCTGAAGAAAAATAAAATGAGCCATTTTCATGGAATTCTGGAAGTTTTTGTTGTTCATTACAGCCACTCATAGCAAAAATTAGTATTCTCTTGCTGAGCCAACTCTTGGTGTTTGGTTTTGAAGCCTCTGAATCACCTGCTCTTAAGCTCTAGTCCTGGAAAGCAGGCTTGGATACACCAAGGATATGAAGAAACTACGTGAAATTGAATCTGGGCAATTCTGAAATATAATATAATCGAATTTGTGATTTTCCCAACACATAAAATTACTTAACTTTTCTTCTGTCTTTTTTTCCCACAATCAAATTCAAGTCATAGAAGTCAAATTTTGAGTTGATCGATAAATGTAATGTAGCCAAATACATAATTACAAAGTGACCAACTCACAGGAGCCTCCACTTACTTTGCTAATCAAACTAAGAGTATGAGGGTCTTTAAATGAAATTTGGTCCAATTTATTCTTCTGTGGAACATAAGTACTGCAGAATTCTCCTGCCTTGGAAGAATAAATTTGCTTTGTGCTAACTCCAGGTCTCTTGTTTACTTTTTTAGGAAATGAGAAAGACATTTTGCTGTTTTATTTTATTTTTTTTGAAGTTCCATCATTTCCTCTTACATAACTTCGTCCCAGAGTTTAAAAGCTAATTAGTTGCACTGGCAGAGAAGTCCTTGTTAAAATTTTGCCATTTAATCCCAAAATGTCTTTTCTTTCTCCAGAGTGACGAAATGGAAACCCAGTCCTGCTCAGTGTCATGGAAGCCCACGTGTGATGGGGTTAGAGTTCCACAGCACCCATATGCATGTGAGTTGGGGTTTCCATGAATCAGTTCTCCCTGCTCAGATTCATAATTACCTACAACACACTTTGAATTGGACGCTCTTTTGTGGATGTGAACTAACATTCAGAAGACATTTCTGCAAGATGAAATGGGGTCATGCAGCCAGGAAGCTGTTCTGGATGGAGACCTTGAGATGACATTTACTCTTTCTCTCTCACTAGCTGCACAGCCATGAACCTCCCCTTCCAGCTAAGGAGGATGTCACTGCAGATTCCATTAAGAAAACAAGCTTGACTTCTTCCTTTGCCGATTTGAATCCCTCTTATGTCCCTTTCTTGTCTTATGGCTTCAGCTAAGACTTTAAGTACAATATTGAATAAAAGTGGTGAGAGTGGACAACCTTGTCTAGTTCCTGATCAAAGTGGGAATGCTTCCAATTGTTCCCCATTGAGCATAATCCTTGCTGTGGGCTTGTCGTATACAGCTTTTATTATATTGATAAAGGTTCCTTCTATTCCTACTGTCTCCAGCGTTTTGATCATAAAAGGCTGTTGGATCTTGTCAAAAGCTTTTTCTGCATCTATCGAGAGTATCATGTGGTCTTGGACTTGGACTGGTTTATGTGGTGAATTACATTTATTGATTTTCGTATGTTGAACCAACCTTGTGTGCTGGGGATGAAGCCTACTTGGTCCCCGTGAATAATCCTTTTAATATGTTTTTGAATCCAATTTGCTAAAACTTTGTTGAGAATCTTTGCGTCTGTGTATTTGCAGATGACATGATCTTATACCTGAGTGATCCCAAAAACTCCACCAGAAGCTCCTGGAACTAATTGAGAAGTTCAGCAGGGTGGCAGGATACAAAATAAATGTGCAAAAATCAGAGGCTTTCCTATATGCCCAGAATGAAAGAAGTGAAAAAGTCTTGAGAGAAACAATCCCATTTACTATAGCCCCTAAAAAAATGAAATACCTTGGTATAAACCTAACCAAGGAGGTAAAAGACCTTTACAATGAAAACTTTAAAACCCTAAAGAAAGAAATAGCAGAAGACACCAGAAGGTGGAAAGACCTCCCATGTTCCTGGATTGGCAGAATCAACATCATAAAAATGACCATCCTACCAAAGGCAATATACAAATTCAATGCTATACCAATTAAAATCCCAAAGCAATTCTTCAAAGAAGTTGACCAAACAATCTCAAAGTTCATATGGAGGCACAAAAGACCCAGGATAGCAAAGACAATCCTGAGTAACAAAAACACTGCTGGAGGCATCACCATACCGAACCTTAGTCTATATTATAAATCCATAGTTATAAAAACAGCCTGGTACTGGCTCCAAAATAGACACACAGATCAATGGATAAGGATTTAAGACCCAGATATAAGCCCACAAAATTACAGCCATTTGGTCTTTGACAAAGGGGCCCAAAGAATCCAATGGAAAAAGAACAGCATCTTCAACAAATGGTGCTGGCAAAACTGGATCTCCACATGCAGAAGATTAAAGCTGGACCCATACTTGTCACCATGTACAAGACTTAATTTCAAATGGATCAAGGACCTTGATATCAGGCCAGAGACTATAAAAAACCATAGTTGAAAGGATAGGGAACTCCCTCGAGCTGATTGGGCTAGGCCAACAGTTCCTAAACAGACATCCAATGGCACAGTCACTGCTACCAACTCTCAACAGTTGGGATCTTGTTAAATTAAAGAGGTTCTGTTCAGATAAAGAGATTGTAACACGAGCTCAAAGGCAACCCACAGAATGGGAGAAAATCTTCACTAACCACATATCTGACAGAGCTCTACTGTCCAGAGTGCACAAAGAACTTAAAAAACTAAACATCAAGGAAACCAATAGCCCAATTAAAAAATGGGCCCTGGAACTTAAAAGAAACTTTACCAGGGATGAAATTAAAATGTCCAACAAATATCTTAAAAAATGCTCCACTTCTTTAGCCATCAGGGAAATGCAAATCAAAACTTCCCTGAGATATCATCTCACTCCTGTCAGGATGGCAAAAATCCACAATACAAACAACAACAAATGCTGGAGAGGATGTGGAAAGAGGGGAACTCTCCTACATTGCTGGTGGGAGTGCAGGCTCATACAGCCATTCTGGCGAGCCGTCTGGAGATTCTTAAAGAAATTAAAGATTGAAATGCCATATGACCCTGCGATTCCACTTTTGGGTATAACCCCCCATACAGCAGAGGTTCACCTTGATAGCACAAGCACGACCATGTTCATAGCAGCACTGTTTACAATAGCAAAGACATGGAATCAACCCAAATATCCAACAGTTGACGAGTGGATAAGGAAACTGTGGTACATCTATATAATGGAGTACTACTCAGCCATCAAAAATGATGACTTACTGGAATTTGCCAGGAAATGGATGTCATTAGAAACAATTATATTAAGTGAAGTATCCCCGACCCAGAAAATTAAGCGCCATATGTACTCCCTAATAGGTGGTTTCCAATACCAAACCCACCAGCCCATCTTGAGACACTCATAGGTAAATCTATGTATTACCTACAGTAATTGCAAGGATTATGAACAGGAGGGATGGGGTTGAAGGGCCACACCAGAAACAAGGAGAGAAGTGATCATGTTACAGTAGAGAAAATAGGCCTCCATCAAGGACTGCAAGAAAGTAATGTGACACCTAGTTAAGTTCACAATTCGTTCCTGATCATTTACAACTAAGGGGGTATGAACTCACCAGAATGGGAGGGCATATAGTCCGGCAGATTAAAAAGTAACCATTTTGCAAATGGGTGATTGACCCCTCCCATTGCCAAATGCCATATGACCCTGCAATTCCACTTTTGGGTATAAGTATTACATCTACCTTTGAATGTGCTCTTATAATAAGACTCTAGTTTAACAGCTTTCTGTCTCTGGCCAGGGGGTGACACACAGTGCCCATCACGATGGAGTGAAGGGCATTGCAGGAACAACAAAACTGCAAAAGAAAATCAACAAACCACTATCCAGAACTTCAGAGACTCTATATCAACCACCTAGAACTAGGCCAGACTAATCTCTCCCCATCCTGAAACTCAGGGACATTTGCGGAAGAGGGGGCAGTAAGAGTGTAAGAGCAAAAGGATGGGAGGAGCAATGATTTGCAAGATACTCCACACAAGTTAGGGCCGAAGCAATCATAATTGGACATTGCATGCCTGGCGCAATGTCCAACACACTATTGACCTCACAAAGTCTAGCATCTGCT
Organism: Typhlomys cinereus; assembly: GCA_023101885.1. Classification (NCBI taxonomy): domain Eukaryota; kingdom Metazoa; phylum Chordata; class Mammalia; order Rodentia; family Platacanthomyidae; genus Typhlomys; species Typhlomys cinereus. Next base: position 6,271,412 of record JALPQD010000015.1, read on the forward strand.
AAAGGCACCAAGATCCTTGGAGGCAAGGGATTGACAGCCACAGTAGTGTTCCTATGCTTAAGGGGAACACAGGAAAGGGTTCAGGGAAATGCCACTGGGTCCTTGTACGTCATCGGAGAGGAGGGCCCAGAGGAGAGTCAGGCATGCACAAGAAAGGACTCTGGGAATTGGGGCGGGATGCACGGGGGAATGGGGCGGGAGGGGTGAGGGGAAAGGGAGCAGGGGGCTGGGGGGGGAGGGAGGGAGGGAACTGGTGTACCTATTAAGTTTGTATGAGCTGAAATAATAACACAAAATGTATTAAAATAAAAAAAAAGAAAACAAGCTCAGGGGATGTGACCACAGAAGGTATGTCAGAGGAGCAGATATGTAAGTCACCTTCCTTTTCATTGTGACAAAACACTGCTAGAAATATCATAAGTTTGTGCTCATAGTTTCAGAGAATTCAGTTCTTCCTGGTTAATTCTTCATGGTCTGAGAAGGGGTAGGTATGACCTGTTCTCCTGTGACCTCTTTCTGTCAACCAGATCCCACTCCTCAAAGATTCTCTGTCTTCATAATAAGGTCGAAATAAGAGATACAAGATTTTAAACATCAGCTCGTGGTGACCTCTCAGATTCAAACCATGACAGCAGGTGCCTCTGCTTCTGTAATTCACTGACAACCTGACTGGAGGCTAGGAAGTTGATTCAGTTGTTGAGTGCGGTACGGTATGTATGAGACTCTGGATTGCATTCTCTGCTCCATCAAAATCAGTAGTTATCTTGGCACTTGGAAGAAAGAAGCAGGAGGATCAGAAGATCAAGATATTCTAGGCTTCATCTTGTCTCAAACAAACAAAAATACAAACAAACTGTCCGGTCTCCATAGAGGATAACTCCTACAATAGCTGATGGAAAATAAATAACACAAATTCAAAGTATGGGTAGGAATGCTAGTATGTGAGTTCTACGTCTATTTTCCAAAGCTCTCAACACTGTGGTCACAATGAAGTAAAATGACCCGAGTCATACTCTAATCTTGCTGACCCTGCCTTACAAACCAAGAAGCATTTATTCGTATAAGAACCAGCCTGATTAGTTAAGTTTATTTATGCTGACACAAAATTCCACAAAAACTCCAAGTTCTCAACTGTAATTTATACCAGTAAGCAGCAAACCAACAGAACTCTGCCATCTAAGTAAGGTCTTGCTATTAGCCACACACTGCAACACTGGGGAACCTTATAAATGCCCACAGAGTCACTGGTTAATCTTCACATAGAAACCCGTTTATCCTCTCTTTCTGCTCCCTTCACCAAAGTCTAGAGTCCCGCAAGCAGTATGAGACACACAGATTAATGATGGCCAAAGTCTCAAGTTCAAGATCAAGGAAAGACTTAAAGCAATAATTTCCTGGCTCTGCCAAGTTGTATCTAATTATGGATTCCAGGCCTCTCAGAACACGCAGTCCTGTTTCTCAATTCTTATACCTTTATTTACCCATGGTTGATTCTGGTTTTGTTAACAGTAGGCACTGTATAGAGCATATCATAGTTGAGAAATTTTCATGATTTCTTAAACTAGAACAGAAAGTATTTGTCTTCATAAGAGATGCTGCAGAATAAAATCAAAATAAACTTTAGCCTAATAGAGTGTATTTGTGTGTGTGTGTGTGTGTGTGTGTGTGTGTGTGTGTGTGTGTGTGTGTGTATCTGCTACAGGATAGAAAAATTATATCTTTATTCCATGTATGTTTTTGAAAACCTGGGCTTGTTAGAAATACTAGGACAGAACAACATATTGGAATAAATAAAAGGAATGTGAGGATGAAGCTTAGAATTTTAACTTCAGAACCCCAGTTTTGTAAGCATATAAACCACACTGACTTCCAGTCTTAGTCACACATGTTTTGTCTTTGTTTTTCAGTAACAGAAATTCCAGAAGTAGGTATATTCTGGCTTGCCAGCCTTAATCTGAAAACAAAATTCACAAATTACTAGGCACCAGATGATGTCGGGAATGGAGATCTCCACACTTAATCTTATATAACAATGTACTTAGTGTCTTCAAGGTGAAAGAGATCCTTCCAATGTCCTCTGCTTTTGCTATATCTTTTCTGTGCAAGTAGAAAACAGAAAGTTAACCCGGGTGATGACCATGTGCATATAATAGTGGAACAGGGTAACAGTGTATACCAAGTCCCCTGTGTTACCTCCTGTTTGTCAGCTATTCAATTACTGTTGAAAATGTTTAAAAAAAAAAGTGGCCTGCAGGAATCCCTGGGGGTATCCGTGAGAAGCAAATACGAAGATTTTTTTTTGCTCATAGCATAGAAAATCGACATTGGGAAAATAGACAGTGGCCTGTGTAAGTTTGAAACATTTTATAGACCAGAGTCACCACATATGATGCCAAAAAGCAAAAGGATAAAGTGCTACATTTTACACTAAACATGATGAAAAGAAATCAGCAGAATACAGAAAAATCTGAAAGAAGCCAGGAGTGAAGCGCTCTGTTGTGTTGGAAAGAGTTGAATGCACTGGTTTACGTGAACACATGTAGATTAGTGACATTAGCTCATGAAATAAGATGAGGGCTTATATGATAAACTGAAGATGGAAGAAAAGTAAATATTCAATAGGCTAGGTGCAGAAATTTAAGAAAAGACATGATGTCCATGTGTGCATGCACATGTTCAGAGGTCAACATCACATGCCTTCTTCAGTTAGTTCCACCCCATTTGTTGGAATGAGATCTCTCATTGAACCTATATATAATTCACTGATTTGACTAGACCGATTAGCTAACAAGCCTCATAGATGCTTCTGTGTTTGCTAAGGGAAAGTACCCAGTGTTTCACTTGAGTGCTGGGTACTTTGTAGGAAAAGTGCCTTACCGAGTAAGTCATCTTGCCAGCCCTTGTGTTCAATTTTTGAGGTAACATCTGCTGATGGTAAAGCAGCAGAGAACACTCACCAGCAACTCTGTCAGCATCACTGCTGAGGAAAACTGAGGAGAGAGCTCTATAGTAGTGAGGAAGCATTGCTTCAGGATCACTGCCTACAAAAGACAGACTGCAGCTGACTCTAACCCTTAATACAACCAATTGCTAGGGGCAGAAAAACTGGGCTAAGGAGGGCCACGCCACAGGCAAAAGTTGCTGTAAACCTACTCGGACAGACAAAAGTTTGTCTACACAGAGAGGAGAACTACACAAAAGTGCTAATCTGAGGGGATTTACAAACATCTGCAATTCATGCTTATTTAGAGATGCTGAATGAACTTCTGCAACTAAGATTCTCATGGAAGACACAATATGTAGTGTCTTAAAGGTGAGTTCTTGAACTCAGTCACACACCTGGGATATCCTGAGAACAAGGAAGACTACATGAAAATCATGCAAACAGTGATTAAAAAGGACTGGGTGTGGGAGGGTTTCACAAGGTGTTTAGCATGAAGCATGATGTGTCGATCTCACTTGTCAACTTGACACTTGGGGAGTGCCTCTGGGAACACGTAAGAGAAATTATTTAGTTAAGGTAGGCTTCTGACAGGGCGGTAGGAAACTATCTTAACTGTACAATTGATGTGCTAAGGAGATAGAGCCCCTGGTGAGCAATTAGGACCATTCCTTGGGCAGGATAAGATGGAGAAAGCAGGTTAACTTTTTTTTTCCTGACAGTCAAGCCATTTGCTTTCTTTATACAAATGGACAGTTCCTTCTGCTATGGCTGCTATGACTTCTTCCACAATGAATCGTTACCTTAAATTGTAAACTGAAGTAAAAGTCCTCTTGTTGCCCTAGATTGTTTGGGTCAAGTACCATTTACAACAAAAATTATGAAACTAAAACAAATGGTAAAGATGCTGTTCAGTGATACTAAACCAGGTAGGGGTGACATTGAAGGACTCAGTACATCAAGTGAAAGAAAGGGATATTGGACTCTGTTACATATGTAAAACAATCACATCCAGAGTTCTTCAGTAAGCTAAAAATGAATAATAAATACTTTGTGTGTGTGTATGTGTATGTGTGTACTATATGCATGTGTATACGTTTCAGTGGGTGGGTGCATTAAAGTGAGTATTGTCATATGTGTGTATATGTTTTTGTAGTCGTGTGCATGGAAACACGAGTGTGTGTGGAGATTGACATTGGATGTCTTCCTCTATGATTGTATTAGTCAGGATTCTCTGAAGGAACATAATCTATAGAATGTAATATATATCAATAAGTTTATTAAAATGACTTACAATAAAAAATAGTGTCCTTCAAAATAACCACCCTCAGCTGCCTCATTCTTGACCGGAATGTTCCATAAAGCTAAAAGATCTGAAGAAGATCTCAAGCCTTTACTTCTCTGGAGGGTTGAAGATGCTGGGTTCTGACTTTGGTGAAGAACAGCTGGGCTCCAACATTAGCGATGAACAGTGAACAGCAGCAAGACCTAGAGACCAGGCTCCAAAGGCAGTTAGAACAGCAACAACGTGATGGAAATGGTGAAGCTCTGAGTCAGCGAAGGATGGAAGCAGCAGCAGCAGCAGCAACGAAGAGGCCATGATGCTTTAAAAGCAAACGATGTTCATAGAGTGGACTCCACAGCAAGTCAACACAGGGTAAGGGAAGAGCAAGTCTCTCCTCTTGCACCTCCTATTATCTGGTCCACCACTGGAAAGTACCACCTACTATGGGCTGGGTTCTCCACAGCAATCAATCAAGTACCTGCAGACTTGTCAGGGGCCATTCCAACCATTAACTCTCCACAGCTGCGCCCCAAACAGTCTACAACTGTCAAGTTGACACCAAAATGCAACCATAGCAATGGCTCTCCAAGTTAATCTTTGAAACAGGCTCTGTCTCTGAATCTGGAGCCCACATAGACAGTGAGTTTCAGAGATTCCCCTATATTCTACCTCTCTAGCACTGGGATTACAGGCATATTCCATGTCCAGTTTTTCTGTGAGTGCTGGAACTCAGGTCCTCATGCTTGCATGGCAAGCACCTTACTAGTGGCACCATCTCCCCAGTCATCAACTATGTTAACGTTAATGGCAACTCTGTAATTTTGGCTCACTGACGGAAACTGTTCTGGACCAAGGTGACTATGATAACACCGACCATGATTGTCATGACAACACTGTTAAACCTGCAGAAAAACTGTAACAAACTCCATGGTAGAAAACTTGTAAAGGACTCACTGCATAGCAGCCTGCAGCTAGCAGGGTACAAGGCAGCATGCTGGCTTATGAAATCAAAGGGAAACTTCTTAAACAGCCAAATCCCTATTGTCAGGCAGAGGACTCTAGAGGAGACATTCATAAAAAATGGCTCCTCTTCCTAAACAAATCACTTCCTAGCCCTTCAAAAATCTGTTGTCTTCTCAAGAAAAATATTAAATGTTCCTAAAATAGAAAGACAAGGTATAGCCACCTTTCAATCAAAAGCCACCCACTTAGTTGGGGAGTGAAGGCTGTTGGATATGAAAGTGGAAGAAGTGAAAACAGATCAGAGAACAACCCTGGACTGTGTGTTCACACACAACAGTGCACTTGGTATGTGACGCTCAGGCATCGACTGAGGAACGAGGTCAGACCCTCCTACCTCTCACTCTCACAAATGCTCTTCAAATACAAAATGGGCAGGACAGGGCAAGTTACTTTAGGGGAATGCCCATGAGTTCGTTGAAGAGAACAATCTGGTTTTACCTCCCCTCACCAATACCACAAGTTTGCAATCATGAATGGAGTTCAGAATCTGAGTCCTGGGTTGAATACACTCAGAAAACCCAACCCTCGACAAGGGAGGAATTTCTGAATTAGGAAAAGCGAATGGAAAACAGATTCCTGTAAGTCATCTTGCCTGCTTATGCTTCTTGAGAGTCAGGTCTGAACTTGAAAACAGCCTTGGCTTCACAGTGGAGAAATGAGGCTGTCAGTAATCTCACTTAGAGCCTGTTCCCTTACCTAAAGCCTATAATCCCCACATTTCACAAATGGAAATGTTAAGCCAAAGGAACAACCAAAAGTCTAAGGGCATATTACATAAATGATTTCTTAAAACATGTCTCTTAAAACAGATTCTCCTCTTTAAAAGCATAATCTCTCTATTTCTTTTTCCTCCCTCCTTTTCTCTATGTATCTTATTCTTTCTCTTTTCCCTTCACAGTTATTAGAAAATAACTGGCATTGGATTACACATCCATATCTTTATAAAACTCAAAGAGAACTTTAAAAGATGCCATTCAAGTTTTTATTAACATTGTGTATACGTTAATCTCTGTTCTGCAAAGAATCACCAATTTAAACATTTGTTCAAATTAGGATTTTTCAGAGAACAATAAAAAACTGCCTATGTCTTCCAAGATAGATAAAGTGAGTGACTCAGTAAATGGAGAGAGAAATTGAGACAAACACACACAAGGAACAACCTATTTTTTCCTACACAAACCAGATAAAGACTTAATACCAGCAGGGCTGGAGAGAAGTCTCAGTTTAAAAAAAAAAGAGTCAAGATCTTTGCCTTGAAAGCAAAAGAATCTGAGCTAGGTTCCCCAGATCCACGTAAAAATGTCCCATGAAGCTACCTGTATTTCTAGTCCTGGAAAGCAGAACCTCGGAATCCCCAGAGCAAGCTGACTAGCCAAACTAGCCTTGATGCATGTGCTGGGTTTAATTTGAGACCCAGACTTCCAATGATAAGGTGGAAGAATAACTGAAGATAATCTTGAAATAACCCTTGCGCCTCCACAAGTGCACACTCAAGTGCACTTGTGTACCTTTCATCTGCATGTACACACACCCATATGCAAACACACACACACACACACACACACACACACACACACACACGCATGCATGCATGCCCAAACATAAACTGACAATTTCTTGTAGGAAAATACAAGACAGAAAGAAATTCAAGGTGCTTGCTATCTCCTGCTCAACTCATACCCTACTGCAGACCGGGCACAATCTATATTCTGAACACAGAGGGGAAATGGCAGGAAATTACAATAATGATCAAGGTGTAGATAAGAGATCATGAGGAAACTTCAGGCACAGTAGCAGGAAAGCACCATAGGAAGAAGAGACTTCCTTGCACTGATGTGAGCAATAATCTATGGATGAGATGAAAAGACTCTATATGATTATTTTCAGGGTGACAGAACATTATAGATGTGTGAAACTTACTTGTTCAAGCAAAACTGAGACTGTGATGACTCAGAAAAAATTCAGGGTTAGATTAAGATGTGCCAATGACTGCATACATTATCCAAGAAGAATTGACAGAACATTGTCCACTTGTGATGATTAGACACCGTGTAAGATGCTCTGACAGGTGGCCACAGGTGGAGTTCCCTTCACTGTGGAGGATTCTGTGATGCTCTGATGCAGTGTGTGAAACTGGGTATTCCTTCACTGGAGAGGACAGCTAAGTGCTGTGGCAGCAAACTTAAACTTCTTTAAGAGGGGAACTAGAATGCAATTTATACTCATCAAGAAAATAAACTGTGTAAACCCCTTTCCCCACCCGGACGCATGGCAACCTAGGTAAGCTCCCCTCCCCCCACCCCCGCCCCTAACCCCAAATCCCAGGACCCAGCTCCTTCACCAGCCAGCCAGAGCCAGCACTGCTCCGGGCTGGGGAAGACCCCCTGGGCCACGCCCCAGCTCCCCAGCTTAAAGAGTGCCCTGCCACCGCCACCTCCTCCCTTTCCCCAACTGCGTGGGAACCCACGCAGTCCAGCCAGGATGCACCACGACCTAGGTAAGCTCTGCCCCCCGCCCAACCCCTAAACCTCAGGCCAAATAATTCAGTTCAGTGAAAAATGCACAGAAATTGAAAGAACGTTTTAAGCGTTATAAATGACAATGCCCAAGTCAAACTGCAAATCCATGAGAAACAACACCCAAGAAAACAAATCTACCACTGAAGGAATTAATCTCATAATGGTAGTCTCCAACCAGAACAAACCCATGGAAAATAGCCAAGAAAGGATAACGACTTTCAAAACATGATCATTACCATGTTCAATACTATGAAAGAGGAAATCAGGGAGGAATTAAATAACCTCATCAATCACTCTGAAGAGGAACACAACAGACACTTGGAGGAGTTGAGAAAAACAGTGCAAGAAACAAAAACAGGCATAGAGCAGTTAAAACAGACTCAAGCAGAGTTTAAAACTGAACTAAAAGACAAGTTATCTTCAACCCAGAACTCAACAGAGTCTTATCAGCAGATCTAACGAAGCAGAAAATAGAATTTCAGACCTTGAAGATAAAGTGGGAGTATTAACCAGCTCAATGGAAGAGGTTGTTAAAGCCAAAAAGATACTCAAGAGGACCATTCAAGAGTTATGGGACACCCTGAAGAAGACTAACATGCGTATTCATGGAATACCAGAGCAAGAATCTCAAAATACCACATCTGAGGAAATTTTTCAAACGATCATCAAGAAAATGTTCCTCATCTAAAAAAAGAGAGGCCCATCCATATACAAGAGGCATTCTGCACTCTAAACAAATATGACCAAAATAGAAACTCGCCACAGCAAATAATAGTTAAAACACTGCACATTCAAGATAAATAAATGGTGCTGAGAGCTTCAAGAGAAAAAAAACAAGTCACTTTTAAAGGTAAGCCTATTAAAATAATAAATGACTTCTCAATGGAAACAGTAAAAGCAAGAAGAGCTTAGAGAGATGTACTTCAAGTATTGAATGAGAAAAAATGTCAACCCAGGCTGATATAACCTGCAAAACTATCTGTCATGATCGAGGGAGAAAGAAAAATCTTTCCAGCACAAAGACAATTTGAAAGAATACATGTCCACCAAACCAGGCCTTCAAAAAATGCTAGAAATGATACTCAAGCTTGAAGAAAAAAACAGGCATATCCAGGAGAACAGAAGGGAAGTATAATACTACCAAAACCTAAAAGCGAAACCATATACTTACAAAAGCCACTAAACATAATAAATGTCCGGAATTAAAAATACTTTCTCCATTATAAAAGTATATGTTAATGGAATTAACTCACTGATCAAGAGACACAGATTACAAATTTGGATTAAAAATCACAATCCATCAATCTGCTGCCTGCAGGAAACCCATCTCATCACAAAAGATAGGCACATCCTAAAAATAAAAGGCTGGTCAAAAATCTTGCAAGCTAATGGAACCAAAAAACAGGCAGGGTAGCCATTATGCTATCACATAAAGTGAACTTCAAACCAAAAAAAATCATAAGAGACACAGATGGATACTACATTTTAGTCACAGGTACAATTCACCAGGAAGATTTCACAATACTGAATATATATGCACCCAATATAGGCCCCCGCCCACATTCATTAAGCAAACCCTATAACGTCTAAAGCAAGAAATCAATCCCAAAATGATAATTCTTGGGGATTTCAACACTGCCCTCTCAACATGGGATAGATCAACAGGCAAAAAACTTAACAGAGATACTTTGGAACTTAATCAAACCCTTACTGAAATGGACCTTACAGATCTCTATCGAACTTTTCATCCAAAGAATACACATTTTTCTCAGCAGCACATGGAACTTTCTCCAAAATAGATCACATATTGGGCCACAAAATGAATCTCCACATATACAGGAAAGTTGAAATTCTAGCCTGTACCTTATCAGACCACCACGGCCTAAAGCTTAACATCCACAACAAAACAAACAACAGAAAATACACTAACTCCTGGAAACTTAACACTATGATGCTGAATGAGATTTGGATTCAGGAAGAAATTGAAAATTCAAGATTTCCTAAAAGTGAATGATAATGAAAATACAACTTACTAAAATCTCTGGGACACAATGAAAGCTGTCCTAAGAGGTCAGTTCATAGCTCTTAATGCCTACATCAAAAAAAAATGGAAACATCAGAAATAAATAACTTAACAATGTAGCTTAAAGCTTTAGAGACACTAGAGCAATCTGATCCCAAAAGCAGCAGAAGGGAAGAGATTAGCGAAATAAGAAGAGAAATATCTGAAATCGAGATTAGGAAAATGATACAGAAAATCAACCAGACAAAAAGCTGGTTTAAGAAAAAATTAATAAGATTGATACACCCCTAGCTAAATTAACCAAAAGAAAGAGAAAGCCCAAATTAACAGTATTAGAAATGAAAATGGATATCACTGCTGATACCCAAGAAATCCAGAGAATTATAACATCATATTTCAAAAACTTATACTCTGTGAAATTTGACAACACAAAAGAGATGGATGAATTCCTAAGTAAACACAACTTACCTAAATTGGATCAGGAAGTTGTGAATTGTTTAAATAGGCCTATAACATATGAGGAAATTGAGGAAGTAATCTTGAATCTTCCCATCAAAAAATGTCCTGGACCAGATGGATCAACACAGAGTTCTACCAGACATTTAAGAAGCTAATAACACCAATACTCCTTAAACTGTTCCATCAAATAGCAAAGGAAGGAACACTACCAAATTCCTTCTATAAAGCTAATACCATCTAATCCCAAAACCTAATAAAGATTCACTTAAAAAAGAAAACTATAAGCCAATCTCTCTGATGAACAAAGATGCAAAGATTCTCAACAAAGTCTTAGCAAATCGGATTCAAAAACATATCAAAAAGATCATCCATGGGGATCAAGTAAGCTTTATCCCAGGCACACAAGGTTGGTTCAACATACGCAAATCAATAAATGTAATTCATCACATAAACCAGTCCAGGGCTGGAGAGGTGGCTTAGGGGTTAAGCCTCTGCCTTGCAGGCAGAAGGTCCTGAGTTCGGATCCCAGATCCCACGTATAGACTCCAGGTGGAAGGGGGTGGTGGCCTGCGCTTCTGGTCCTGGTAGGGCGGAGCCTGTGAATCCCTGGGCAGAATCAACATAAAGGCAATATACCAAAGGCAATATACAGATTCAATGCTATACCAAAGCAATTCTTTAAAGAAATTAAGCAAACAATCTCAAAATTCATAGGGAGGCACAAAAGACCCAGGATAGCAAAAATGATCCTGAGTAACAAAAACACAGCTGGAGGTATCACCATACCAAGGCTCCTACAAACCTTAATCTATACTACAAATCCATAGTTTTAAAAACAGCCTGGTGTTTTGGTGTCCAAAACAGACACACAGATCAATGGATAAGGGTTGAAGATCCAGATATATGTCTACACAACTACAGCCATTTGATTTTTGACAAAGGGGCCCAAAAAATCCAATGGAAAAAGAACAGCATCTTCAACAAATGGTGCTGGCAAAACTGGATATCCACATGCAGAAACTGGACCCATACTTGTCACCATGTACAAGAATTAATTCCAAATAGATCAAGGACTTTGATATAAGGCCAGAGACCATAAAAACCATAATTGAAAGGGTAGGGAACTCCTTCGAGCTGATTGAGCTAGGCCAATCAGTTCCTAAATGGACATCCAATAGCATAGTCACTACAACCAACACTCAACAGATGGGATCTTGTGAAATTAAAGAGCTTCTGTTCAGATAAAGAGATTGTAACTCGAGCACAAAGGAACTCCACAGAATGGGAGAAAAATCTTCACAAACCTCATATCTGACAGAGCTCTATTATCCACAATGCACAAAGAACTTAGAAAACTAAACACCAAGGAAACAAATGGCCCAATTAAAAAATGGGCCCTGGAACTTAAAAGAAACTTTACCAAGGACGAAATTAAAATGTCTAAAAAAAATCTTTAAAAATGCTCCACATCCTTAGCCATCAGGGAAATGCAAATCAAAACTTCCCTGAGATATCATCTCACTCCTGTCAGGATGGCAAAAATTCACAATACAAACAACACCAAGTGCTGGAGAAGATGTGGAGAGAGGGGAACTCTCCTACATTGCTGGTGGGAATGCAGGCTCCTACAACCACTCTGGCAAGCCATTTGGCGATTCTTAAAGAAGGTAAAGATTGAAATGCCATATGACCCTGCTATTCCACTTTTAGGAATAACCCCCATACAGCAAAAATTCACCTCGATAGCACAAGCACGACCATGTTCATAGCAGCACTGTTTACAATAGCAAAGTCATGGAATCAGCCCAAATGTCCAACAGTTGATGAGTGGACAAGGAAAATGTGGAACATTTATAAAATGAAATACTACTCAGCCATTAAAAATGATGATTTACTGGAATTTACCGGGAAATGGATGGAATTAGAAACAATTATATTGAGTGAAGTATCCCAGACACAGAAAATTAAGTGCCGTATGTATTCCCTAATAGGTGGATCCTAGTACCAAACCCACTTAGAGACACTCAAAGATAAATCTCTGTAATACCTACAGTAATTCTAAAGATTATAAACAGGAGGGATGGGGAAGGAGGGCCCCACCAGAAACAGGGAGAGAGGGGACTATGTTACAGCAGAGAAAATAGGCCACCATCAAGGACTGCAAGTAAGTAATGAGACATCTGGTTAAGTTCACAGACTTTCCTTCCTGATCATATGCAACTGATGGGGTTGATCTCACCAGAAGGGGTGGGCATATAGGCTACCTGATAGAACTATTTTGCAAATGGGTGATTGACCCCTCTTTCACCGTGGTCTCCTACTTTTATTCTATCTACCTTTGAATATACTCTTATAACAAGACTCTAATTTAACAGGTTATTATCTCTGGCCAAGGGGTGAATTCCATTACCCATCAGGGCATTACAGGAGCAGCAAAACAAACAAACAAAAAAATCAACAAACCATAATTCAGAACATCAGAAACTCTATATCAACCTCCTGGAACTGGGCCAGCCTAATCTCTCCCCATCCTGAAGCTCAGGGAAATTTGCAGAAGAGGGGGCGGTAAGATTGTAAAAACACAAGGATGGGAAGAGTAATGATATGCAAAATACTCCACACAAGTTAGGGCTGAAGCAATCATAATAGAACTTTGTATGACCTGCGCTATGTCCAACACATTATTGACCCCACAAAGTCTAGCATGGACTAAAGGCACTAAGATCCTTGGAGGCTAGGGACTGACAGTCACAGTAGTGTTCCTAAGCTTAAGGGGAACACAGGAAAGGGTTCTGGGATATGTCCCTGGGTCCTTGCACCTCATCAGAGAGGAGGACCCAGAGGAGAGTTTGGTATGCACAGTAAAGGATGCCCTGGGGATTGGGGGGGGAGGGACGGGGGATTGGGGAAGGAGGGGAGAGGAAAGGGGGGAACAGAGGGGTCAGGGGAAGGTGGAGGGAGGGAGGGATTGGTGTACCTGTTAAGTTTGTATGAGCGGAAATAATAACAAAAAAAAGAAAAGAAACTGTGTATTGCAATTATGTGTACTTTAATTTTTTTAATTTATGTTTTTCATTAAAGCATAATACAGTGATGGTGTAGATTTACTCAATTAGTAAGTGCTTACCTTGCACATACACACAGGCTCACATACGCACGGTTACGGCAATGTATATGTATGTGTGTGTGAACTTTTGTTTAAATCAGTGCACTCAGACACTCCGAGTAAAACAGTCATCTTCCATAGTGTGGTAATCCTCCTTCAATCAGGTGGAGGCCTTGAAAGAGAAAGATTGAGACCCCCAACAGAAGAATTCTGCTACAGACTCCAGCCGCAGGACCAGCATGGATCTGCCTAGGATATAATTTGGTATCTCTTTCTGAGTTGAGTTTATTGTGCTTAGCACACATTCCTGCATGTGTTGTTTCATCTACTTATGACATCTAGGTGATTCCATTTCCTTGTTACAGTGAATAGTGCAGCAATAAACATAGATGTGCAAGTGTCTCTGCAGTAGGACTTAGGGTCTTTTGAGTATGTGGTCAGGAGTGGTATAACTGGTTCATGTTCTGGTATTCCCAGGAGAATTATTGTGATACTCATTATTAATTGTCAACATTTAGGCTGTTTGATCTCTGAACATGCCAATGAGGAATCATCTCCATTATGTTAATTGAAGTAGAAAGACCTAGTCCAAAAGGGAGTGACACCATTCCCTAGAAAGATGTTCTGAGACGTTCTTTCCTGATCTCACCAGAAGGGGAGGGCATATAGTCTAGCAGATAAAAAGTAATCATTTTGCAAATGGGTGATGGACCCCTCCCTCAGTGAGGTTTCCTACTCTTATTACATCTACCCTTGAATGTGCTATTACAACAAGACTCCAGTTTAACAGCTTTTTGTCTCTGGCCAGGGGGTGACATACAGTGCCCAGCAGAATGGAGTGAAGGGAATTGCAGGAGCAGCAAAACTGCAAAAGAAAATCAACAAACCACAATCCAGAACTTCAGAGACTCTATATCAATCACATAGAACTAGGACAGCCTAATCTCTCCCCATCCTGGAGCTCAGGGACATTTGCGGAAGAGGGGGCGGTAAGATTGTAAGAGCAAAAGGATGGGAGGAGCAACGATTTGCAAGATTCTCAACAATAGTTGGGGCCAAAGCAATCATAATGGGACTTTGCATGCCCTGCGCAATGTCCAGTGCACTGTTGCCCTCATAAAGTCTAGCATCTGTTAAGGGCACCGAGACCCCTGGAGGCAAGGGATTGACAGCCATAGTAGTGATCTTATGCTTAAGGTGAACAAGAGAAAGGGCTTATGGAAATGCCACTGGGTCCTTATATGTCATCGGAGAGGAGGACCCAGTGGAGAGTTAGGCGTACACAATAAAGGACTCTCTGGGAATTGGGGGGGAGGCACTGGGGGAAGGGGAGGGGGATGAGAGGGGAGGGAGGGAACTGGTAAAAAATTTTAAAATGTATAATTAAATTTTTAATAAAAAAAAAGAAAGATGTTCTGAGATTGTAAAAAGATGCATATGCAATGATACTTCTGTCATTGCTCTTGTTGTGGATGTGACCAGCCCCTCAGTTCCTGCCACTGTGACTTCACCACCATGATGAATTGTAACCTAGAATTGTGATCTCAAAAAAACCCTTTCCTCTAAGTTGTTCAGGCCAAGTGTTTTGTTGGAGCAACAAGTAATAAAACTAAAACGAACACTTTCCACGAATGAGAGTGGATGATATCGATATGTGGCATGATTTCAACCAAGGCTTTATCCCTCAGGTAATTCAGAGCCTTTCACAAATATCCAGGAGATTGGATTGTGTATCTATGTATGGAGCCGTCTTTGCATGCAAAGCTGCCCCTGACAAGGGACCACAGCTTTGACTGAAGTGGCTCTTTTTCAGCATAGGAAAGAGAGCAGAGAGAGCAGCAAGTGCCATGGTCCTGCAGGAGGGAAGCAGAGAGCACCGCAGCATGGCTGCTGCTCCTGACTCTCAGCCTCAGCTCAGGCCTGCTGATGTTCAGCATGGCATGCTCTCAGGAAGCAGGAGCTAACATGTCCTGACTGCCAGGAAGTCAAGCTGTCAGGAAATAAGCGTACGTTCTCCATGATAGATGATGCGTGATGCTGTGCATTAGCCGTCAAGTCCTCAAACTTTCAATAATGTAAACTGTCACCAAAAGGCGGTGCTGTGGGAGAAGAAACATGGGCTGTTGATATATGCATGGCCAAGGAGATGACAAACACAACACATGGGAGGTTGTAGGTAGCTGTTGTTGAATAACAACTTGCTAAATGAAAGATGTCACACTAGGGGATATTAATTACTAATCCAGACAAAGAATGAAAGCCAGAGGATTTACTTGACAGGATCTCTGTAACTGGAAAGCACTCAGAACAGAGAACCTTGCTGAGGATTTCAATGAATGAAAGCTAAAGCCTAGGAGACAGTTTTTAGCCATGCCAGTTCCTGTGCACTGATGTGAAAGTCTAACTAGGGAGTTAGTGAGATCTTGAAACTTGTAATACCTGGGTGTGTATTCGACTCATGAACTTGAACTCTGCAGACCCATGAAACTGCCTGGGGAGCTAGGCTGGCTCTTTGTTAAAATATTGTCTTAAGCTCTTACTTGCAGGTCATGAGAAGCCACAAAGGAGGCAGGTGCTTTGCTAGATAAGTCTTACTCCTCAGTCCAGATCTCCCCAAACTGCATTGGATTTTGAATTATAAGGTGTAGAGGCTGGAGAGATGGCTCAGTTGGTGAAGTACTTGCTGTGCAAACATGAAGAACTGAGTTCATACTTCATTAATTATCTTCACAAATGCAACATTAAAAACACAAAATAAATGATTAAAAAATCTGAATGTGGTGTCACATGCTTGCAGTGCAAGATGGATGGAGTGGAGACAAGCAGATCCAGAAAGCTCATTGGCCAGTGTAAAAAGACAGCAAGCTCCAGGTTTAGTAAGAGAGATCCAATCTCAAAAACAAGATGAAAAAATGATATGAAGAACCATAGAAGAAAATGTCCACCATCAATCTCTGGCCTCTGCATGCCCACTCATGGGCATGCCATTTACATACACATTTATAGATATGCTTATACCCCAATAAACACACACACACACACACACACACACACACACACACACACACACACCATTTTTTGAGAATGTTTAGGTTCTTGGTAAAATAAAATTTAGATATAATATGTCCCCTTTATCGAGCAAGAACAGTGATGATTCATTTAGTGCAGGGTCAGCATATATTACAAGCTTGAATTTCTTTTCTGTGGCTAGCATACTTGCTGGTCTGCCAGCAAGCACTGCCCCAAAGCTACACATGCAATGAAATTATGGGGTGACATCTTGCATATAAAATAAGGACCTTCAGGTCAACACCTTGAAGTAAAGGGAGCCACCCTGCAGACACAATATTCATTTACATTAGACAGAAGTCATATATCTGGGAACCAGGAGTGAAAGCTGAAATTGCACTCTTATCAGTATTCCCGTTAACATGGGGGGAATTTGTGTTTCCTGTTCGCAAACTCTTAGCTCTGAGTGTCTAATGACCCTGACTTCCTGAGGAAGAAAGTTTGCTCCTGAGGACACAGTAACAGTCTGATGGAACTTGAAGGAAAATAACATAGAGTCCTTGTAGATTCCTCCAGGGAAGGAAGGCACCCTTGAATTAACAAGAGCTAATGCCATCTTCAATAGGAAGAGATAAGCTCTTTCTGCTAGGATGTATAGTTCGCAGTCACATATCTCACCTAGGCTCTCTTGATGTTCCTACACTGTACTGTTCTCATTTATATTCACTAATTCACTGATTTGTTAATTCATTTATTTACTCTGTGCATTAAACCATGTGTACATATGTAGAGGTTAATGTCTGGTCTTCTACCATTCTACAACTTATTTTTTTTCCCTTTTTGAAACAGGATATATCATTGAACCTAGAACTAGACAATTCTGCAGAACTGGCTAGTAGGAGAACCCTTGGGATCTACCTGTCTCTGTCCCAGGGACTGGAGTTTCAGAACTGCACCATCACATCCAGCTTTTATGTGGATGCTAAGGTTCCAAACACAGAGCCCTTTGCATAGAGCAGATACCATAAACACAAGTGGATTTGAGCAATGCAAGTGGAACCCATTGGTACTAACATGGGAGAGATGTCAGCTCTTGGCCTATAGCTACATCCTTCGGGACACTTGCCTTTTATCCAAGACACTTATTATCCCAGATTGCATTGCTCAAATCCACTCTATATTTTCTTGGTTATGTTTCCAAGAAAAAAAAAACTTCAAAAAAAATAAAAGACTATGTGCCGATCCCCAGGTTTTTAATAATGCTTGCAGTTCATTCTCCAACCCCTGTGTAGGACAGTGGGTAAAAATCTTATTGTGTGAGCATAAGGTTCTGTTGTTGGATGCATGTAACTAGTCATTTGATTTACATGGGGTTTTGGACTTTGGACTGTGCTGGGACTACTTATGTAGTCTATAGGACTTTTAAAGTTGGACTGAGTATAGTTTGCAGAATAAGATGGCAAAGAGGCTGTGAGGACAGGTGGTGGTGGAGTGTGATGGTTTGAAATGTGAGTTGTCCATCACAGGTTCATGTGTTGGAATCTTTAGTTGTTTGGGAAAGCAATGGAACCTTTAGGAGGTAAATCTGGCTGGATGAAGTCTGTCAAGGGGGTGGGGCATTGAGGTTTGTTAGCCCCACAGCTTGAGTGAGTGAGCCAGTTCTTGAGGTTGCAGTAGCTGTCAGCCTCCATGTTGTCTGTCGTGACTTAGATTGCTTGCAGCTTCTGCCAACCAGGCATGATTTTTCTACTATTTATTTCCTCTCTGGAACCATAAGCTGAATAAATCTCCTTTTGATTTAGAGAAGCAGGTATTTCCATTGGAATTCTGATCTTCAACAATTTGCTTACCAAAGACTTTGCATTCTTATTGGAGGGAAACTTCCCTGAGTATTTTGCCCTTAGGGTATGGCCTCTTATATGAATGAAGAGCAGGCTTTGTTTACTTTTGGTACTAATCTCTTTAACAATAGTCATAATTTCTCTGTTTTTGTTCTACTTGGTTCAACTCTTCAAGTTTGCTTTGAAATTTTTCCTCATTAAACCTCAGTTTTATTTTTTCCTTGATCCCATGCTTTTTTCATCATAAACATGAACAAGAACACTGAAAAGTAGCCATGTCACACTGTCAAAGTTATTTTGCCTTGAAATTTCTTTTCTCAAACATTCGAATTTAACTTCTGGCAAACTTTAAGGATAAGGGCAAATCTTGGCCAAACTCTCAGGTGAAGCCACCATTCCATTTGCCAATACAGTTCTCAACAGTTTCTGCTCTCATACAGACTATCATAAGCTGGACTTCCAATGTCTGTGTCTCTCTCAGCATTACTGCCTTCTAAGCTCTCTCTAGAGTGGTTCTTGGAAATCTTGCCTCTAAGGCACAATGGCATCCCCAGACCAAAGTTCCAAAGTTCCTCATATTCATCCCAAAGAACAACTCCAAAAGCACGTCAGCCACATAACAGTAATGGTTATATGTCTCTGTACCAAGTTCTCAGTTTCACAGTAACATTTCACTTTCTGGTACTAGATTTTTCATAACTTCACAGCAATACCTCACTTCTTGACAACAATTTCTATAGCAATTACTCTTTCTATTGCTATGAGACAACACTTATCCACAGCTCAAGAGAGAAAAGAGATATTTATTTGGCACAGTTCAATATAGCAAAAAAGTTACAGCAGGCAACAGACACTGAATGTGGCTTATGTCACTGTTAGGCAGTTTGAGAACAAAGTAGCCATGTCAGGAAGTTCTTTGAAGGTCTTGCTCCACTGCTGTGGTTATCCTGATATAACACACCCTGTCAATATGGAGGAACTGGTTCTAATCCCCAACTAGAGATAAAGTTCCCAAATTCCCCCAACCCTCTATTTATGAAAGGATGTGGAGATGAGCTCTCCGATACAGATAAGTTTCTCAAAAGAAACATCTGGTTATGAGGTCATCCACAAAGTAAACTGAATAGATCAATGAGATGTAAGGGACCAAAAGTCCAAATCAGGTTTGCAGAAACTGGAGCTAACCAATAAGGAAAAGTCACTTTTCCTGAACCACCAAACTCTATAAATATCCTTGATCCCACCAATCATCTTTGACTTCATTGCCTCTCATAGACTCCATGTCTGTGTTCCTTTTGGCTTCCTTGCCCCACATGGACCCTCATGTCCATGAGTTCTGTTCTTTCTGTCTTCTAATAAACTCTGCCTTAATCTTCTGCGCATGTTCTGGTCTCAAGCTTCGACTCATGAACCAAAAGCCTGTACATGAAAACACTGCAACACCAGGCAGACATCATGAAGGCCAAGAAATCAAGCAACAGACTTCTAAAGCAGACTGTTAGCAAAAGCATGGAGGGGCTAATGAACCTCTAGACCTGCCTCTGTGACATGGCTTCTTTCAGTAGGGTTCCACTTTCTAAAGATGCCATGATCTTCCCAAACACTAACAACAGCTAAGGATTCCAATGCATGAACATATTGGGGATAACTTATATTTAAAACCATGACAGTTACTTAAAGGATAGAGTTTGAGATTACAGTCCACTATAATGGGAAGTCATGTTAGCTGGAGTTTGAAGCAGCTGGCCACATTTCATCCACAGTCAAGAAGCAGAGAGCAGGCTAGAGATTGCTCAGGGCTTAAGACTCTGCCTTGAAGTAGAAGATCATGAATTTGGATCACAGGTCCCATGCAAAAATGCCAGGCAGGAATGGATTGCACTTTGGGTTCTAGTGGACAAAGCCTGGGAAATCCCAGAGCAAAGCAAAAAGGAGGTAGAAGCAATCCAGAATGATTACAAAGTCACACACACACACACACACACACACACACACACACACCAGAAAGCAAAGAGCAATGAATGAATGGTGTGCTGCTCTGTTCCCCTTCTCCATCAATACAGTCCAAGGTCCAACAGAGGAGTGGTACTTCCCAAGGTGTGTCTTCAATGCTAATTAATAAAGTGGATGTGTCCAGAGGCCTGTCATCCGAGTCTCAATTCTAGAAATCTGACAATCACCACTAACCATAACAGAGACCCAAGCAATTCCTGAAAAATGAAGGCAAAGTGAAACAATGTCATATACGTATGTGTCTATTTGCTGAATGAAAAGATTCACCTAAGCATACTGCATTATTTGACAATAACCTGAGCTTCTTGTCCTCTTCTTTTCATTTTAGCACTGGAGATCCAATCAGAGTTCTATTGCATGCTAGTCAGGTTGTCCAATCCTAAGCTACATCTCCAGCCTTGGCTTTGTCTTACATTAAAAAATGTAAGTATCATATGACAAACTATGAAGTACACAGTGCTAATGCTTTCGAATTTTATAGAACTAAATATTTTTATATAAATATTTAAATTGCAAAGATAGGATATAGTTATTTGTTCTGTGTCTTGGCTTTTTTTTAATATTTAAGGTAACTATTAGATGTGATTTTTAACTTGACAGGATTTAGAGTCATCATGAGCCCAAATATCCAGGGATGTCTTTGAGGGAGTTTCTAGATTGAATATGGTGAGGTGGGAAGACTCACTCTAAATGTGGTTGGCACTATTCCGTGAGTACAGACTGAATAAAAAGAGCAAAGCATGCTGCTGAGTGGCAGCATTCATTTCTCTGCTTTCTGGATAAACAGAATGTGACCAAGTGTATCATGATTCTCCTGTCTCACCATCATGAAATGTACCTGCACATCCAGGAACCAAAATAAATCCTTCCTTCCTGAATTTGCTTCTTGTCTAATATTTTATCACAGCAATCAGAAAAGTAACTAGCTTATTGGAAATTGCTAATATATCTTAAGACATTTGATCTTGTTTTTGACAATTTTGGTAGAAAAAGAAAATAATTCCAAAGGTATGATATTCTGTTACTTAAATATCAGAAAATCTTAAGATCTATGATTTCCTTTTTCCTTTATTTTAAGATAATTAGCAATATACAATAAACATACATTCTACTTGAACAAAAGATAATTCCGACTAAGGCTATAATTTAAACATGGATTTTTTTAGCAAAAAGTGCTTAAAATATAAGGTAAAGATTTTATATAAGATTTACATAGTTGTTATAAATATTTTCCCTCAGTGCCATGCTTGTAGGTCTCATGTGAGCATTCTTATCAATTATGTCTTATCCATAGCAACTTGTCCCCAAACATGGTGGTTCAAATAATGTTCCTTTGTGATAATTTATGGATTGGGTGTTATCTCGTGGCTTCACCTTGAGCCTGAGACTCTGGTTCTCTCAGGAGTAAGAACATTCTTCAAGTGAAAAACAGCAACACCAAGACAGAAACCAAAAAGACAGCTTTCATTGAGAGATGCTAGGCAGACACTAGATCCTGCCTTTTAGTAAATAAACCCTGTTCCTGGTGCCCTGAACGGAGAGCAAGAGAACACTCAGCATGGGCAGGTAGGGACTTTCTGTGTGCATGCAAAGGGCAGCACCAACAGGCTAGACCTTGGGATAACAGCACATGTCATGAGAATGCGGATGATATTTCCTGTTTAATCCCCAATGTCTAGGAGGCCAAACATGGTCTATATCTGGTCTCTGTTGGCCACACATAATGGAAAGAGAGCATTGCCCTGAGAAAGACCTAGACTATCTCTTTCCATACTGGCTTGTCTGCAGAACTTAACTGTAAAATGAAGCTAGAATGATGACAAACAGAGATGTGTTTTCATTATGTAAACATCTGTTATGTGCAATTTAATTATAATTTAGAAATACATAATTATATTCCTTTTTGCTTTCCAATACTCTGACACAAATTGGAAAACTTAATCTGTATGTCAAAATTTTCCATGACGCTGTATGTAATAGCTTTAACTAAGTAATCTTAGATATGACAACTGCATACAGCATCTTCATTTAACCTAAGCTGACCGATACAGATGGGGTGACCTTGAACTTCTGATACTGGTGCCTTAATTCATGATTCATGGGATTAGCAACATGCACTATCACATCTAATTTGTGCATTGCTGGAGATGGCACCCAGGGCTTCATGCATGGTAGGCAAGCATTCAGATCCATCAACTGATGACTCTCAGGAATCACCACAAATTCCTTATTAACTTGATGAACACATTATAACTAAAACAAGGCACAAGCATTTGAATCATATATTTCAACGTGTGGAAGTAAAAATAAAACTTCCTCTGGCAAGCAGAAGTGCACATCAGGCCCAAGAAGCATGCTGTATGACACGGAGCATTCAGGTCACATTGATCAGGACCTATATGCATTGGTGTCTTCTGCTCTTTGACTTTACTCTGTGCTACAGAGAGTGTATCTGCTGTTGCTCTGCCAATTTTTTTTTTCTTGTTTGAGTCTTGCAAGGAATTGCTTTGGAAACAATTCAATAAATATTTAAGTTGATTACTCTTATCTTGTTGGTGCATTATTTTTAAAGAGCAGCTGGCTGCCAAACGAACAGTTCCAGAGGGTTCCTGTTAAAGGATAGGGCATTCCAAGCAGCCAATTATAAATATCAAACAAGTCAGCCTGGATGATAAACTGCAATAAAAACAATCAGTTACCCAGGAATGGAAGGACTCACAGTAACCATTTGCAGAGAACCACTGTTCTAACGCATAAACTTGGAGACTACTGTTTTTCTCACTGCTGGAGCTTGAGACCAGGACCTTATTCAGGCAAGGCAAGTGCCCTGTCACCGTGTCACATCTCTACCCTCTTTTGCTTTTTATTTTATGGCAGTGTCTCACCAAGTTGCCCAGGCTGACCTTAAATACACTCCATCATCCAGAATTAGACTTGAATTTGCAATCCTCCTTCCATAGCCTCCTGAGTAGCTGAGATTACAGGCCTGTTAGTACAAGCTACTTTCTAAAGATATAGAATACAAAGACACTATCTTTCATTTGAAAAATGTGTGGCAATAGTGACAGAACAACTCATTTTGAAGGTTACACAAGTGCATATGTATGTATGCACAATTGTGTATATGTATATATGTTTGTATACAAGTACATATGTCTGTATATGAGTACGCATGTTTGTACATGTACGTGTATATGTGCACATATGGATATGAATGTACATATGTATGAGTGTGCATGTGTATGTGTAAGTGGGGATATATGCTAGTATGCGTAGTGTTCATATGCATCTCTGTGTGTCTATACACAGATCTGAATGATGACAAGAATAATCAAACTTCAATTTCAGATATTAAGAAGAAAGATACTAACATTATATTGATTTTATGTGCCATTTCATTCCAAAACAAAAGTACTAACAATTGATATCACCAGAAGGAAGAAATAAAAGGTTTGATTTCCTATTGTAAGTCCTGAATTTCAATCATTAATCCCTGGGTTGTTCAAGTGTACTTAGGCCATTTGTAGCTGGCTATGTCCTTGCTTTTTCTTACCAAGTTTCCTCAGCCAGTG
The DNA here is from genome assembly GCA_023101885.1 of Typhlomys cinereus. NCBI lineage: Eukaryota > Metazoa > Chordata > Mammalia > Rodentia > Platacanthomyidae > Typhlomys > Typhlomys cinereus. The sequence continues at coordinate 6,295,203 of JALPQD010000015.1, forward strand.
TTAATCAGGACCATTCCTGCCAGAGATGATTAATGCTGTGGTACAAACCGGCATAGCTTTTTTTCTTCTTTTGGATAAGATACACATTTTTCTCTAGGAGAACTCTCTAGTCAGATGGCAACTCCATTTTTAACCTTGAGGAAACACTTCTAGGCAGTTTTCCCAAGTGACAGCCCAATTTTACATGTCTATTAGCAGTATGTGAATGTTCTAATTTCTCTATAACCTAACTAGCACTTGTAGTAATCTATTTTGTGACTACCAGATTGTAAGACAGTGGCTTTGATTTGAATTTTTCTGATGCCTAATGATATCTAACATGCCTTTGTGCATTTAATAGTTCTACTTGTTTGCTTGCTTGTTTCTTGAGAAAACATCCCATATTATGCTTTAGGCTAGCTTGAAACTCAAGGCAGTCCTTCTCTCTCGACCCTCTGAGAACTAGGGTTGTAGATGTGTGCCACCAGCAGATTTCAAGCACTGGTCACTGTGCGTGTGTGTGTGTGTGTGTGTGTGTGTGTGTGTGTGTGTGTTTTCCCTGGTCACTGTGCATGTGTGTGTGTGTGTTTTCCCTGGTCACTGTGCGTGTGTGTGTGTGTGTGTGTGTGTGTGTGTGTGTGTGTGTGTGTTTTCCCTGGGGAAATAAGTACACAGAGCCTCTGAACATTTTCAAGTCCAATCAGCTTTGCAACTTCTTCATTCTATTGTAAGTTTCATGTGTATAGTTTGAAACATTGTTCCCCATTCTGCAAGTTGTCTGTTTTTATTGAAGCTATTTTTGAAGCAGGACTTTACTCTGTAGCTCAGGCTGGCTTTGAACTTCAGATGATCTTCTTGCCTCTGCCTTCTGTGTGCTGGGAACATAGGTGTGAACCACCATCCTGGCCTCTTTTAACTTTCTCAATAATGAAGCACAAAATTTTAAAGTCTCATGACTTCAGTTATTCATTTTTTTTCTTTAGCTGCACTGATTTCTGTGCCACAGCCAGGAGGACTAACCAGCCCAAGGCCATGAGGATTTGCTTCCTGCCACCTAATCTATTGTAAATGTGGTTAGACAAAGTCTCCTGAGAGATTCCCAAGTAACAAATATTAACCTAAAAATTTTTGAAAATTCAGAAATATTGGTCCATAGTTGTTGTAGCTTAAATCCTCTCTTTAACCAAACACTGAATTACAAATTCAAGCTTATTATTGTGCCCTAAAGAGATCATACTACATAATCCATAGATAACTTAAATATTCTCTTTTTCATAACCTTTAAATCTTGTTCTCACCCAAGAGGTATTTACAGGATTTACACGATGACCTGGTGTATAAAACATTCTTGCTCTAAGTTTCTAGGCATGCAGGAAAACTGTGAAATAAAAGAAAAAATTTTAGAAAGTTTCTTGGAACAAGCACTGCATTATGAACAATATGCAGTTTTCTCCTGGGAACTTACCAGGGAAACAGAAGCCTGTTCATGATGTCTGGGGAGCAGGGTGAAGAAGCACAGGTTCTGGGGTGAATGACACATGAATAGCCGAGTGTTAGCAGCATCTGACCCACCGAGATCCCGCATATGAAGCTGCTGTTCTCTAGACACAGCCACGTGAACGGCGCAACTGACATTTCCTTCATTCATGCCACAGTCAGTATTGGCCTTTTATTACGCATGAGTTCTTTTGTGAAATGCTAGAAAGTGAAGAATTCTGGACAAGTGTGCATGGCCAGGAAGCTGGAGTCAGAAGTTCATGTGCAGGTTGAACAATGGCTTTTTGTATCATAACAGGCTAGGTTCTTGACTTGAGCAGTTCTCCTGACTAGAGACTAATTGTGTATTAAATGAATATTGCTCCCTTCTATTTAGTTCAACCAGGGGTGCTGCAAAAATTGGCAGAACATCTGCTTTGTAGAAGATGCAGACCTGGTGATTCTGGAACTCACATTTCTAGAAAGAAAATAGCTCTTTTTTTATATCCAGGCACTTGATTGAAGTCCTATGATAGAGTCCATTTGGAATTTTATCAACTACAATTTGGAAAAATTCACGGGTGGAATGATGTTTTGGTGATGGCCCACTCCAGCAGTTTGCACATTTCCAATAATGTTTTTATTGGATTATGTAAAACTGCAGCTGCTGCTTTTGAGAGCTGATGTGTGAGAAGTAACTCAATCTAAGCCCTTCTCCCTCGGACAATCCAGTGGGTCCAATGAAGTTGTGTGTGGATGACACGTGGTGGGCTGTGAGTCTCACTACTGTTCAAGTATCTAGGTAGCTCAACTGATAGCTTCCTTGGATCTTCAAGACAGAAATGAAAATAAGTCAGTCACAAGGAAATTGCATTTGTTGTCCAACACAGATTATAATCCAATTTACTGTGGTTGAAAATGTAGAGTGCTAAATATTAAAAAAAATCAGAGTGGAAGTCTTTGGTACTCCTCTTTAATCTGTAAATTCAGGAAAGAAATTTTGCATCCATGGGACTTACTGAGGCACCTGGGAATAATAGAATCAAATTGCCTAGTACTGCTTATGTAGCATTGGGTGAACTACACAAACCATGAAGAGATACCAAAAATGAAAATTTTTATTGATTTCCCAGGTATTCTAGCAAATTTTTATCTGAGAAAAAAATTAGGAAAGATAGAGGGGAGACAGATCAATTTGAAATTCATCCAACCTTTTCCTCAAGAATCAAATCATTAGCTGATGTTTACAGACAAATTAGTTCTACATGTCCACTGACTGTTTACACACCAACAGGCATAAGCACAAGAGCAGTGTAACTGCCAGCCTGTGCCTTCAGACCTGAAGCTGTTACAGAAGCCAATCTCAGCTCCCATCTTTTTGTGCAAATTCAATGTGTGGGTGCATGTGTGCACAGGTGCAAAAAAGACCATAGGACATTTTTAGATGTCTTTCTCAGGAAAGACATCTACTTTCTGTCTCTTGCAGTTCTGGAGCTCACAGAAAGGATAGACTGTCTAGCAAATCCCATTGATACGCCAGTGTCTGTCTTCCCAGCACTGGAATTGTAGGTACATGCCATCACGCCCAAAAAGGATCAGATGAGATCATTGCAGAAAAGTCACTTATCTGCACCACACCTATAATGTCTCTAACTAGGTAGTTAATTTTCTGATACATCCTATATTAACCTGACATTTCCCTTTTGTACAATTTAGGGTTTTGTTGTGTTTGTTGTTTTGCTTCGTGAGATAGGGTTTTATGTATCTCAGTTTGATCTTAGCCTCTCTGTGTAGCTAAGGATGATCTTGAACTTTTGATGATCCCACCTCCACCTCTCCAGGGCTGAGGTTCCTGGTGCGTACCACCATGCTGGCTTTATACCATGTTGGTTATCAAACCCAGAGTTTCACACATGCTAAGTGAGCACTGTTATGGTTTGAAATGTGTCCCCCACAGTCTCATGTGTTTGGCAAGGTCATGGCACCTTGAGAGGTGGAGCCTTGCTGGAGGAAGGCAGTCACAAGGGGTGGGCCTTGAAGTGGATTAGTCCCACCCTACCTCCAGGAGAAGTCTGCCTTTGCAGCAAGCAGTCTGCAGCTCTCAGCTTCCAAGATGTCTGCGGTGACTTAGCCTCCTCCAGCTTTGGCCAGCCAGCCATGCCACCTCTGCTTTGAGAGACTGTACCTTCCCTCTGGAACCGTAAGCTGAATAAACCTCCCTTTCTCCCTTAAGTTGGTTGACTTTGGGTGCTCTCTCACAGCAATAGTTAAGAGTAACGGTTACAAACACTCTACCAATTCTACCAACCGAACTATGTCTTTGGCTTTAATTTAGGATTTTCATGTCAGATGACATGGCGGAATTCTTTCAACAATCAACTACTAAGAGTTTATTCTTTGCTCCTGAAGAGAAACATACTAGAAGATTCTATTGTCATCTGGCCATTTCTGGAAGAATGGAAGGAGAAGAGGCTGGGAACCACAACTCAGTGAGTGTTTCCTATACCAGTAGCCTGGGGAGGAGCATGAGCTATAACCACGAGCTCCACTCTGGGACTGGCATTGGCCTCTCCTCAACTCAGAATATAGATGTACAGGTGCACAGCTCACAAAAGCCTGACAGTACTTATGAATAACTAGAGGAGGAACTCCAAAGCACCACACCCAAAGTAATGCTGAAAACATGTAGCTATCAATTACACAGGTTGGTCAGTGATCACTGTACACAGGTATGGGACTAGCACATTATACCCATAAATGTGTACAATTTGTACATGCGAGTAAAAACTTTAATAATAAATTTTAGTATTTAGCTCACCCTAGTTTGAACACTGCATGCACAAAAGTGAATTATTACACTATACTGTGGGAATCCACAGTTATAATACTAAATTTTAAAAGAATTTGTTAGTGCTGGAGGCCCAGATGAAACTCTGTGGGCTGCCCATACAATTGGACAGTAAAGCAGGAAAGAGATTGATTAGGAAGAAGGAGATCTGCAGTGGGAAAAGGAACAGAGATGGGACTGGATAACAAGGAGTAAAAAAATGACATTAGTGTATTCTATCCATATATGAAATTCTAAAACAATAAAAAGCTACATAAAAAGAATGTGTATGCACTGCACAGTATTAAGAGGGAAAATAGATAACCAGGAAGAAAATAATTAAAAATTATCTCCATTTCCACAAGGAAAATCTAACTTTAAAAGTAGGATTTTGCTATATTATATCCTAATTTTATGCATAAAAATTCTTAAAGAACACAATTTTCTCAACATTGAATATTGCCAGAAGCCAATTTTTTCTTAAAGTTCTATGAGAATCTATGGGACTGGGAGCAAAACTCAGTGGTACAGAATTTTCCTTGTTACAAATCCTGGGTTATATCCCTAGCAACACACACACACACACACACACACACACACACATGCTCTCACAGACTCACACTCACATGAAGGAATAAAATTTGTCATTTTCTAAAACATTCTAGAGTGAGAAGAGAAGACAATTTAAATTTCAATAAATGTCCAAGTCCCTCTCATAAATTAATGTTTTATGTAGAAGAATGTGAGAATCTTATTAGATACCTAGAGGTGTGACTTTGGAAACTAACAAATGACAAGCTTGCTGCAATAGTGATAATTAGAGGATGAAAACATGTGTATGGTAGGGATGGAAAGAGAGGGTTAGATTTGATTACTGTCTGCTGTACATCTGTGTGGCACCACACAGAACAACAATGATGTAGACAACTAATACATATTAATTACAAACACAAGAAAAGAAAAAGCAGAAAAATATAATAAGACATGAAAGAAGATTAACTGGAAGACACCTGTCAAGATTTATGTTCTTCATTTCAAAATGACAGCACTGGTCCCTATGGAAAAAATCTTACCAGAAAGCATGAAAGCTTTGTGTTTGTGGCTGAGGTGCTGGACACAGGCTTGGGACTGTGGTGCAGGCTCTAGCCATTCTGTGCCCACATAATCCACACGTCTTCAACCAAACTGTGAGGAATGAATGGGAGGAGATGGCAGGATTTTAATATGTGTCCAGATCTGTTGAACTTCCCCTGTAACATGGCGCCTTTTCCTTGCTTGGATCTTTTCCTTTCTTCATTGATTCATAGAAGCCTTATACATAAATATATTCAAAAATCATTTCATTAAATACTGATTCGTGATTGCTTTCTTTGTTTATATTCTGAATTTCAAAATGGCAAAGTTGGGCCCTGTGGAAACAAAAATATCATTGAATTGTGTATGTATGTGTGCACATTTATAATGTGTTCCTATGTCCATATATATGTATATCTGCATGTGTACATGTTCATGTATCTACAGGAATACATATGTGAGTGCATGATAATGTTTGTGTGAATGGAGGTCAAAGGTCAATCTCAGATAGCTTTCCTCAGTTGCATTCCCCTCATTTTGAGTCTCTGTGACTTACAGCTCATCAAGCAGGCTAGGCAGCTGGCCAGGGAGCTACCATGCTAGTCTTTTGGGGGATTTTGGAGAATCAAACAGAAGTCCTTGGACTTGAAAGGCAAGCGCTGTACTGCCTGAGCTATATCTCCATCCCTAACTTTATGAAAATTGTTGGTATAAAAATACTACAGCAAAAATTTATGGAAACTATTATGGACTTTAGAAGCATATTGTTCAGTTAAACAGATAGCTATTTTCTAGAACCATATAAACACTGGCTAAGAATGACAGCCTGGCTGTAATTCCAGCCCCAGAAAGCAGAGACTGAGAATTTCCTGGCTAACCATGGAAAAAGAAAACAAAAAACAAAGTGAAGAGAAAATTGAAGAAGATACCCGATGTCACTGTCTGACTTCCACAAGTACACATACGTGCACAAACACAAACACAAGCACACACAAAATGAAGTCGAGTTTTTTGAGACATTTACTCTGTTTCAAAACTTGCCCAAAGTGGCCTTAATTAGGGCTAAGTCAGTAAGTTAATTCAGAGTGAAAATAGGTCATATTGCTTAGATTAGCTGTATTTTCTCCTGAAAACAGAAAAGAATAAAACAAAATAGCAATTGTTCCCATTCGTCGAGGTTCCATGTCAAGTCAGAAAACAAGGATATGTCAACTGCTAAAATATGAAACTATCCCACCCAGTCCCTGCTTAAATTATTCCACTCTTCTCTATTGTAACAGTTACTCTTAACTGTTGCTGTGAGAGAACATCCAAAGTCAAACAATTTAAGGGAGAAAGAGAGATTTATTCAGCTTACAGTTCCAGGGAGGAGAAACAGTCTTCATGGCGGAAATGACATGGCTGGTAGGTGAAACTGGAGGCAGGCTAAGTCACTGCAAATATGCTTGAAGAGTCTCTCTTTTTCTAAGTCTTCTGTTCTATGGTTCCTTTCATTGGATCTGATACTGGGAGGTTCCAATCAGATCTAGGGAGGTTCCAGTCAGATTTAGGCTAGTCTTTGTATTGTAAATGTATTGATCCAGATAATCTCTTCAGGTTGTCTGACAGATAGCTGATCTTGGTTAATGCCAGGTGTGATTGAGTTGATGCCCAGGATTAACTCTCAGCATCTATCTTTTAGGATCTTTTCTTGAGGCTTATTAAAACATAGCTGATATGCAGTAAGCTATGCTTTAAAAATGTGAGAAACCATCAATGCAACTACTGGAAAATCCCAGTGCTGTGTTGTCTTCCTTCTGCCTCACCTCTGCTCTCTGGACAATATCTCCAAAGGTCACAGACCTGCTTCTTGAAATACAGGCTATTTGTGTCCTGTTTGTAGAGTCACAGCATGTGGCATCTCCCATGAATGGCTATTTCATTAGTTGAGATTATTCAGAGATTCTCTCCCTTTCCATGGTTCAATAGATGACTCTTTTTTTTCTACTGGATAACATTTCATTGTATGGACACAGTGAATATGTCTGTCCATTTACCTACTGACGCGTGCTTGAGTTGTTTCCAGGTTCTGATTGCTACAAAAAAGGCATATATCACTTTACATATTAAGTTTCTAAACAGTTTTGTTTTTCTTCCTTCTGATCTTCTTTCTCCACTCCTTTTTCTAACACATTGGAATCACACAATTCAGAATTCTCTCCTGAACCTTTGCATGCCAAACTCTTCTTCACTGTGGAACTTACTCGTCCTTTCACACAAGAAGTCTGCCGTTAAGCTTCCACTTCTAACATATGATGTCCTCTCTCCAGCAGCCAGAGAAGACTGTACCTTCTATGAAGGCTTAGACAACTTTAGGACCTGTTCTTACCATTACACTAGTTCAAATGATCCATTCAGACACTTCTGTCCCACAGGAGGCACTAACTCCTAAATATCATTCTCAAGGTCTCTTCTACTTCTAGATCTTAGAAAACTAATATTTGGAGGATGGGTTGCTACATGTACAATGAAACAAGCTCCTTTATGTGCTTGAATTACAATCACATGAAAGTCGCTTTTATACATGGTTAGTTAAAATGCATTTCAGAGCATTCACCCCAACCTGGATGGCATGTGCTTCCTAGCTGAGTGTTAAGGTTAGCCCATGCAGTCCACACTTGGCATCCTGAAGCAGCAGCACAAACTGGAGCCAGCTGGTTGCCCAATGCCTCTGCAGTTCATGTTTCTGTCTTATGAATGCTTATCTCCTTCCAGAAGAATATTAAGAAATTATTTTTCTGAAAATGCTTAAACTCAAACTTTTATGTGATAAAGAATATTTTCTAAAATGCCTCATAGTTTGGCAGCCAACTAGTGCACTCTGAACTTTGTGAATTAAGCATGGGTCCACATTCTAGTATGATCCAATCACTGGTATAGTTCCTCCTCATGTGGAAAAAGTTTACTCTGTTTAATGGAGTTAGTGTTTGGTTACTTTGTTTAGGTAAGCTTTTTATATTTTAATTTATACTCACCACTGTTATCTTCAGAGAAAAGAAAAAGAACATTTGAATAACATATTGTTGTTTAATTACCATTTATTTATTTATTTATTATGTGCTTATAAATGAACATATATATGTTGAAGATGAGTGTGGAGATCAGAGGTCAATGTTGGATATCTTTTCCTCTTCTTTCTTGAGACAGGGTCTCTTGTAGAATCTGGAGCTCACCAATTTGGCTGAGTTGCTAAGCCAACAAGATCTATGGACCTCCCCTCCCAGTTTCCACTTCTCCAGTGCTGAGATTACAAGTGCCAGTTGTTCCTGGCTTTCTTTACATGGACGCTTCGAATCTAAACTCAGGGCATCATGCTTTTGCAAAAGCAAGCACTTTACCGACTGAGCCATCTCCTCAACTGCAAACATTTCAGAGTATTTCTGGCAGCGAGACAGGAAATTGGTCCTGGAAAATGAGTAGCTAAAATACCTTCCTCCTACACGCAACATGCCTACGGGAGAGAACTAAGTGAGCATTCCATCTTTCACTCCCAGTGTTTTCCCTCCATAGTGTCATGTCTTTATCAGCTGAACATACAAATGTCTTAGAAAACTCAGGGTTGCTACAGCAAATACCATAGGCTGTGTGATTTAAAAACAATAGAATATTTCTGTGACTGTTTGAAGAGTATAGTTAAGATCAAGGCATTAGTGAATTCAGCATCTGAGAAGTAGCTTCTGACCTTTGGCTCCAACTTCACATAAGGATAAAAGAACTCCCCTGGGTCTATGAACAAGACAGTACATATTCATAGTGGTTGAAGCCTTGATGACTTTGTGATGGCTAATCTTAATTGTCAGCTCTGCTGGAGTTATAAGCACCACAGAAACATATCTGGGCATATCTGTGAAGGTGGTTCCAGACGGATTTAACCAAGGAAGGAAGTCTCACCTTGAATGTTGGTAGCTCCATCCTATGCATTGGGCTCTGCACTGAATAAAGTGCTATGCTTCTCAACTATTAAGGTTCCTGTTGCCTCATGCTGCCATACCTAGGGGAGATGACAGATACAGGATGTCAGCCCCAGGTAGCACATGCCATGTCAAAGAAGAGACCTGACTCACAGCTGCTAAGGGCTGAGCAAGGATGATGGGAATGGAGCTTCTGTCTCCTTGTCCCTAGGCACCCATCACTGTGGCCCTGGGACAGTGAGGGCAACAGCACAGATTACCACGATGCCTCTCAGGTTTTTCTTCCATGGTCTTGTTGAGCTATGCACTTCTGCCCGCTCACACTCATCTCTTCATCAGTCTTCATAGCTGCATGGCTCCCCAAGATGCTGTTTTATTCTTTACAATGTGATAGACTGAGAGCTTTCTAAACCCAAGCTCTGTTTCCATTTGAAATCCAAATTCCATGTTTAAACTGTCTTCTGGATTGCAATGTGCAACCCATCCTCAACATACACCTTAGCTACTTCTCTCACAGAACAACTAATTTCATTACTCTGTTGTTCTCATAGGTTATAAACCCAGTTCAGTTAAATTCATGGCCACTTGGTGTAAGCACCAGCTTCCTAACACTTTCCAAAGGCAAACTCTTCATTCCCATTGGAGAGCTCCTCAGAATGATACCTTCCATTAGAGTGCAACACACACTCTTGCCCGGGTAGCTCAATTATCTTTATGAAGGCTAAGATGCTCTCTGCTGCTCTCTTTTGCTTTGAAGCTCACACCAGACTCACCCAAGTCTCCCTTTAATGCAGCTCAAGCACTTTCCAGAGTGAACCTCCTGACCCTTAGCCTTGATCCATTATCTAGTGCATGTGCTTGTGGAGACTACAGAACAACTCCAGATGTGTTTCCTCAGGCACAATTTGCATTATTTTCCCATTTTCGTGTGTGTGTGTGTGTGTGTGTGTGTGTGTGTGTGTGTGTGTGTATAAATGTGTGTATGCATGGCTCCATGTGGGTGGCCATACAAGTCTATGTGAATACATGTTATAGTTTGAATGTGATCTTCCCTGTTTACATTCATGTGCTTGAATCATTAGATGGTGCTAATTTGGAAAGGTTATATCACCTTTAAGAAGTTGTGTCTTGCCAGAGAAAGGGATGTCCAGAGAGCAGGCCTTAAGGTTTGATAGCCCTGCCCTGCTTCTTCACTCTTTTGCTTTCTTATTCTCTCTGCCTTTTGAGAGTTATAGTGATCTGAACTGGTTTTCTACTTCTGCCTCCAGCCATGTCTTCTCCTATGCAATTCCCACCACAGTGGACTATATCTCTGGAATCATAAACCAAATCCCCCTTTCCCTCTTAAGTCGTATGTGAGTATTGATTCACTGCAATAAAAGCATGTAGAAATATGTGTGTGCAGGTATGTCTGCATATGAATGCATGTAACTGTGGAGGCTGTGGGTGACATCTGGAATCAGTCTGGGTCTCTAACAGAACTTGCCAATTGGGGACATATGGCTAGTCAACTCACTCTAGGCTTCATTTTCCATAGTCTGGAATTATAGGCAGGTAACCACATCTGCCTGACATTTTACATGGGATCTGCAGATCTGAACTTAACGTCTTTCTGCTTGTAAAATAGAGCTTTAACCACTGAACCATATTCCTGGCCCTCATCCTTATATTTTGAGACAGGATCTCTTGCTATCTATACTCTATGTAAACTAGGTTAGCCTCTTCCTACCTCCCTAGTGCTGGGATGGCAAGCCCTCACCACTGCATCCAGTGTTTCTGTTTTTAACTTATGTTTTAGGGCTTCAGATGCAGGGCTTATACAGCAAGCACTTTACCAAATGAGCCATTTCCCACCCTCACATTCATTTTCAATGGTACCCTACTTTCTAGTGACAGCCTCTGGCTTAGTCTAGACTGTGAGAAAGACACTTTCAATCAATAACTTATGATGAATAGAAGTTTATTACTCATGGTCTAGAAGCTGGAAAAATCCAGAATTTAGACAACTGAAAACTGTATGTGTTGTGAGATCTTTCTCACCTTCTTTCTCACCTTCAAAGACAGCACCTGAAGAAGGACAAACAAGCTCCCCTGTCTCTTTTCACCTGAGAGTATAGAGTGCATGGCTGGCTCCCAACTGAATGCATCCACTGAAATCTAAAGCAAGAGAGGGAGAGGGATTAGTCACAACAGCAGCAGAGCATGCCATCTAAAAGTGTGAGGAGATAAAACTTTTCTGGGAGGCACTTTGCACACATGAAATAGAAACCTTGCTTGGGGCAGAGAATCAAAAGTCCACGAGGTGGGCTCAAGCTGGAGCTCAGTGGGTAGAGTTCTTGCCTGGCATGCACGAAGCCCTGGGTTGCATCTTAGGTACCACATAAAGCAGGTGTGGTAGTACATGTCTAGATCACAGCACTAGGGTATGGAGGCAGGAAGATCAGGAGTTCCAGGTCATCCTCAGCTCCATAGTGACTCTGATACTAGCCTAGACACCTAAGACCCTTTCAAGTATAAAAATTAAAGAATAATCATTAAGAGGTAGAGAGATAGCTCAGGCATGAAGACTGCCTTGCAAGCAGAAGACACCGAGTTCAGATCCCTGGTCCCATGTAAAAATTCCAGGTGGAAACCACAGCCAGAACCTGGTGGGCAGTACCAGAGCAAAGCATAAAGCAGGTAGAAGCAATCCAGGATGATTCCCAAAGTCACCCTTGGTCCTCCACAGGGACACACAGTGCCCTGTGACACACACACACACACACACACACACACACACACACACACACACACGTGCACAAGCACATACAAAATAAAATTTTTAAAAATAATAATAATGAAAAATAAAGAGGAAGCTTTGAGTTGCTTTGTCTTTAGACCTACTTATACGGATGGAGGCAAAGGCTAGTAGAGCTGAATCCCAGTAGCGCCCTCAGGTAGTTCTGTAGAGCTGGAATAGCAAAACGTTTTGAGGAGCTTTCAGCTTGCAGCAGGTCTCTGCTTAAAGAAATAGGCTATATTTCAGGGATATTCATGTACAGTAGTATCTGGGCAGACATTGGTACCCCAAAGACCAAAGTACTGTGGCTATCAGGCCTACATTCTCAGTTCACAGTAAGCTTATAGCCAATGAACCAGAGACTTGTCTGGTAGGAGCAAGCTGCCCAGCATGTTCTTGCAGCAACCCTGTCTGCCCCAGTTGGGAGGAATTAGAACGGTCCAGAACATCTGGTGGACTAGCCAGTGTATGCCTCTAGGTCAGGCCTTCTGTTGTTCCAGAAACAGACAAAGAAGGGGCTGATCTATGGTCCAGTCCCTCTTGATGTTAGCTAGGAAGTTAACTTACTTCATCCACCTATGCTGCCATCAAGATGTGCCAGAATTATGGGTTCTGAAGAGATTTTTGAAGCTTGACTCCAGGACTTCTTGGTCACTATCTTGTCTGTAAAAATATTCCTGGGGGAGACACTGGCTAAGACTGGCTGCCTCTGTTCCACTGCAGCCCTGAAAAGCCACTGCAGCTTACTTCCAGCCCTTTAGGCTGCAATCTGGGAGCAGTTGTATCTATATAGGGGGCTGCTGTGGGTGGACTCTGCCAGCATGGCTGTTAACAGCACATTCGGAATTAGCTTTGCGGCTCAGTCCTGGTCTTTCCCAGCTGTGGTCTGAGACCTGCTGGGGTCCATGCCAGCTGCCTCTCCAAGACAAGTTTCCCAAATTCTATCCCCAGAGGATTCTCAAATAATCTTAGGTTTCGGGCCCAGACCCTTTTGTCTGTGGACTGAGAGCAATTCTGCCTCTGTGGTGATGAATTGTTCTTGGTCCTGTTATGCATTTACATTTACTTTATATTCTGATAAAATACCTCTAGTATCTCTAAAGCAAGCTTGGTCATGAAAGACCCCACCAGGAGACCCACTTATCTGAGATTCTGGAGACAGGCCAGAAGCCCTCAGCCTTTAGTTATAGAACCTCAGATAACCTTGTTGTCTCAGTTTCAGCCCATCTTATTCACAAACCAGAGAGCAGAAACAGCTCAGAGTCCCAACCAGTGTGATTCAAAGAAAACTTCCTCAGAGATCCAGGGGAAGTCATACTCATTCATAAGCATCTCTTGACAACATGTGTCCTGAAACTGAGCATATCATACCCTGTAGACCAAATCATGGAGAAAAATTTGTCTTGCAGATTATCCAACCGAAACCACTAGAAATATGCTACCGTGGGCTTAGCACCTGCCTTCTAACCTGAATCCAACCTCATTCTATTGTGATAGTGGAGTTGAGCCCCTAGCCCAAAAAACCTAAGAGGAGAAGGCTCTAAATGACCAATCTACAGCGACTGAAAGACAGGCTTCTTCTTGCAATGCACAGACACTAAACTCACGGCCACACCAGGTCAAGGAGCATGACACCTCTGAGAAAGCTGAAGCTCTAATAATGCTGTCCAAAGAAATGGAAATGCATGATCCAGCGAAAGAATCCATCGTAATCATTTTAAAGACACTCAGCAAAATCATGCATACACCTCTCTTTGGCATAAAATTAATTTAGAAAATTAATGAAAACGAAAAGTTCAATACAGAAAACTTTTCTGACCACAACGGAATGAAATCAGAAATAGGAGCAATTTTGGAAAATATACAAATCAATACATTCAAAAATCCATATGAACAGAATGAAAGATCAAAACCATATGATTATTTAATTTCAATAGAAATGCTGAAAAATGAGACAAATATAACATATTTCACAGTAAATGCTTTCTACAACTTAGTCATACAAAGAATTCTCAAAACAACTAATACCAATATTAAAAACCTGCTGCTAATACCATGCTACATGATGAAAAGTTGAAAGATAACAAGATAAGTCTTGCAATGTCTATCCACACCATAATAGTGGGAGTTCCAGCCAATGCAAAAAACAAAACAAACAAACAAACAAAAAAAACAAAAAACTTAAAGACCACACATGAACCAAAAGAACACTATTAAACTGTAAATGGATTAAGTATTTTACTCTAACACACTATTTTAAAAAAAGACATCAATTCTAGTCATTCTGGATGCCCCTTTTATGAACTTTTACAGGGTCAAAAATGAAACTTTTCTATTGTTTTCCTCTCTGACCTTGATTGGTAGTCCCAGACTTGAGAGTCCTAGAGGAGGGCTTTGTGACTGACCCCTTAGTGAGGTGCCTACATGCTGAATGAGATATGTGCTTCAGGTCAGTTCTCCCAATGCATGTGTTGTCTCTCACATAGGTTTGTGGTCTTACTTGATTTCCTCTGGTTTCCCTCCCTCTCTGTTCTCACTGCCTAGAGAATTTTACCTCCCCATCAATAGGATTAAAAAACACTTAGCATAAAATTATAAAACTTTTTTTATTCAAATATGCATGTGTGCGTGAGTGTGCGTGTATGTGTGTGTGTGTGTGTGTGTGTGTGTGTGTGTGTGTGTGTAGAACCACGGGCGAATTCAGGAACCACCATGGACCGCCTCCACCTCTTCCTTGTTTACTCTGCCCGGGGATTCACAGGGTCCGCCCTACCAGGACCAGAAACGCAGGCTGCCCCCGCTTCTGCCCATCGTCTATAGGTGGGGTCTAGGATCTGAACTCAGGACCTTCTGCCTGTAAGGCAGAGGCTTAAACCCCTGAGCCACCCCTCCAGCCCCAAAATTATAAAACGTTGATGGAAAGAATTATAGAGTGCACAAATAAGTGGAAAGGGTCTATGGACTATCACTTTTTGGGTGACCCAAACCACATCATGGTAGCCAGTGTGATAGATGCCTTTCCTACTATATATTAATTCTTTTAGTCAGTATCCTAAGAATCAGCCACCAGTGGGGGAGGGGCACTGCTGGAGTCACATGTATAAAGACCAAGAATTCCACTAACCATTCTGTATAGAGCAGTCTCCACAGAAACTGATGTCCCAAGTTAAAATGCCACTAGTGACAGTGTGGAGAGACCCTGATGTAAATCCCTCCTTACGTCATCCTTTGTAACTACGGGCTCATCAACACACCTGCTTCTCTCAATAACTCAACCACATGGAACCACATGTATGTTTGTATGTGTTGGCAACACAGGATTTGTGCATGCATGTGTGTCACTCCGTGGAGCTATATCTTTGGGAAGGTTATTCTAGAAGAAAATTTAATATGGTTTATTTCACTTAGTGCCACATGAATTGAGTCAATTTTAACAATTCTTAGGTTGCTCATTGGATCCCTATCAACACTCACTAAAACTCATGATTTTGTCTCTTTTTTTTTTCGTTTATTTGTTCTAATCTTGGAAGATTTTGCTTCACTAAGCAGATGACATGCTGCTGTTTGTCAGTGGGTTCGGTCAAGCCCAAATGGAAAGGAAGGGATCATTGTTGCTTTTCCCAAAGGAAATTCATTTGCATTCCCCTCTGTGGGTTACATGCTTCTGTGTCAGTTTAATTGTCTGTATTTTTGACAAATATCTTTTCTGCAAATGATAGTTATGAAGAATTCCCTGGTGTTGTCTCTGGGCATCAATGGGTCCAGCTGAAAGCTGTCACTTGGCTGGCAAGCATAGCTTCATCAAGATGATTATCTACAACTGTGATCCCTGAGCCAGTGGAAAAGCCAGGCACAGAGCAGCAGCACTTAATGATGCCAATGCTTAGCATTGCCCCGAGTTCACTTCCCTGCAGCAGAAGCTTCCCTCTGCCCTCACTTTGACTTTGCAAACCACAGCCTTCCTGACCTTGAGCTATGCCCTGCCCTGGGGAGCCTCCTCTTCCAGGAGCAGATGCTTCAGGAGGCCTCGCAGAACAGCCGTCCTCTGTGTCCTGACCAGGACCTGCCAGTCTCCAGCTCGGGGCTGCACCCATCCCCAGAGACGGTCCTCTGCCTGCAGGCTTCCCTTTGGCATGTAAATCACGGTGACATCAGAGAGAGGTAGAGCCGTGCCTTCCCTGAGTTTTTCCACTTGGGTTTTTCCCCATAGAAGGAGAGAATCTATGCTGCTATTTTTATCTTGAGAAGTTGCTGGGTCGAAAATGAACACCGAAGGTGGATTTAGATTAGAACACATCAGGATTTGTTAAACTATCTCCTCCTTTGTGGAATCAGACAATGGCTTTGTGAAACAGTCATATAGGACTGACTGATTTGTCCACATTAGCCTCTTCAGGGTCTAGGGTTCAGGGTCCAGGGTCCAGGGTCCAGGGTTCATTCTCCCAAGGATCTATCCCATCCAGCACCTCCCTCTCCCCATTGTTGGCCAGAACTTATTGAGGTCTTTCCTAAATAAAAGTATCCTGACAACTCTTTTGCAGGGTCAACAAGCAAGAAAATGCAAGGCTCAGTTGGAAAACAGAAGACAGGAATGACCAAGAAAACATTGAATGTAATTTATAAACCTAAGAGTGTCTTACCAACTATTTTAATTCTTTCTTAACCAAGAATAAATAAAAAAATTTTTTTTCAAAAAAGGATGCTAGAACATTCACATAAACCTCAGTGCACAGAGAGTGGGATGTAGTGTGACTGAGCCTCCTAAGTGGACAAGGGATCTGCACCCCAGGCATGATCTGAGACTCCTTCACCTTCCAAAGAACGTAAAAACATTAATAATGAAGAAAGTTATTATTCCGTTTGTTTTTGAGAATGATCTTATATAGCCAGGACTTGCCTTGAACTTGCTATGTAGCAGATTGACCTTGAATTTCTTTATTTTTATTTTTATTATTTTTTATAATATGTAATATAGCACTTTACTTTCCCATTTTTCTTTATTGATGAATTTTACTCTTTGGCAATTTCATACATGTATACAATATATTCTGATTATTTTCCTCCCTACCTTCTTTTATCTCCCTCCTCCCACTACTAGCTCCCACTTTTTAACAATCTTCTTCCAATATTCATTTGTTTTGATTTGAATGACCATAAACTTCTGATTCTCTTGCCTCTATCTGCAAAGTGCTTATATTATAGGTATGCACCACTATGCCCACTTCACAGAGTTCCAGGGATGGAGCCCAAGGCTTAACACATGCTAGGAAAGACTACCATTGGAGCCACAGCCCCACACCCAAGACAGCTTTTTAAAAATATAATACAGACCAAGTAAAGCACACCTGGAGGCTGAATGTATGCATAGAATTTTAAAACATGGATTCTTCACAAACACAAACATGGATTCTTCACAAACATGGCAGTTCCACATGCACTCTGGAGAAAGTGGAACAGTAAGGTAGAAGGAAGAACTTGGAGGGAAGAAATAAGTGGGGACCAGAGTCCATCAGAGAATGTTGTTGCAGAACAGGATACAAAGGAATCTAATCCAGGTCCATCCTTGCATGTTCCAAAGTTCCTTTTTATTGATATAATGGGTAGCATGCATTGAAGTAAGCAAGATTGTTGTCAGGAGACCAGTTTAATATAATCTTTATAATGAGATTACATTATAAATTTATAGAATAATAGAAATTTATAAACTATAGTTGTACTTATCACCTATCAATCTATTATCTGTCATCTATCTGTTTATGTAGCTGTCATCAATCCATCTATTCATTTATCTATGCTCTATCCATTATCAATACATTTGCTTTTATCTCTCTTCTATCATTTATAAATTTATCCATCTATCTTTGATGTATAATCTGTCACGTATCTATTTCTCTATCATCTAAGAGACTTCCTTTGGTAGCAGCAATAGAAGTTACAAAGTCAAAATGCTTTCTGCCCTAATAGTTGGCATGTGTTCATCTCTCAACAGCACCCCATCCTTTTGGTGCACATATGTTAGTTGTATCTTCCTGTTGCTGGACCCAAAACAATTTAGGGTAACAAAGCATTTAATCCAGTTTCTGCTTCTTGCTTACAGGTTATCTGCATGACAGGACTACTCATATCAACATCAAGCTGAAGGAACTGCCACACCATATCCACAATTAGAGCCACATTCCCAGAGGCGAACCTTAATCTAGAGAATCCCTGGGAAGGAAGTGACACCTAACTCTAGGGTTGGCACTGTTAATCATCACTGAAAAGGTTAATGAACATACTTTGCTTCCATTTTCTCTCTTCCCCCTCTTCCTTCAACAGAAGACGACAATTCCCTGTAGACGCCTAGCCCCCTGCCCACTTACTTATCTACAGCTGCTGTTTGCAGATAAAATCTCTAAGCAGGCTAACAGTCTCAGGATCCTTGACCCACTAAATTCAATCACCCCCCACCCAAGCTTGTCCTAAGTATGTGGGCATTTTCTTCCTCTCCTGACCTCCACTTGCTCTGAATTCTGTAAGAGCCCCTCTCTGAATTCTCTCAATTCTCTATCCTGTGAAAGAGTTGAGTCCCTTGGTCGCTTGCAATACAAGTGCACTCTAATTCTGTTGAGATATTCTCTGTTTCTGCTTTCTCTCTGAATGGTCCCCAAAACTGAGCTCCCAGATCACAGCTTCCCTTGGAATATCAAATTAGAAAGAGATTTCACTAGGTTCTTGGGGTCATATGGCTGTGCATTTGTGAATATGAGTTCACACACAAGTATGTGTTAAGCTTATTGGAGATTAGATAAACCACATTTCCACTTTTCTTTGCTAGCTTGGAGTCTGAGTTCCAAAACCATCTATGTGCTCCTTTTTAAAGTGGATTTAGCTTGGTCTGTCACTCAGCTGGCCAAGATTCCCACCTCCAGGAAATGTGATCCATCAGAATACAGACTGAAGAGATGGGACAGTTCCAGGAAATGATATGCCAGGATACATTCTGAAGAGCTGGGACAGTTCTATGCTTTTCTTCCTCTCAGAAGCCCTTTCTCCAACCTCTTTGTCTTAATGGGTATGGACAGAAACAAAATGTACAAGGTTTCCACCATGTGGACTGTAAGCTACCTGTCTTCTCAGCTGTCAGGAGGAAAAGCTTTACTTTCTTTCTTTTCTGTGTTTTTATTACCAAAGGTCCAAACATACTGTCCTTTTTTTAATCTACCCTTCTCCTGTGGCTGCCAGGATTCCAGGTCTGCATGTTTTCCTCTGCAGGAGAAGTGCATCTTTCCACTTTGCTTCTCCAATTTGCTTTAAAATAAACTAGCTTTGAAAAAACTTCAACTCTTTTCCTTTTTTATGATTTATTATTCAATGGAAAACAATATTCCGGTACCCATAAATAGTACCACCTTCATGCACATTCTGTATGGAATGAGGTTGCATTCATTGAAGCTATAGATTCATTCCTAAGGCCTGCTCATCCACACATGAGAAGAAACAGATTTGACATTGCTATGTAATAACAAGACTGAAATTAAAACAGGGATTTGAATCAAGCTAGGGGAATTAAAAAAATTACATCTTCTTGGTTGGGGAGATGGCCTAGAGGAGGGTAAGAGCGCTTGCCATGCAAGCATGAGGACCTGATTTCAGCATTCACATTAGAAGCTGGGCATGGCTTCAATGGTTGTAACTCAAGATCTGGGAGTTGTGGAGACAGGAGAATCTCTGGAGCTTTCTCACTGCTAAGTTATCTGACAAACAGTTCAGTGAGGACCTTGTCTCAAAGGAATCAGAGAGAGAGTTATAGAGAAGGGTGCTAGAAGACCTCCTAGGAGGGCTCTCTCTGTGTTCTCCCTCTTATACTCTCTCTCTCTTTCTCTCTCTCTCTCACACACACACACACACACACACACACACACACACACTATGCCTTCCCATGGGCACCTTGATTATACTTCCTTCAGGACAAAAAAATCATTCACAGTAAAATGAGGAGTGATTATCTGATGACTTGGAAAATGAGTGAAAGATTTTTTCTTTCCTGACCTTATTTCCTCATTTTCCAACCATCTCCAAAGTCTGCAAACTAAACCGAAGAGGTAGGACACTGTTTTAGCTTCCTTTTCTGTTGTTAGAATGAAATACTCTGACCAAAGCAGCTTAAGGGAAAGTTTACCATGGCAGCTACCATGCTGCTACCATGGCAGCAGGAAGGGCACAGATGAGGAAGCTGGCTTACAATCTGCCCATAAGTAAGCAGAGAGAACAGGAAGGAAACTGTTGCACCTCTTCACTGAAGTTACCATGGCTGGGCCTGAGCTAGCTTGAGAATGATAGGGGGTCACTCTGGGGTCTGTGTGTGTCCAGGTTCTTGTGTTTAGGAGTCCACAATTGAAACCAGAACATGTGTGGAGGATTAAGGCAGAGTTTATTTGAGGACAGAAAGAACCGAACTCAGGGACTTGATTTCCAATCTGTGAGGGTCAAGAGAGCCCTGGAGAACTCATGGACTCCAGGCATGGAACCATGATGGGTGAGAGAAATCGGTAGGAACTCATGGATTCCAGATGTGGAATCCTATGAAAGGCAAGGTAGAAAGTAGCCTGAATTCACAGACTCCAGATGTGGAGTACATGAGAGACAAGGGTACCAAAGATGGTTGTAGTTTCTGGAATATTTATACCCTTAGTCGGGCCTGGGAAAAGTGGCTTTTCCTCATTGGTCAGGTCCAGTTTCTACAAACTTGATTAGAGCTTTCGGTCCTCCACGTCTCATTGATCTGTTCATATTCCAGCCCAGTCCAGTTGAGTTTGTGCCACAACTCATAGTAGGGCTTATCTACATTGGACAACTAATCTCCATATTCTTTCATGAACAGAGGATTGGGGGAAGTTGGCAAGTTTATCTCTGCGAAGGATTAGAGTCAATTCCTCCAAATCAACAGGGTGTTCCTTCAGGGTAATTCCAGCAGTGGGAGATGACCTTGAAAGAGCTTCAAGACCATCCCAGCATGGCTGTTCTACAACTGCCTAAAGAAGAGCAGTCTACGCTGCCTGGTGAGAAAAAAAACCCTCCCCTCTTTTGTGCAGCTGTTTCTTCCAAATGGAAATGCTCCTTCTTGAGTGGAGGAGGTAGCTCCCAGAACTCAGGGAGTAGAAGAAACAGCCAAGGCTTAAGAAGCTCCTCAAAGTTACAAGATTCAAAAGGTCCCTCCTCAAGGTTATGAAAACAAGAAACAATTTCTTGGGAGAGGTACTATCCTGCAAATCTGCCTGCTAAGTGGGCAAGGACACAGCTTTCCTTAGTCCTCACCCATGCTAGGGTAGGATTCTTGGTTGTACTTACCTTTGAAATATCTCTGCTCCCATAGTGATTCCTCATACAAAGAGTGCTAGTAAGTTCTCTAGGATAGCTTGAGTAGAACCCTTTCTTTGGTATATTTCCAGTTCCCATCTGATATAAACAGATGCCTTTATTCCAGGAAAAAAAATCACATATCACCCTATTACAGATCTCCTTCACGGATCGGGGAGCCCGGGAGCAAGCAGGTAACCTACCCAGTCCAGTGTCAGTGCCTCCTGTTCTGAGCATGGGCCTCAGATGCAGAGGCATCTGTGTGTGACACTTTTTCTGGGGACTGACTCACCATACAGACATCTACTGACCCCAGATAGGGATTCAGCAGCAAGCCAAAGCACAATCAAGTAAAAATGCCACTTGATGAGCCAATGAATTTGTTGGGTTACTTGCAAGAATAAAGCCCTCCCCAGCCTGGGGAGGCTCCTGAAAGCTGTAACTCTGGAGCGCTCTGTAGGACGTCCTGCTTGCTCTGCTGATTGGAGAGGCTGCTCTGAGTCTCCCCTAGACTGGTTGCCTGACAGGAAACATTCCTCTCCTAGCAATTATTTACTGCCGTTCTTAATTTGGGGTATGCTTCTGAATCTTGTTAGTTTTAAAAACTTCTTAAGACTTAATGAGTCTTCCTGCAAGATGAAATAATTCAAATTGCTTGACTACAAAGACCAAATCCACATCTAGTCCCTCTTAGTTCAGACTTGGGGTAAAGTCTAAAGGAGCATCATGTTATACTGGAAGAAAACATCCTATAACATCTGACCACAAACCCTGAGCCTAACAGTAGGACCCATTCTGCACCTGGGAACAAAACTCCTCCAGCTTAGAAGTGGCAGATGGAAGTGATGGGTGGGACCCTGGAATTCCAGTGGCATTGGGATGCAGAACATACCAAAGGCAGAGATAGAAATAGATTAGGTGCAGCTCCATGTACAGACTTGGCCTCCATCTTCACTTGCACATATTAGTACCATACCTGTGCTCAAGATGCGAAAGCCTTTATTCCTTTTCAATAGGAAAAGCATCAACGGAAGCAAAAAGGTGGAGACTGAGTGATGGCTTATTAAGCTTTCTGTTTAGTCTTCTTCTACAGTATGAGAGACATGGTGCCAAAACCAGCTTATCACAGGACAGGGAAAACTGTAACACACACACACACACACACACACACACACACTACACAACTGAGAAAAAAGAGTTCCCAAGGAGGAAGAATCAAAGAGGAGGACAAGACAAGAGGGAAGATGACCCAAGCCAGCACCCACTTTCCTTCTCTGTGGCAGTGCGATGCATATACATCACAGAGACAACTTTCTGGGGACAGGACCTTGAGCATCTCTTCAGTATTGAAGGATTGTGATTTAGATAGTGTGGCATTAGAAGCATAACAATCATGAGTAAATTGGATCTTGAAATGAGCTAAGGGACCTAGTATGCAAAATTTCCTTAAATACAAATATTCCAGAAGGAAAACTGGGATGGATGGATTTGTTTGTTTGTTTGTTTTGAGGCAGTGGCCTTTCTGTGCTACCCAGATTGATTTAAACCATCTGCCAGTCTGTAAGGAACTAGTACTTCAAGAATGTGATTATCCTGCTTTCACAGGGTTTAGTGATTTGACGTGTGTGTGTATGTGTGTGTGTGTGTGTGTGTGTGTGTGTGTGTAAAATGAATATCAGGGCTTTATTATGAAACAGGAAGAGCCACCTTTTCCTGACCATCTCAAACTCTTGTTTCCTTAAACAGATTCCATTATTTACAGAATTCACTTTTACAATGATGATAAAAATTGTACCAGAATTTGTCACTAAACAAGTAACCTTTTAAAGAATGTGGTTGACTCACAGTATTTGTGATTGAGTTAGAGTCAAGTCTAATGTTCCTCAATATTCAGGAAAAAAAAGACACCATGTATTTGGAGGTCTATGGGCACATCTAGAACAAATACCTGAGTCATATTGAGTTTACATGTGCATACATGTATATTGCATGTGTGCACATATGTGCACATATGTTACAATTGTCTGGATCCAGAAGGAGAGCTGATACTGATAGCACAGGTTAGTAATCCCAGTTGCTTGGGAGACAGAGGCAGGCAGAAGAATGGGAAGTTCAAGACATGCCTGGGCTACAGAATGAAGAGCCAGCCAGCTTAGACAATTAGTGAGACTGTGTCTTGAAACTTTAAAAAAATAAAAGAAACCATTAGGGATACAACTTAGTAAACCTACAGCTCGGCATGCAGGAAGCCATCACTAGGCCTATCACATGATGTGCACAGAGCTCAGTAGATTTTAAATACGGTAGTATTACAAGACTAAGATGATCACAGTTTCTTTTCTCCTCTTAGATGAAAAGATTACGTTAACTGAATAATCAGCATATAACATTCAGATTCTGAGACTCTGTCATATAATTCTACATGGAAATAGTACTTTACTTGTGCTACTTTAATTTAGCATTACCCATAACGAGCAATGACTACATCCTAATGGGGAATTTTTCAGTCATGCCCTTTGCAACTTCAATTCTGCCTGATGCCTTTGCTTTTTCCTGCTGGAAACCTGTATGCAGGAAAGAATGTCTGCCCAGGGTGACGGTGACTCACACTTGTGGTTTGTTTTCAAGAGCTCAGACTCAAGAACTCTCTAGCCTTTAGTATTCAGAAAATCAGTTCAAACTGAAGTCATATTGAATTTAAAAATCTTGAAGTGGATACATTTCCTATAATTTGAAAATTATAGATCTCTTCCTGTGTGTGTGTGTGTGTGTGTGTGTGTGTGTGTACATGTGGACATGTTTGTGGGTCTACAGATATACCAGCATGTAGAGGCCAGAGGTCAACCTTAGCTGTATGTAGTACTTCAGTTGCTTCCATCCTGTTTTTTGAGACAGGGTCTCCCATTGGGTCTAGGGTTCTCTGATAGGTTAGGCTAACAGGCCAGTAAGCACCAGGAATTCTCCTTCCTCTACCTCTCCAGCTCCTCACTGAACCATCTTCTGAAACTTACAGACTCATTCTTTATTGATAGCCAAATGAAATGAAATTTTGGCCAGATGAGATATTGTAACAACTGGAGAACATTTAGACATGGCTGGGTAGCTCAAAATTGACCTAAATCAGTCAGACTTATTATGCAAGCTGGAAGAAAGATTCAGTTAGAAGAATATGCCTCAGAATAAAATGATTTCACATGAGTTGGGCAATATTTAAAACATCCAAATTTCAGCCACTCTAGGATAAACAAAGCAGGATAAATAAAGTACCTTTACTCACTGAGAATGTGTTTCAGCTTAATTAAGACTGATGAGCCCACACATGCCTTTTTACTCAGTAGGTGCTCAACAAATGCCAGTCTGCTGCCAGGGAATGCTCTTCTGTGAGTAGTTGGCCTGCAGACCTCCAGTAACCCAGGAATCATCTGTTTCCAATGTTAATTAGTCCCTCAGGGCCTCACAAGTGGGCCTGGTCAGTTCCCTGAACAATGGACCCACAAACATTGGCCCCTTAGGAAACAGATTTAAGGTGATTATCTAACTCATTACCCAGAAGCTGCTCACCTTGGAACAGCTGCTCCCCAGCCAGGCCCTGACGCCCATGTGTAAGAGGAGGCTCCTCTCTGCTCAGGGGAGCCACAGTTGGAGGGGGACCATTCAATGGGTATTTTCACAGAATGAATATTTTCATAGAAAGCGAAATGTGCATTTCAAATCCCTAAAACTACAGTACAGAGATCCCCTGGAGCTCACTGGCTGCTAGCTGAATCAGTGAGCTCCCATCCAGTGAGAAAGTCTGTCTCAGAAAAAAAAAAAAGACTGAGAATGATTGTGGAAGACACCTGATGCCAACTGCCAACCACTGACCGCTATTCGTACAAGTACACATGTGCACACATGCCCACATTCATACGTACAAACACACATGCATACACATACACTCACAGAAAGAGAGAGAGAGAGAGAGGGAGAGTTGAACTAAGGGAATCTAGGAGTCAGGAGACACAGCCAACCAGTGTTTGCTTCCTGGCCATACCACTAGCAGCTTCTTATAAATCTTAGGCATATCAGTTGACCTTATTAACTGAGACATAAGTTATTGAACAAAACCGTATTCTAGAAGATAGGAAGGGTTCATAATGGTTCCCACAGACAGACCTATAAAGCACACGTGTTAGAATACTCAGATCCCATCAAGGCAAAAGAAAAAGAGAAACTATATCTTCTGGAATTGAAAAGGCTGTGTGATACAAGACCAACGAGCCTAGATTTGACTTCTCTTGGTGCTTTCTACTCAGTGAAAGGAAGATATAAATTGCCACCTAAAGGATTAAAGCCAAAATTTAGGAACAAACTTTTGGAACATATGAGTTCATACAGGACCCCAAATCAGCCTGAATACTTCTGTCTATCCCCAAGTCACATTTCCTCAGTCTGGAATGGTTAACGAGTCCCCCCATATCCCAAGTAGCCCTTAGCCCCCTGAGCTGCCCTCACCCCCAAAGCGTTTAGTGGAGCTTTGCACATAAACCTCTTCATGTTTCAGGCACCATAAAAGCTCCAGCTCCTTGTGCATAGGGCTCTGTCACCATTCCTGCAGACAGACTTCTGTCCTTCATGTTCTTATTAAAGAAATGTATACAGCTGTTGAGGTCAGTTTCAGTGTACACTCGTGTGTTTTCATGTCGTCCTGATCTATCCCAATATAACATCGACCAGAGACTTTGTCTGATGTGTTCAAATTAATGACTCTTAAGAAGTCCTGCCTTGGGAGAAAATCTTCACTAACCACATATCTGATAGAGCTCTACTGTCCAGAGTGCACAAAGAACTTAAAAAACTAAACACCAAGGAAACCAATGGTCCAATTAAAAAATGGGCCCTGGAACTTAAAAGAAATTTTACCAGGGATGAAATTAAAATGTCTAACAAATATCTTAAAAAATGTTCCACATCTTTAGCCATCAGGGAAATGCAAATCAAAACTTCCCTGAGATATCATCTCACCCCGGTCAGGATGGCAAAAATCCACAATACAAACAACAACAAATGCTGGAGAGGATGTGGAGAGAGGGGAACTCTCCTACATTGCTGGTGGGAGTGCAGGCTCATACAGCCACTGTGGTGAGCCGTCTGGAGATTCTTAAAGAAATTAAAGATTGAAATGCCATATGACCCTGCGATTCCACTTTTGGGTATAACCCCCCATACAGCAGAGGTTCATCTCGATAGCACAAGCACAACCATGTTCATAGCAGCACTGTTTACAATAGCAGACATGGAATCAACCCAAATGTCCAACAGTTGACGAGTGGATAAGGAAACAATGGTACATCTATACAATGGAGTACTACTCCACCATCAAAAATGATGAATTACTGGAATTTGCCGGGAAATGGATGTCATTAGAAACAATTATATTAAGTGAAGTATCCCAGACCCAGAAAATTAAGCACTGCATGTACTCCCTAATAGGTGGCTCCTGATACCAAACCCACCCAGCCCATCTTGAGACACTCATAGGTAAATCTATGTATTACCTACAGTAATTGCAAGGATTATGAACAGGAGGGATGGGGTTGGAGGGCCACACCAGAAACAAGGAGAGAAGTGACCATGTTACAGTAGAGAAAATAGGCCTCCATCAAGGACTGCAAGAAAGTAATGTGACACCTGGTTAATTTCACAGACATTCGTTCCTGATCATTTACAACTAAGGGGGTATGAACTCACCAGAATGGGAGGGCATATAGTCTGGCAGATTAAAAAGTAACCATTTTGCAAAAGGGTGATTGACCCCTCCCATTGCCAAATGCCATATGACCCTGTGATTCCAATTTTGGGTATAAGTATTACATCTATCCTTGAATGTGCTCTTATAATAAGACTCCAGTTTAACAGCTTTTTGTCTCTGGCCAGGGGGTGACATACAGAGCCCATCACAATGGAGTGAAGGGCATTGCAGGAACAACAAAACTGCAAAAGAAAATCAACAAACCACTATCCAGAACTTCAGAGACTCTATATCAACCACCTAGAACTAGGCCAGACTAATCTCTCCCCATCCTGAAACTCAGGGACATTTGCGGAAGAGGGGGCGGTAAGAGTGTAAGAGCAAAAGGATGGGAGGAGCAATGATTTGCAAGATATCCACACAAGTTAGGGCCGAAGCAATCATAATTGGACATTGCATGCCTGGCGCAATGTCCAACACACTATCGACCTCACAAGGTCTAGCATCTGCTAAAGGCACCAAGATCCTTGGAGGCAAGGGATTGACAGCCACAGTAGCGTTCCTATGCTTAAGGGGAACACAAGAAAGGAAATGCCACTGGGTCCTTGTACGTCATCGGAGAGGAGGGCCCAGAGGAGAGTCAGGCATGCACAAGAAAGGACTCTGGGAATTGGGGCGGGAGGCACGGGAGGATGGGGAGGGAGGGGTGAGGGGAGGGGGAGCAGGGGGTTCGGGGGTAGGAGGAGGGAGGGAGGGAACTGGTGTACCTATTAAGTTTGTATGAGCTGAAATAATAAAAAATGTATTTAAAAAAAAAGAGAAGTCCTGCCTTGTGTACAAAGCACAGTACATAGTATTCACTAGTCTTAAAAGTGAACCTTGGGAACACCATGTTGAAATGTCAAAAAGCCAGCACAGGGCTGGAGAGGTGGCTCAGGGGTTAAGCCTCTGCCTTGCAGGCGGAAGGTCCTGAGTTCGGATCCCAGATCCCACGTATAGACGCCAGGCGGAAGCGGGGGCGGCCTGCGCTTCTGGTCCTGGTAGGGCGGAGCCTGTGAATCCCGGGGCAGAAGGAGGTGGAGGCATCCATGGTGGTTCGCGAATTCGTCCGTGGTTCTATACATACACAGACACACACACACACACACACACACACACACACACGCGCGCGCGCACATACACACGCACATGCGCACAGTTGAATAAATAATAATAATAATAAAAGAAATGAAAAATTAAAAAAAAAAAAAAAGCCAGCACAGTGGAGCTGAGGCAGGCAGACTGTGAGGTCAAAGGCAATATGGCTTATAGAGACTCTGTCTCAAAAATAAAGAACTCAATAAACAGCCACCAAATATAGGCATAGCTCAAAAAAATGTGCTCTTTTTGGCCAATGTAAGCCATAGAATGCTCCCTTAAGGGTCTGGTTGGTCAGAAGAAAGAGGCTGGGCTTCTAGGATCACAGAGACCAGTGAGGCCTGTGACACTTGCTACTGACATCACACTTAGTTGTGTCAATTGAAATGAAAGACCGCTGTGCTGACGCACAGAGGAGTGAATGATGAGAACAGAGATACACGTCAGCCAGGGCTTAGTCCCAAGCCTTTTGACATTTGTTTGTACAGATTCCTAGAGACAGAATCCATTTTTTAAGGCTGTGTGTAAGGAATTGTGAGACTGCCACCCAACTCCATGATTCCTCCAAGGGTCTGTGAGAGATGCCAGGTTCAGTCTCTCCTACACTGAAGGCCTGAACACGCCTCCCTCTACTCTGGCTTTCTTGGTCTTCCTTGGTTCTACAGAGTTGGTTGCTTGACCCACATGCCCTGAGTCACTTTGACTCTTCTTTCTGACTCTTCTTTCTTCTATAAATCTGAACTGATTTGTCAGCCTACATTCTTTCTGAGCACTGATATATTCTATCCTGAGGTAAACCAAAGTAATGAAGTCCCTGGTTCCTTATGGTGGGAAGCATAACTATCAAATAGCAAGAAAAATCATGACAAATGTTTCAGTTCCAGACCTGGGAGTCTTCAAAACTCCCAACTACTTCAGAGTACCTATCAAAGTCTGACATAGTCCAAGGTGCTGTCCAACCATGACCTCATCTCTTAAACTCCTTGCCCTGCCCCCTGTCTTACATAGCACCCAACTGCTGCATCAGGTACAACTATGTGACCTTAAGGTCCAGTCAGTACACTCCAAAATATAGATTAGCTGGCAAACTAATGAGTGGCAGGAAAACCATGTCAAAGCACTCAGAGTCTGAACTAAGCATGGACTGAAGTTACATACATTGACTAAGAATTTGTATGAGAAAATTTTGTTGGAAGGATAGTTTTTGGTTGTGGAGGTTTCTATATAAGTTTGATGGAATTGGTGTAAAGATTTTTCTATGGACACAGAAGGAGAATAGCATGTGAAGATTAAAAAAAATGGGATCAGGGCTAGAGAGATGGCTTAGGGGTTAAGACTCTGCAAGTGGAAGGTCCTGAATTCAGATCCTAGGTCCCACATAAAAAACGCCAAGTGGAAATGGCAGCAGCCTGCACTTCCGGCTCTGGTGGGCAGAACCTGGGAAATCCCAGAGCCAAGCAAAAAGGAGGTACAAGCAATCCAGGATGATTCCCAAAGTCACCTTTTGTCCTCCACAGGGAAACACAGTGCCTTCTGATTGATACATGCGCGCACACACGCGCACACACACACACCACACACACATAATAAGTAAGTAAAATTTTAAAAAATGGCATCAGTCTGGAGCAGATTTGTTTCTTCTGGGGAAATTAAAATGAAAAAAAGTGTTTTCAGGGTGAGAATTATCTTTTCAGGTAAGAAAAAAAATACAGAATATTGAACTTGTCCTATGGTCAACATTGATCATCTCCTGCCTCGTCCTCTATTCCTGCAACTAAGGAAACCATAATGCTAGGACATCTCCTTCTGAAACTATCCAGAAGTCTGACTCCATCAACACCAGAAATGTGCTGTCCTCAAGAGCTGCTCTTCTAGGCCAGAGCTGGCAACAGAACACCAGGACAGAGCTCTGAACAGGAACCTTCTGCTAGGACAGAGCTGTGGGGATCTGGGCAAGAACACAGTGGAGAGGAACAGCCCCACGCAAATGGAATGCAGTGGGAGCGTACAAGCAGATTTCCAAAGCTAGAGCCTGGAGCTTAGCTGTGAATCCACCAGCTAGGGCTAGTATCAGTTTGGGCTAAATAAATGATAGAGATGTTCAAACAATCCTGACATGCAGAGTTGAAGACATAGTCAGAGGCCAGCTTCAGGCAGTGTAGATAAACATCTGGCAGTTATCCCAAGGATGAAGGCAACTCTCTCCTGTAGCAGCCTCCCAGAGCAGAATGCCGCACTCCAAACTGTTACTGACCCTTAACTGATACAGCTTATGTGCTGAATGCAAAGTTATTTTGACAAACATGAAAGGGTTAGTCTAACAAATGCGAAAGCCATTTCTACACAGTTTTTGCTTTCTACAATAAATACCAGAGACACATGCACACACACCACAGACAGCTTCTGTACTGAAATCAGTACAGGAAACTCTGAATTCTAACAATCTTCCAATAGAACACTACTGATATCTCCCTTCATCATGCAAAACTGTTGCCAACTCACCAAGCACTCATGATCCCGGAGAGCATGTGGGGTGAGATGCTGAATCAAAGCGTGCATGGCCTTAACACCCCTGCTCCAGAGAAACCCAGCATGATATGCTAAGCCAATTAGAGGGTTGCTGTACTTCTAGTCAAAACGAGATGGTATTCCGCTTCCTCCAAAAGGCCTTATTCTGAGAGGCTTCTTATGAAGGAGGGAATTTACTGATTCTTTACAGAATCTTAGCTAAGAAAGACTAAGTTTTATAAAGGGGAAAGAATAGAACAAAATCTTTAACTAGTATAAAAGTCCAAACATAAAGGAATAGGCAGAATTTAAAACAAATGAAATGAAGAAAAAGCACAAGATAAACAAAGCACTACAAACACTGTGGATAAACTGAAAGAGAACTAAGGTCTCTGAAGTGGATTTTGTAACATACCAGAAATCTGTAAATAATAAACAAACACTTCTGTATTTTAACGTTAACCTGGGATAATTAGTTCTCTCTCTCTCTCTCTTTCTCTTTCTCTCTCTTTCCCTCTTTCTCTCTCTGGGCCTGGAACCTTCCATGTACCACTAGTAGCCTATGCTGGTTTTAACTCATGGCACTCCCCCTCCTGCTTCAGCCTCCCCTCCCAAGTGTTGAGATTGCAGACATAAGCCACATGCCCAACTAGAGAAGATTCTCAAAGTTATTAAAACATAGAATTGCCATGTATCTGAGGAGATAGATAAGCCCCCCATGCCTTTTGACTTTTACACACTGCATGTGTCCTGACACGGCCTGTCTGTAATTATGTCCAGTCCCCTATGAGCCCATTTCAATAAAACATTTCTAAAAAAGACAGATAAACACATTTTGAGTGTGTGTGGTACATGTACATGTTCTTGTGTGTGTACACACAAGCTTTTGGCATATACATGTGAATGCCAGATGTCAACATTATGTGTTTTCCTCAATCACTTTCTATCTTTTTTTTTCTGCATGTATGAGTGTATGTGTGTGTGTAGGTGGGGGGGGAGGGTATATCAGAGGGCATTATGTATGTCTGTGAAGGCCCAAGGTTGACTTCAGAACCATTCTGGATTGTTCAACCTTTTTGATTTGCTCTGGGATTTCCCAGGTTCTGCCTTCCAGAGGCAAAAGTGCAGGTCACTGCCATTTCTGCCTGGTGTTTTTAACATGGGATCTGGGATTGGAACTCACTCTTGAGCCGTCTCTCCAGTCCTCTTCACCTTATTATTGATACAAGGTCTCTCAAAGAGCTCACCAATTCACAATTTTAGCTAGACTGACTGACCAGTGAGTTTCAGTGATCCATCTGCCTCCACCTCCCCAACTCTGGGATTGCAGATACATGTGCCCAACTTTTATTCTAGTGCTAGGATCTGAAGTCATATCCTGATGCTGTGTGGCAAGCACTTCACTTACTGAACCATATCCCCAGTCCCCCACATAATACAGAAAGAACTAACGTTTGTCACAATGAACTCTAAAACATCAGAAAAAAAACACTCAAGGAAAGAATTGATGGAAACAAGACCAGAATAAATGACTCTCTAAAAAAGAAACAAAATATTCAAGATCATGCAAAGTTTGGTTTAACTTATGGTAACATAAAAATAGCAAGAGATACAGAAATAGTTTAAGAAATAAAATTACAATGAGCTATCATTTCTTACTGACTACAAGTGACAATAACTTAAATACTTACAAAATGTTGCCATAACTGAAGAGAAACAGACATTTTCATTTCCGGTAGAACTCCAAAATGTTAACATCTTCCAAGTTGCAGATGAAGTTACTCTTTGGCCCAGCGATTCGACTCCTGGGGATTCATCCTATCTGCAGAACTTCAGATGCTGGAAGCAACATCCACACGAGGCCTTTGTGGCAGTGCTATTTGTGATCACAAGTAGTGCTTGGGCTTTGTCCTGCAAATAACTGCAAAGTACAGTCCTTGCACACCACACGGGTAATGGGGATGCATGTCATCCTGGAAATAACGGAAGCTCTGCAGGAGCTTTGAGTGCCTGTGTTAGCACAGTGAGCTTTTACAGAAACAGATAGAATAAGAAATCTCATTCATATGTATTTAAGTTTGCTTAGAGAAAAACAACACATGCACATGAAACTCTCAAAGGCAGTTTCTTAAAGCTATGTGACATGAGCAGAGAAAAGAATGAAGGAAGAGGCAGGGTCTCATGTAGCCCAGACTGGCCTTGAACTGCTGTGTAGCTAGGATGACCTTGACCTGATCCTTCTGCCTCCCTAACACTGGCCTGTGAAGCTGATGATTTGAGGCTGGGCATGGATCCCAGAGCTTTGTGCATTCTGGAAAAGTGTTCTGCAAACTGAGCTACATCACAGTCCCAAGAGGTTTTAAAACAAACATTCCTGTACACCTTTCTTTGGGTAAACATATAAATATTACTCATCCAGAAATAAATCATCTTGGAAAGCAACATTTAGAGGCAAAGATGAAACACGTGATGTCTCTGCATGCCAGGCCCTCTCTGAAGGAATGTTTCCCACCATGGCGTGATGTTCCAGATGTGTCCATCTTCTAGGTCTCGCTACGTTGTCTGCACATTAGGAAGGCAACAGCTGTTGTCTCTTTTTATAAATATTCAATCCATGCACATATACACTCATTACTTCTCATGGGATAATTACGTGAGTGTGTATCATTCATTGCCAGGTCACACTGTGACCCAGTTTTCTACTTTAGCTTTTTGTTGTTTTGTTTTGTTTTGTTTTACTTATTTACTTCAGAGAGGAATGAGAGAGGGAAGGAGCGCAGGAAGAGTCATTCGTGTGCCTGCAGTATTCACCTGCAGGCCAGAAGTCAACTTTCCGAAGTCAGTTCTCTCCCTCTACCATTCAGATTCTAGTGTAAGCAGATGCCTTCAGGTTAAACCACCTTGCCCACCCCTCTGCTTGAGTCTTTAGAGAATATTTGAATAGCATTCAGGAAACTTCTGTGCATTTTTAAATCAGGAAAATAAAACACTATTAGTTACTATCAGAATTTAATTTGTCATCACCAGTCTGCATCACGGCAGAGGGGAGCCTTGTGGCATGAGCAGTGGGCTGAGTGTGCATGTGCTGTCTGGCCAGTATGCTCCCCAGCTCCTAGAGCTACACAAGGTGGCACACTCCCCTAATAGTATTTGGAGGTGGGCTTGCCTGTAGTCCAACACAGGCTTGTTTCTAAAGAGAGAGAAATTTCCCAGAAGCAAGCATGCTCTGGGCCCACCAGTCAAGGCCAAGCTCTGAGTCTCCCATTGTCCTCTTGACTAATGATATGGCCTGCCGGTTCCCTTAACAAGCCGGGTTTGTTCACTGGAAATGTAACAAATGATTTCAAGGTTATGTCACTCTTGGCAAGTGCTGCACTGCCTCTGAGAAAGGAAGTTTTCAGAATAAGGCAGAGACTGAAACTTTGTTCTGAGCCACCAGCCCACAGTCTGCAGTGGCGCCTACAGTTCAAGTTCACAGAACTGATGCTTCCAGATGGGAACAACGCCGGCTAGTTTCACCAAGAACAGAAGTGCAGAGAGATGAACTTGCTTAATTCAGCCTCCGCGAGTAAGGCAAACAGCTTCAAGAAGCACACTGTGTCTCAATTCTGCGTGGACAAGGGTTGCAAGGTGAGGGTTGCTTCTACTCACAGCCAATCTCTAGCACTCCAGAGATGTTGTTTGCAACTCCTGCATCCAACCTCTGGCTCTCCGCTATGACGTTAGTATGAATCAGTACTTCCTTCACAAGGCATGTAAAGAAAGAGAAGTTAAGTGACTTGAAATAGTCACACTGGCCAGTGGCATGTTAAACATGAGAACTTGCTTGTGGGTAATTATCTGTGCCTTTAGAGGTTATGACTAAACCTCTTGTACCTCAGAAAAAGCAGAAAGGTCTCAGGTCCTCCCAGAGGCGCTGGGTTTGGGTTCAGCTTGCTTTCCCTGTGGCTGGCCTGGCCATCCTGGCTGAGTCATGGGACTCACTCTCCCATATGTTTGGAGGAGAGTTGCTTTGCTAATGTTAAAAAGATTCTGTTGGAACAGAAGTGAGGAGGACACTTTAAAATCCAGGATGCGGAACTGCTCATTTGGTGAAGTGCTTGCTGCGCATGCTTAAGGACCTGAGTTTGGTCTCCACGGACCCACGTTAGAAAGGCCAAGTAGGTGTCACATTCCCTACTCCCAGCACTCCAGGAAGGTGGAGACAGGTCAGTCGCTGAGGTTGGCTGACCTTCTAGCCTAGTCGACTTGGCAAACACCAGGCCAGTGAAGGAAGGACCCTGTCTCAAAATAGGGTGGACTTTGCCCAAGAAACATTATCCAAGTTGATCTCTGTACACCACACACACACACACACACACACACACACACACACATACACACACACACAAAAGTGCACCTGTACCCACAAGATGCATAAATGATAAATAAATAATAAATAAGTAAATAAATAACTGAAATCCATATGATATGCATGAGTTTCTCAAGAGGGCATTAAACCTGTGTTGAAGATCAAGTGTGTGATATTCTTTTCTGCCAAGGAGTCCGAAGCTTAGATCTTGTACAGTCACCAGCTGACCACATCTTGATCTGTAACAGCAGTCCACTTTCCAAAGATCTGGGAAGAAGCTGACAGATAAAATGACCTTATAATCAAGTATAATTTTGTTGAAAATATAAGTGTATATGCTTTAGATTAAAACCGGAACTTGGGGATTTATTTTTTTCAAAGATTTTCTGCTCATGCTGTATTCTGTATTTTGGCTATTGCTGTCTTAATTATAATGATATTTGCCAATAAAAACATTTGGGATAGGAAGACGCTCAAGTCACACTCCCAAGAAAACACCTGACCTCTATTAGCTCAGGGAATCTTGATTCTGATGAAAGAAGTAAATAGTTCACTTAAATTTTGCTATAAGTTAAGGTAGAAGGATTATTAATTTCCTGTATCCCTTCTTGGCAAGAAATAGATGAGTTGAACAGGTGTCCACAAAGAGGAAATATAAAACATCATTTTTCCATTGGCCCCTGTTCTCATGAGGAGACTTCTAGTTCCACCCACGATACCTAGGGGCTTAACTGTAGTGCCTTCAGAGAAAAAGAAGCTACAGACACTAAAGGAAACTAGACAATCTTGATTTCAGTCTTTTGTTTGTGTTCTGGGTTTTATTCTGAAGGGCCACATGTCTGTGAAACAGTTTGCATAGCTGAAGAGTAACTTCCATATCATTAACACGCATATGTCTGACTACCACCTCTTACTTCCTGGAAGAGATTTCACCCAACATTTTAGAGGAAACTTATGAGGATCTATCTTAGAGCTACCCAGCATGGTGGCCAAACTCCCCTTTACTGGCGAGCCAGGGATCCTTGCAACTCTTAACCCACTTCCAGGAAAGGAGTTAACAAGAAAAAGAAATGCAAGATAAATGCAAGATCTTGTTTTACCATAAGATATTTAGATTATTATTCAGGTATTGAAATAATATGTAACTTTTAAAGATCCTGAGGCAAAGAAGATTGTCATTGCAGACATTCTTCGGGGGGGAATCTATTACTCACACATTGGGCTTCTGAACTGTTGCTTCCACAGCAGCACCCGTGCAATCCCATATTTTGTATGAAGCATTCTGAAAACTGAGCCACAGTTCATACTTCATATAAAGTGCACAACCTGAACAGTTTCCCCATGTTTGTTTTTCCAGACCTGGAAGTGGAAACACAATGTGGCAAGGCTATGAAACCAATCAGAAAAACCATTCCATATGTTGATAGAATTTGACAATTAATTAAGCCTGAATAGTTGAAAACCAGGAATTTTCGAGAAAACTTCCCAATGTGAGATGGTTTGACTCTAAAACTGATGTCTACAGGAAGTACTTTCCTCTCCTTACCACTATCTCTGCACCCCCAAGCAGATATTTTACATCATATGGCCCTCATGAAGCTGCTCACATGTTTGAATTCAACTTTCTCTTATTAAAGAAACAAGTTCATTGTAAGTGATTGGAAGAATTTTTTCAAGATGGTTAAATTGCATCATAGAGTTAACCAGAATTAAAGAAGATATGCAAAAATGAGAGGAGTGATCTTGCAAAATGAAACCCAGATGAATAAATCACTTAAGCACATCTCTAGCAAGCAGTAAGGCTGAAGCAGTGTTAAAAAATATCTCCAGGTTCAAATGGAGTCACTGGTGAATGTTACAATGCTCAAAGAACTAACACCAATGTTTTTCAAGCTATTCCATAAAATAAGAAAGGAGGAAGAGAACTAAATTCTTTTCATGAAGTCAGAATTATCATGATACCAAAACATTCAATGAAATAGAATGATCACCCAGATAAACATAGTTGCAAGATTTTTCAATAAAATACAAAGTGAATTTAAGAACACATCAAGAATTTAGTTCATGGTGGTCAAGACAGCTTCATTTTAAAGATGTAAGGATGGTTCACATACTCGAATCACTAAATGTAATTCATCACATATGGATTCAAGGACAAGAGTCATGTGATCATCTCAATAGATTCAGAAATCACTACTGAAAAACCCAATCTTGCTTCATGATAAAAGTCTTGAGGAAACTGGAGAAGTAGAAACATATCTCAACCTAACAAAGGCTATATACAACATTCCTACAACCTACATTATACTAAATGGAATAAAACTCAAAATATTTCTGCTAAAATCAGTATTAGCACATGCATGTTCACTTTCATCTGTCCTGCTTGATACAGTATTGTGAGTCTTATCTAGAGCAATAAGCAATATAAGTAAAAGGAATCCAACTAGGAAAGGAGGTCAAAGTAGACTTATTTTCAAGATGATATGATTCTATACATGAGGTCCTACAGACTCCTTCAGAAAGTTTCTGAAATGAACACTTTCAGCAAAAGTAGCAATAAACAAAACAAATGTAGAAAACTCAGTATCTTTCCTATATACCATTGACAAATGCATCAAAAATGAAATAAGGAAATCTCAACAAAACAAAACACATTACAATAAACTTAACCAAGGCAATAAAAGACCTATACAATGAAAACTTTGAAGTATTCAAAAAAGTAAAAAAATTTGAAGATGGAAAGACCTTCTGGCTACAAACTATTCAAATTTGACTATAAATACTTGATAACAAGCTGCCATCTGAATAGTTATCATTATACTGATATAGGAGAGAAATTCTCAGTCCTCAATCAAGAAGCATCCTTTTGCAAGAGAAAGTTTCTAATAAAGAGAATCATTGCAGACCCAAGTGCAGAGAATAAGTCACTGTGGATTCAATGTTTTGATTACCAAAAGTCTGCAGACTACAATTATCATCAAAATTCTGATTTTAAAATTTAATTTGTTAGCACAAAACACCCCAGATAATCAAAGAAATCTTAAGAAAAAAACAAAAAATAAAGCTGGGGGTACATGGGATTGAGCATTGAGGGGTAAAATGACACACATATATTGAATTCGTGCATAAAACTCTAAAAACAGAAAAAATAAATATTTTAAGAAATAGTTCTTAATTCCAGAGTTCTCAGTATCAGGCCTGTGTACAAACTGATTGTTTTCATGGGAAGACTGAATTTCCAGTTGGTTACATTTTCTACTTTCCTCATCTCTCACTGAACGAAGAATTTTTGTCTAAATTATTTAAGTAAATAACTGAGTACAGTAAATTCTTTACTGAAATGCAACTCGATTAACCAGGTCAAAACATTTACTCTGTTTTACAAGGCAGCTCGTTAGTATTGACTGTCTACCTAGGGATCTTTGTTGAGTGCAGACTACAGTGCTCACAAGGCGGGGTCTTTGTGCACCCAGGCATAATTCATACTTTCCTCACTTTCCCTAGACAGGATTTAGCATGCCTTCTGCTGGAGTAATTCCAAGTGTAGGAAGGGGAATACCACTGAATTTTAAAAGAAAACAGGAAGGAAAATATGAGTGTGATTCTATGAGCAGGCATCGAGGTGAGAAGGCTTACAAAGCAAATTCTAAAACACGCGTGCTGTGTAAAGGAGGCTTGTGAACCTAGCACCTGGCCCTGAGGCCAGAAGCATTATTCATGTTCAACACAAGTTAGAGTAGATGGCCCATACTGGAGCTGGGACTGCACCAGATGACCATCTCAGGGCTGCGATCTCTTCACAGTCTTCTGTGTTTCTCATCTTTCTGTTTCTCCCCATTCATCTGGCACTCGCACTTCCATTTCTGGTTGGTTTTAATTATTTGCATTTAATAATTTGCCTTTTGAGTTCTTGACTGTGAAGACTATTAATGAGTAACTAATGAATAAACACGGACAATCATGTTTTGCTTAATGATCTTCACTTTCATATTTATAGTAAGGATCTATTTCTGTGCACATATTGGAAACCGTGGTTAAAAAAACATGGTTAAAAAAACAAGCACAGAAAAAATGAAACTGCTGAATAACTTATGGTCTCACTTCTGTGACTCCATTCAGGATATTGTGGTTCTGGAGATTACATTGTTAAAGAGTGCAATGGTAATTACCTGACAAGTCCAAATTCACACAACTAGGATTGTCTATCACATACTTTAGAAATCTTCCTGCATTATTTTCAACATAAAATATATATTAAACAAATACCTATTGTTTAACAGAACTAATCAAAAAGAAATCTCTTGAATATGCAAATCTTTTCTTTCTACGATGTATCTTCTATTATTGCATTATAATAGATCCAAAGCATCACCAAAAATACCACGATAGCAAGCAGACCAGCCCCTGTGTACATATGTATCTTCTGCTCTATTCACAGAATTGCTTCACATACCCACACGTTACACACCCACACTTCACAGACATCCACAAACTTTCATGTTCCTTGTGCCAACTTGACAATCAAAACCTGAGTTCTGGATACATCTGTAAAGAATATAGCTAAGGGAATATCCTAAGCTTGCAACAGATGGTCACATTAACAAGGGAAGACCCAGTCCATAGTAGATAGGACCATTCCCTGAACAGGTGAATAAAATGAAGAAGACCGATTTAGTTATTTGGCATTCCTAGGCAGACTTGTAGTCTGGCAAATGAGGTTTGTCCCCCCCTCTCAGCAAACCCCCATGAATATAGTGTGGCGAGTTCCCTTGGCTCCTGCTGTTGGTATGAACTCTTCTGCCAACTTGGACTATGAGCTATAATAGTAAGGAAGAATAAAATCCTTTGTTCCCTTAAGTTGTTCAATATTGAATTTAATAACAGCATACAGACTGACACAGGCCTTCACTGAGTTAGTTGTTCCTATCACACTGTCCTTGCACATGGTAAGGTTTGATCTCACATCTGGCAGAGGAAGAGGTTAACACTTGTTGAAAATCTGGGACTGTGAGACACCACTGAGGATCAAGCCTTTTCAATATCTCCCCATGAAATTAGAAAGATCTCAAGAAGCCCCACATCTCTCTGAGAGAATGATAAGGACTAATACTGATGGGGAGGAAAAGGAAGATGCTCTCTTTAATGGTATATTCACTAATCTAGGATGCTTGCTGGGGCATGAATCATATCAGGCATATGTCATCAAAGACAGTGGGCCCCACAAGTGAAAAGATTTGAAAATAGGAAGTCTAGCAGGTGAGATTAAAGGTTGTAAGGGGAAAAGGAGGGAGGATGGTATTTGGGAAGTATTATAAATTCTCTATATTCATGTATGCAACATTATAAAAGAGAATTAAAATAAATATAGAAACTTTTCAGTATGGATATGAATTATGACAAAATCCACATACTATCTGGCTTTAAAATTTTTTAATCAGACAGCAAAATTAGAAATGGATTCTGTCTTGGAATGTCTACCTCTAAATTCCATGTCTTATTTACCACAAAATTCTATTTCATAATACTTTTAATTTAGATTTGAAAGTGGGAGATTTTCATAACATAAAGAAAGGATGTTTGACATATTGGCATTGGCTGATTGTTAGTCAGATGATTAGTTTGTGACAGTTAGTTTCAGTTGGTAATTTGACAATCGAGGTGTCTCTCTGAGCACACCTATGAAGAATTAGTTAAAGCAGACCTCTGACAAGCCTGTATGGAGTGTCTTCATAATCTTAATTGCATGAATGATGTGGGAGGACCCAGTGTGTAGTAGATAAGTGGGTCCATTGCCTACACAAGTGGACAAAGATAGAAAGGAGCAAGAAAGGAAGAAAGAAAGAGAGAAAAACTGGAATTCATCAAGAATAGGAAGCAGCACTAGTTATTTCACCTCTGTTACCTGTATGACTCCTACCATAATGAACTATAACCTGAAATCATAAGATGAAATAAAAATCTGCATCATTTCCCTAAAAAGAAAGAGGATAAAGGGGAGATTTATTTGGCTTAAGGATCCAGAGTGGAAATACAATCCATTATAGCAGGAAAGAAATGGCAGGTGACAGAACTGGAGGTAACTTAAGTCACATCCATCATGGAGGGTGAGAACACAAACCGTTGACTTGGGAG
The DNA here is from genome assembly GCA_023101885.1 of Typhlomys cinereus. Taxonomy (NCBI): domain Eukaryota; kingdom Metazoa; phylum Chordata; class Mammalia; order Rodentia; family Platacanthomyidae; genus Typhlomys; species Typhlomys cinereus. Next base: position 6,336,486 of record JALPQD010000015.1, read on the forward strand.
AGTAGATGACTAGGGGAAACAGGACAGGGCGAACCACCCCTGTACATGCCTCTCTCCAACAAGACTCCACCTCCCAAAGGTGCCATCACCTTCCCAAACACTGGCACCACATGCACCTTTGCGGGACACTCACCTTCAAACCATGACAGCAGTCCATGTAGCAGAGGTTCATAGAACTACCACTTCTGCTTCATTCTAGAAATTCAGCAGCAAATTTAAAAAGAAAAAAAAGAAGGAATGAAACAATAAAAACCTCAAGGGTCCATTCTCCATTCACACTGCAGTCTCTACAACTCAAATCCCCACACTCTTGCAAGGTAAATGGGAAACTAACAGCCAACCTATGCCTTAAAACTCACACAGAAGCAGATTTGCCTACATAATGGCTCCCCTGAATTCTGTATTAATGTGTTTCACTCATTAAATTTGATTAAAGCGAAGTTGAATGATAAAAAAAAAAAACCTCTCAACTAATTGTTCCCTCACCAAGGCGGGTAATTTGTGATTCAAGAAGGACATTAGATTTCCAGTCAGGTAGGGCTTAGGCCGCTGTCACCATGGGAGAAAAACAAGATTCAGAATTGAGTTTCAGAAATCAATGCAAAATAATAAAACATTAAAAGGGAGAGGCAGTCTATCGATAGCAGGCTGTAACAAAGGGAGTCCAGCTCCTATTGATCAGCTGCTGCTCAATAATGCATGGCAGCTTCCCAGCAGGACAGGGGCTTGCAGGGCTATTTACTGCAAGGCATGGCTGGACAGAGCCCTGGTCAACACAGAGCTGGAATCACTCACGTCAGTGCAGTTAGGAGCTGGTCCTCAGTGCGGGGCTGTGAGACCCCAGCCAGGGTCCAAGAAGACGGTGCACTCTGCGCCCCACACGCACTGCACTGGATCCTTTTAGAGGTCTTCCTGGAGAGATTTGGTTCCTCCTAAGAACGGCATCTGGGATGTCGTTCCTGAATGCTCTCCACCGACCTATGTCAGAGGAGTCCTGTGGGGTCTTCTATCCTTGGATGAACCTTTAAGAGCCACTCCTCAGGGCTCAGCACTTACCTTGGCGGTCATCACTGACTTAAAGTTACAGCTGACCTAGCACTTAAAGTTCCTGTATGTATATAACTAGGGTGCAGTGTGGGAACATGCTGAAAAAGTAGAAAGGAGACTAGGAGAGGGGAAATGAGGTGTTCAGAGAGGGGAAAGATGGGAGGGTTCATGTGACGTGAACGTGGAAGGGATGCTGGGATGGAAGGTGCTCTGGGGAGAGGGGAGAGGAGGTAAGGAGGAAGTTGGCAAAAAGCAAACTTTGCTTGAAAATGTCATACTGAAACCTACTGCTTAGGGCATTAATTATAAACAAAGTAAACTCTCACCTGCAGAGGAGTAGGCCTGCCACCTTTATCATTCCCACATACTGGCACTCAAGACACGGATATGGCGAAGAATTAACAGCAGTGTATGTTTCCAACTGTTTTGAAAAATATCCAAAACCTGAGCTAGTGGCTTAGACATTCTGTCTCCTGAATATGGCAGAGGAAATGGACAGCTATTCTCCAGGGTCTTCAACAGCATCCAGTAAGGGCAAGGAGGTGTGCAGCTGTACATTCTGTGAACTTAGGTCTGAGTCCTTGGGATGCTTCATCCAGAAATGAGATGGAAAAACCTCCCTTTCCAACTCATGGGACTGTGGGAGATGGGTTTGCTAATGCATGATGTGCTTATAAATGGTAAAATAGTGTGGCACTTAATATTACCATTAGTCCTTTCTGAAGAGAGTGGCACATATGTCCTGGGGACTCCTAGAGAGTAGACCTCTAAGATAGTTATCACAAAGGAAACCAAAGAGAGACACTACATTTAGGACAAGTTCTACAAAGCTCACAATGAGTTCTAAATGAACTTTCTACTCATTCATGAGTTGTAGAATGGAAATGTCAAAGTGCCATGTTCATACATAAGCATGATGGATAGGCATCATAGATGGGGCTGGTTCCCCAGCTCCTGAACTCTGTGTACATTTCTTGACCTCATGTTCAACAACGTTATGTTGGAAGTGCAAGTGCAGCCCGAGTGCAGTGTTTAACAATCCAGAGACAAGAGGGTATGATCAGACAGCCTCCCTCCTGAGAGTTACACATCATTCATTCACCAGCACTGTGGGGTTGTGGGATCATGGGGTCCTGAAACTGAGCCTGGTAGCTCTGCAGCACCAAGGAAAAGGGGAAGGAAAAGGTTCAAAGACGTGTGTGTGTGTGTGTGTGTGTGTGTGTGTGTGTGTGTGTGTGTGTGTAAGTGTATTTGTATGGGTGGGATGCTTGTATATGTATAGGTATTGAGATTCAAGATGGATCATCTTGAATTGTTCTACCTAATTGGTTTGAGACAGCATTTCTAATCAAGCCAAAGCTCATCAGTAGGATTAATCTGGCTAGCTACCTTACTCTAAGATTTCCTGTTTCAGCTTTCCCAGGCTGGAATTACAGACCAGTCACTTGACATTTTTACGTAGGATTTGGGGATCAGAACTCTAGTGTTTTTGTTGTACAACAAACACTGTAACCATCTGGCCATCTCCACAGCCAAGATACCTCATTTCTAAGAGAATTTGTGAGCAATCTTATCATTGCATTTTCTGTGTAAATATTTTTGGAGAGTCTGGATCTAGAGTCAGTGGTAGAGTGCCTACCTAGCATGCAAAAAGCCTTGGGTTTCATCTCCAAAATCCAATAAACCAGCTATGCTTAGTACTGGGATGACAGAGATAGGGGGATCAGGTATTGAGATTGTTCTCAGCTACATCACAAGTTCAAGGCCAACCTGAGACTCTGAAAAGAGGGAGAGAGAGAGAGAAGGAAAGAGAAAAAGAAACAGGGTCAGAAAGAAACAGAAAAAAGGAAAGAAAGACAGAGGATGGAAAGAAGAAAGGAAGGAAGGAGGGAATGAGAGAAGAAGGGAGGGAAAAGGGGGGAAGGAAGAAAAGAAAGAAGTGAGGAAGGAAGGAGAGAAAAAGGAGTGAAGGAAGTGAAGAGGAAGGGAAGGTAAAACCAAATACATTAGGAAGTTGTAGAAACCTGCTCTTCTTGCCTGACTCAATCCACTAATACAGACCATGACTAATGAATCTCCATTTATCTCTCATTACATTTAGAAAATTAAGAGGTACTTTGCATTTGTTTGTTTCGCAAGTATTGATTTGGACACAATGATTATGGGGTTGTGTGTGTGTGTGTGTGTGTGTGTGTTTGTATGGATGCATGTACATATGCATGTATGTATGGGAAGGCCAGAGGACAACTTCAGGTATTGTGCCTCAATAACCATTCACCTAGTTTCTTGAAAAAAAAAATCTCTCATTGGGAACTGGAAGTCCTCAAGTAGCCTAGGCTGACCAGTGAGCCACAGGAGCTCACTTGTTTCTGCTTTCAAGCTCAGAGATTGCAAGTGTACCCCTCTCCCAGCTGTAGTTCCTTCCTCTCATTTCTCCTTATTTTTCATTATGGGTGTTAGGCATCAATTTTTTACCCTTGTACTCACTAGGCAAGTACTTTACTCCTATTGAACCATCTCCTCACCCTGAATATGCTTTTTGTTTTTAAAATTTTTATTTTATTTATTTTGTGTGTGTGTGTGTGTGTGTGTGTGTGTGTGTGTGTGTGTGTGTATGTGTGTGTGTGTGTCACTGAGCACTGTGTGTCCTTGTGGAGGACCAAGGGTGACTTCAGAAATCATCCCAGATTGCTTCTACCCCCTTTTGGCTTTGCTCTGAGATTTCCCAGACTTTGTCTACCAATGCAGGAAGTGCAGGCTGCCCCATGTTCCACCTGGCATTTTTTTTTTTTTTTACATGGAAACTGGGATGTAAACTCAGGACCTTCTGCTTATGAGACAGAGTTGTAATCCCTGAGCCATCTCTCCAGTCCCTGAATATGCTTTTTAATGACAGCTTTTCTGTTCACATGAAATAACATTCTGCACCTAAATCTCTTGTAGTGCGAACCCCACACTTGTCCTGGAAACACTGGTCATTATTATCTTCTCTTAACCAGTATTACACATTTTTTGCACTGAGCAGATTTTATCAAAGTCAGTGAAGGGAAGAAAAATAGACTCCATGATACTGGTTAACTGCCATGCTATTTTAGCCAAATGAATTTGGTCTCTTGTTTTGTTTTGTTTTTTGTTTTTTTCTTCTTCAACACAAGTGTTGCTTTGCTCAGAGGAGGGTGTCAGTCTCACAGAGTTTTAGAAAAAGAAAAAACACTTGTCAACACTTTTCCTTTTCCTCATTCTCTTTCATGCAGCATAAATGTGCCTGTGGGACACGCGCAGACTCGGCCATCTTCCCTGCATGTAACACTCCATTTCCCACTGCTGCCTTTGTGTTAAACCACAGCCCATTCACACTCATGATGAAAGAGTCCACTTCCTGGCAGGATCATCAGTACCGACCCGCCTCTTCCACAGCACAAAGAATAGCAGGGAAAAGATTATCTTTGGGGAATTTGGCAAACACATTACTAATTAAAGTGACACAATATATTTTTAGTAGCATTATTGGCTCTGGACAAATGAAATTTTAAGACATTTTGTACAAAGAAGAATGTATAAAACTGACTATACATAAAAATTACATCCTTCAAGACTAATTATTCCACTCTTTATAGACAGACTGAAATATGCTTTCAGTTTTATATAATATATACTTTAAAAGAGCAATATTTGTTATGAATGCAGTTCAGTGAATCACATCACCCCCACCCCCGCCCCCCAAAAATTCTACTTTCTGAAAGTTTTTAGTTAAAGGTATTTTGGAGGCATTTTTTCCATTTTGTATTTTAACTGTTGTGATAATGGGAAAAGTTCATGATTAGGACATACATATTCTTCATTTGTCCAAATGCTCCTGAACCTGCAAAACCTGCTCTGGTGAGAACAAGGCCAGATTGAAGCAGGGATAGTGATCCTAATTCATATCTCACAAAACAGAGAAGCTTGTAAGCAATAAGTCAGTGCCCCCACAGTTCTTCATGACCTTCCTTTATGCTTATGCAGAGCCTCTCAACAAATAGCTGACTGAAACTCCTATACTGAAGGAAATGCGCCCAGACACTATATTGTCTGTCATCAAAACACATGGACACATAGTGAAGAACAAGAGGAAATCTGCACTACCTTGTCCAATCAAAACCCACTAAGAAAAATTGGGCAAAGCATGAACTCCAATTCCATGAGGGATCCAAGAGATTTTAGAACCTAAATTTAATGTTTCCAACTTCAGAATATGAATGGGTTTATGAACGGAGAAATACAGTGAATCTGGCCACAGAAATAAAGCTTATAACCCTTGGATTAAAGACCCAGACCAAGAACAAGTCTGTATTGTATATTTAATAAATGTAGTTCCACTTATTTAATAAATGTAGTTGAAAATAATGCATTTGGTACCAGGAGTGGGGTCTCTTTGCTGAATTTGAAACCTTGTGTCTTCTGTACCTTTTGAGGTTTTTTTTTAGGTGTGTTCTTATTTTATTTTTCATTTTTATTTTTCTAGTCAGTTTTCCAAAAAATTTAATTTATTGATTCATTTACTGATTTTTATTATTTGGTGGGGACAGAGGTCAATCTCTGGTATCTTTTCTCAGCAGACAGCTGTCTGCCTTATTTTTTGGAACATGTTCTCTCACAGAATCTAGAGCTCACAGAGAAGGCTAGATTATCTGGGCAGCAAGCTTCAGTAATTTTTCTGTCTTTCCCTTGTGTTGGGATGACAAGAATGTTCCCATGCCGGGCTTGATTTTATGTTGGCTCTAGATTGTACTCAAGTTTCTTAGTTAGGTATCAAGCACTTTAGAGAGTTAACTATGTTCCCAGTCCAGGAATTAGAAGTTTAAAAGTTATGTGCACTTTGTATTTGAAGGCACATCAATAAATAATGTGGCAGTTAGTTGTAGATACCAACTTGATGCTTTAAGGTTTAGCCTTTTGGGCACATCTCTGAAGAGTTGCTTAGTTAAGGCAGGCCTGAGAAAGCCTATGAATTATTTAATTGATATGGAAAATCCCAGACTACATTAGGTGAGACAATTTCTTAAGCAGGCAAAGAAGATGGAGAGAGTAGGTTCAGTACTTTGGCAGACTGGCAAGTAAAAAAGTATGTTCCTGCCTTAGTTCTTATTGTGGATATGTTGTGGCCAGATCCCTCAACTCCTGATGCTGATTCGAATTCTTTTGATGTATGATGAATATAATTAGGAGTCATAAGCTAGCATAAACCTTCTGACCACTTAAATTGCTTGGTCCTACATTTAATCAACAATAGAGAGTTGAAAATAATGCATTTGGTGCCAGGAGTGGGGTCTCTCTGCTGAATTTGAAACCTTGTGTCTTCTGTGCCTTTTGAGGTTTTTTTAAGTGTGTTCTTATTTTATTTTTATTTTTTCTAGTTTTACAAGCCTAATGTGTGGTTGTGCCTGCTTCCCTCCTTCCTCTCTCCTCCCTCCCCCTTTTGTCTACCACTCTCCCCTCCATTCATCAATCCATCTCTCTCCCTCCCATTCTCCTGTCTGTCTGTTCCTGTGGACCACAGGGTTCTCTTCAGATTATCTGCTCTAATAGGGACTCAGGCCTCTGTGACAAATTAAGTAGCCCTTCCTTGGGTATACTCACTGAGAGGGACACTCCCCTTCACCTGTCCAGCCCTAGCCATAAGGCTTCTGAGTTCCTTTCTAGTTTTCTTTTTATGTTGTATCTTTATATGGTTTTGGGATCAGTATAATGTTGACTTCATAGAAGGAGTTTGGGAGTGTTCCTTCCTTTTCTATTTTGTGGAATAATTTAAGGAGTATTGGTAGGAGATTCACAATCATTGTTTCAACTTTGTCCCTTGTTGAACTATTTTAATAATTCATCTCATTGTGGTTTAACTTTAATGGTGTTATATATGTTTAGAAATGTGTCCATTTCTTTGGGATTGTCAAATTTGGTGGTATATAAAATTTGTAATGTATAACCTTATGATTTTCTAAATTTCCTTGATATTTGTTGTGACAGCTCCATTTTCATCTCTAATTTTATCAATATGAGTTTTCTCTCTTTTGATTTTGATTAATTTTGCCAAGGGTTTGTCAATTTTGTGAAGTTTTTCAAAAAACTAGCTTTTGTTCAATTGATTCTTTGTATTGTTTTCTTTGTCTCAAGTTCAGTTCTTTCTATTCTGATCCTGCAATCTTTGCATATCTACTTCTTTTGGGGTTGATTTGTTCTTATTTCTCTCCAGCTTTAAACTGTATTGTTAGTTTGTTCACTTGTAATGTTTCCATTTTTTTGATGTAGGAATTGAGTGTAGGAATTTACTTCTTAGGAGTGCCTTCCTTGTATCCCAGAGGTTTTGATATGATGTGCTTTTATTCTCATTGAGTTCTTGGAATTTTTGAATTTATGTTTTTGCTTCTTTCCAGACTCATTGCTCATTTAGTAATGTTTCCAAGAGTTTGTGCGCTTTCTCTTGTTTTCCTTGTTATGGATGTCTATCTTTATTCCCTGGTGTTTGAATATAGTGCAGGTGGCAATGTCTATTTTCTTGTATTTGGTATTTGTGGAGGCCTGCTTTGTGGTCTTGTATGTGATCTATTTTCGAGAAAGTTCCATGGGCTGCTGAAAAGAATGTATATTCCTTGATGTTAGGATGGAATGTTTGGTAAACATTTGTCAGGTTTATTTGGTTTATTGTTTGGTTTAATTTCAATATTTCTCTGTTCAGTTTTGAGCCTGTTGACCTGTCTATTTGTGAGAATGGAGTGTTGAAATCCCTTCCTATTATCATGATTGGCTTGATTTGTTGTTTTATACATTGTACAGTTTGTTTAACAAATATGGGTAAGCCTATATTTGGCACATAGATTTAGAATGGTAAATTCTTCTTGATGTATTGTTCCTTTGACAACTATGTAGTATCCTTTTGCATCTCTTATATTTGCTTTCATTTGAAATTTATTTTGTCATATATTAGGATAGCTACTCCTATTTGTTTCCTAGTTGCATCTATTTGGAGTATCTTTGCCCATCCTTTGACCCTGAGATTGTGTCTGTCTTTCAAAGTGAGGTGTAGTTCTTGGAGGCACCATATTGATGGGTTGTAGCTTTTAATACATGTTGTTAGTCTATGTCTCTTGATTGGGAAGTTGATCCTGTAGGTGTTTAAAATTATAATTGAGAAGTTTTGTTGATTCCTGTTTTTTTGTTTGTTTGTTTTTTAGTTTATTGGTTTTTTTTTTTTTTTTTTTTTTTTTTTTTTTTTTTTTTTTTGGTATCAGCAGTCATAGTAGTTCTATTAGCATTATTTTCCCTTTTTGTCCTCTTGAAAGTGTTGATAAACTTGGTCTGCAGGTCTGGTTTTATAGATAAGAAGGATTTTAGTTTAATTTTGTTGGGAAATACTTTTCTTTCACTCTCAAGTATAGCTGATAGTTTAGCTGGATATAGAATTCTGAAATGGCATTTTTTTTTATCTTTCATGACTTGAAGAATGCCTTTCCAAGCTCTTCTCTCTTTTACTGTTTCTATTGAGAAGTCAGTTCTTATTCTAATAGATTTGTCCTTAAATGTGACTTGCTTATTCTCTCTTGAAGCTCTCAGAACATTCTCTCTGTTCTGTATCTGTGATCCTCTTACTATTACTTGCCTTGTTGTGCTCCTATTTTAGTCATATCTGGAAGGTGTGTGATATACATATTGTATTTTCCTGAGATGTGGGAAGTTCTCATTTATTATTGACTGAAATATTTGAGCTGGAGTATTTTCTTAGGTTTCTGGTTCTGGGATTCCTTGAATGCATAGATTTGGCTTCTTCATAGTTCCCCATAGTTCTTGAATATTCATTTCATTTATTAAAGACTTTTCACCTTCTTTGATTGAATTATCTTGTTCTGTAGGCTTATCTTCCAGATCTCATATTCTGTTCTCTGCTTGATCTATTCTGTGTGTGATACTTTCTGGTGGGTTTTCACTTTTAGTTAGTTTCACTTTAAATTCAAGCTGAATTTCACCTGTTCTAAACTTGTTCTTGTTTCCCCTATTTCCTTTTTCATCTCAGATAACTTTTTATTATTTTCCTGTTCATATAAGGTCATAACTTACTCATTTCCTCTCTGAGTTCTTCACATTCCTTTTATTGTTCCTCATGCTCCTTTCTTACTTCTATTCAAAGCTTGCTGACCATGTCAATAACATTTCTTTGGAAGACATTACCTTCAGTGTTGCTTTCCTGACTGGTATTCATGAAGTTCTGATTGGAATCTATAGTAGGGGCACTGATGCTTTTTATAGGAGATATATTTTATTGGTGTTTAGTGTATTTTGTGGTTTTACAATGTGAGACGTATTTTCTGTTAAGTCTATGGTAGCTTTTTTTGTAGTTGTTTTTAGTTCTTCTAAGTCAGATGAGATTGACTTTGGCTATTGTTTGCAATGCTTCTTTGGATTTGGATGGGATTTACAGGTTGTTTAATATGACTGTCACTGGGGCAGGGAAGGAACGTTGGAGTTGGTAGAGGTCCCTGCTCTGACTCTGCACATCTTTTACTTGACATGTGGATCAGTCCCGGGGTTGTAGGGTACCAGAGTGGTCCTTCCCATGGCTTTGCATGCTCCTTACCTGGCATAGTGGGTCTGCTTTTATTTTTAGAGGTAGCAGATATGGAGGACTTTGAAACTTTGGGGGCAGAACATAGGTTGTTTACAAGCAAGTAATACTAAGAGAGAAATGGACAATTAAGGCCTAGTTTATGATGTTTTGCAGGTCAACAAGGACTTCAGTGAAGCTGAAATTGATGATGAGGGACTGGTTTATTTGATAGAAGAGAGATGTGTTGGCAGGTTTCAAGTTTCAGTCTAGGAGAGAGAGGACAGTGACGCAGCTGTAGTTATTGGAGAAATAAACATCACTGGAGAAAAATCTAGTGCTTTAGACTGGGAGAATAGTAAAGATGAATACCACTTTGTGGAGATTCCATTTTGTGAAGATTCAAACTAGTTTAGCAGAAGAAAGTCTATTCTGAAGCAGTTTCTTGCTCTTCTGGAGATGATTACATCATGAGCTAAGAGTCCTCAAAAATGGGAATACAAAATTTAGGAAAGAGAATAAGGAAGAACTGAGACCCATTTGTCTTTTTGTCTTCTGCTGCATGAGATACCATCTTAGAAACAGAAATCAGCCTTCAATACACCTTTAACATGCTGACATCTTGTTATTGGTATTTCCAATAGTTAGTGTAGAACTATGCGAAAAAAAAAACTCTGTTCTTCATAATTTGCACTAAGTAAGAAATGCTGTTAAAATCTCTCTTTCTCTCTCTCTCTCTCTCTCTCTCTCTCTCTCTGTGTGTGTGTGTGTGTGTGTGTGTGTGTGTGTGTGTGTGTGTGTATGTTTTGCAGGTAAACAAGGACCAAAGACTTTGGTGAAACTGAAGTTAATGATATGATGATGGACTGGTTTGTATGGTAGAAGAGAGCTGTGTTGACAGGTTTCAAGTTTCAGACTAAAACAGGGAGGATACTTCAGTGATGACTTCACTTCAGATTCCTACAATCCAAGTGTGGTTGTGTGTGCATCTATAATTCCAACACTGGGAGGCAGAGCCAAGACGATCCCTGTCTTCAACTGTGCCCTCAAATTCATGTACGTACACATCCATTCATGCCTGCACAAACACATGCAAATATATACACATGCACACACACACACACACACACACACACACACACACACACTCATACACACACACATACACACACAAGGAAAATGAAGTTATTTTTATTTAATCAATAGCTTTTAGTGATGGAATAGATCACTATCAAGTGAAAGAGTTTCCTTCAAAAGTATTCAAATGATTTGCAGCACTGCACCCTAGAAAACAGACCAGACTTTCTCTTTGTAAATACAGCCAAAGAATCTTCCAAGCTAATGTTTCTGTCTAATATTCAAATCAACAAGTTTGTTCCTCTTTGTGAAGCTTTTGTTTGTGTCTCACTTCAAAAATGATGGCACATTAGAGCAAATAATAAAACAAGAACATGTATGAGGGTTTGTTTTTTTTTTAATAAGCAGAGATCACCCATGATTGCACAATAGTGTAGGGTTCTTTCTCTGTTCTAAATGTAGGTCCATGACTGCACACTAATGCTGAAAACCTTGCTATGTTTGCACACAAACTCATCACCATACAAATGGGCCTTCATGAAATGCACACTTCAGTAAGGGTTGCCAAAGAGCAGGAAGTCTGGACAGTATGTAAAAAGCAACAACACAATAGGAGTGCTTAGAAACACAGCTCACCTAAATTACAAAGGATGTACAATCATCTCCAAATGCAAACTTGATGGAGAGGTAAAGACGGAGGCTAAATGTAAGATACCTGAGCAGCAGATATGCAATGACTGGATTGAAGATGACTGGAGGGAATTATTATGATCTCAATGACAACAAAAACCTATTTCAGAAATTTCCTGACTTCTCTCTGGGATCCATGGAGCTGAGAATTGAGGGCTACAGATCTATGAAGAGGCTAGGACATGCACTGGGAGAGTCATCTTTATGGCTAGTGAAGAAGGGAGAGGGGGATTAATCTAGAGGAAGCTAACAGTAACTAAAAAGCCACCATGAGTAGGGCTGGGGACATGGCCCCATCTGTAAAGTGCTTGGCCAACAGCATGATGACCTGTGTTTGATTCTCATGACCCAGGAAAACAAAACAGATGTAATGGCAAGCATGCATAATCCCAGAACTAGGGATAGAGAAATAGGCTAATCCCTGAAGCTTGCTAGCCAGCCAGTATTCTAGTCAACTCAGCAAGTTCTGAGCCAATGAACCTCTGTGTCAAAAATCAAAAAAACAAATCAGAGGAGAGAAAAAAAGAAAAAGATGAATTGTTCCAGGGAAACAATGCTCAAGGGTAACCTCTGGTGCGCGCGCGCACACACACACACACACACACAACACATGGAGAGACAGGTACTCTTGCAAGTAAGCACACACACATGTGAACATATACCTCCACATGCAAGTGTGTGTACACATATCTGCTTATATATACACATGTATAAACATGTACACACAGAGAAACACAGACACACAGATATGTATTTGCATACATGTACATGCACACACATGTACTTGTACGAACACAAAAGCACAAGTGCACACACATGCATAAACAGTGTTGCCATGATCTCCCCAAACTCATAAATTAAGTAAATTGCAAGACTGGACACAAATGAAAGCTTTTCAAATAAAAAATCTTATCCTCTTTTAAAATGCTGAGACTACAGCATGCCAGCTTGGTAAGATTTATCCATTAAGTTTACCCAGACAGTCATTATTGAACCACTGGATATAGGATCAATTCCTGAGGACATTAGCAAGCTTGAAAATAGATGAATAAGACTCATGCACAGCAGGAATCCAGGACAGTCCCTTGAGTGATTAAGTTCAGGGCATTCAAACATGACACATCACCAGTGATGTCTTTTGTGCTTGCTCCTGTGTGAAAATAGAAGCTGTGATGTGCTCTGGCTTCCTTCTATGGTGGACTACTAAACTACAACTGAGACGAGGCATCCAAAGCAAATTCGGTAATCTCTGAATGTTTTTACAAAATTGGTGTGAATCTTGCAACCAACATACCTGTCCACTGTGTGACCAATAAATCCTGAGCAAGTTTCCCACAACAGATGTCAGGGAGCTCCAGAAGCTTTTGAATTGGAAGCATGTGGTTACTAGAGTTCACTTCATCCTCACATTGTGGAAATGCCAAAGAATACAGCACATTTTGACAATTATAAATAAGATTTGTAGAAAGAACACAAACATGGTTTTTACAATGCCATGCCACACTGTTCATCTACTCTCTGACTCTGCTCTCTGCTGTGCCCTCTGCCTTTCTGACCTGTAGATTTTGTTGGACCATCCCTTTCTTCAGCAGCCACCGTTGTCAGCTATTTTTCAAATCTGTTTCCTCAACCCATCTATAGCAGTTCAAGTATAGGGAAGTGACTGTCATCTATCTTAGGGGTATTTGTGCTGGGCAGAAGAAGACTTCATTTCTTGAAGCAAGCACTTCAACAAGCCATCTAGTTAGAGAGCTAGAGAAGAAGGCTGGAGACTTACACACATTGCTCTTCTCGAAAATCCAAACATGTTGTTCCCGTAACACCATCGTGCCTAGTTTACTGCTAAGTTACAAACCATTGGTACAACAAACATACTTAATACGCTTCCTCTGATCATAGTGAATGTTTCCTGAATTTGAGAAAGTGCATCTCAGCACTGTATTCAAGGACCATTTTTAAATAGTGAATGTACCAGACAAGAAATAAATCCTCAATATTAAAAGAGCATGACACTAAAAATGAAGAAAGGACAGGTGCTTAGCATAGGGAGAAGACATGGAGGATCTCAACCAGGAAAGTACACATTGGTCAGATCAACACCTTCTCCTCCCCCTCCCCCATTCATGGCTACAAATGATACAAAGGAACTGCCACTGCTGGTCTTGGTGTGACAAGTATATTTTAGCAAGTAGCATACCAGAATTACCAAATAATAAGGCTTAACCATAGATGAAAAAAATCTCTGATCAGGCATTGAATATCATGGGACGGAAGGAGGGGACAGGGGATTTGTTTACCTCTTGTGTTAATGGCCTTGCTTCTTGCTTGACTGGGATTCAGAAGAGCTGAGCTGTTTTGCTGAGGTAGGAGATAGAGCCTCAGATCAAGTGAGGTTGCTGCACTAGAAATGGTGAGATAGAATGCCAGAGCCTAGAGGCTGAGGGATTTCCAGAAATCAGCTAAGAAACCAAGTCTTTGCAAATACCTGACCTAACCAACGAGAAGGAATCTCTGAGAGGTCAGAGAGAGCATGTAGACACACTTTACAATAAACATTTCTTGAATCTAGCTCAATGCTAGAAACAATGTACACTTCCTCAGTCACCATGAAAATACTGTGCAACACTTGGACTGATAGGAGGCCTTCATATGGGAATATCCAACACAGAGAGTAGAACAGAGTAGAGACACCCATATGAAGCAGCAAGCCTTCCCAGAACAAGAGAGATCTGCAGAGAGCGACATACTGGTACCAAAATTCAACACTGTGTATGTGTGCACATCATTGTGTGTTAGTATATATGCATGAATGTGTGTGTGTTCATGTGAGTGTGTATGCATATCTATATATCAGCATGTATGTATGCAAGTGTATAAACATGCATGTGTGCATTGTCTGTACACGTGTCTGTGTGCTTGTGTGCATCAGTATGTATGCATGAGTTTGTATGTGTTTGTATGGGTGTGTGTATGTGCATGCATATGTGTATGTGTCAGTATGTATGTGTGCATGTGTGTGTACATGCATGTGTACATTTTCTTGTGTGTGTGTGTGTGCATGTGTGTGTGTACAGGAAAGCCTAAGGTTGACATCAAGTGTCTTCTTCAATCACTCTCCACCTTACTTTCTGAACTAAGTCCTCTCACTCAATCTGAAATTTGCCAGTGTAACTAGACTAGCTGTCCAGTGAATCACAGGGTTCTTCCTGTCTCCATCCTGTCTCCACCTTCTGCACATTGGATTACAGGCAGACACTGACATGCCCAACTTTTTTTTTAATTTATTTTTCTGCTCATACAAATGTAATAGGAATCCCTGTCCCCTCCCTCCCTTCACCCCTCCCTAGACCTCTCTGTTCCCTCCCCTCTTTGCCCCTTTCTTTCCCCCCTCCCTCCCTTTCTCCCAGTGCTCTCTCCCCCCATATCTGAAGCATCCTTTATGTGTATATTAAACTTTCCTCTGGGTCCTCCTCTCTGATGAGGTGTAAGGACTCAGTGGCAATACCTAGAACTCTTTCTTGTGTTCCCCTTAAGTATAGGAACACTATTGTGACTATTAATTCCTTGCTTCTAAGGATCCTAGTGCCTTTAGTCCATGCTAGAATTTGAGGGGTCAATGATATGTTAGTCATTGTGCAGATCATGCAGAGTCCTATTATAATTGCTTCAGCCCTAACTTGTGTGGAGTATCTTGCATATCTTGACTCCTCCCATCCTTGTCCTCTTACGATCTTATCACCCCCACTTCCGCAAATTTCCCTGAGCTTCAGGATGGGGAGATATTAGGCAGGCCTGATTCCAGGTGGTTGACATAGAGTCTCTGATGTTCTGAATTATGGTTTGTTGATTTTTTTTCACTTTTGCTGTTCTTGCAATGCCCTTGGCTCCATCCTGATGGGTATTGGATGTCACCCCCTGGCCAGAGATTAAAAACCTGTTAAATTAGAGTCTTGTTATAAGTGTATATTCAAAGATAGATGGAATAAAAGTAGGAGACCACGGTGAGAGAGGGGTCAATCACCCATTTGCAAAATGGTTATCTTATATCTGGCAGCCTAGATGTCCTCCCCTTCTGGTGAGATCATACCCCATCAGTTGCAAATGATCAGGAAGGAAAGTCTGTGAACTTAGCCAGATGTCTCATTACTTGCTTGCAGTCCTTGATGGTGGCCTATTTTCTCTGCTGTAACATGGTCCCCTCTGTTTGTTTCTGGTAGGGCCCTTCTTCCCCATCCTTCCTGTTTATAATCTTTACAATTACTGTAGGTATTACAGAGATTTGTCTTTGAGTGTCTCTAAGTGGGTTTGGTACTAGGATCCACCTATTAGGGAATACATACGGTGCTTAATTTTCCATGTCTGGGATAACTCACTCAATATAATTATTTCTAATTCCATCCATTTCCTAGCAATTGCATTAATTCATCATTTTTGATGGCTGAGTAGTATTCCATTGTTTAAATGTATCACATTTCCTTATCCATTCATCAACTGTTGGACATTTGGGCTGATTCCATGACTTTGCTATTGTAAACAGTGCTGCTATGAACATGGTTGTGGTTGTGCTATCGAGGTGAATTTTTGCTGTATGGGGGGTTATTCCCAAAAGTGATATAGCAGGGTCGTATGGCATTTCAATCTTTAACTTCTTTAAGAATTGTCAGACGGCTTACCAGAATGGTTGTATGAGCATGCATTCCTACCAGCAATGTAGGAGAGTTCCCCTCTCTCCACATCCTCTCCAGCACTTGGTGCTGTTTGTGTTGTTTTTGCCATCCTGACAAGGGTGATGTGATATCTCAGGGAAGTTTTGATTTGCATTTCCCTGATGGCTAAAGATGTGGAGCATTTTTTAAGATATTTGTTAGACATTTTATTTATTTATTTATTTATTTTATTATTATTATTATTTATTCAACTGTGTGCATATGCATGTGTATGTGCGTGTGCGCGTGTCTGTGTGTGTGTGTCTGTGTATGTGTAGAACCACGGACGAATTCATGAACCACCATGGGCGCCTCCACCTCCTTCTGCCCCGGGATTCACAGGCTCCGCCCTACCAGGACCAGAAGCGCAGGCCACCCCCGCTTCTGCCTGGCATCTATACGTGGGATCTGGGATC
This sequence comes from Typhlomys cinereus, assembly GCA_023101885.1. Lineage (NCBI taxonomy): Eukaryota > Metazoa > Chordata > Mammalia > Rodentia > Platacanthomyidae > Typhlomys > Typhlomys cinereus. The sequence goes on from JALPQD010000015.1 coordinate 6,352,994, forward strand.
CGAACTCAGGACCTTCCTCCTGCAAGGCGGAGGCTTAACCCCTGAGCCACCTCTCCAGCCCCTTGTTAGACATTTTAATTTTTTGTCCTTGGTAAAGTTTCTTTTAAGTTCCAAGGCCCATTTTTTAATTGGGCCATTAGTTTCCTTGGTGTTTAGCTTTCTAAGTTCTTTGTGCATTCTGAATAATAGAGCTCTATCAGATATGTGGTTAGTGAAGATTTTTCTCCCATTTTGTGGGTTGCCTTTGTGCTGGAGTTACAATCTTTATCTGAAAAAAAGCTCTTTAATTTCACAAGATCTCATCTGTTGAGTGTTGGTTGTAGTGACTGTGCTATTGAATGCCTGTTTAAGAACTGTTGGCCTAGCCCAATCAGCTCGAGGGAGTTCCCCACCCTTTCAATTATGGTTTTTATAGTCTCTGGCCTTATATCGAGGTCCTTGATCCATTTGGAGTTAATTTTTGTACATGGTATGCCCAACATTTTTCTGTGGGTGCCAGAGGAGTCAAACTCATATCTTCATGCTTGCTGAGCACATACTTTTATCCATAAAGCTATCTTTAGGCTCCCCAAATCTAATATTCTTAGGTGAGACAAAACAAAATCCAACACTGAACATCAAAAATTTATCTGTGTCTAAATCATGAGACATACAAGGAGGCAAAATTCTAGAATTCTTTTGTTTATTATTTTACTACTTTCATATATTATTTTTATTTATATATTATTTTATATTACATATATTGTATTTTATATTATATATTGAGGTTTATTCCAAGTACTTGCAATGACATCATAAGAATTACAAGTGAAGCAATATATAGTAACAGCAGAAAACAAAACTCAAGTGAAAACCTCTTTAAAGTTGTGTTTCAAGTTTCCATGGTTTAGAACACATCACACAGACTGTCTTTTATGCAGGGAGTATCGCTCCCTTAGAGCAAGCACAGTGTGAAGCAATAAAAAGCACAAAATAAACAAAATCTATCACTGGCACAAAATGTGCAAATACTCCTTATCAGTTTAGAGAAGGAAACTGAACCTTCATTTGCCTAAGTGATCAGCTTTAAAGATTCTCACAGTTTTTTTCTGTTGTTTCTAGTTACATTTTTATTAATATTTTCTGCTTTTACAAGCACATTAAGTATTCATCCCAGCTTTCCTCTTTCTCTCCTCTCTCCCGTCTCCTCCTTTCCCTTCACTATTCCCTCCCACTCCCTCCCTCTTTTCTGCCCGTATCTCAGTGGACCGCAGGGTTCACTCTGGCTTGTCTACTCCTGTGGGGGTTCTCTTCAGGCCATCCCACTGATTCACAGGTTTTTTTTTTTAATTAAGAATTCTCCTTTTATACAAACTCAATCAATGATTGTTCTCCTCTCCCCCATCTCCCTCCCTCTCTCTTTTCTCTTTTACTATCCTTTTTCTTCACTAATCCATCTCTATCCCTTGTTTCTGCTTGTGTGGGCCAAGTTCCCTTTGGGTTGTCTGCTGTATTAGGGGTTTAGTTCTCTGTGGCAGTTTAAGTGGCACTTCCTTGGATAAACCCACAGATAGGGAGAGTCCCCTTCACTTATCCAACCCTTGCTCCTGAGCTTCCCACTGCTTATAGTTATTTCTCCTGAGTTCCTTGCAATGCATGGGGGGAATGATGACATGTCAGCCATTGTGCAGGTCTGGGGTAGGTTAGGTCTCACTGCAGTGAGATTTTGGATACAGAAGCCCTGTTATGACTGAAGTAACTGACTAGCAGTGAACCTCCCCGCCTTCAGGTTCTCATAATCATACTTCCTCCATTTCTGCAAGATTCCTTGAGCTTTAGGATGGGAGGAGATTTGATTGGTCTGATTCGAATTGAGCATCAGGGTTGCTGATACTCTACACTCTGGTTAATTATTGTTCATTTCACTGCTGTTTCATTGAAATAGGCTGTGTCTTGTTTTTGTGTTAAGATCTTTTCTTATCTAAAGATATGAGAGGTGTTCAGATGGTGATTACTATCAGGGGTTTATGATCAATGTAAAGACATCTGGTCCTGTTTAGTGTCTATTTTCTCCCCTTCCACTTTTGTTTAGACTGATTTACATTATTAGACTGTGTTCCATTATTGAGATGGAGTTAGGTGATCTGGGTGCAACATCTGTCTCCCCATTGACTGCCAACGTTGACTGAGCATCAATTGACTGGCTAGACGGGTATCCCCTTCCTCCCTCACCATTCCATGTGCATCACTCTCCAAGCTGCACACTTGGTTGGTCAAAGGGGACAAACTTGAACAGAGGAGAACAAGGTCTTCAAACAAGGTGTATGAAAAGTTCCATTCCCCTGCTAGAATCTTCACATAAGCTCTAGGGTCCCACAGTTTTTAAGTTATTAAAACATAGCATGATGCTAGGAGATGGATCAGCAGCTAAAGTATTTGCTACACAAGCAAGAGGAGGTATTTGGATTCCCAGATCTCAGGCAAACGTCTGGTAGGGTGGTAGGTGTGTGTGATTCCAGCCTCTAAAGGTAGAGACAGGGAATGCCTGAGGAGAGCTCCTCAATATAAAACTTAAACTTCTCAACACATATATATGCACAAGCATACACACATTGCAAACATGCACACCACATATGCATTTAAAAAATAGAAAAGAAGAAAAGAAGTAGCAATAAAACTAAAACTTGAAATGCTGATAGTTTTAACATCATGAATTAAAACTTTTGGAAAAATTTTCACTTTTGTGTATTTCCTTGGGGATTGATTACTAATTAGCCCCTGAACTCACCTTCACTATAAGATAATTTACACAGAATAAAAAAAATTAATATTCTGCATATGTTTTGGAGGACCAGCCATTTTGAAACATCTTGCCTTCTTTTATAGGTATGTTTCAAGTAGCTGGGGATGTAATTCCAAACCATTTAAGCAAGTTGGAATTTCAGTCTCCAAACCCTGCTTAAGCAACTTGGAATTTCAATCATAGTTACTTTGGGAGTTAGTCCTCTATTGTCAAGATATTTGAGTGATTTATGTATACAATTAAAGTATGCAAAAAGTGGGGTACTGAGGAATGACACCATAAGTCTGCCCCTGGCCATATCTGGGTAACGTCACCTCTCTTCTCAAGTCACATGCAATCATGTCCTGTTCCCATTCACATGCTGTACTGAATCCTCATCTAGGACAAGACATTTTCCAAGAAACCCCACAAGTATGTGCAAATACAAAAGCCTGACTGTTTTTCTTGGATAGCAGAAGGAATAACTTTAAGAGCAAAAATGTACAGATAGCTTTCATTCTTAGTGCTACAAGAAGGAAAGGGGTAATGTCCACACATTCCCTCTGCATTCCATTAAGCCTTCAATGCAGTCACTGGATTCTTGCTCCTAGGTTCCAATAAATTTCTCTGAAGTCTCCTCAGCATAAAATTTCTTAATTAACCATTCCATTTTCCCCAGTGAAATGTCCATCTTTAGTGGAATAAAGCAATGGCTTTGCTATGTTGCAAAGCCCCCTATGTAAAGATTCAAGAAATTAAAAAGTATTTTAAGATACATTTGGTCAACAGAATAATTTGGGCTTCTTCCTACCCTTGACTTTGCTGCATTCTTCCCAAACCACTGCTCTTAAATTACATGCTGTTAGTAATAGACATGCATTTAATGAATAGTCAGTTACAGCAGAGAGAAACATAGTTAACCAAACAACACAGTATTTTTTTTTTCTATTTAGATCCAACAGCAGAAACATCGGTATTTCTGAGCTTTTTTCCATATACTGATACCGATTTTGAAAAACAGGCATATTTTAAGGATAGCTTCAGCTTTAGTAATGTAATATAATTTGATTTTGTACAGCATACTTATGAACTAAATTATAGTAACTCTAGTTTAATTTGTGGAGTACCAGAAAGCTGTGTGCAATTCTCCAAATCAAGACCAACAGACCAAATCCTGCCACAAGATCTTGGCCTCAGTTGATTCTTCACAAACCCATGGTTCTTTTGGAGGTAGCACTTACAAGGAGACATGCCAAGTTCCAGTCGCAGCATGGGCACCAGGGGTGAGTGCCTGTGAAGAATCTTGGCTTCTTTGTGGAGCACCACCACATTCTCTCAAAAACACATGGGAGCATTAGGAGAGCTGAAAGTGAGAAGTGGGCCACCCATCAGCTAGCCGCAAGTCTCTGCAAGTCTCTCTCCTTGACTTGCTACTATCATGGAGAAGAGGAGGTGAGGAATAGACTAGGTAATGCCTTAGGCCCCTTCTAATGCTGAAACTCCAAGGTTAAAAGCCCATCACTGGTTTTACTGAACCCATTACTATTTTTCCAAGAATAACAAACCCATCAGTATACTAAAAATAACTACATATATTGCTTCAAATTTGTGGTTAAGAATTTTATCCATTCTCTTACACATTGTATTTTGTGCTTATGTATTGTTTTATTTAGCTTACTTGAACTTCTGGTTATTATCTAGCCTGTGACTGCCTGTGAGCATAAACATGCACACACACACACACACACACACACACACACACACACACACACACACATTCTATTCATAGAATCCTGCTTTTAAATATAAGGCCTGTTTGCATGTGCTCAATTTCTCACAGTATGTGCATTTGTTTATAATTATGTTAGAAAATGATCAGAATCTGCAAAAGATAGAAACACCTGGGCCACAGCAGTGGTCAGTGCTGAAGGGTTGTTCTCCTCAGAGCACTCTGGTGTGCATACAACATGAGGATGTGCTTAAATTGCCCAGAAAAAAATTCTCTTTAAAGTCAGGCATGGTGGAGGGCTGGAGAGATGGCTCAGGGGTTAAGCCTCTGCCTTGCAAGTGGAAGGTCCTGAGTTCGGATCCTAGACCCCATGTATAGACACCGGGCAGAAGTGGGAGTGGCCTGTGTTTCTGGTCCTGGTAGGGCGGAGCCTGTAAATCCCTGGGCAGAGTAAACAAGGAGGAGGTGGAGGCGGTTCTTGGTGGTTCCCGAATTCGTCCGTGGTTCTACACACACACACACACACACACACACACATGCACGCATGCACAATTGAATAAATAAAATAATTTTTTTAAGTCAGACATGGTGGCACATATCTGCAATCCCATCCTTTCCTAAGTGGATGCCAGAGGATCAGAAGTTTGAGGTCGTCCCTTAGCTACAAGACAAGTTTATACACAGCCTGGTGACATGAAATCTTCTCTCAAACAGGAAAAGAAGAAAGTGTTCCTTTTGTAATAATTATATCATCGTTATTAAACCATTATAAATTTAATTCCTATACCAAGAGTTCTTCCACATTTTATTTAATTTTACCTTACTTTTTAGTTTTCTCTCCATGTGTGTGTTGCATGGAATGAATTCATGTACATATACATTCAAGTACATGTGAGTGGGGTGCATGTATACGTATATATATATATATATATATATATATATATATATATATATATATATGTGCATGTGGAGCTCTGAAGTTAACATCAGGTGTCTCCCTAAATTTCTCTCCATTTTATTTATGAGGTAGGGTCTGTCTATTGAACCCAGAGCTCACTGATCCAGTAAGGCCAGATAGGCTAGGTGAGTCCCTGTCTTTACCTCCTGAATGCTGGTATCATGGGCAGCCACCATATCTGCTTTGCATTTTTGTGGACTTTGGGAATCTGAGCTGCATGTTTATACTTGCATGGCAAGTGTTTTAACCTCTGAGCCATTTCCACATTTTCCAGTTCTTATATATTTCTTTTTCCTAAAACTACTATGTGACTATTTTATTTATTTTCTTATTTTTCACACGTAAGAAACAGGAGTTTATTTAGATTTGAAGGTTATGGTGGCCAAAGGAACCATAATTTAACTTTAGAGTGGGAAAGCACCACAACAGATGTGATAGCTTAAGGTCAGGAGGAGGAGGAAGAAAATAGAGAGCAGGTAATGGGTGGAGAGACCAGAGAGCGTAAGAAGAGAGTCAGTTTTAAATATATATGAATTTAAGGTAATTTCCGGTTTTGAGAACGTCTTGTTTTTTTTAAATATGTGAAACATGACAGCAAGAGTATTTTAAATTTGCTAAACATATACAATGCTGAAGAAGGCATTAGCTGAATTCATCTTATCTGTTGAAAACAGAAACTTAAATTATTTTATTGCAGCATTCCAAAGGTTATCACTAAAGCTTGATGTTAGTAACAGCCAAGGTAACAAGACCTGTTAGCGGGGAGAGGCCCTAAGAGTTCAGTCAGTCCATTGTCCCCAAGGTTACAGAGGCCAGAAAGAGTACAGGACTTACCACAGTCACATTTTTCTGGAAAGAAATCTGTTGCAGTACCATATGTGAAACAAATCAGTCAAATAGCTCCACATGGCCTGTCCCAGTGGCCTCTTATCTGGTGGGCTGTCCTCAGCACATGTGCTCCTTTCTAGATTTCTGTTCTCCTTTTGTGTCCTGTACAATGAGCTGGAGACTTTTGCTTTGGTGGTATCTTCCTTCTCGTGCTGTACCACCTTTCTGTCCAGGCACAGTCTCCCATGGCAGAGGGGGGGCAGTGTCTCATGACTAAACCCTAATTGCATTGAGAAAGGTACTCATTTCACACAGTTTTTGTGATGTCACACTGACAGATGACTATTTTAAGAAGATATGTGGATTGTAGGACCACCCAGCATGTGTGCGACCAACCCAATGGACTAGGGCAAGAAGCACCACAACAGTGTGGAGTCCTATAGTCCCAGGTGAGTACCAACCTGAAGGTGTCTCAAGAGATACCTTTTCAGATGTCTTCTCCTCAGATGCCTTCTACAGACAGTCTATTAATAAAACATAATTGCCTTCCTACAATTCCTTCAAAAGAATAAAATTCCAACAAAAAACAACTATTTCATTTTTCTCTTAGCTGTTCCCAAAGGAAAGCCAGTATAGAGATGAGAGGTGACAAGATAACTTTGACCTATGGGTCAGACCCCACAAAGAAATGCATGCTTGGGGCTGGGGATATGGCTCAGTTGGTAGATCACGTGCCTAGCATACTTGAAGTCATGGGTTACATCCCCAACACTGAATAAACCAGGTGTGATAACACACACAGGGGAAGTATAAGAAGGTCAAGATCATCCTTGTCTTTGGAGTGAGTTTGATGCTAGCCTGAGCTACCTGAAATGGGGGTCGTTGGGATGGAACTGGGAAAGAAAGGAGGAGGAGGAGGAGGAGAAAAGAAGGGATAGGGGAGGGAGGTAAGGAAGTAGAGGGGAGAGGAGATATGGAGAGAGGGAAGAAGGGAGGGAAACAACATGTATCCTTAGTTATTTACAGTATACATTTCACTCCCGATGAAACAGGAAGCTCTTCCCTGCCCCAGTGTCCATCCTGAAATGCCAATTAACATCAGTGCTGTGTAGCAGGGCTCCAGGCACTCACCCACCACACGCAGTGGGTCGTCACGCTGCTCTAAAACCGCCAGCTGCTGCTTTGATAGCTGGGGACCTTGTCCTTTAAATGTATAAACAACCTTTCTTTTCTAATCTGAGCCATTAGAGGGAAAGTGCTGTGGAGGCCTGCCTTCTGAAATAGCCAGGTGTTTGCTGAGAGTCTGGATGGTTTTCAGTCTTTCTGCCAGTGGCAGAATAGTGACCAACTAAAAATAGCAAGGGGACGGGAGGTGTCCTGGGCACTTATTGAGCCTCAAGGGTTTCAAATTAATTTGAAACCCAGCAATTGTGAGATTTTTTCCTCCTTGCTTTGGTTTGCTGGTGGGTGTTCCAATCATGAAGAAACTCATCTGCCTCAGGAGCTCTGGACACAGAAAGTGAAGCTCTGGTGGAGACTGTGGCTGCAGTCTCTGAGGCAGCCTGGGTCATGCTGTAACAAAGGCTTACTGATGATCACCATTTCTCAGCAAGTTTCTTACCATCTTCAAAGGATTCAACCAAGAAGCTTGACCTAAAACATGAATAATAACAATAATAATAATTAACAATAATAATAATAAAGAAGGTGATCCTGCCCAAGGCTTTGGAAGATGTTCACAGAATCTAAGAAAGTGTAACCAAGAACTGTATTGTGGATATCCTATAACAGATAGATTTCTTATATGGAATGAGATTGTGACATCAGGCTCATTTTATTGCATTTGGGGCCCCCAATTGAGCTGAACAGTTGCTGAACCATCTGCAAAGTTCCGATGCTGAAACTTTCTTTTTCAGTTATCAGTTAGAGCTATTCCTCAGATCTCACTCTCGGGGTTCTACTGTGCAATATTTGTATCTATTCAGGGCTTGACTTTGTCTATTGTAACAGATGGAGAAATTGTGTTCTCTTCTGTCGATAAACACAAGGATGTCACCCAAAATCTTACTGGTACCTTCTTGTGGGTGTGTGTGACTTTTCTTATGGAGATATTAACGAACTGGATTTATTCTGCACAGGGCATTGAGGACTAACCAAAGAGACAATGTCACCCAAATCTAGTTTGGTGAACCAATTAGTTTTACAGGAGCATGGGTGACTCAAAGGCAGCTGCATCATGGAAAAGTTACCCAGCATGGGTGACAACCTGTAAAGATTGCATCCAGGTTCTCAGGGAGCAACTCAGAAGTATCTCCTCCCCTCCACCGCAATTATCACTATTAGCATAACAGAGAGGAGCCATATGAGTAGAACTTTCTGAGCTTCCTGAAATTCCTAGGTTTCATTTGCTTCCTGACTCTTAGAAACCTTTCTCTTCTGCCAAGGAAGAATCTTTAAATTCAGAGGGAATATCTATGCATCAGTTGACTAAAGTAAGGTTGAAGAGGGAAGGCACAAGCCAAGGACAAATCTCACCCTAGGGTGTGGAGCAATGGTCTTGCTATCCAAGAGCTGACATGGATGAGTCACATCTACAAATGACACCCCATCCCACCAGGCCCAAAGACTGACAAGGAAGAAAGATAGATATTTCATGCTATTTCAATGATCAATTGAGCATCTAAGACTTACTAATGCATGTGTTAGCAACCTTTTTGGAAGTAATTTTTCCTTAGATAGAAATGGCATAAAAGAAAAGAAAAATCCAAGACTTCAAAAGGGCTAATGTCATAGTCTGCACCAGAAAGTTTGAAATGTTAAAAGTATGTTAAAATAAGCTATTTGATGATGGTTCATTAATTCATTGCATGGAAAAGTATTTCTTAAGGGTTTGGAAAATAAAATGGCTAACTTAGCCGGGGCCAAAACATAAAATCCTGTTTGACTCATCTAGTCATATGATGACCTGATGGTAAGTCTTAGTCATCTTTATATTTCCACAACTTAGCACTTGACTGGCAAGCTCCAGTGCTTGGAAAATACATACCAAATTAAGATATTAAACCTTTCTGGGGATCAGTGTTTATGAACTGCCTCAGAATAAACAATGGCTACTTAAATTCACATTCTTTTTTGAATATGAGAAGGCTGAATGATTCCTTTCATTTGTGTAATGATACAGCCCAGGCAAAATATGAAGCTTCATGTCCTGTATATTTGAAGAGATGTTGAGTCGTAAACTCCAGAGCAGGTGCTAGACCAGCCCTCACCTTGACTTCTTTCTGTCATTATTTCCATCTTCCTCTGAGTTTGAACAAGGTAAAAACAATGCAGTTCATTGACATCCCACAGAGTTATGTCCTGCAGGGTTCACTCTGTATACTGTGTGCAGCCACATCAGGGATTCTCAAATTTCATAATCAGTTTCCCTTAACACTAAGATCTGAAGGCAGCTTGAGGTTTGTGTAGGTTATATCAAGCAGTATTTATGATTTTATAGATTATAATGGAGAAAAGTTTAAATTTGCAACAATGTACTATATTTAAGTATAGCCTATAAACTTAAGACAACACATTCAATTAAAGCACACTTTTCAAAACAAAAAACTATGAAGAAGCATAACCTTGATTTATACTTTACAAATTTCTTGATGCTTGGTTTAGTAGATTACACACAAGTAATTACCTTTGCTGCTGAATTCAATCATCTGACACCTGTCATTTTGTTTAAAAACTGTGAAGGAAACCAAGCTTTATACATAACAGAGAAAAGTAGACACTTTTAACAAGAGCCTATTGGAAACATCTATGGGAAAACCTCTGGAACTGCATCAAAACTTTAAATATGGTAGTTTTAAAAAGCTGAGCATAAGGTGACTGAAGCCCTTTCAGTTAGCTTCTTCCCTCCATCACATGAAAATCCCATGGTCTACAGTGCACTAGGAAGGAGCTTTTGAACATACATGAATTGTTTTAAAGCATCATGCTTTGACAATTTGGAAAACATCAGGTTGCTAAGTTCTACAGCAATCTTCCAAATGTGGATTTATTTCATCATTTAATATTAAAAATTGTAATTATTAATATTGCCACTGATCTCACTCAAATAATTGTAAGGATTGAGGAGGAACTCTTGCTCACAGTGATGTATTCAAATTTTCCAAAATTCTGACTTCACTAGGAAGCACTGTTATTTCCATGAAAATGTCAGTTGCTTTTCTCACTGTAACACAGCTGGGTTCCTTCTTCACCCTCAGAAATCCCCAGATTCTCAATTTGGAATACTCTCAGATGGCCTATCAGTAAAGCAGTGTTCCAATGTTCCTTTACTGCTTTTTGTTTTGAAGACAGACTCTCAGATTGGCCTCTAAAACCCTACATAGCTGAATATAACCTGGAGCTTCTGATTTCCTGCCTCCACCTCCCAAACATTGGGAATATAGGCATACCACCATGCAATTCCTCAGATAGAAACCAGGGCTTCATGCATACATGCTAACACCCACTGAGCTATATAATCCAAACCTTATCTTCATTTTAAGAAATTGGTATGTCAGCTAAACACTTGGTCAATTAAATGTTCTTTTTAGCTCTTTCCATTCTGTGTGTCATGTGTACTCTATGGATAAGTTCCACTTGGTCCCAAAGTATTAGAATACAGAGAAGGGTGATTTTATGAAATCTAATTCCTATTGCCTCATGATGTCAATTTGCAAGTGAAACTGACTTTCTTTTAACTCTTTATGCTTATGCTTTAGTAAAAATACAAGGGGACCATCAATGGCAGTGTTTTTGATGAGAATCTGAATATCACTTAGGTTCTAGAAGCTCCTCCCCACCCTCGGATTGCTTGTGCATATCATTTCACATGTAGGCACCATAAATGAAAACAAGTGTGTGTATATCAGTATAAAGATGTTTTGACTTTAGGGAGCCCCTAGAAAAGGTCCCACAGGTTTCTCTTTGAGAATTGCTAATCCAGCAAATCCCAAAGGCCTTCATGAGGACAGCACAGTGTATTTGAAGGAGTTTAGAGTCATGCTGATCTGAACTTGAATCTCAACAGCACTCTAAAGACATAAGCAATTTGGAGGGATGTTATTTCATCCATCTAATGGAATCACAAACATAAGTAACTCATTCTAGAGGAGCATGGGGGGGAGGTCACAGCTTCTTCCCTACTTTCCACAAATTCAGGTTCAATCTGAGCTTATTATTAACTCTCATAATACCAGTGCAGTGTGATTCACAAATAGAAATCAGTATCAGTATGCCAGAAAATATTAAAAACAGACAACAGTGAGGCCTTCTGTCCTGTATCAGGAAGGCAGATGAGCAGACACCACTCCAGTGATGCATGGGAAGCTTTCAGCATGGTGTGCACTCGCAGAAAACCCTACATTTCCAATGGCTTCTTGTTACTCTCTGCAACTCCATTTTAGCTGGGAGACTGGTGATGTGTTGCACTCACTCAGATTCTAGTGGGAATAACTTTTCTTATTGGAGAAATTTTTAATTTCTTTCATTGTTGAAAGACAATTTTGCTGAACACAGTATTACTGATTGACCTTTTGTTCTTTCTCTCTTTTCACCTTGAATAAATCACTGTAACAATTATTCTTAACTATTGCTGCAAGAGAACACTCGAAAGTCAAATAACATAAGGGAGAAAAGGAAATTTATTCAGCTTATAGTTCCAGAGGGGAGAAAAGATCTTTCATGGTGGAGGTGACATGGCTGGTGGCAGAAGCTGAAGGCAGAATAAGACGTTGCAAACATCCTTGGAGAGTCTCCTTCCCAGTCCTTCTGTTCTATGGTTCCTTTTATCCGGTCCATTACAAACAGGTTCCAATCGGATCTAGGGAGGTTCCAATAAGATCTAGGGTTGATCTTTTATTGTAATGTATTGATCTGGATAATCTCTTCAGGTAGTCTGACAGCTGATCTCAGTTAATGCCAGGTGTGGTCAAGTTGACACCCAGTATTAGCTATCACAATTACTCAACTCTTTTTGGCCTGCAAAGTTTCTGCTGAGAACTTAGCCAGCCATCTCCAGGAGTCACTTACATGTGAGGAGACCTTCCTCTTGGCCTGCAGAAGCGAGCACCCTGTCAAAGACCTGGCTTTCTCAGATTTCTGATTATAGTTCTTCCAACCTCTTAAGTGGCTGACCATGGTTTTCCTTGGGAATCCTTGAACCCTTTATACCATTATTACTAAAAATTAGCTTTATAGAATTTCCATAAGGGATATTAAAGCCCACAGGTTCCTTTGGCTGTTTTTGTTTTCTTCTTTCTTCCTTCTGTTTTTGTCGCTGTAGATTAGACCCAGGGCCTTACCCGTGATAGCAAGAACTCTGCCACCAAGTCACACTCCAGAGTCCCCATCTTCTTTTCTCCAGTTTGAAGATTTCTTATGACCTGTCTTTAGGTCTGTTGATTCATCTTTCTGAGCAAGTCTACTGCCGATACCACGTATGGTCAAGACGTAGATCTACTACTCTGTTTTTCAGAATCAGACCCTTTAAATAATTTCTCTTCTTTTCTTTTTGGTCCAGATTCTCATGTTCTTTAGGATAAATTTTTCTAACTGTGTGCAGTTGGTTAGTAATTTTTAAAGGCTGTTTATGTACCTTAAATTATTGGCCAAACAATCATAGGTCTGCTTTCTTTGTATGGATGGATATGTGTGCATGTATGTACCTGTGTGTGCATGGTGTGCAAGTATATGTGGAGGTCAGAGGTGAACTTGTATTCTCAGTCCTCAGATGACATCCACATTCTTGTTTGAAATAAGGTCTCTTATGGAGACCTGGTACTTATTGATTAGGCTAAAATGACTGATTGTGGAGTCTCAGAGATGAATCTCTACAGCATGGGAATTTCAAGCATGTACTACCATACCCAGCAATTTTTATTTTGATTCTAAATACAGAACTAGATCTTCATGCTTGCATGGTAAGCATGTCACTGACTGAACCATCTTCCCAGCTTTTTGAGATCTTGCTTTTTTCCTTCATTAAGTCGCATTTGTCTGTTCCTTCACATGACTTGTGTGGTCTTTGCTTGGAGTCTCTTTAAAAAAGCAAACAGCTGTTTCTCTTTGTGTGCCACTCTAGCTGGGTCCTCAGGTTTCTTATACTTTCTCTGATCTTTTGTTGTATTAGTTACTCTTATCTGTTGCTATAAGAGAACATCCAAAGTCAAGCAATTTAAGGGAAAAAGGGAGATTTATTCAGCTTACAGTTCCAAAAGGGAGATACAGTCTTTCATGGTAGATGTGGCATAGCTGGCTAGCAGAAGCTGGAGATGCAGACATCTACAAAACTAGAAGAGCAGATCTTTTCTGGAAGTAGGGTGGGACTCATCCACCTCAAGGCCCACCCCCTGTGACCACCTTCCTCTAGCAAGGTTCCACTTCTCAAAGGTGCCATGACCTTCCCAAACACATGAAACTGTGGGGGACACATTTCAAAACATGACACTTATGATGCCTGGAGTCTGACGCTGAATTATAATCCTAATATACAAAGTACTTTCTAACTGCGTTCTGCAGCTTCCAACCTCCAACACTGATCCTGCCAGCACCCCAAGTTGGGCAACACTGAATTTAGTTCCTCTAGTTGTCCCCACCCTCACTGGCCAGAAAATGAAACATCAAATCCATTATTATATTCCTTTCCCCTGATTTGAGTATATTTCCTTCAAATTATATGCCTAACTCTTCAGGGAACACCAGGTTTATCAAGCAGTACATTTCCCCCAGCACAGAGAGCAGAAAAGATTTCTTGGTGTCACAGCGGTTGTGGTCCTCCGGACTCTTGACTGGTCTCTCAAGTTCTCACATAGGTATTGTGCTGCTAACTCAGTACTTCTGCATCCTAGTCCACTGTCTAACTGACGTCACCGCTCTGCTCCTTATTTAAATAATGTAAGATTTATTCTAACATAGCCATATCTGCTGTTTGCGGCTGATTTTGCATTATAATCATACAGTTCAGTAATTTGTTCTTCACAGTCTTTATAGTTGACATCTAAGGACACTTTTCAGTAAAATGAACAAAAATCCACAGCTTTCACTACACTCCATAAGGTTATCTTAGTCTGGCCATCTTCTTCATTGTCCTCTAGTAGACTTTTTGCATCCTTGACCTCAGAATTTTTCATATTGTTTCTCAGATTCTCTAGACATGTTCCTCCATCAAGTTCTTGGCATATGTCATGTCATGGCCTGGGGGGCTGATCCCATAGATATCTATATGGCTGTACTGACCCCATACTTTCAGGCACTTACCCAGAATTCCTCTTCTCAGTGACAGACTACCAAATCTATAGCTTCACATCTCTCCATTATCAATGGATACTGTTTTCCCAGATTAATTATTCCTTCTTAACATTATTTTTTTTTATCACCGCACATGCCTTTTTCTAAAACTTTCTACTTCTCTTCTAGAATGTAAGCAGGCTATTTATTTAGGATTTTATCTTTACTGTAATGTAACCTAACACCAAAATCATTGGTTATTATATGCAGCTGCTACCAAAAGTATCAAAATAATACAAAACAAATGTGAGGAGCATTTATCTCATTAGAGAGAACAAAAATGAGGTTACTTAGTACTAGATCCTTAAGTTCAACTGATGTCCTCTATCATGTATAGGAACACTGAAGAGCCCAGAAAAAATAAGTTGAACTTCAAAATCTAATTAATTTTAAACTTAAATTCCTTTTGCAATTGCACAAACATTCTAAATCATGTTATCATAATGCTACAAAGAAAGAGGAATTTTATTTGTGTTTCTTTATATATTTTTATTCATCTAATATAGAAATGCCTAATAATGTATACTAAATCTTACTAGGAGCTGTAATTTAATTGCATTGTACAATTTGTTTTAGTATATCCCATTCTTTTTTGTTCTCTACACTGTCTAAAGCTGTCTTGGACATCTGACATGGTCAGGTTTGTTAGGATTTCTGAGAGCTTTAGCAAAGCTGTGTGCATTCAGTCCTTTCTTCTCAAAATATCACAGAGTTCACAGCTGAGTTTCAACTACACACCCTGCAACTCATTTACCTCCACACTCATAGGGCCAACTGTGTTGTATGTGGCCTCTCTTAAACCTAGCCATTAAACTTCAATGGGCTTTCCCTTTCTTTTTAATTATATGTGATCGACTTAATTTCTCAATTACCTCTCATGAATACCGGATTCTGTGAAAGTGTAGCTATTTCTATGGTGCATCCCTCATTTCATTTTATGAACAGAACATGTTTTTGTAAAGGAGAAGGAGTATTAAAAATTGTGCTTGGCATGTGGAACCCAGCAAAGGTAGCCATGGTCCTGTTTCATTGTATAACAATCATGTAAACTCCAGCTGTCCAGTTTCTGATCAGTTCTCCAATAGGAAAAAGGGGCCCAGCTGAATACTACCCACATGCTGGCATGTGCCTGCCTAGTAATGTTTTATTCCCCTTGTATAAGTTTCATCTATAAT
Organism: Typhlomys cinereus; assembly: GCA_023101885.1. Classification (NCBI taxonomy): domain Eukaryota; kingdom Metazoa; phylum Chordata; class Mammalia; order Rodentia; family Platacanthomyidae; genus Typhlomys; species Typhlomys cinereus. The sequence goes on from JALPQD010000015.1 coordinate 6,368,767, forward strand.
TACTCTGGGAAATTTCAAGGAAAATTTTGAAAGACAGATGTGACAGGAATTGCTGATTAATTTTATTTTCTTGTCACCATGCTAGTAGAGTAGAGAAGGTGCTGTCGTCCACTTTGATATACACTGAAACAACATGGGCAACATGCTAACAGTCACTTTTCAGCTCAATCTGCAAATCTTATCTTCTCTTTCCTCCCCAAATGCCTGCAGTGAAGGTTAGTTAGAGACTGACCTGAGAGACTGATGGAAGATTCTCTGTGTTTTGTTCAAGACTAAGAATGCAAACCAGATCTTCATGATTCTAGTGCAAAACCCAGCTTCTCAGATCACATGCACAAATACATGTGCACACATGCAAATGCGCACATGTACACACACACACACAATGCATGCACATGGCTATACACGTATCATAAGAATATCTTGTCACAGGAGAAAGAGATAACTTGGAAAAGCAAATATCCTTATTGCATGACTGCAGCTGCTCTATCAGATATTTTTACTATATGCCAGAGTAGAAAAGGAATCATCACATGCCCAAATCTGAGGATATCTTTGAATCAGAACTACTTCTCACTTCTGCACACAGGCACTGCCATATCTGATCCATGGGACATACTGAATAGGTATGAGCAATGGAAGAATTTTTCTTTTTTTTTTTTTTTTTTTTTTGGTCACTAAAAGCTCAGTAAGAAAAAACAGTGAGCTGTGTTGACATGATTAGAATTCAACAGAGATATTTTATGGTTTTCTTTATCAGATCTGCATTTTATGTGTCAAGTAATACATGAATAGGATAGAAGATTTTACTTATTAGTGTATTTTCTGTGTATTTTGCAAATTCCAGCCCAACTAAGTTCTTACCTTGCCTCAGATTGGGAGAGGTTTGATAATTATTATAGCTATGTGATTACTACACTTACATACACTAAACTGAGTTCAGTAGATGGCAAAGAAATTTTTTCCTTATAATTTTTTCTGTCTACAAGAAATATGGTAATGTTTGTTTAGGAGCTAAAGCCATGAAAATATGACTTGTCAATAAAGAAATCTATGCTGATGCAAAAGTTGGCCGTCGACAGAGATAAGTCACAGGAAAAGCACTAAATAGATTATTTGAACCAGTCCTTTCAAAGATTTCATCAAACTAACCACACTTTTTTTTTGAAAGTATGATTTAGGTTTTTTTGGCCAAAAGAACTTTAAATTATGAATCTGACTAAAATAAGGATGCTGACTCTACAAAAAAAATCTATCTTTTTGTTTTCATTTAGGCTCAAAAGTTTGGATGCAATATTCCTATTCCCAGCTATGGCATATTGCCTTCTCAAGTTACTTACAAAATTGTCTCTTGCAATTTCTAGACTTTCTGCAGTGCATACATTATAAACACAAAAGCTTTATAAATATCTAGTAGCTGACAGCAAGGAGCTTAAGTCTTTATGCTGAATTTCATATGTTTTATCGATAGCCACCTGGACTTTGAGATTTTGAAATAATATTCTGAGATGCCTCCAGATAACATAGGAGCTCTACAATCATCACAAAGTTGTTGCTCCCTTATGACTTCATGTTTTGTTATAGCTCTCTGTTCATCACAAAGACTGTTGTGTTATCACTCACTGAGTTCAACGCTATGTGACTCATGTCATGTAAAAGTAATTATTGGTAAGCTGTGTTATAGCAGGTGAAATTCCACATTTAGGAGTCATAATTTAAGGCAAGCTAAGAATATCCAAATGCAGGCTCAGAGGGCAGTTATGTTGGAAGGCAAGCAAGAAGATCTGGATTTAGTCTCTAGCACCTATGTGAAAATATGGGGCATGGTGGTGGTGGTAGTGGTGGTGGTATGTTACTTGTGATTATTAAAGAAAAGATAAAAATAGTATTTACATGTGAGGATTTACCAGCCTGAGACATGGGAAGGACCAACTTCAACGTGAGGATTTACATGGTACATGCTTAGTGTGCTATAGTCAAGTCCAGCTCTGTTAACATTAAAGCATCATAGCATCTCTCCATGTGATTTCTTTTGAATAGTTTTCAGTAGAAATTATAAACAACAAATAGGTCCAGAAGAGTTAGATCTAAGCCACCAGCAGCAACAATAGCAAAAGTTGGAAAGCATGCCTGTGAAGGTTGAGTTAAGGCCCAGAGAACCTCTCCAAAGATGCCTCACTACAGCCCATCCCAGAAATATTTAAGTTTTATCGTACCTGAGACAAGCACATGAAATAGATTGAAAAATGGTAGCATGTACAATAAATAAGAATTCAGGTGACCTCTTAAAACATGGTCAGTGGGAAAGACCACACATGTGGATGGGTATGAATATTTGATGCACTTGCCTGGATATCTTATAATTTATGTTGCACTTAGTTTCAATTAAGAAAAAGTAGAGCTATTTTTGAAGCTGGTGTTCAGCCATTATTTTTTCAAATCTGCTTCTGATTAGCGTATGTGCAAAACCCAAGCAAAATTTATGTTCAGTGCAAATTGGTTTCTCTACCACAGAGCACGGATGTCTGCCCAAGGCAGCAGAAACAAGTGCCGATGGTAGCACATACCCTCAACACCTACCCACCCCTAGAGATGCCCCCTCAACTTGTTTGTCATCTTCATTTAGAACCTGAACTTGTCTCACAGGATAATGTTGAAACTTGAACAACTCTCTCATTGTACTCTCTCACTAAATGTTCACAAAGGCAAGGTGTTGACACAAATAATTAAAAGCTGATTGAACATAATTAATAACAATTGTCCTCTGGCTCTCCTCAATTAATATCTTACATCTTTCATCAATGTTTTAGAACAAAATACAAAAAGTAGTAAAACAAACTGGCTTGACTTCATATCTTTCTGGAACTCAAAATCTGATGGGTGAATAAATGTGTAAATCACAAAATATGGCTAATAAGAAGACAAGAAAAAAGAGCAGAGAGAAAACTGGATTTTATATGCACAGGCACAAGGGACTAGATTGTGGATTATGGTGTATGTAAACCACATTAAAAGCAAAAAGATCTAAGAATTCCCTTATTACAGACAGTTTTATGCAGATTGATAATAACAGCAATAATAAATCAATAAAGATAGAAATGAATAAAAATATTAGTAAATAAACATTGGTATGTTTGTTTTCTTCCTGGATATCAGATAGCTAGAACTTGGACATCAGAAAGTTCTAGCAAGCTTTAATATCATGTTTTAACTTTTCATAGACGTCACCACATTGAAGAATCAATGAAAGTAGAAGAGATTTTGAGTTTTTTCCAACAAAACACATTTAATTAATAAATAAAAGGATGAAATCAATTAATTATGTTCCCTTAGCAAAGAAAGAAACAAATCGATGCATTAAGTACAAATATTTTCTCTTTCTGGTCAAATCATTTTGACGTGTTCTATTTTTTTTCCTAGTAAACACTGCTTTTGATGACATTTACTAGCACAAACCCACTGAAGATAGTCAAGTGCTTCTCATCAAGTGACCTCTGTTTGGACTTTACAAGCTCTCTGGGTGCTTTCCAGATAATTTCTACAACTGTTTTTTTTGGGGGGAGGGGGTTGTTGTTGTTGTTTCTCATTTGTAGTTAACACTGAGAGATTTCAACAGCTGAAAACAGATTCTAGAGATTAATAGAGACTTGGAAGTTTCTGTGAAGAGAACTCAAATGATGAGAAGAAAGTTAATGTCAAGCTTATTTCCAAAACTATTAGAAATATGGGTTACTTACAAGTAAAGAAGACTGTGAAGACAAAATAAGGCTTCTGTCACAGAAATGCATTGTCTCGAATTGGAATGCAGAGACCACCTTGGTGGTCTTGCTGTTTTCCACCTGTCCTCAGATGTGACTTCAGTTGCTCTTCATGTTAGAAATAGAACAGAATGCACAAATGTTCCACAGGAACTTTCTGTTCCTTCTGGGAAGTGCCCAGTGGCTGTCAATCAAGCCAGTTACTTTCCTGTTCCCTAGCAGGCTCTAAGCCCCAGCTTTCCCCCTAAGCACTTCTCCATCCTGATGTAGGTTTCCCACTTCATACACACCAATAGGTTCTGAATTTTTTGAAGAAAAATCTTTATAAGGAATTTGTAGAATTGAAGCATCTCACCATCTGAGACAAGTCAACTTTATACTTTTCCTCCACAGAAATGCTGTGTTTCAGAAGCTGAAGTAACTTGTGGGGAAGAGGTTCACCTGAATACCAGGCAGCGAACAAGAGAAGCTTCTTGAATCCATTGGATTCTCAGTTCATAGAATTGTTAAGAGCATGGCTTCAATTGTTTATCTAAAACACTTAGCCCTCTCTATAAACACAATAGTCAAGCCTTAACTAGCAGTCACTAAGTTACAGCAAAGGAAATATCTGAGACATGACGTGAACAATCAACAAATTTGAAGAACCAGTCAATTATTCTGAAACAGCCCAGAGGCCTCCAAACTATGCCACAAGGGTTCCTGCCCATTGCTTATTTAGTAAATGAGTACATTTTAGCAATTTATTTTCCAGTTGCTTTTGCACTACAATGGCAGAAGCATGAAGCTATGACCTAGACTGTATCACACCACAAAGACAGAGATGAGAAACTAGTTAAATAAAAAATCCAAATGAGAGCTAGGGAGATAGCTCAGAGTTAAAATCTTCAGATAAAAATGCCAGGAAGAAATGATGATGACTTGTAGAGGCAGAACTTGGGAAACCCCAAGGAAAGCCATAAGAAGGTAGAACAATCCAGGATGATCTCCAGTATCAGTTATCCTTGAACTTCAAGTATTCAAAGTAGGCTCTTGTACACACACACAGACATACATTTGCAAAAATACTTTAAATATAAAAATAATCAAAGGAAAAATAAACACCAAGACTGTTATAAAAGAAATACAAAGGGTCCCATGAAATAATATTCATGGCCACATGCCCACAAATTAGATACTCAGTAAGAATTAGATAACTATCTGGTGCATAGAATCTATTAGGATGGAATAAAGGAGGAAATGCACCATTAATGAGTACAGGTGTTGAGTCAGGGATAAATTTTCTATCAAAAAGAGAAATGCTCAGAACCTGATGACTTTATTGCTAAACTGTATCAGAAAAGTAGTAACACCAGTTCTTCTGAATCTCTTTCAATAAAAAAGAAAAAACATCTCCAAACTTAATTTTTAGAGCTAACCTTCAATTGATAATCATGCCAGACATAGACACAACAGACAGCAAACCAAATCAAGGCATAAACCCAAACCCTTGATGAACACAAATAAACTTTTTTCAGTGCAATACTGAAAAGTAAAAGTCATAACACATGACAAAAATTAATTCCCTGTGGATTCATTACAGGGTGCAAGGATGTGAAGCAACACAGGTGCATCAATGACTATAATAAATTACACCAACAGAATGAAGGATAAACACTATATAATCATTTTAATCGATGCAGAGAAAGCATTTGACAATTCAATATCCTTCTCTAACAAAAATTCTCAACAAACTAGGCTTAGAAGGAAAGTACCTCAACACATGTCCACACATGATAAAGCAAGAGTTAACATTATAATCAAGAGGGAAAGTATTGAGACATCTGATCCTGTTTACTGTCAGTTTTCTTCCACATACTGTTGTTTAGATAGATTTACAGTGTTAGGCATGTGCTATGGAATGGGGGCAGAGGAAGGTAGGGGCTAGTAAGCAGGCAATTCATTATCTGGAGTCTAACCCTACTCTCTATTGTTTCCTATTTCTGTTCTTCCCTATCCTTTAAGATTTTTCTTACCAAAGCATTTTTTTGTAGCTGTTTGCTCATTTTCTTTTGTTTCTGCTCTTTTGGTATCTTCCTCTAGCACCTCCCTGACTTTGTTCCTTTGCGTTTATGGGTATTGTAAGAACTTCTGCTTGATTACATCAAACTGAAGGATTAATCATAGAATCCCTTATAAAAGAGAACATATGGCATTTGTCTTTCTTCATATGGGATATTTCACTCAGTATGATTTCTTCCAGTTCTGTTCATTTACTGGAAAATTTCCTTAGTTCATTTTTCCTGACAGCTGAATAGTATTCCATTGTATATATGTACCACATTTGTAAACTTCTATCTAAATACCTCTCATTTTATCTTTAGATATAAGAAAAGATCTCAACACCCAAACAGACTCAGTGTAATGCAATGGAGGAGCAGTGAAATAGACAGCAGCAGCCAAATAGAATGCAGAGTACTGGTGACCTTGAAACACACAACCAGAATCAGGCCAACCAGTTCTCTTCCCATCCTAAGGCTCAAGGAATCTCAGGGAAGAGGGGGAGATTCACCACTGTCCAAGACATTTCACTCAAGACAGGGGTGCTACATCCAGAAACTCACTACAATAAGATTTGTCCCACCAGACCTGCCCTATGACTGACATATCCACATCCACTCCCATAGACTAGAGAGGATCCCAGGAGAAATTATTACAGCTAATCGGGACCCAAGGGGTTAAGATTAGACAGGTAAAGGGGAGTGCCTCTATCAGTAGGTCTCTCCAAGAAAGGGTCACTTGATCTGCCACAGAGGCCTGGGCCCCTACTGGAGCAGACAATTCAAAGGGAACCCTGGGGCCCACTGAAAGAGGCAGACAAGAGGATAGGAGGGAGGATGGGATGAATTGGTGAAGGAAGGGTAAGTTGGGAGTGGTTGGGGAAGAGTGGGAGGGGGGATGGAGGAAAGGCAGAGACAACCACTCACTGTGCTTCTAAAACTAGAAAAAAATAAATTAAAGAAAAGAGGGAAAGGTCAAAACCTTCCCCACTAGGATCCAGAACAAGACAGATGTGACCACTGTAGGCTCTGCTGTGCGATACAGCAGCAGAGATATTAGGCAGAGCATGTCAAGGCTGAATACTTATGAAGTAGGAAAGGAAGATGTTAAAATGTCCTAATTATGGATAGCATGATTTCACCCCCAAGAAAATGCTGAACACATCCCAAAAATAAATATGAGGCCCAACAATTCAATAAGATTAAAGCATTAGGAAATCAACTTGCAAAAACATCAGCATAATTCCTATACAAACATATTAAAGAATCAAGAAAACACCAAGTTTAACAGTTACCCCAAATTATAATTAGAAATGAATTTAACCAAGAAATTGAAAGATTGTACACTAAAAACTATAAACCTTAATGAACTTGAAGAAAACATAAATCAAAAGTGAAACATCCAATAGTCGTGAATTAGAAAATATTATTTAAGCATCTACAGTGATCTGAAATGATCTACATATTTGAAACCATGTCTTTCAGAAATCCAGAATCTTTAGTAAAGAAACCCCAAAATTCTATTCAATCACAGAAAACCCACAGATACAGTCAAAGTAATCTTGATCCAAAAGAACAAAGAGAGAGGTATAATATTACCCAATTTCAAAATGTATTACAAGGCTATAGTAACAAAAATGCATGGCAGCAGCAAACAAACTTGCAGAATTAAATAGTCCATAATACAATAGAATAATGACTTTTTATAAAAGAACCGAGAACACATTATCAAAAAAGCTTAGTCTCTTCAACAAGAAACCTGATATTCACATACAGAAGAATGAGATCAAAGTCTTATCTCATCACAGATTTTTAAAAAAAAAAAACACCTCAAAATGTATTAAAATCTTAAATGTAAGACTAGAACACCTGGAAACCACCAGAGAAAGCATAGGAAAATTCTACATAATGTTGGTCTTATACTGACATTATGGACATGATCTCAAACTCAGCAATTAAAAACAAATATAATTACATCACAGGAAGAAGTTCCTGTACATTGAAGAAAACAACAAAGTGAGACAAAATCTGCAGAAATTCTTCCAAAGTCTATATCCAGGCTAATATGCAAGGAAATATCTACATATAGTACGCCTTTCTTAACAGAAGATAAAGAAATAGTGAATGAAAAAAATGCTCCAGGATAAGGAGACAGGTCAGTGGGCAACATAACATGCAGGTTACTCAAGCACAAAGATTCAAGTTAGCTCCCAAAGCACCTGTGGGAAAGCTGGGCACAGTGGAAAAACAGAGACAGGAAGAACCCTGGAGCTTGCTGGCCAGCTAACATAACAGGATCATTAACTTCTAGATTTAGGGAGTCTTAAACTATAAGCTGGAGAGTAAGGGAAAAAAATGTCCAATATCAATCTCTGGCCTTCACACCCATACACACGCACTCATACTCACATATGTGCACACATCCACATAAACATATTTAGACATCATACATATGCATGAATACATACACACACGAATCCAGCATCACTTATGTTGAAGAAGCACAAACTAAAGCACAGTGAGATGGACACAAACCTGCTGAAATAGTTAATCAAAAGGCAAAGAAAGAAGTGAACATGTAGAGGAAAGAGTGAACATCCAGAGAATATGAAATGTGCATACCAAGGAGGTGTCTGCTCTTCAGTGTTTATTACAGAAGCACTGATAAGCCCTATGATCACAATGCAGCCTAGGTACTCATGATCAGACCAAAGATAAAGTGAGGCTGCATACACAATGACATACTAGTAGACTGCCACAAGAAAGAAAAAGATCATGTACCTTCCAGCATATCTGAATCTGGAGGATGTTAAGTGAAATAAGTCAAGCACAGAAAGACAAATATCACTCTGTGTCACTCACACATGAAATCTAAAAGTGCTGATCTTCGTAGCTAAGAGGAGAGTTAAGTGGTCAAATGTATGTTTAGCTCATGCATGGCCCTCAGTTCGATCCCTAGAACCAAAATCAATAAAGATAAAAACAAATAAAATAAGAAAATCAACATCAACAAAGTTGAGAGTTGAGTAACTATCAAAAACTGGACTGGTTGGAGCAGGATTATGAGTTGTTGACCAACAAATACAAAATTCTATTAGACAGGAATAAGTTCAAGAGCTCTGTGACCAATATGTTACCACATTTAAGATACTGTACTCTTGAAAGTACTGAGAAAGTTGATATGAAATATTCAAGCACAAAATGATAGCTTCCTAAGGAGGTAAGGCACGTATTAATTAGATTCAGTCATTATATAATATAACATACTGGAAAATATCACATTGCAAATAGAGTATGTTCAATTTTAGCTTCCATTCTTAAAATACTTCTTTATCTGAGACTTTTTAAACGTATTTCATTTATTATAAGAGAGCAAGGTAGAAAGAAAGACAGAGAGAAAGCAAGAGATGCTGAAGTAGAAACAGACAGCACATACCAGCATGTCACTGTGTGTGTATATGTGTGTGATCATGGAACACAGCATCCTTCTTCTACCATGTGGGCTCCAAAGATCAAGCTTAGGTCTCCAGGTTTGTGAACAGATGTTTTTATCTGTTGAGCCATATCTCTGACATCAATTTTATCTTTCATTTAAAAACATTTAAAAACAGTCAATGGAAAGATTTTTATGACTATAAAAGAGGTTTCTTTTGCGCTTTAGTTTATCAAAAATTCTGACACAAAAAGAGGCATAATCTTTAAATGTTACATGGTTTCTATAATTTTTCTAATGTTAAATCTTTCTTCATTCTAGAAAGTCTTTCTAGCCATAACCCTTAAGAGTATAGACTTTTGGCTTTAACTTTTAAATGTTTTTTTTCTATTCTACTAATTTTCCTTTTGATAGTAGCATCTGCACATTGCAATTCCCCAAGTGCTTCTATGCATCTCATGGTTTGCTGATGCTTTTCCATTTTTTTTCAGCTTGATAAACCATTGATTTTATTGAGGCTATTTACATGAATAAGGATGAGGGATACTTAAAGAATAGGGACAACTGAAAGGCGGCTACATCACTAGAAAGTCCACGTCAACATGGGTGAGACTCATGGAAGTTACAATCTTGGAGCTTCTTTTTTTTTTTTTTTTTTTTTTAATTTTCTTTTATTAGTATTTATTCAATTGTGCATGTGTGTGTATGTATGTGCGCGCGCAGGTGTGTATGTGTGTGTGTAGAACCACGGACGAATCGGGAACCACCATGGATGCCTCCACCTCCTTCTGCCCCGGGATTCACAGGCTCCGCCCTACCAGGACCGGAAACGCAGGCCGCCCCTGCTTCCGCCTGGCATCTATACGTGGGATCTGGGATCCGAACTCAGGACCTTCTGCCTGCAAGGCAGAAGCTTAATCCCTGAGCCACCTCTCCAGCCCCAATCTTGGAGCTTCTTATACGTCTTGCTCATCAGAGAATCTCCTCCAGAGTGCTGGAATGCTCAGAATCTCTTTCATACTTCTGGACTGCACAACATCTCCTCCAGGTTGCTGGCTGGCCTGGGAAATCCTTCCGTAGTAGTTGTTCTTTATCTTGGGGTGAGCCATCCCACTTTAGTCTTAGTTTTAGAAACTATTTGAGGCTTCCTCTAGGATGGAAGATTTCAAAGTGCTATGCAAGAGCTCCTTAGGTTAGACAGCATGTTTTTCCATTTTTAAGTCTTTCTGAAAGAGTGGAAGAATTTTTACTTAAAAAAAAATTTGAGACAGTGTTTCATGTAGCTCATCTCAAACCTGTTTGTAGCTGAGGATTATCTTCAATTTCTGATCCTCCTACTGTGAACCCTCCTATCCTACCCCTCCAACAGTGTTGAATTTGCAGACATGTACTACCATGCATGCCCAGCTTATGCAGTGCTGGCGACAGAATCCAAGTCTTCATGCATGCTAGGCAAGCACTCTACCAACTAGGCTGCATTTCATTTATTGATCATTCCCTTTCCCAAAGTCTGCGAATCCATATTCATTTCCTCTTCTTTCTTTGTATTTGACTGAGTTCTACCAGGGTCTTGTGATAGTCAATTCTGGGTGTCAATTTGACACACCTGGTATTAACTAAGATAGGCTGAGACCACATCTGGTAAGATCACCTGAGACCACCTGAAGAGATTACCTGGATAATGTAAGACCAGCCCTAGATCCCATGGGAACCTCTGTAGATCTCATAGGAACCTCTCAGTAGTGGGCCATATAAAAGGGAACCACAGAAGAGAAGAGACACTCTGTAGCTGTACTACGAATCATTCTTCCTTTCAGCTGCCCTGTTTCTTCAACCCTCTAGCCCTCCAATCCTCCAAATCTTCAATGAGACTAAAGATTCTCTAGGAATCATCCAGCCTTCAGCCATCACCCACTGGATTACTGGACTGAGCAGATACTGGCAACTATCAGACTACCTCAGCCATATCTGTAAGCCAACTCAATACATTCCCTATTTATATACTCATTTTGTTAATTCTGTAACTCTAAAGAACCTGACTAATATAATCTTTAGTGTGATCCTGCGCCTGGGACTACCTCCTAGAGTAGTTATCTCCTGATGCTCAGTTAGCTATTCCTCCCACCAGATCTGTTCATCAGCACTTTGTAGGGCCATGGGTTCTCCTCTCTTCTAACTATTGGCCAAGTAGGTCCACTGCATGCTTAGTGTCAACAACCACCTCTGCTGCAGAGTCAAGGTCGTGTTTGTTCTGACCATGTCTTTTCAGCAGGAAGACATTTATAGCTCTTTCCCCTGTCTCTGGCTCTTACATTCTTCCTACTTCCTCTTCCTCCAAGGTCCCTAAACCTTTAGAGATGATATATATATATATGCCATGCGGAGGACTGATTCTTCACCTGTCACTTGCTCTCAGAATCTGTGCAGCCAGGTTTTATAATGTACCTCTAGGGTAACTGCAGTGTGAGTGAGGCTTCCCTGCTTGAGGCTGAAAGCCATCTCTGTATTCTTTCTATTCCCTATTCTGTGCTGTTCCCTGATCCCTAAAGGGAGATAATTAGATGTCCCAACTACGGCTAAGCACTCCACAGTCACCTGTTCTCTGCCACCAACCATCTAATGCAAATGAAAGTTTCTGAGGTGAAGGCTGAGAGCCGTACTAACCCATGGATCTAAATACAAGTCTGTGATGACCAGAGGACCACCCTGGGTGTTGTTCCTCAGGGACATTATTTTTGAGACTGGTTATTTCACAGGCCTGGAGGTCACTGCTTAGGCCAAGCTGACTGACCAGTGAACCCCGAGGATTGTTTGTCTTTACCTCACCAGGTCTGGGATTATCAGCAATCACTCTTTTTATTTCTGTGTGTGGGTTGAAACTTAGATCCTCATGTTTGTGCAGCGGGCATTTTCTCAGCTGAGCCATCTCCTAGAGCTGAGTTTTAAGGAGTTGGAAAGAATCTGGGATTTAAGTCATTTGCAATTCAGGTTTAACTCAGCTGACAGTTTTCTCAACAATGGAGAAGGATGAGAAATCTTTGCAGGCTTTCATAATGTCTCCAGTTGTTTATGTGAGACTCTGCAACCGGCCTGGCTTCTGGTAGGTGCTGCAGTTGAGGCAGCTGCTTCTATTTCTACTATTCTTACCACCCAGGCTGTGTCTACCAACACGGATCAAAAGAGTAGCATGATGCTATTAATTCAGGTTACACTTGAGCAAAGCATGTCTGCCTTGTGAAACAGCAAATGGAATCTGAAGGCAGCACTTAAAGAAGTGACGAAACCCATGGCCGGCAGGACAGCTGCAGCTGCAAAGATGGATGCACGTGTCCTGTGGTGTAATCACTCGGTGTGAGGTCTGCAGACAGAAGTGCTCCCTTCTGGGCCTCACCAAATGAACAGTCCCCAAAGCTAAAGGTTTGGTGCCATGCCAGCATGAACAACCAAGCAGCAACTTCGGCCTGAAGCATCTGAGATGAACAAGCTCGCCTTCGTAATATTTTTCTGGATCCCATCATTGTCCAAAGGTCAAAGGTCGAAGCTTTGCAGAACTTCCCTGAGGATAAGGCCTGTGTGATTTACTGGTCTCTCATTTCTCTCTTATCAACAGTGACTTCGCCGATCCAGAAGAAGGCAGATGATATAAGTAGAAGACAGAGGGAACAGAGCAAATCAGCTTCTAAGATCTTCAGACAATTACATGTGGTAAGATTATGGAAGTATATAGGACTTTTTGTACTTTACTGAAGAAAGCATAATTTTAAATTTTAGATCAGAAAAAAATCCATATTTGAATTAATTATTTCAGTCTAAATCACAATACTAACATAAAACCATTTCTGTTCATATACATTCCCTTTCTACTAATATCTAACATGTACATCTACTTTGTACACTTTGAAAACATCTAGCCCTATTTCATGGTGTTTAAAATATAATTCGTTCCTGAGATCCTTAACAGCTTTAACATTTGCTAAGTAATTTACACATGTTGGCTATTGATTTTGAAGGGCTGATCTTGTAAAACATGTAGGATGGGTAGTTATTTTCCTATTTAAAGAAGAAGGAATAGATTCTCAGAGGTCACTGACTTAGCCCCAGGTCTCCAATGAGCTTGTGGCAGAATAGAAGTCTCCTCTACACATCATGTCCAGACTCCCACTCTGGAATCCTCTCACCCCCACTCCCCATCTTCCATTTTCTACTGATGGTGGGTTGTGCCAAGCAAATCTTGAAGATGGATTTGGCTCAAGGGTCAACATCCACCACACAATGTCTCGTATAGTTCAGTGGGGTAACATTCCCAAAAGATCATGGACTGGGGAGATGGACCAACCACTTGCTTTGTTTGAGCTTGTACGGAGGTAAGATGCTTGCTGTGGAAGTATGAGGACATGAGTTTGATCTGCAAAACCTGAGTAAAAAGTCTGGCATGATGCATATAGGCAAGTGTTTGTTATTCACAGCCAGGAGGATCCCTGGGGATTACCAGCCAGTCAAAAAAGAAAGGTGAAAGGTGGACAACTTCCTGGGATGATCGTTGGCTCCTAAACACACACACACACACACACACACACACACACACACACACACACACCAGGGAAAAGAGCAAAGGAAAGCCTTTATTGGCTTTACTGCTACTGTTTGCCTGAATGAACCACTCACACAGTGCAGAAATGATTTGATCCAGCTTTAGAGCCAAGGCTGACTGCACAGAGTCCTTGAGAGTTCTTAAGCATGAGACCTGATTCTGGACCTGTTGCTGGGTAGTGCTCCGGGGACCCAGTGAGTGAGCTCCTGAATAAAGCTAGAGCCATGGTAAGGACTTCAATTGTGGTCCTGGGAACTCTGAGATTACCCTTTCGGACAGGCTTCAAGGTGTCTTTCCTCCTCTCAGGATCCAGAGACTAGAATTCATTTTGTCATCCTAAAATCAAAGCGCCTGGATGTGATTCTACTCCTTAACACTCTACAGCCTTCCATCCCCCCAGGAAGCAAGAACCTGAAAGATCACATTCCAACACTTCAGTCCTCAGCTCACATTCCTGGATAGGCTTCTGGGCTCCAGTGCCACAAGCCATTCATACCAAACTAGATGTTTTCAGTATCTGAAGCTAAGCAGATTAATAGACATTTATGAAACCTTTTTACTTCCTGAAAATTTGACTTATTGGGATTTTCATAATCTGCTGGATAGAGGGTTCAATAACTAACAACAGCGTGTGGGTCAGCTAGTCTGGAAGCAAGGAGGGAAAAACAAAAATGTTCCAGGGTGACCACTACTTGCTTTGTTGGCCTCCTAGGACAACTGGGCCCTGTCCCATGGGCTACCTCAGCAGCACCCCATGTTGGTTGCTTTTGTTCTGTTTTGCGCAGAAACAGAAGTACTATTTTCAAGCAGACAGAAGGCAGTACAAGTGGTGATTCAGTCGCAGGGAGGGTCCCTGCTGCCTGAGCTGGTTTGTGGGAAGTTTACACTAAGTAGAGGGTGGAAGTGGCTGAGCGGAAGATGGAAGCAGAAGCAGGGAAGCATCTGAACCTCACTGTGAGGTTTCATATTGGTTTCTGACAAATCAAATCTTTTCATGTTTATTTCTTTATTTTTTTGATTGTACTACAAATCAAAGGCAATGCCTTGTGCATGTGAGACAGGTGTTCTATAACTAAGCCTATATTCCTAGACTACATTTTACCTTTCATTTTGAGACAGAGCTAAGTTGCCCAAGCTGCCCTTGAACTCACTTTGTGCGGCCCAGGCAGGTGCTAAACCTGTGATCCTCCTGTCTAGTTGGGATTACAGCTCCAGCTGGCACATCAAAATTGGAAGATCTTTCATTTCCCATAAACTTAGGTGCTGCATATGATCAAATGACCATGCGGTATCTCATCTATACACGTATCTTAGGTTCTATAAAGGTAAAGAATGAATTCGAAACTGGCTTGGTGTAACATTCTGACACAGAGTTTGGGGCATAACACTCTTAACTACATAGTGAGACCCTATCTCAAAAAAATGAAGGAAAGAGAGAAGACAAAGAAAAAAAGAAAGAAGAAAAGAGGTAGGAAAGGAAGTAGAGGAAGAGAGAGAGAGAATATATATATTTAGACATTTTGTTTTTACTTGTGTGCTAGTTTTTATTTTATTTATTTTTCACATTTTATGTATTCAAAAGGCAGAGGGAAAAAGAAAGAGTGCAAGCACCACATGTCATGGTTTGAAATGTGAGTTGCTCCCCATGGGCTCATGTATTTGAATCTTCAGTTGCTTTGTTATGAATTGTTTTCCTTCCGAAGTTAAGTGGTATCACTCTCTGGTGAAGCCACCCTCATACTCCGAGTGTGAGAGCTTCTGAACTTTAGTCGCTAGGAATTTTCCTACTCTTGGAATTGCTGGATTCAGTCTTCAGTAAATCCTTCCTTTATTAATTTGTTTTTTTTTCTCTTTTGAAAATATCTGTTACTTAATTATGAAACTGATTAGTCTGTTTTTTAAAAATGTATCATTGTTCATTATGCTTCATTATTCTCTGAAATACATTTCCAACTTTGTTTTCAATCTCACTCTTTAAAGTTCTTATTTCGTACAATGTTACATATTTGCAGTTTTCGTTCTTGTTTTAAGCATTTCTTTTTTAGAATATTTTCAATATTTCTGTTCTTTTTTTCTTGTGCCATTTTAAGATTTAAAAATGTTCAGCTAGATAAAAAAGTTGTAATCAATGTTTGTACTAGTTACTTTTGTCAAATAGCAATGAAATATCACCTCATGCCTATTATCAAAAAATTTTAAAGGGATAAGAGGAAACAAGCTGTTGAATATATAGAGACTTAGGACGCTTTCGGGCTGCTGGGCAAGGGGAAATGGAGCAGTGATGGTGGGCAGCACTCGGCGGTTCCTCAAAGGAAAGTAAGTAGACCAATTTGCTTTGTTTCCTTAAGTCAAAATGAAACCTCCAAATTTTCTTTCCAGATTTAAAGGCTTTTCCTACTGTACTCTCCCTGTCAACTTTTGGGATAAAAAATTTGTGTAATTTTTAATTATTGTTTTTTGCATGTTTTGAAAAATCCTTTTCCTATCATTTGGGTGGGGTTTTAGTAGGAGGAGAAGATAAACACACATTTCAAATACTCCATATTGTAATAGGGCTCTCTGAGTTAGATCTGATTTGTGATATAATCACATGAACTGTGAACCACTTACTGCTAAGGAGAATGCCCTGGAATGTGAAGACAGAATGTGTGAAAGTTGATTTCCCTTTGTTCATGAGGGATAAACATAACATATTTTTCTTTACATAAGCTCAAAGTAGAAGGTTAACTCTTATTTTTCATCAATTTTGGGTTTCAAATAACTATTGATTTTGCTATGTACACATCAAATGGATGTATGACTGCTAGATATATAATAGATAAACAGAGGATAGATGGATAGAGAGATAGATAATAGATAAATGACATGTGATATGTTATAGATAGGTATATAATAAATTAGATGACGGATAGGCAAATAAATGGTAGGTAGATAAAAAGACAGATAATGGAAAGATAGATATTAAATGAGAAATAAGATGATTGGTAAATAGATTGATAGATGACAGACGATAGGCAATAAATATTTGATGCTAAGGCAGGTGAATAGATGGTAGATGATATGTAGAAGATAATGATAGATGACAGATATGTCTCACTGCTGTTGAGATTTCATACATGTAGCAAAGCCTTTCATAAAGAACATAAACCAACATACCAATAGACAGAACTTTTTATCATAGCTGTCAGTTTCTTATTGGCAGATGATAAACACAGCCAAAAAACTAAATCATTAGGAAACTTTTGCCTTCCGCAGTTGAACTGAAATGGTAGGCTGATGCAAAGCAGAGATTTTTCTCCTCTCTCTCTCTCTCTCTCTCTCTCTCTCTCTCTCTCTCTCTCTCTCTCTCTCCTCTCTCTCTCTCTCTCTCTGTAAAAAGAAACTTGAGTGTGTGCATATGTGGAGGACCAAGAACAACATCTGGAGTCATCCTGGATTATTCTACCTCCTTATTGCCTTGCTCTAGCATTTTCCAAGCTCTGCCTTCCAAGACAGAAATTGGGATCTGAACCCAGGTCTGTTTCCTTACAAGGCAAATTCTTTAACCTCTGAGCCATCTCAGCATTAGAGCAGAAGTTCTAAGTGGTAATGAGATGACATTAGAAATGAAACCCTCAGCCCATAGAGCATGGAATAGAGAATTATACTCACATCTGGCTCTTCTCTATTTGTGCTGTTTTCCTGGTTTAGGATTACTTAGTAGTCAGAACATATTTAATCTTTTATAATTTCACATCTTAATCCCCAATTTCATTCCCCTCCTCTTTCCATGGCAACTCTTCTCCCCCTGCCAGACACCCTCCTATTTTCAAGTCTTTTCACACTTGAAACCTCCTGGGTTCATTTGGTTTGCCTTTGATGTTTCATACCTGAGTACTTTGTGGAACATAAATGTATTTTTTTGACTTTTTATTTGTCTATTTTTTAATGTATACATAAAGATAGTGACTTTATAATACTTCCAAACTTTAGTCCAAAATGCCATCCCCCTTCCTTTTCCCCTTATAACTCTTCATCTTCCCTGTCAGACTCCCTCCTACTTTCAGATCTTTTCGCTTGCACGGCCCACTGTTTTTCATATGGTCTGTGATGACTTATGCCTGACCTGATTCATGTTCCAGCAAACATCCTCAATCAGTGGATATATACCATTGAGAGAAGCATCCTCCTTTACTTCCCCATTGCCATTAGTCCTCATCAGTCTCTTAGAGAAGTGTGGAACTTCTTGATATACTTCTGATGTTATGGTGAGATACTGATAAGACAGTTCCCATGGGAGTCTTATGTAAGTATACATATATGCCATGAAATCTTGTATATCATGACTATGTTATGTCCAGGATATAATCCATGGCTCACCACCTATGCTCTTCAGCCTCTTATAATTTGCCCTCCCCTCTTCTATGATGTTCCCTGAGCCTTGGAGTGGGGTTGTATGATATTTATATGTCCTATTTAAGGGCAGTTAGTTCATAGACGCTTATTTTCTGCATTCTGGTCAATTGTACTTTTCTGTAGTAAACACCTTTGTTAGTACAAGCAGGCTTCTAGGTTGAGTGTTGAGTGTCTTCTTATATATCAGTATAATAACAGATATCTATAAAGCAGTTTTGTGTACTATCTTCCTAGCTAAATATTCATAGTCTGTTCTTCCCCTTGTAGCATATTTCCTTCCCTTTCATAGGTTCTTGTTCTAGTTTACTGTTACTGACAAATGGGCCTTAAATCAAATAAAAAAAACTGTTGGTTGTCTCCTTGATGCTCATGCTACTATTATGCTGGTGATCACCTGTTGCCATGGTGATTTTTAGATCATGATAATTTTCAGGTTTCAGATGAGACCTTTGATTGTTTTTCTCTCCCGGTAGCTTCTACAGTACTATCTGGTAATGTGTAAGCTACCTAACAAGGAGGAAGTTCCAAAACCAGCTCCAGTTGGTGTTTTTGGTCCACATTCTGTGATAATATATGTTGCATCTTTAGTAATAGGGCCTTGCTGTCAGTTTTTTGGAGGACAACCAAGAGCATTGGCAAAAACCCTATGTTGTTTGGGGGTCTTTTGAGACCTCTCTGACCCACAACTTATCATGAATTGTCACATTCCTGTTATTTCTAGTACCGTTTTGTCAGTGGCTTCTAAGTGGAATAACCTAGGGCATTTTTGTTGCTATTTTTCCATGATTTCCTTTCCATATACTTTTCTGCATAGGGACTGTCTACTATTATTCTTTTTTAAAAAAGAAATGTTTTTGACATATTAATGACATAGGAGGTTCTTGTCTGACTTCATCACATAATCTTAGGGTTTTTCTTTAAGTCCCTCAGACCCTGCTATATTCTATCCTCTCATGCCCCCCAAGTATTTTTCCCTATTATTCCCTCCTTTACCCTACCTGCCACGATATCCTGTATCTCCCCCTTGAAAGCTTTCACCCTAACCATCCCTTCCCTTCCTACCTTTACAATTGGTGATCCCTTTAAATTTTATGACTCGTATAGTATTTCCAAGCCAAATAATTTGATCAGGAGATCAGTGATAGCATCTGTGTATAACAGAGAACATGTGCTGTTTGTCTTTCTGTGTCTGAGATACCTCACTCAATATCGCATTTTCCAGTTTCATTCATTTACCAGAAAATTCAATAATCTCATCCTTTCTGATGGCTGAATACTATTCCAACATGCATATATACCACATTTTCATTACCCATTCCTCCGTTAATGTACATGTTGACTGATTCTATTTTGTTGCTATTGTGAATAGAGCTGCAATGAACATGGATGAACAAGTGTCTTTGTAATAAGATGTAGAGTCTTTTGGGAATATTCCTAGAAGTGGTATGGCTGGATCACATGGTAGTTCCATTTTTAACTTCCTGAGGAACCTCCACACTGATCTATAAAGTGGTTATACTAGTTTACATTCCCACCAGCAATGAATAAATGTTCCCTTTTCTCCACATCCTTACCAGCATCCTCAGTTGTTTGTGTTTTTGATCTTCGACTGGGTATCAAATAGTAAGAACATACTTAATCTTACTTGGGGTGATCCATATTGATTATTGACAGAGTTCATAGTAGTAGGAATATAAACAAACTCTATATTAACTACCTCTTGAATATTTTCTTATTGGAGACTAAAAAGTTCCAATACCCATCAAAACAAAAGTTAGGTCCAATCTCTGTCCTTATCTCTGTCATTCAGGAAGTGCTCTGGGTGGATCCATTGATTTCGTTGTTAGAAAATTGTTGTTAACATTTAACAAAAATTTCCAAAGAAAAATTCAGTTTAAGGTTAGGGTACAGGATTGAGGAAATGGCTCAAGTGGGTGAAGAGTTTGCTGCGTGAGCATGGCGACCTGAGTTTGGATCCCAAGCACCCACATGAAAATCCAAATGGATAGTATGTATGAAATCCTAGGGATGGGAAAATGAAAACAGGAGCCTGTTAGTCAGCCTGTCTAGCAGAGTACATGAGCTTCAGGCCAATGAGAGATGTTGTCTCAAAAAAATGTGGAAAATGATTGAGAAAGACATCTGATCATAGTTTTTCATACATATGCACACATGTACACACAGGAGAATGTACAGAGAGGGAGAGAGAGAAAGAAAGAAAAAGAGAGAGAGAGAGAGGCAGACAAAGAGAGAGAGAAAGGACAATGCCAGCATCAGCCAAAATGGGTGGAGCTCCCTGCAAGCCACACTGAATAGAGACATGAAGTCACTCCAAGACTACTATCTTACAGCTAATGGGGAATTACATCTGAAAGTTCATCTACTCACATGGGCATATTTTTCAGTTGACAAACTCAGAACGTTCACATTTTGCTTTTACATTGGAATGTGCAGTCACAGGCTGCCCTAGAGCACTTGTCTCAAATGAAATCCTCTCAGGAGGTTAGGAGACTGTTTTCCTTGACCTCACAGCAAGCTCTTCTTTAAAGGTCTTTTCCACTGAGAGCTAGTTGCACTAGTAGAAATCCATCTGGAGGGCTTGGCACAAACACCCCAAGGAGATAGCACAGGGTGATTCAAGAGACTTTTGACTTGATATTTAACTTTCCAGTATTAAAAGAAATTCAGATGAAAATTTTACAGTCCTAGAATGAATGCTGGGTAATGGTCAAAGATTTTCAGAGCTGTGTGTACTTACTAGGAATCCCCAGGCCATGGGGATCCAATCTTACATCACAAGGATGTCTTGCTTTCCAGTTGATGAGTGAGCCCTGTTCTGGGTTTAAGGCCCCAGTTTCTGCTACACCTGTATCTGTGTTTTTCACAAATGTGCAAACTCAATGAGGATGCTCACTAATCTGTCACTGATTTTAAAGGTTAAAACCTGTTTTGGATGTAATTCAGAGCATAAAACAGGCATCAAAGCCATAGACATTCGCTCCTTGTAGAACCCCAAGTTCTTCCACACTCAACACAAAAAGCAGCCATGCTTGCCATTCCCTTGGCAAATGCTGCAATAAAGCCGACCAATGCCTGGAACCACATTTGAAATATGCTTAAAAGGAAACCCATGCATTTCAGTGTTCATTCTTGTGAGGGCAAACAGACTAGCATCGTGAAGCATTAGGCAGCCTCTAAGCTTGGACCGTGAGAACCTCCCTGTGTCGCCTTTCATTTGGAGGCAGCAGGGTAACTGCACAGCTTTTCATGGCACTCCAGGGAAGTGTATGGAAATGTTACAGGAATGAGCTGCAAATGGGAACCTGGCCTGCTGCCAAAATGCATCTTTCTCCTGCTTCAGCAGTGTTTCCCTTCAGCACTTTGGATGTGTTCTAGGTCATATATGACATTTATCAAGCAGTAAGTTTAGAAATATGAAAAACATAGCAACTACATATGCAACGTTGACAACTGATCCTTTTCCCACAGAGCTATGTGCCAGGCATCTTTCTTATTCGAAATCCAACTGGATCTCCTCCATTACTTGTGGTTAGAAAACCCACTGTATCTCCTCCATTACCTGTGGTTGGATGCTGTCACTACAGACCCCAAGGTGGCCGCTCAAGCACCAAATCTTATTCTTGCTCACATAGTTGTCTTCTTCTATAGTACTTCCCATGTCATACATGATAAATTCCTGTACCAGAACTGCTGAATAAAAGTGTGTGTGTGTGTGTGTGTGCCTATTTTAGATTTCATTTAATTTATTCTATATCACCCAGGTTTTCATCTATAAATGTTTGACTCAGGAGAGTATATTTTCCCTTCAGAAATGTGTGCATGTGTATAAGCACATGTGTCTGTAGGTGCACATACTTATACAGCTGTGTGTGGAGGCCAGAGGAACACATTGGGTATCTTTTGCTCCCCAATGAATGGTCTCTCACTGAATCTAGAGCTCGTGGTTTCCTTTGGCTGGTGGTTTGCAAGCCAGACATAGTCTGTCTCTGACCCTTCCAGTATTGATATTACAGGTGTGCTATCACAAGTAGCTTTTACATGGATGTTAAAGATCTGAACTCTAGTCCTCATGCCCACACAGAAGGCTCTTTCCAAGTCATCTCCCTATCCTTGGGTGTTGTCTATAATTTTGACTTAGACAATCTGATCAAAGTAATACATTTAGGGAACGGTCTTTAGAAATGTGAATTGTGGCACTTATGTGGCCAGCACAGCCTTTGCTTCATACTCACAAGGTCTTCATATGAAATCTGTGAATCTAATGAAATCTCCAGTAAGGAGAGAAAAAATCAAAGGAATAAAATATTCTTTCAGAATTCTTATTTTTCAGAATGACTCATGTGAATATTGTTTTTTAAATTTTTATTGTTATTTTCAACACTATCTAATCTAATATCAGGCTAGCCTAGAACTCATGATCCTCACACTTCTGCTTCCAAAGGGCTAAGATTACAGTCCTGCCACCATCCTCAGCTCTTCTGTGACATTTCAGATTCATATGTGCTGCTTGCTCGGGTGCCCTCACTCATAAAACAGATTGGAAAAGGACTTCTCAGGGGAGTCCCAGGCCTTCAGTTTTGCCAGGAAAACACGTAAAAACAGGAATGTATTCCCAGCGCATTTTTCCCCTGAGTAGAGCTTGGTTGAACAGACGATTCATAGCCAAAAATTTTCAAGCAGAACTCCCAGGGCAGACACTGACTTGCATGGTGACCTTGGCCAGTAGCCAGGGCACTGTGAGTTCATTTCCTCCTCTGCAAAATTAGCAGAACACTTACCTACATCCCAGATGTCTGGAGACTTAATTAATGTCAACTTTTGTGTAAAAATGAAATGCTGTTTACCCAATAAATGCCAAGGAATCCAGATTTTTGTACTTCCCCACTTGGCAAGCAGTACAGAATGGAGAAGAAAAAATACCCACTGACTAGAGCACTTTGTTGTATCAGGGATTTTTGAGCCTTTCTTCAAAACTTATTAAAAATGGATGATTGGAACATCAGCTATGGAAAAGCACACAGGAAAGGCTTCACCAAGTTTTACAGGACTTGCGCTTGCCAAGAATCTAATGTGGGCTTTAACTCTGTCTCTTTGCAAAGTAAAGCCTAAAAAATAAGGCCAGAGTTTCATGCACAGCAATCATGTTCCTCTGCCATGCTCTGAGGTTTCAGACCAGACAGTTACCTCAAGATTCTTTGATTAGATGTCTTAGACTTGTGTTCTGTGATCAGAGGGAGAGATCGTCATGTCTTCATCTAAATTTTGGAGAAAGAAGCTTATGTTTCCATTTTGCTTTCTGCCTGTCTTGTGCCTGCATACATTTCAATGAACATTTATTGAATATTCATTATGTGTAAGTGAATATTCTAAGTAAGCACTCTGAATATCATGGAGAACAAAATAGGAATAGTCATGGAATCATGAAATGTACTTTGAAATCCTGTCTATCAAAGCAAGCATTCTAGTCAGAATGGGAAAGGTTCTGAGGGACCTGAAAGTTGCTGAAATTGGTGATTGTCTCTCTAAGGAGTGGAAGTGCCTGCTATGATTAGATGGTGGAAAAATGTGTTGTTCCTCAGAAAGATTAGTGTATACAGAAAGCAAGAAAGATGAGAGGCCATGTAAAGTTCACTGTGGTCTGATCTCCTGCAGCACAGGAGGATGGAAATTGAGGAATTTGAGAGTCTTATGCCAGGATATGCAAAGACTAGATTCATTTTCTCTTTGTTGTCACTCTACTTGGAATTTGGAGTCTGGGTAGGAGGAGTGAACTCCTGGCAGATATCCAAGTTGGAGGTCACAAAAATTATCACTCCAGAGTTAGTAGTGAGTGAGCTGAGGGCAGCGACAGGAGCTGCAGAGGGAAACAGAGTGTTTCACAGACTTCTAGAAAACAGGGTGAGCTGAATGTAGAAACTAAATATTTTGTTAGGGAAGGGAAGGGCCAGGAAGGGAACACAAGATTCTAGGCCCATGAGTCTAGATTCTGGGCTTGGAATGTATCAGTCAGGAGAGTGTTTGGCCAATATTTGCACAAAGCCCTGGGTTCGATCCAGAGCATTGCATAAGCCAGTATGGTATGGTGGTCCCAGCACTAGAACGTGAAGGCAAGAGAATTAGAAGTTCAAAATCATCTCTGGCACATAGCTCATAATAGGGCAGTCAGAGATTCATAGGCCTTGTCTCAACAAGGAAGGAAGAAAGGAAGGAAGGAAGGAAGGGAGAGAAGAATAGAGAAAGAAAAGGAAAACCTAGGCAGAGAGGGAACACTGAAAAGAAAGACATGTTTCAATTCAATAAATTTTCAGTGCCTTTTCTGATATATCTTGTGAATAGAGTAGGTTAAAGGCATATGCAGGAGTCTTCAAATCCGTATCAGGGGGCTGAAAATGTAGTTCAGTAGTAAAGTACTTGCCTCGCTTGAGGTCCCAGGTTTGATCTCTGGCAACACAAAATGAAATGATTTGCACTGAAAGAATGAAATTCATGTTCTGGAGAGACATGTCAGTAGTTAATGAAAGAGGAAGTAGGGCCCCAGTGGAGACTGAAGGGAGGAAGAGGAAGAGGAGGAGGAGGTGGGAGAGTCATCTTCAAAAATGTAAGTGTTGTGTCAAGCAGACTCTCACACTGCTTGTGAGGACAGGAGTGAATTTACTGAAGTAGCGTCTATGCCAGGCCATTTGTCAATCTGTCAGGATTAGGCCTGCATACAGCTGGTGCTGTCCTGTAACCCCAGCTCCCAGGAGGCTAAGGCAGAAAGATCATGATGAATTTGAAGCCAGTCTGGGCTTCAGAATGAGAAAATGTCTCAGACACAAATCAAGAATCGTGCATATCTTTCAACCTGTAATTTAGCTTTGGAGAGATTCACTTTCTACACACATGTATAAACAAATGACACATGGATATGGATGCTGTTTTAATTAATGTTGAAATCATGTGACACTGCAGACAACCTCATGACCTACACAGTAGGCATTTGGCTAGATAAATGGTGGTAAACGGATGTATAGGAATATAGTGCAGCTGCTAAGAATGTTCTTCAGGGCTGGGAGCTAGCTGCCAGCTAAAGTGCTTGCTCTGAAGGCATGGGGATCTGAGTTCAATCCCTAGGGCCGTTTTAATCACAGTTCTAGGGAGACAAAGACAGGAAGGTACCTGGTGCTCACTGGCTAATGAATTGCAGGCAGTGAGACAGTGTCTCAAAAAACATAAAAAGTGGGCACGCATGAGGAATGACACCCTAGCTTATCTTCTGTCTTCCATACACTCATATGTGCATTACGGACAGATGAGCACGCCCGGGTATACATATGCAATTGTTCTATCATATGTGTTCACTAAGACACTGTTAAACAAACACTTCATATCTAGTAGGTCACCATACAATTAATAATAAATAGCCGGACTTGAATGTGAAATGCCCTGCAGGCTCTGGCGTTTGAACAATTGGTCCCCAGCTGCTGGTGCTGTTTGGGAAGGTTGTGGAACCTTGAGGAGGTGGCAGTGGGTCACTGGGGGAGGGACTTGAGTTCTCATGGCATGACCTTACTTTTTGCCTGCTTTCTGCTTCCTGACTGAGGACCAATGTGACCAGCTGCCTCACACACCTGCTCCCATGGCTTCTCTGCCACAGTCCACTGTACCCTCCAACTCCAAGCCAAAGTAAACCCTTTCTTTCTTTTTTTTTTATTATTATTATTCAACTGTGTGCATGTGCGTGTGTATGTGCGCGCGCATGTGTGTGTCTGTGTGTGTGTGTGTCTGTGTATGTGTAGAACCACGGACAAATTCGCGAACCACCATGGACGCCTCCACCTCCTTCTGCCCCGGGATTCACAGGCTCCGCCCTACCAGGACCAGAAGCGCAGGCCGCCCCCGCTTCTGCCTGGCGTCTATACGTGGGATCTGGGATCCGAACTCAGGACCTTCCGCCTGCAAGGCAGAAGCTTAACCCCTGAGCCACCTCTCCAGCCCCTAAACCCTTCCTTTCTTAAGTTGCTTCGTGTCAGCTATTTGGTCACATTGACAAGAAAAGTAGCTAACCCCAAATATAACCGTTTGTATGTCTGTGTGACTTTAGTGCAAGAGAACAAAGGTAGAGGCGTGCAGAAAGGAATCGTGTAAGGAGGAGAGCAGCTTTGGACAGGAGCACCATCAATGCAGCCAGGGACCTGGAATGAGATGTTCATACAAAGGAGGTGGTAGATGAAGGACAGAGGGAAAATCACAAATGTTTGGGGCATGGGAAGGATAACAGGAGCAGATCACGTGGAAGTGGAGATCATACGGGGTGATATCTAAGACACAAGGGAATGAACACAAGAGGAAGGATGCCTTTCCCCAGAGCTACATGAGTGTATGTAATGGTTTGCTTCAGCTGTTAACTGGGAGGTAGGCCTTGGGCACTCCTGCAGATTGCCCTGATTGCCCTAATTGAAGTAGGAAGCCCTGTCCTTTGGTGAGTGGTATGTAAAGAGGAAAGAGCAAGTAAGCATTCCTTGCTTCCTGAACTTGGTTGTCAATGTGACAGTGTCTCAAACTCCTGCCACCGTGGCTTCCTTACTGTGATGGATTATTGTCTGGAATAGACTTCTGTTATCCCGGTTTGCTTTTGTCAGTATTTGTCATTGTCATGGTAAGACAGTGTACATTCGGGCAAGAGTTCTTTCTTCCAGCACAAGTTAGTTGTATACATTTTTGGAACTTGCTGTCATGTTCTATCCACCATGCAGCTTATAGAAATCATGTCTTTCCATCCTCCTCCCACCCTTATCCCCTTGCTACTAGCAAGTGATCATCTTTTGCCATGTGTAGCATTCACATTTAAGAGAGATCCTGTGGTGCTTGTCCCTCTGTGTCAAGTGAATTTCACAGAACACCATCACGTCCTGTTCTAGCAACTCTGCTGCAAATGGCAGGATTTTTTTTTCTTCAAGACTGAATAATGCTCCATTGTATATTTACACATCTCACACTTTCTTTACTCACCTGCTAAATGACGCCTAGGCTGATTCCTTATCCGCACTATTGGGAATGGCGCCACAACAGGCATGAACATAAGGTATCTCTTTTGTCTGCTGACTTCATTTCCTCTGTAAATATACCAAGAAAAGTAGTAGCCTCATCATGTGGCACATCTACTTTCGGTTCTGTGAGGATCCTCACTGCTGTTTCCATTGTCTGTACTCATTTGCCTTCCCACTGACTTCACACGGCAGTTTCTTTTTCTCCCCATCCTCACCAGCATTCACATTTTAGGATTTTTTATTTTTATAAAATCCAGCCTAATTAAGGTGAGATGGAATCTCATTATCGTTCACTTTACATTTTCTTGGTAGCTGACAGCACTGAGTATTTTCATTTAAGTATCATCACTTGTCTTTCTCATTTCTAGAAGGGTCTGCCCTGATTATTTGCCTATTTGACACTGATAACTTGCATTTTCTGCTGCTTCACAATCTTTCTGCAGTGACAATGTGAGAGACATAGCCTTCTATGAGTTAAGTAGCTGGCGATGCTCTGTCCTCCTCATTCAGGGGTGTCTCCTCACTCCGCTGCTTCCTTATTGTGGTTCTTGGTGGGCTGTAATCCATGTTGTCATCTTGATTTCTTTTGCTTTCTGTGCATTTGGAAGCCCAAACAGAATATCCTTGCCTGCACCAGAATTCTGAAATTTTCCTTGTGTTCTTCTTGAACACAGAGGTGTTTCAGAGTTTTGGGTCTTATATTTAAATTTGTAATAGATTTTGAGTTATTTTTGTATAGAATGAAATAAATAATCTTGCACTGCTGATAGTTTTTCAAATGTCATTTAGTTGAAGAGGTTGTCTTTTGTCCAAGGCATGGTAGGTTTTGTGCTGTTTGTTGTTATTTTGGTAAGAACCAATTGGTTCTAGGCATATGGGCTTATTTTGGCTTCTCTTTATTTGGTTCCCTTGTTCTAGATGTCTGTTTAAAATTACTTTCAGTGAGGGTTAGAGAGATGGTTCAGGAGTTATGCCTCTGACTTGAAAACAAAAAATCTTGAGTTTGGATCCCAGATCCCACATAAAAATGCTAGGCAGAAATGGTCTCCATCTGTACTTCTGACTTGGAAAGGCAGAGCCTGGGAAATCCCAGATTGCAAGCCAAAAGGAGACAGAAGCAATCCATTATGATTCCTGAAGTCATCCTTGGTCCTCCAGGGACACATAGTGCCCTCTGATACACACACACACATACACACACACAATAAAAAAATTAAATAAATTACAATTTCAATGAATTCTACACTCTTCTTTTCTTTCTTTAAATTTTTTCATTCTTTCTAGAGAAGGCTTAGAAAGTTTGGAGAGACAGCAAATTAAAAGCCGGAGGAATTAAGAGTTGTCCAATTGTAAACTTGTAAACAGGACACTTGGAAGACCTCCCTGATGGAGAGGATCTGAAGTTCTATTGAGTGGTGTTGATAATATGGCCCAAGCTTTACTACAATATTTATCCTTCCTTTATTTTGACTAATGCAAATCTTACCTGAGGCAATACAATCACTGAAAAAACAATGCTATTTTTAAATAAAATGCACTTAACACAGAAAGCCTGGGCATCTGATGAATTTCTGGTTAAGGAACTTTAGATTAACCCCATTTTGAAAGTCATAGAGCAAGATGAATAGAAAGAGAAAGGGCAGAGAGTGCTGGAAATGGCTGTCAGAACATCTATCAAACAAGAGAAATGACTGCAAGATTTATTATCAGCAAGTACAACACAAAGAAATAAAGAGGACTGCGCTTGTGGAGAAAAAAAAATGAGTTCAAACAATAAAGTAAACCTGATTTCTCTAAAATTCTGCATTAACAACACTGCATGAAAATTGAGAAATGCCTTCAAAGTCCTGCTGACAGAAATCTTGAACATAATATTATGTGTCCTAAAAAAAGTACAAATGTGAAAGAAAAACAAAAGTATCTTTTAGAAGAAAAGTAGGATGGGGATGGAGAGGTGGCTCAGGGGTCAAGCCTCTGCCTTGCAGGCGTTAGGTCCTGAGTTCGGATTGTAGACCCCACGTATAGACGCCGGGCAGAAGCGGGGGCGGTCTGCGTTTCCGGTCCTGGTAGGGCGGAGCCTGTGAATCCCGGGGCAGAGTAAACAAGGAGGAGGCAGTCCATGGTGGTTCCCAAATTCGTCCGTGGTTTTACACACACATACACGCACACACATACATACACGCACACACACAACATACACGCGCACAATTGAATAAATAATAAAAAAAATTTAAAAAAAAGAAGAAAAGCAGGATATGATAGACACAGGTGTCAACTTGAGAATTGAAGACTGGGCATAGTTCTGAAGAATTAGTATTGAAGTCTTGAATGAGGCTGCAGGAGATTGTCTAATTAATAAGGAAGACCCAGCCTATAGTGGACAAATATCCATGAGCAGGAAGAAAAAATGGAAGATATTGATCCAGGGAATTGGCATTCTTTGATATACTTGAATAGACTCTCTTAATGGCAAGTGTCCCTCTTTCAGAAGCCCTGTGGATATGGTGTGGCTAGTTCCCCTGGCCCTGGTGTTAGAATGAGCTCCCTTGATAAGCTGGACTAAGATAGTAACTGGGTAATTACAATCCAAAATAAAGTCCTTTATTCCCAAAAGCCATTTGGTCATGAATTTATCGGCAACGTGCAGGCAAATTGTGACACAGATACTGAGATTTTAATCTAATCCAAGTTTAAAACTTTGAGTAATTACACTGACATAGTAAAGCCAAACACGTCTTCTTTCAATCAGAAAAAGAAAAGCAATTAGGAACATCAGAGAAAACAAAGGTCTGTGCAAAAAAGTCTTGTTACAATAATAAAGCAACATCATGAAATATTAAGAACACAGATGCTACTAAGACCACAGAAATAATCCAAGTTATTTCTTAAATTGAAAAAGCAATTGCTGATAGAAATACTAAAACATATTATTAGCTATGACTGGAAAAGTATTCAAGGAATGGCAAAAGTAATTTACCTAGACTACCTTCGTTATGGTTGCATTTTGGTGTCAACTTGACAGTTGTAGATTTTGGGGGGCCCAGCTGTGGTTGGAATGGCCCCTGACAAGTCTGCAGGTACTTGATTGATTGCTGTACCAGCCCATAGTGGGTGGTATTTTCCAGTGGTGGACAAAATAATAGGAGGTGCAAAGAAGAGAGATTTGATCTTCTCTTATTCTGTATTCATTTGCCATGGAGTCCATTCTGTGAGTGTCGTTGACTTTTAGAGCATCATGGCCTTCTTTGTTGTTGCTGCTGCTGCCTCCATTCTTGGCTGACTCGGAGCTTCATCTTTTCCATCATGTGGCTGCTGTTTCTGCTGCCTTTAGAGCCTGGTCTCTAGGCCTTGCTGTTGTTTGCTGTTCATGGCTGGCGTCAGAGCCCAGCTGTTCTTCAATGACGTCAGAGCCCAGCATTTTCCACCCTCCAAAGATGTAAAGGCTTGAGACATTCTTGGGATCTTTTGGCTTTGTGGAATATTCTGGTCAAGAGCAAGGTGGCTGTGGGCAGCTACTTTGAAGGACACTATTTTTTTATTGTGAGTTATTTTAACAAACTTATTTATATATATATATTATATTATATAGATTCTGTTTCTTCAGAGAATCCTTTGGGACTACCTGTTTCAGTTTCATTCTGTGTTGCTATTATAAAATACCTCACCCCAGCAATTTATAAGAAAAAGGTACTATTTCAATTCATAATTCCAAGTTATACAGTTCATCATGGCATGGAAGTAGCAGCAACAGCATCTGAGAGGAGTGATCATATCACATCTACAGGAAGGACAGAGGATAAATACTATTGGAATTGCTGCATTTGCTACTGATAAATACACAACCAAGTAAATTAAGGAAACAAGGGTTTTGTTAAATTTATATACAGCTGTCAACTTGCTGGTTGAGGATAAGATCTGGGCACATTTGCAGAGAATTAGTAGGTGAGTTAAGCCCAGAGCAAACCTGCAGGAGATTGGCTAGTTGATAGGGAAAACCCAGCCCAAGGTGGGAGGGACTAGTCCCTGGAAAAGTGAATAAGATGTGGGGAACTGGTTGAGAAAGTTGACGTTCTCCTTTATGCTTGGCCAGACATGCTGGTCTGGCAAGTGAGAATTGTCCCTCTCTCAGCCACTTTGTGGATATAGTATAGTAAGTTCCCTTGACCCTTGCTGGGTTCTGACAGCTGGATTAAGAACTATAACCAGACAATCATGAGAGAAAATGAACCCATTTTTGTCTAAGCTGTTTTTCCATGATTTTATCAGCAACCATAGAGGCAAACTGATACAGGTTCACTGTGGCTTATGGTTCTGGTTATAGTTCAGAGTCTGGTTGATAGAAAAGTTTATATTGACATCAGGAGTCAAAGAAACTGGGCATTCCTTATCCACAAAAATTTCTGAAAGGGAGGTAAACCTCACTTGTCAGTTTCAAGTCTGTCAATTATGCAGAAATATGCCCAAGTGTTGAAACAGGTTTCTCCATTTGAGTCACCTGTCCAGGGAATAGCTCTACCCACTAGTACAAAGGTCTTCCCTAATCAATTAGATAATCTCCCACAAATTTACTTAGGGATTGCCTTAACTATTAATTCTTCACAGATGGGCTCAGAGCTTAGCCTGCAATTATCAAGTTGACACCTATACCTAAGTAACATACTTCGCTCCTTCTCAACTTGACACAAAAACACATTATTCTAAATCATTACCTTTCAGCCCTCATCTCCATAGATATTACATTTATTTTATGATACGAAATGCAATCAATTTAAAAGTTACAGACTATCTATCCCTCCTACAATGGACTGGGACTTCCCACATCAACAAATTCCGCCAAAACACTCCCTCTTAGGCATGCCTCAGCACACTCTGGTAGTAGAATGTGTTTGGAAAGTGACATGGTTGTTGCAGAGATTGCAATCAGCATATCCAATGTCTTACACAGATACCTATTTGATATGGTTGAGATTAATCCTGATTGTCAACGTGATGATATTTAGAATCACCATGGAAAGAAATCCCTTGGCATATCTATGAGTAAATTTCCAGATTAGGCTGATTGAGGTGGGAAGAGTCACCAGAAAGTTGAGTGGAACCATAGCATGGGCTGGGGTCCTAGGTTGAATAGAAAGCAGCTGAGCACCAGCATTCACCTCTCTTTGTTCACTGATGTGGACATCATGTGACCAGTCGACTTACCTCCTGCTGCTGTGCCTTCCCTGCTGTGATGGACTGTGCCCTGAAACTGTAAGCCAAAATGAACTCTTCCTTTCTCAGGTTGCTTTGGTCAGACATTTTGTCACAGCAATGAGAATGGTAACCAACACAAGGAGCACTAGTACATAAATCTACTCACTTTGCAAGAATTCCCCAAAAGGTACAGTTTTTGAGACCTCCAATCTGCCATATGCAGAGATATAAACTTGTTCACTTGTATATCCACTATTTCATGTCATTTGATGATGTTCCCACATTCCTCCCTTCCAAACCTTCTAATGATTGCTTTTTCATCTATACTGTGTTGTTTGACTTTGCTTTTTTTTTGCATGTACGCATGTGCATATTTGTGTGTGTGTGTGTGTGTGTGTGTCTATGTGTCTATATATGTACATGTCTTTGTATGTCAGAGGGCACTGTATGTGCTTATGGAAGCCCAAGGATAACATTGGGAATTAAACTGGATTGCTCTTCCTCCTTTTTTGCTTTGCTCCAGAATTTCCCAGATTCTGCCTTCCAGTTTTTTAAATTTTTTTTATTATTATTATTATTCATTCAACTGTGCACATGTGCGTGTGTATGTGTGCGCGCGTGTGTGTGTGTATGTGTAGAACCATGGACGAATTCGCGAACCACCATGGCCGCCTCCACCTCCTTCTGCCCCGGGATTCACAGGTTCCGCCCTACCAGGACCAGAAGCGCAGGCCGCCCCCGCTTCCGCCTGGCGTCTATACGTGGGATCTGGGATCCGAACTCGGGACCTTCTGCCTGCCGGGCGGAGGCTTAACCCCTGAGCCACCTCTTCAGCCCTGCCTTCCAGTTTTAAAAGTGCAAGTCACGCCATTTCCACCTGGCATTTTTATGTGTGATCTGGGATCTGAATTCAGGTCCTTCAGCTTGCAAAACAGAGATTTGACCCCGATCCATCTCTCCAGCACCTTCTTTTTCTTATAATTCTTACTATTGTTTATATTTTCATGAAATAAGTTGTAATTCATGAAATAGAATAGAATAGTCATAAGATGATATCCAGAGCTAGTTGTTTTGTGTTAGCACAGAATGCTAATGAACACCTGAGTGAAAAGGTCAGTCTCCTCAAAGGGTGGCAGTGCTTCTTTGGATGAGAAAAGAATAGTGGCTTCCCAAGCAACAGAACTGTCAACAATGCATTGGACTTAAATGAAATATTTCAAAGGCATTATCCCAGAAGTGTAGAATAGTCTCCTATTCTCTCCACTTTAAGCATTATTTTACTTATGGTAGTTCAGGTTATTCACTTTCACCCTCTAACTACTAGTTATCTTTATATGGCCAAATTATATTTAGAGATTACATTTACCACATGCATGATGCAATGTGTTTTGTAGAAATGGTTCTTTGATGAGATAGAGACCATGTAAGGGAAATCATTGAGAAAGCCTGTTAGGATCATTTCTTTTTCCATCTCTGATTAAGTGGGTTCATCTGAACATGCCCTAAATCTGTTCTGTCCTTAGATTGCCCCACGGAAATACAGGAGGCTTCTGAGTCACTAGTTTTGGAACAGGATGTGATATTTACAATATGGTTCAATAAGAATTGTGACCAGCAGACAACCCTGTTAAGCACTGTGGATGGGTGGGATCAGCGAGAGATCCCCCAAGGTTTGAGAAGGTCATTAGTGAGACAAAGAAGTCTCAGACTCCAACCTTAACTTCCATCAGCAAAACCTTTATGCATTGGGTATTGTTTCTCTGCCTCTCTCTCTCTCTCCTCCCTCTCTTCTCTCTTAGTTTTAACTAAGGAAGAGGAAGAAAGAGGTCTGTGTTCTCAATAATTCTAAAGAACCCAAATGTTACTAGGTGTGGCATATACACTCAAGTCTTGAACATCGGTGAAGCCACGTATTGAATAATTACATGCCAACTCAAAGACAGAAGCAGAGACTTTTCTATTTAACATATAAATATCTGGTTTCTAGCAAGACACTCTTACAACACATCATTAACACAATTCAGCATCTGTAATAAATTCCACTGAGAGATAAATTGACATATTTTAATTCTCTTGGTAATCTGTGTTAATAAAAGTGAGAGAATTCAGCTCTAAGGCCATTCACCTCAGCTCTTCACTCAGCACTGTGGACTTCTGTGCTTATGGACCACCTGCATGTTCATTTTGAACTATGGGCAGATCTGCAGGTCTTTCTGCACATCTTGCAGAGTCCTCTCAGTGTGATTTGAGGAACAAAGGTTTAGGTGGAAAAAATTATAGAAGAATACACATTCAGGTTCAGTAGTTTTGGAATATCAAAATGTATATTAGAATTGAACATTAATTCAGACTTAAATATAGTCAAAGCTTAAGATTTTTTTGATAAGTCTAACAAAATACAACATTTTTTAATTGCCTTCTTATCTACATTGTAATATCGGTCTCTTGGTAAATTATTATGGTTAATTAATTGATAAATTATTGTGATAGAATGATCCTATTCAAAATAGTATAAGCTAATTTTATTCCAAAAAATAGTAGACTATATATTTTTTAAAAAATTGGGATATTAGCTAAACCATCTTGGATGGTTTCTAAAAGCATTCATATGGTATAGGAATTCAGAAAAGAGAAAGAAAGAAAGAAAGAAAGAAAGAAAGAAAGAAAGAAAGAAAGAAAGAAAGAAAGAAAGAAAGAAAGAAAGAAAGAAAGAGAAAGGAAGGAAGCAAGGAAGGAAGGAAGGAAGAAGGAAAAGAGGGGAAAAAGGAAGGGAGGGAAAGATGTGAATTTAGAGATTAGTTACAGCCTCATTAATAACTACAGATTTCATTTTTTTGTTTCTCTATTGAGGGAAAAACTGATATTTTTGTGCTTTTTAAAAGATGATAATAGTTATGAACTAGTCGTCCTCATCATTTGTAATGAGAAAGGCTAAATTCTACAAAAAAAGATATGTCAGTGGAGCATGGAATTCTGAAATTTTCATTATGTCCATAAATAATCAATCAGTTAATTATTGAAAGATACCTGTACACAATTAAGAACTCAATTTTTCTTTATTGCTAGAAAGGTACAGATTTTTCAGCCATCTAATGTAGCATTTTTGTGGAAAACCAAATTAAGAGATTATTCATTTATAAAGGGAAATGAAACTATCCCCTTGGAGTAGCTCAGGGGATAGAGTGCTTTCCTGGAATAAACAAACATCCCTATAATCCCAACACCTTTCTCATGAAACCTTTTCTCAAAAGCAAAGCAAACAAAGAAAACTGTTAGAATAGAGTGATATTTAAAAAGGAAAAAGGGGAGTAAGGGTCCCCCTGTTTGTTTTTTAAAGTGATAGCTGTACTTAGGGACACTAACTTTTCAAATTCTTTTTCCTCATTGTGGCATTTGGTAAGGCGGACTCAAACGTATTTGCTGTCTTTTTCTTGGGGTCTTTATTCTCTGTGACTGGATTGCACTTTCCTTTTTCCTCTGTGCTTAGAGTGAAATGACCAGAGGGAACCAGTCCCCAGTGCATTCCATATGGCCATGGCTCTGATGGCGGAACCCAGGCTATTCACACACAACTCAGCACTAGGCACTTAGCTGGATGGTTTGGTTTATCTAGAGCCCTGCTCATAAAAATCATTTGTTTGCTCCTGAAGTTGTTCAGGGGCTCAGAAACAATGTTTGGAAGTTGTAATGTGTAATTAACTCAGTTCACTTTAACAACCTAGTCTCAGACCTTTTCGTTTGG
The DNA here is from genome assembly GCA_023101885.1 of Typhlomys cinereus. Lineage (NCBI taxonomy): Eukaryota > Metazoa > Chordata > Mammalia > Rodentia > Platacanthomyidae > Typhlomys > Typhlomys cinereus. Next base: position 6,404,965 of record JALPQD010000015.1, read on the forward strand.
ATGTCATGAAATCTTCTAAATATTTAAGGATTTTGAAGCTGACAGTATCTTTCTTGGTTTGCCTCTGGATAACCTCAAAACTGCCTGTGGATAAAACAGTACTGAGAGCAGACAAAGATGACAAAAGTCTCCCTGAAGCTATAATTATTTCAATTATTTTATATTTTTTTATTTATTTACATCCAGAATTTGCATATATGTTCAGACCAGAAATGGGCAAATTTTCTTGAAGACAGCCTGTTGCAAAATTCAAATTTTTCTTCTCAGTTTCGGGCATAATTTAAAGGCATTTCATGATAAAAACCAGATCCTTATATTTTTTCAAGACTTTTCCAATACCTTAGAAGTCAAATCATTTGAAACTGATTTTATTCACTAATGAATCACATGAAACTGAACAGCTTCATTGGCATAGAAGATTCAATTCTGTCCATTTTCCTATCTTTAGATCTCTTAAAGCATCTCAGAGCAAAAAACAGTTTCACAACTTTATCTTCCCACTGCCTAGTCAGGCCAGATGTTTCCTTTGGGTATTTATTATAAGCAAATGCCAACAGGCCTCCTTCTACCTCCAAGAGCCAGGAACATATTTATAAGCCAAGGAGGCTCACACAAACTCATACGTGAAATACCAAGTTTCAGTGGCACTTCAGACATCATATAAATTACAAAACTTACTCAAATTTTAGGAAGAAATCCTCCTAGGAAGAGAAATCTATTGCTCTTTGAACAGATAATGCACAATCATTTAAAAATACTTGTACCCAGCCTAGAAAATACAAAATCACCCCAGTTGCTCACTATAGACTTTTAAAATTGAAACATGCCATGAATATTCTAGAAGAAAAAGGCAAGTACTAGAACATGAACATGTTTACACATATAAACCTATTTTACCAAGTGAAAGGAAGAGGGAAAGAAAAATAAAGAAGAAAGAAATTGGCTTTAAGAAAACCATTAAGAGACAAATTTTCTGTTTTTTTTTTTTTTTAATTCACTAATGACTGTGTGGCATCATGAGGGCCCAGAATCCCAAATTTGTGCATTAAATGTATTATGTGTATGTTCATGCATGTGTGTGTTCCTACGTGTGTGTACATGTAAAGGATAGAGGACAACCCTTGGTGCCAGCCTTGAGGTGCCATCTACCTAGTTTTTGAGACAGGATCTCTCACTGTCCTGGAGGTCAGCAGGTAAGTTAGGCTGGATGCCAGCAGCCCCAGGAATCCATCTATCTCTGTCTCCCCAACACTGATGACGGGCACACCAACATGCTCAGCTTTAAGTAACTAAATTCAGTTATTTATTATTCATCTGATGTGCACATGTGTAGGTGTATGAGTGTTATGCATGTGTTTGGTTCATATACATATGAGTATGTAGTTGTGCATACCTGCACAGGCACTCACAGAGGCCAAAAGAGAAAGCCATGCTCTTTCTCTACCATATTCCTTTGAATCAATCTCTTGATAATCTGGGAGCTAGGTTGGCAGATAAGAGAGTTCTAATGAGTATCTCATCTCTATCACCACAACTCTGACTTTACTGGTATATCCACAGCACAGCCCAGCCCAGTTCTTTTTTTTTTTTTTTTTTTTTACATCAGAGCTAGGATCCAAATTTAGATTCTCATGTACACACAGCAAACATTCTTACCAACAGAGTCATATCTAGCCCTGCACATGGATTTTTTTTTTTGATATACACTTCTGGGGATCAAATTCAGGTCCTTATGCTTGTTAGGCAAGCATTCTACTTACTGAGGGGTCTCCCCAGCCAGCAGTGCAACTTTGAATGCATAGCTGAATGAGGTCTGTGAAAAAAACATACTTAAAGAAAGTGATTGATAAACACCCAACATTAACAAGTTTCCTAAAGCTAATGCTTTCATTGAGAAAATCACTCTTCATATTTTTGCCATCATAGGTGTATGAGTGTACATGCCCATATGTGCATATATCATGGCTTGAAATGTAAGATGTCCCTCACAGGCTCATCTGTTTGAATCTTTAATTCTTTGGGAATTTTTGGTTGGAGGTGGAGCCTTGCTGGAGGAAGGCAGTTACAGTGGGTGGGTCTTGAAGTTGGTTGGCCCCACCCTGCTTTAGTTACTCTGCTCTTGAACTTGCAGCAGCACTCAGTCAGCCTCCATGTTGTCTGCAGTGCCCTAGTCACCTTCAGCTTCTGCCAGTCAACCATACCTTTCCTGCCATAATGGATAGTATCTCTCCTCTGGAACCGTAAATTGAATAAATCTCCCTTTCTCCCTCAAGTTATTGAGTTTGAGTGGTGTCTTATAACAACAAAGAAGAGTAACCAATAGAGTATGTAAGCATATTACTCCTGGGGAAAAATTAAACTACAATACTTTCAACATAAAGAAACAAAACATGAAGGAAATAAAAGTGTGGGTATTATCAATCAATTTTAAATTCATTCATATCAGTTGGAATACTTTCTCTTTTGTTACTGACTTAAGTCAAGCAACTTAAGGAAGAAAGGGAGATTTATTCAATTTACAGTTTCAGAGGGGAGAAACAGTCTTTCATGGCAGAGATGATATGGTTGGTGACTAAAGCTGGAAGCAGGCTAAGTCACTGCAAACATCCTGGGGGCTCTCTTATTCTGTCTTCTGTTCTATAGTCCTTTTTATCTGGTTAGCTACTGGGAGGTTCTAATCAGATCTAGGGAGATTCCCATTAGATCCAGGGCTGGTTTTTGTATTGTAAATGTATTGATCTGGATAATCTCTTTAGGTAGTCTGATAGCTGATATTAGTTAATGCCAGGTGTGGTCAAGTTGAGACCCAGGATTAACTATCACAAGTCCACCCCTTGTCAACTTGACACCAGATCATATTTCCTTAGGCTACTCTTAATCTCCTCATAAAATAGTAAGATTCATAATTCCCCTAACATAAATATCCATGTACAACCACACACACACATCATTTTTCCCAAGATAAGTGACAAAGTCCCTTGAGAAATGTCTTAGTTTTTAGTGTCCCATAACACAATATCATAATGTACATTACAACATTTTATCACATAACTATGGATTAACATTATGTTACAGAACATAAATATCTTCTTAGCGCAAACCATACTCAGTTCAACTGTAAAAGTCTCAGTATAAATTATATCATTAGTCCTAACACAGTCTAAAAGTTCAAAGCCTCATGTAAAATCAAAAGGCAAGTTACATACCTCTAACATACAATAGCACAGAATAAACATTCACATTCCAAAAGGGAGGAATGGGGGCATATCCAGGAAAGATCAGTCTTGTTATGGATAAACTCCAAATCCTGAAGCTCCAAGTCCAACAGGTGAGCCAGATCCAAAGGATTTTGGTTTCACCCCTCCAATGGAGCTGTCCAAAGAATAACACATCACTCTCTTGGACTTCCAAGGTATACAGCTCTCTTTGGCAGATGTCTCACATTGTCTCTGGAATCGCTAACATCTTTACTTCTCACTGGAAAATGAGGCTTCAATTCCACAGCACAAACTTCCCTTCTTGGGCCTCTAAACTAGACTTTCTGCCACATATTACCTGTATTCTGCCATTCTCTGAAGCCTTGGAGGAGGAATCCATGATCTCCTTCCTCTTGTATCTTTGATGCCTCTGAAGCCAGGAACACGTGGACAACTTTGACAAATTTTGCTGTTGCCTTGGGTTAGAGATTTCCCTTTTAAATCACAGCTGATTCAGCTTCTCTGTACTGACTAAAGCAAAAATCTCTTTTTCTCCTGGGTGGTTGCCTAAGGGAAGAAACAGACTTTTGCTTTGGAATTCCACCCTTTAGCTCTTTCCTTCCAAAAGGTTTTGCATTTTTATGGGTGGTAAACTTCCCTGAGGAATTTGCCCTCAGGGGCAGCCTCCTCTATTATCCAAATTGAGAGTAGGCTTTGATTTACTAATGGAGCTAATCTCTTTAACACTGACATTTTATTCTCTGCTTCTTTCTGGTTTAACTCTCTAAGATTGCCATTGTACTTTTCTTCATCAGACCTCATATTTTCTTCCTGATTTCTTGCTCTTTTTCACAACTTCCTGATTTCTTGCTCTTTTCACAACTCTGAAGACAACTAAAAAGTAGCCATATCACATTGTTAAGACTACATTGCTTTGAAATTTCCTCTACCAAACACTCCAGTTTAACTTCAGACAAAACTTTATTAAGCTCTCCGTCAACACATGACTTCATTTGTCACTTGTCCAGTTCCAAATATGGTTTCTGTTCCTCTCTGGACCATTGAAGCTGGACTTCCACTGTCTGCATCTCTTATAACATTGTTCTTTTTGGGGCTCTCAAAAGAAAGGCCCATTTGGCCCCATCACAAAACACAAAGACTTCCTAACACAAAATCCCAAAGTTCTCCATATTTCTCCCAACAAACAGTTCCAAAGACACACTAGCCACATCACAGCATTGGCCGTACTGCTGGATACCAATTTCTCTCAATCTCACAAACAGCTTCACATTGTGGTAACAGATAGCCTTAATCTCATAGCAATACCCCACTCCTTGTACAAATTTCTGTAATAGTTACTCTCAACTGTTGCTGTGACAGAGTATTCAAAGTCAAGCAACTTAAGGGAGAAAGGGAGATTTATTCAGCTTACAATTCCAGAGGGGAGAAACAGTCTCTCATGGTAGAGGCAACATGGCTTGTAACTAAAGATGGAGGCAGGCTAAATCATTGCAAACATCCTAGAGGCCCTCTTCTTCTGCCTTCTATTCTATGGTTCCTTTTATTTGGTTGGCTACTGGGAGGTTCTAATCAGACTTAGGGAGGCTCCAATCAGATCTAGGGCTTTGTATTGTAAATGTATTGATCTGGATTATCTTCAAGTAGTCTGATAGTTGATTTTAGTTAATGCCAGGTGTGGTCAACTTGACACCTAGGATTAACTATCACAGAGTATTTCTTCTTATAATCTGCCAGACAATTTTTTGTACACTATAAATGTTATTTAAATTTATTGTTTTTGAGCAAGGTCTAATGTGTCCCAGGTTGACTTTTAATTCTCAAGGTAAATGAAGATGACTTTGAACTTCTAATCCTCCTGCTGAGATCATATGCTTATGCCACACAGATTATGCAATTCTAAATTGAGCTGTGGGCCTTCTGTATGCTACGAAGGCATTCTACCAACTGAATTTTATCTCTATCTTCCAAAATCAGTTACTATTTTTTAGAGGACTCCTTATTATTTGCATATTTGATGGATTGAGGCAACATGCCAAGGTTTGTATTGAAAATTGACTAGTAGAAGAACAATAATAGGATAAAAGGGATGAAAGAGCTTGGAGCCAAATAAATTGTATACATATTATAGGCAATGTCTCTATGTATCATACACATGATATAAAAGCTTTAATGCTAACTATAAAATGTGGTTATTTGTGTTGTATATAAGAAAAAGGTTCTAGAGTTCAGGTTGTGAGAGAGGACTACTTTCCTCAAATTTATAGGGTTTTGCAGCTCCCAAGGAGCCAATTCTACTTTTCATATTATACTGGTAGGAGTTTTTGGAGAAAAAAAAGCCTCTAGTCGTTTCCTACAGAGTTGCTCCTCCTCAACCAAAGACATACAAACTGTTCATAGCCTTCTACTTGGAAGGATTACATATCTATTTAATTTTTATGAAGACATCATAAAAAGACGAAGACATCTCTTAAGATAAATTGTGTCACAACCTAATTTCTCTCTAATTTCTGGCTGAGCAGTACCTATCAAGAGTTAATTGATTATCACTTCTTTCCCCTGCCTGAAATTGTCTCAAACTCTTGAGTCCAAGGTTCTGAAATTCTATGGCCTCAGAATCTCTTCTGAAATCTTGCATAAGAGTAAGGACCACAGAGATACTCCACTCACAAAAGTCACACATTGTTGATGGTTATCATAATAAAAATGAACACAGAAAATGTCCCAATTATTTATTCATTGATTTATTTAGAAATTGCAATATAAAGTTCACTAATAAATATATTAATATAAGTGACATTTTAAAAATAATTACCTTTTTGAAAAAGCAAAATGAATATGAAAGGAGTGAGAGTATTGCATTTGTTTTTGTTTTTTGTAGCTCTGCTATGTCTGGATTCATATACAAATTCCCATAATTTCTGCCGTGACACGCCATTTTATTGAAGTATGTTAAAACCCATATTGCAGATCAGTAGTTATACAATATTGAATACTATTTCCACAGTTCTTTGGATATTGTGTCTATTCTTTGGTAATAAATATAAAATTTGACAAATAGAATTCTTAAGGGTTGGTTAAAATTTTAATTTCCTAAGACAAGCTTCACATGGACCAGGCTGACCTGAAAATTGATAAAGAATTAAAAATAACTTCTGGTCCTCCTGCCTGCCATTTCCAAGTCCTGGGAGTAGAGGTGTGCTCTGCCACATATAGTTTAGGCAATGCTGGAGATAGAACCTTGGCTGTAGGTATGCTAGCTGAACTTTGCCCCTGCCCCAAAATGTCCTTTGAAATATTTCCAAGTAATTCTCCATACTTGGCATATCAAAATCTTTTGGTGGTAATCTTTAGAAGGATATTTATCCCTGTCATAACTTGCAGTATTGCTTGTTACAAAACTCTCAGTTTATGAAGCTATATTTGACCTACAAACATTAACACATTCTAAAATGTTGATACCAAAGCCATGTTGCTCTCCACCATATCTTGTTGACAAAGTTGCAAGGTATCAGGAAGCTGCTAAGATCACAGTGGTGGATATATGCTTTTCAAAATTCCAATTTTCACTTGTAAAGCTCAAAGTTTATCATGCACAACACACTCTAGCACACTATCAGTTCGTTTCCTTGAAGTGACAGGTTCCTTTGCTTATTTTCAAGGAAACAACTCCCAAATCCTCATGTGCGAAGATCATATGCATTTTTTACTTAGACAATTGTTCAAGAAAAAGGTAATGGTCACAAAGGGGCTGGCTCTAGATGTGTCAGTGCTTTTCCTGGCCTCTCTCTGCCCTGGAGTATCCTAGTGTACAGATCAAGTACTATATACACACAGCTCATTTCATCAGATGCATATTAAAGAAGATATAGATCAAAGCTCTTGATCATGTGCATGCTTCATGTATTCTCTAGATGAAGAAATGGAGAAGTGAGATTTCTCTAGGAAGGGCTAACAGATAAGGAAAATACCTGAAAGACTAAAATTTTCTTTTTAAATCAAGTGAGACCAAAGGGTTTTCTGGGTCATAGGAAAAGAGATGGTGAGTGAGTTACACTATAATTTGGAAAAGTGTTCCCCAGACACCCATGTGCCATGGGCATAGCTTGGCTACAGAACTGTTGGGAAATGAAACTCTTATGAGGTAGAGCTAGTGGGAGGAAGTTGAGTTATTGGGAATGTGTCCTTGAAGAGGAATCCAAGACTCTGGTCTTTTTCTTTTCTTTTCTTTGCTTCCCGTTACTATGTGGTGGGCTCCACTATATTCCCGCTTAACAGGGCCAATCGAACACAAACTGAAACCTCTGAGTCAACACAGTTTTCATTACAGGGTGTTTTATTATATGATGGAAAGCTTATTAACACATGCTAATTAAAAATTAGTTCTTATACATTTAATGTTCAACCTCTGTCTGTACCACGGTGAAGATACTGGACTGAAGAGAAGAGAAATTTCTCAGGGCCAGTTAGTCATCTACTTTCCTATACAAACCTAGAAAAATCTTAGCATGATGCTAATACAGATGAAACTATCCTGTTGTGGTACCTATTTGGGTAATACTCTGGATATTACTCTGAACTAGGGACCATCCTCTAACTAACGGGCTAGCAAACTTCTCATATAAAATAGCAATTTGATTTTATGATCCTTGCAGGTTCTTTTGCAATTACCCAATTTTATCATTGTGGAGATAAATTCACAAAAACAAACAAGCAAGCAAAATAAAAAAGTTGACCAGGATATTTAGATGCCATAAAATATATGTCACCAAATATGCCTTTGAGTTTTTTTCTAGCAATTAAAAACATTTAAAATAGGGTCCTAGAGATGGCTCAAGAGTGAAAGTCTTTGCTTTGGAAGCAAAAGAACCTGAGTTCAGATGCAAAATCCCATGTAAAAACATATGGATAGGAATAATGGTAGACTTAAATCCTGTCTCTGGAATGTGGTTCCTGGAAAACCACAGAGCAAAGCAATAAAGAGGCAAAACAATCTAGGATGGTTCCAGATGTCAACCTTGAGGCTCCATAGGCACACATACTCAAGACCCTTCTTGTACACACATCCCCACACATATGTACTTACACATGCATGTTTGTGAAAAAAAATGCTTTGTAACTGAAGATGTGGCTTAATGGTAGAGTACTTGCCTAGCATTTGAGAGGGCTTTGGTTCAAATCCAGTGCCAGGAAAAAATCAAAACAAAACAAAACAAAACAGGATCTTAACCCCTGGAATCCTACATGATGGAAGGAAGAAACAGAGTTCCTTGAATTTATTCTCTGACTAGTACCTGTGTGCTATGACATGAGTGCCTGATCTTTCTCTCTCTGAGTTTCTCTCTGTGCCTGCATTTCTGTCCGTGTATCTAATTAAATAATAAAGAAGAAAACAATAACTGTCTTAGAATACAGGTCAAGCAAAACCAGGAGTGACCCGGGTTGTATTATGAACGTACTTGAGCAAATCTCCTGATTTGGACAAAGTATGGCCTTCTGAGCAGATTTCTACTGGTTTGGACATTGGGAGACCTTCCTTAGCAGATCCCTGTTTATTTGGACACTGTAACTGACAGATATGGAGATAAACAGAGATATTTTAACGTTTCCTACTTTATTTATGCCTTTATCTCAGGCTGACCTGAGGTCAACTCTGCAGCTGGGACTTTTAGTCAGCGCACTTCACGTCGTGGATGACAGAGACACAAGCCATGACAAAAGGGAGGTAACAAAACAAAGTAAGTACAGCACAGCAGTACAGTGTGACGACAAGAGGTGACGCTTTCATGAGATTTCCCAGTTCTCATCTGCAAAGCAATTCCACAAAAAAAGTACTTGTGCCAAAAAGAAATCGACTAAACCAACTCTCCCCCCCCACCTCCCCATACACACACACATTTGTCTCCAGGCTGAATGAAGAAAACAGTCAAGTGAAAGCAGACGCTTGAGTTTCTATAAGCACCTCAGTGCAGAAGGCTTGCCTATCAAATGTGCTGTTGTGACCCCTTAGATTACACAGGTTTCCTCTACCCCAGAGATGCCCTTCCTGCCTGCTGCCACTCAGAGCCCAGGGGTCTTTAGCTGTGGTCTGAATTGTATCATGTCCACAAAGACTCCCTTGTCTCGGCTGTGCCTCCTGTCTGGATTCCTAGCCAGTCACTGACGATAGTATTCACTGCACAATTATATGCTGATTTATAACGTCTTTCCTGCTGTTTTCTTAAACAGCTTTTTGACTTCTGAATAGGAAACTGTAAATTTCTTGAGAATCATAATCCCTTTTTGGTTTGCTTGTGCTTTCTAGATTCTTTCCCGGAATGTCTCATTTATGGTCTGAGCAAACAAGTACAAATACTGGGAGAAAAAGCAGCATTTTTGGCTCAATACCTTCATGAATTCTCCACTGTTGTGGGAAAAAAATTTTCAGTGGGATTTCTCATTACTTCAGATTTTATTTTTCCATGTGTTAATCTGTCTGCCTATCTATCTATCTATCTACTTATCTATCTATCTGTCTGTCTGTCTGTCTGTCTGTCTGTCTGTCTGTCTATCTACCTTTCATATGCATGTGCAGGTGCACGTATGCCACAGTGAACATGTGAAGGTCAGAAGACAACTTGCATCCCTGAGTTCTCTTCTGCCACTTCATGCATTCCATGGATCAGACTCAATTCAGGTTGTCATATCGGCCAACACACATGCGTCATCACACATACAACAAGACAAAACAAACAATGAAATGTGGTTGGGCTGCGGATGTAGCTCAGTTGATTGAGTGTTTGCCTACCATGCACAAAGTCCTGAGTTCAGTCTGAAATAAACTAGGCGTAATGGTGCACACCTGCAGTCTTGGCACTATGGAGGTGGAGACAGAAAAATCAGGAGTTTAACATCCTCTGCTACATAAGAAATTCAAGGCCACCTGGAATGCATGAGACCTTATTTAAAATAGTGTCAATACTGTAAAAACTTCTCCGCTTTCTAACTTGATCTTCATCACAATGTAATGGGAAAAAAGGGTGACAAGCTTAATTCTTAGAGAATAAAGTCAGAGAGATTGAAAAGCTTAACAAAACAAAGTCACAGTAGGCATGACAGACCTTTCCTGTCATGGCAAGTGCATCTGATTCTTTTGTCTGATTACAGCCCTATTTTTCTTGTTTGTTGGACAAACAAATAGACCATGCCTGGAGTGTAAGGGTAGCATCACCACACAGTTAACATCCCTCTCCTTCCAAACTAGTCCATTCTCTCAGCTTGGAAAATACAATGCCTCATCTATCAGTAATTGTCAAATTTATCCATTGGAAAACTGATCCATGCATAGCATCATATAAACAAAATGTGGTGGCACATGTCTGTAATGCTAACACTCAAGAGGTGAGGCAGGAGGATCAGAAAGAAGTACAAGGTTGTGCATAATTGCCTGAGTTCCAGGCCAGCCTGGACAATATAAGATCCTGTTTCAAAAATAGAAAACAAAATTAATGTTGTTCCATTTGAATTGGATAAGACAACTGGAAAAGGATATGCTCTATATTTTTTGTTACACATATAGTCCCTTATCTTTGAAACTTAAGACCATTATTTCCAAATGCATACTTCTAATTGTTACTGTCAGCTTGATAGTAGAAGCTCCTTATTGTAAATCTAAACTAGACCTGCCCGTCATCTCCATTCAATTCCATGAACCCAATTTGAATTTTACTGTAGTGATAACCATTACTATGAGTCTTCACTCTTGAATATTTTAGCATCTCAGAAAAAATGAAATACAGTCACTGTGCACAGCAGCTCTCTAGAAGGCTCTTCTCATATAACTGAGACTTCTGTGCCTACAGGTCAGCAGGACCGGTCCTTCTCACTGCTGTTCCTGGCAGATGCAACTTTCCTCTGATTCTGAGTGTACCAATGTCAGATGCCTCATGAACTAGACTCAAGCAATATGTGTTCCTCTGGAATAGTGTGTTTTGCTTGATGCAGTGTCCTCAGGTTTTCTCATCTCTGAAAAGCTTTGAAGTATGTATCCCACACCTCCTATGCTAATTCATCATTTGGTGAAAATTCAGATGGACTTTTGTGACCATGTTGTGGTGAAAAGTGGGTGCTAATGGCTCTTTAGATGTGTTCCCTGAAGTGGAGTTGGGGTCTTGGACAGTTCTATTACTCATTTTTTTGTGTTACTGTTGTATTATTTCCTACAGCAACTCTGAAAGCTAGTGTTCTCACTAACAATAGCCTTGTCAACACATTAATTATTTTAAGTAGTTGTTTGAACAGTGTTGGAAACAACTTATAGTGACTTTCATCTGTTTTTCATTAGTGACTAGTGACAGCGTCTTCTCATGCAATCATCAACTGGCAATGTGCTTGCATCTCAAACATGAGGACCTGAGTTCAATCTTCAGAACCCATGGAAAAATTCTGAGCATGATGATGTGCTTGGAACTCCAATGCTGGGGAGACAGAGACCAGCGGATTCCTGGGGATCACTGACCAGCTAGCCTAGTCTACTTTGTGAACTCTGCAAGAAATTAACTTTCTGTGTAAGCTAGAGGATGGAGTTTATATCACCAGAACCCATGTGAATGCTTCATGTGTGTGGAGGCCCACCTCTGGTTCTAGAGTTCAAAAAGTAGAGACAGGGGTTCTCTGAAGTAAGCAGGGTAGTGAGACTAGCTGCAATTGGTGAGATCCAGGTTCAGTGAGAGATTCTGTCTCAATGAGTAAAATCAAGAGTGACTGAGGGACACATCCAATGTCAAGGTTGGGCTTCCACATCTGTCCTTACACACAGGTGAGCCACACATATGTTAATACACACACATGCACATGCAAGCACACACACACACATACGCATATACAAGCACATATCACATCAAAAAATTGGAAGGAGGGAGATGGCATTTATGTAACTACACCCAAGATTGATGTCTGGGCCCCACACATACCTGTATGTGCACTTGTGAACACACAAGCATACACATGCATCCACAACTTTCACTTTCTATCCAAAGTCTCTGTCCCCATATGTCCACTATGCATGTGTTGTGAATGGTAGATGTGACCTTATAAGACCACTTGTCAATCAGCAGATCCACAACCTCTTCCTTTCGCTTGTTCCCATGTTCAGTCACATAACTGACATAAAACTCTTCCACATTTATCCTAAAAGTTTTTATTCTAAATTAAGGTTGTAGAAGGAGCACAATTCCTAGAGTGTTTGTCCAGCAAGCACAAGTCTTGAGTTTTATCCCACGATCACAAACCCCAGATGTTGTGAAACACACTGATTAAAGCAGGAGAATCAGAAGTTCAAGGTCATCTTAGCTTAGGTTATTTGGGATCCCATCTCAAAAAAATTTATTCCAAATTAGAAAATTCAAATAACTTGATAAATTGCTACCCAATCTACAGTGTTCTCTATAATTTATGAAATGCACCTATGCCTCCTGCTCTCCTAATTTATCGTTTTATTTTCTGGAGTAATTATTGAGGTGACAGATAAAAGTTGATGTACATTCTAAAGTATTCTTTTTTAAAGAATCTTCCAGTGTAATGCTACTGGGTCCTTGCACCTCATCAGAGAGGAGGACCCAGAGGAGAGTTTGATATGCACATTAAAGGATGCTCTGGGGATGGGAGGGGGAGGCACTGGGGGATGGTGAGGGAAGGGGGAGGGGAGGGGGGCACAGGGGGATAGGGGGTTGGAGGGAAGGGGGGACCGGTGTACCTGTTAAGTTTGTATGCGTGCAAATAAAAAAAAGAAAAGAAAAGAAAAAGAATCTTCTAGTGTAATCTCAAGTGACTATTTAAAAGGGGACTTAAAATAATCTTCCTGATATTATTCAAGTTTCTGATGATGTCAAATTGTAGCCCTACTGAAGAAAAAGCCATTGCATCACACCTCCTCTCAGTCCTGTAAGGCCAAGTAAGAAGGTCTTTGTAATATCATCTGAAAAAGAAAAAGAGGGGACAGAAGGAGGAGGAGAGGAGGGGAGGGAGAGAGCACTCTCTTCTTGGGAGGCCCATTCTGACACAGGCCAGAACAGAAGCCTGAGTGTGATAAAGTCTGATCCATCCCACCTGCATTAACTCTTGCTATACTTGAATTATTACCTTTCTTCTGAGTATTTTCACTGCAATTTTAATTATTTAGTCTGGTTTCGGTCACCTGTCAGAAATCACAACATAAATTGCCTCATTTCAGTATGTTTCTATGGAAACCACTGAAAACAAACAAGGTTTGGCATTAAATTATTCCAAAGCATGCTAAGGAGAGCTTTCTATTTCCTTAGTGTTGGCCATGCTGCCTGTATCTGTGGCCACCCGTGTCTGTGACCACAAGGAAGTCATTGTTTGGGCAGCCTGGATTCCTTGGGAGCAAGTCCGCAGAGTGCTTTCCTGGAATGCAGGTTGCCAGACCCCAGTGAATACACAAGCTTTTAAACACAACAGTTCCTCCTGGCCATCTGAAGCTGGAGGTCACATCTTAATCTATGTTTATGATTCATTCAGGCCCAGAGGAAAGCTTAAGAGGCCATATGTTAAAATCTTTCGAAGAATGGCACCGCCAGTGCATGGAAATGGTCCAGTCAGTAAAATGTTTGCCACACAAGCATGAGGACCCAGATTGATTCCCTAAAACCTAGGTTAAGGAAAATGAAATGGACATGGTGGCATGCAATAATCCAAGTGCTGGGGAAATAAAGACAAGTGGTCCACCTAGAGCTTGCTGGCAAGGCAGATCTGCCAAATCAGGGAGCCTCGGGTCTCAGTGAGTGACTTTATGTCACAAAGTGTGGAGTTCCTTCATTGATACTCAGGGCTGATCAAACTTTTACTTATATACATGTGCACACACAACAGACATGCACATGCCCACAAGTGAGTACTACCTAACTGCTCATGGCATAGAAACTGCCCTTCATCCCTGCCCTGCCTCCTTCAGCAGTCTATTCTTTCAGTTGCTGCTTGCTCTTTCTGCCTCTCTGATGATAGACATGAGCTCAGCCGCTTCCAGCTTCTGTCATTTGCCGTCCCTACCCACCATGCCTTTCCAACATAATGGACTATAATCTCTTCTCTGGACCTGTACACCAAATAAATCTTCTTTTCTACCCTTTAATGAAAAAAGAAACTGTCCCTCACAATGTTGGGTCTGGAGAGAAAGAAAAGACCACAGAAGTAATATCTACCAGCTGTTGTATTGAATGCTAAGGACTAAGTCTTGCTGATTGCTTCAGTTAGTACAAGAAGTTGCTTTCATATTAAAGAAAGAATCTAGGTCTCATTACTCTCCAAGAAGCTGTAAGGAATGAAGGAAAAAAATTATCCCCTAGAGAATACATTTGCTTCCATATTTTGGAAAAAAAAACTGATGATGAGTCTTTGTTAGATCACATAATTTGCTTTCTCTCCAACCACTCACTCATCAGAGTCAAAATGTTAAATCTGAATTTATTCTTTTCTTTCCTCTGTGGATGTGATGGTTCATACAGGACCTATTATCATCTAGAAACCAAGATCTGCTACGGGTTTCCAGATTGGATTAACTATTTTGGGAAAATCCCATCCTAAGTGACATCATCCCATGGGCTAGGATCCTGGATTGAATAAACAGAGAAAACAAAACGAGCACCAGCATTCATCTCCCCTTGCTTCCTGTCTGTGAATGCAATGCAACCAGCTGCCATCACTTCCCACCATGACGGACCATACCCTCAAACCATGAGGTGAAAAAACTTTTCTTTCTTTCTTTCTTCTTTTTTTTCTTTGCCATGGCAAGAAGGAAAAAAAGACAGTGGGTTTAAAATAGAGGCCAGTTGGGAAACACTGAAATATCAAGGTTGTTGGGCTTATAAGGATGGTGACTGTCAAAAGTGTTCATGTATAATTATTATGATACCAAGAAGAACCCACTGCGAAGGTTCCAGGGGGACATTTGTATGTTTTGAATAGAAAATAGCAGGAGACTTGTAGAACAAGAACAAGATCTCCAGAGGGAATAGTGTATCTGAAACCAGCAAAATCCATCGCTTGGTAATGCGTCCTTCTTCATCCCCTCCCATCCCCTCCCTCCTTCCTATTCTCTCTCTCAGGTCTTATAGCTGGCTGGCTGCTGAATTCTCAGCTACTAACATAACAAAGTTTGCACTGGATATGACTGGCTGCTGAAGTTTTCAGCTATTGTCCAAGAAAGTGAAGTTTGCAATGGACATGGTTTGCTAGAAAAAGACCAAAATTCAAAATTTCAAATACCATTATTTTCATGTGTCACTTTCACACCACTAATATGATGGAGGTTTTGGTGTTCAATCACCAAGCTAAAAGAGCAGCCGCCATGTGATACAGAGTTCTGTGATGGGTATGTTGCATTTTACTTTGACTCCAAGGTAAGCCTGAGATCTTTACAAATCCAAAGCCATCCTGCAGCCACATGAAAGATAAAATAAAAGATGTGCAAAGACTGTCTAAGTGAACAAGACCTCAGTAACCTGCAACCTAAAGCGATCATGTAAATGTGGGAAGAAAAAAGAATAATTCTGGAAAAAGGTGCAAAATAAAGGGAGAAATGGGCCCTCAGTTAGTCTGTCTCAGCACATTTATTTCTTTCTCTCTTTATCTTTTCTTTTCTATTTTTCTTTTCCTTTTTCTCTTTTCTGTGCTTTTTTACCTACCTTCCTTCCTTCCTTCCTTCCTTCCTTCCTTCCTTCCTTCCTTCCTTCCTTCCCTCCTTCCTTCCTTCCTTTCCTTCCTTCTTTCCACTTTTTCTTTCTCTCTCTCTCTCTCTCTTTCTTTCTTTTTCTAAAGACAGGGTCTCATGTATTTCAGGCTGGCCTCAGATTTGTCATGTCTGAGGATGACTCTGAATTCTTTCTCTGTTTGTCTCTAGCTCTAGAGTACTGAGAATACAGGAGTCCTACTTAATGCCTGGTTATGAAATAGTGGGAATGGAATCCAGGGAATCCCTGCATGTTAAACAAGTATTTTAACCTTTGATTTCCTTTCCAGTCCCTTACCACATTTCTTCCTCCAGTTCAGGTCTGAAATGGAATGTATGGAGTAAAATGGTTAAGACACCATATCCTCCCTGGGGCTGTGAAACTGTATATTGACCAGCCACAGTGGTTTTCTCATCTGATACCTGTGTTCTTAGCTCAAGAATTGCACTGCTTCCAAAATTTTTCATTTTAATAACTTCATAAAGATTTCTTAAGTCCTAGAGTAGGAACCTTTTTGCATGTGTGTTTGCATCAAGGGGTATGTGCATGTCTGTATACATGCTTCCATGTGAGAAGAACATGTATGTGTGCAACTGCATACACAGGTATCTTTCTTACTTGATCTCTGTCTACCTTATGTGTTGAGAAAGGGTCTCTCATTGAACCTAGGACTTGCCAACAGCTAGCCAGGTTCTTCTGGATATTCCCTGTCTCTGCCTTCTAACTGGTTTTTTTGGTTTTTGGTTTTTTTTTTTTTTTTTTTTTTTTTGGTATTTCAGGAAACTGCTGTGCCTACCCAGATTTTATATGGATTCTGGGGATCTGAACTCCAGTTCTTAAGTTTTCAGGGTAAGCACCTTATGCACTGAGACATCTCTCCACCACAGATAGGAAGGAATTGTTTTAATTTTTCCAGTTGTCACTTAGATATGGATTTTGTCATTCTTAACCTTTCCAAACCTGCCAAACCTGACTTTAAATTATCATTCTATATACCAAAATGATATTTAAGCTTATATTTGTAGCATATCATCCTAATATTGGATATTTAAATCTTACAGGCTATGTGCATGATAAGTAGATTCAGGAAAGATGTTTCTTCAAAATCATTGCATTCAGAAAAAAAAAAAAAAAACTCTCCTTATGAACTGTGAAAGTTTTTGTGCCTGTTACCACTTGTTATGAGACATCAGGAAGCCCAGAGCAAGGGCATCTTCCACCTTTCTTCAGTACCATGTTATACAGCAGATATTTGGGCATGTCCGTTTCCATGTTAATTGATGCCCATTTCATTCACTTAATTTTCATTCTTGTTTCAGAACAATGCTTCATTCCTCCTATAGATCAGTGATTTCAAATCCTTGTTGCAAACAGAAAGTATGAATTATGAGTAAGTTCTGTAGATTACAGCATCAATAAATATCCCTATTGCTATACACAGAATGTACAGAGGGCATCAAGGCAGAATGAAGTAGTGACAAATCTTGGTTCTATGACTTTAGACATTGCTGCGTGTTCTAGGAGAAAGAGCATTTCTTCCCTTTATACTCCTGAGAACAACGAGATGCCAGTATTGGAACTACTACCAAGGAACTAACACTCCTAGAATGAATGGAATAATTAGCTCCTTTTTTAGAGGTTCCGGATTCTGCTTATTAATAACATATTGTCTCTTCAGAGTCTAAACTCTTTTCAGTTTAAGGAGCTCACAGTTGGCCTTCACTCTCACACTCATATCAAAATACAGATAATCCTCTGCTTAGTAAGAATGAAACAAGCAAGAAAGGGCTGTTTCAGGGCCAGCTGAGGCATTGTGATAAAGGAGAAGACTGGTTAAAATGATACTTCCTAGTAAAAGATAAAGATTCTTAGCAGAAGATGCTTTTCCAAATTGTCTGAGTGGTTAGCTGAGCTTTTTCTCCAGTCTCTTTCCTACAGCTTTATAGAATAGATTTCTCAAATAGACACTGTAAAAATCTCACCGTGCTCCCAGAAGCAAGGCATTCATGTCCCAATACTGACAATATCGAAGCTGCTGGCTCCATCTGAGTCTCTTCTGAGGAACTGGTCACAGCTACAAACTCCCAAAGCAGCCATAGAACTGAGGGGAAAATGGCATGGTCTCTGTTAAGCACTTTCAACCTATAATCAACAGCCCACCACCTGATCTTTCAAAGCTGGGGTAGACAAGTTCCAGATAAGTAAAAAAGAAGATGATTTACATTTTATAGATCTTTGCTGAAAGAGCTATGGAGCAACACTTTAGGAAAAAAGAATTTAAATCCAAAAAAGGAGTGAGATGCAATAAGAATTAATGAATAATAAGCAAGGTAGAAAATCTCTCTAGCTTGAGAGTAGAAGTGAGAATGTTTAGGGGCACAAGGGATTAATGAAAAGTGAGGGGAGGACAAATAGATGGTAGTGAGGCAAGAGGACCAAGTACTGCTAAGAAACAATATGTGAACACAAAAGGACAAGATTAACAATGATAATAACCAGTCTGATGAATAGTGTTTGGGATTCCCAGGTTAGCTGGTAAAAAGGGGGGAAACAAGCAGTAATTAACTTGTCATTCACAAAATTAAATGAAATTATATCAAATGACAAAATAGAGCCTTTTAAAGAGCTAGAAACAGATCTTCCACATGATCCAGCTTCACCATTCCTGGGTGTTTACCCAAAAGACTCTAAGTCGACCTGTCTCAGACATATTTGAATATCCACGTTTACTGCAACACCATTCATAATAGCCAAGCTATAGCACCAACCAAAGTGTCTATCAACAGAGGACTGGGCGAGAAAGGTGCAATTTACACATGGGATTTTTTTTTTAATCATAAAAAGAGCAATGTCATATCATTTAGAGTAAATGGTGGATCCTGAAGGTAATCAATCACATGGTATGAATCAAGTCATTCTCAGAAAGACCTATGTTCTCAGTATAAGTTGTTCCTAGATTTTATATAGATACATGAAATCATGTATGCATATATGGCTTGAGAGTAGAAGTGAGAATGTTCAGGGGCACAAGGGATTAATGAAAAGTGAGGGCAGGAGAAATAGATGGTAGTGAGTTATAAGGGGATATGCTCAACTTATGATTATAACTTGTGTGAAAATGTCCTGATATAACAGAGTATTATGTGTAGCAGTCTCGGGGTCCCACGGAGACCCTTTGGGGTGGGGATAAGCTGGTGCAAAGTCAATGACACAGACTCCGGGAGTCAGGCGAGTGGAAACAGCAGGCTCGCAGGCTTGCAGACAGGCTCGTTTATAATAAGTATGGGGCAGACTATATATCCCACCCAGCATCCCATAAGTCCCAGCGTGAGGCTTTTTGCTGTGTTGTCCTGTCCGGGTTGGTCCTCTCAGCCAGGTGGTTTGACGTCAGCACTGGGCACAGCGGCAGGTTCTAGCTTGGGATAGTTGCATTCGCGCATGTGGCCCACACAGACAATACAGGCCTGCCTGGTCCGTTCCTCTTACAGTTATGTACAATGAATACAAAAAAATTTAAAAATAACCAATCATTCTTAAAATGCAAGGGTAACCACTAAAAATATTAATGTATAGATTCCAAATGGATAGTGGAAAATAAAATGGAATTAGATCTATTCTCCAGAGAGCACAGAAAATGAAAACACTGAGTGAATGTTATTATGGCAGTGACAAGCTATGAGAGTCCCTAGGTCCAGGAGGGCAAGGTTAAACACCCACTTTTTTTTTTTAAAGTTTTTTAAAAAGAATCTTTATTGATGTATAAAGTCTGTCTTCTAATTAATAAGACTCTTGAAGAAGCCTTCTTCTCAACTCCTCTATCCTGTCCTTATCCGATTTTTTTTTAACATTTTTTATGATCTCTGCTCATACAAACTTAATAGGTACACCAGTTCCCTCTCTCCCTCCTCCTCCCCCCACCCCTCTGCTCACCCTCCCCTCACCCTTCCCTCCCCACCCCCCAGTGCCTCCCCTCCCCCAATCCCCAGAGAATCCTTTAATGTGCATGCCTGACTGCCCTCTGGGTCCTCCTCTCCGATGACATACAAGGACCCAGCGGCATTTCCCTGAACCCTTTCCTGTGTTCCTCTTAAGCATAGGAACACTATTTTGGCTGTTAATCCCTTGCCTCCAAGGATCTTGGTGCCTTTAGCAAATGCTAAACTTTGTGGGGTCAATAGTGTGTTGGACATTGCGCAGGGCATGTAAAGTCCAATTATGATTACTTCGGCCCTAACTTGTGTGGAGTATCTTGTATATCATTGCTCCTCCCATCCTTGTGCTCTTACACTCTTACCGCCCCCTCTTCCGCAAATTTCCCTGAGCTTCAGGATGGGGAGAGATTAGGCTGGCCTAGTTCTAGGTGGTTGATATATAGTCTCTGAAGTTCTGGATTATGATTTGTTGATTTTCTTTTGCAGTTTTGCTGCTCCTGTAATGCCCTTCACTCCATCCTGATGGGTATTGTATTTCACCCCCTGGCCAGAGATAAAAAACTGTTAAACTAGAGTCTTGTTATAAGAGTATATTCAAAGGTAGATGCAATAAAAGTAGGAAACCACAGTGAGGGAGGGGTCAATCACCCATTTGCAAAATGGTTACTTATTATCTGCCAGACTACATGCCCTCCCCTTCTGATGAGATCATACCCCCTCAGTTGTAGATGATCAGGAACGAAAAGTCTGTGAACTTAACCAGATGTCTCATTGCTTACTCGCAGTCCTTGATGGAGGCCTATTTCCTCTGCTGCTACATGGTCCCCTCTCTCCTTGTTTCTGGTGTGGCCCCTCTCTCCTTCTTTCTGGTGTGGCCCTCCTACCCCATCCCGCCTGTTCATACTCCTTGCAATTACTGTATTACAGAGATTTATCGTCGAGTGTCTCTAGGTGGGTTGGGTAAACACCCACTTTTTGAAAGAACAAATCTTGACTAGGAGCATAGCTTGCCTGGAATGTGCAAGGCCCTGGGTTCAAGTGCCACAACAAGGAAGGAAGCACTTTGTCTACTTTCTTCTATCTCTCTAGGGAAGCCCAGTCAGAGCATATACATAGTGAGTCAACTTGTCGCCATCCTGACCCCAGGGATCCCCAGAGGCTTTTCCTGAAATTCCATCACGTTCAGTTCCTCAAGGCAAGTCCTGCTTCCTGAACTTCCTCTCAGGTATAGACAACAAGTGTGCCCCCAAAACAACCTCTTGTATACAAGAGTTACCCAAGATACTGGCCAGAAGCATTCTGAAGTTCAAACTTGAAAGTTGAGTAAAACAGTCTCACACAGGAAGGCAAAGTTATGCCAAGTAGAGGAGTGTCCATGAGGTCCACCACCAATGCAATGCCAAGTACGAATTATGTGCCTGAAAGGGTGTGCAGAGAACAATGTCAGAAGCTGAAGCAAATTGGGTTTTATCTCAAGGTTCGCAATTAGAGGATTCTGCTTTCAAGAGTAAATGAGTGACAGAAGCATATGTGAGTCTTTGAAAAGTTACTGGTTTAACTAGAGTATCAAGGCTGCAGTAAAGAGAACCCAGAAGTCCAAAGACATGTATGACCTCTCCTCACTGTTCCCGAAAAAGATGAATTGTATTCATGCTTAGAATGTCATGGTGAAGCCCATTATGTATATAGTTAACATGAACTAATAAAAATAGAAAATATGAAAGGAAAGAAATGAAAACTGGAGAAAAAGAGAGAGAGAAAGAGAGAAAGGAAAGAAGGAAGAAAGGAAAGAAGGAAGAAAGGAAGGAAGGAAGAAAGAAAGGAAGGGAGAAAGAAAGGAAGGGAGAAAGAAAGAAAGAAAGAAAGAAAGAAAGAAAGAAAGAAAGAAAGAAAGAAAGAAAGAAAGAAAGAAAGAAAGAAAGAAAGAAAGAAAGAAAGAAAGGGAGAGAAAAAGAGAGTATGAATCCAGAGGCAAAATATAACCAGTTTTGGATGTTTGCCTGCAAAGAAGGAACGAAGAGGAGTCTGGCTCAGTCCCCACACATCCCAGCTTAAGTGAGGGGTTGAAAACTGGGAGAGGCAAGTTTCCAGCATGATCGACTTTAACTATTAGATTAGCAAAGTATTTAATGAGAGAATTAGGTTGGGAGAGGCTAAATAAGACCTCAGTCCCAACAACATTGACAGCACTGTCAGGAAGAAGCCGTGATCCTCAAGTGTGCATGCATCGGAATCCTCTACCTGTACATACATTCCTTGTCCAGAGACAGAGCACATAGACATGGAATGCAGAGCCAGAGCCAGCAGTGGTGCTCCCGTCCAGAGACCTTGGAGGGGCCTCGTGGACAATGCAGGGTGCTGTTCGTGCTGTGTCCCAGTCATTTCTACCATGTACAAATAGCCTTCTCAATTAGATTTATGGCCTAGCATTTTGATTCAGATCTATTAACCTGATGTCTTGGAGTCTAGTTGAAAAGATGCCAAAACCTTGGCTTTCAAGTCTTCAGGCTTTGGAAGATGAATACCTTCCCCAGAAGCACAATCACTCTATATGTCCAGGTCTGGACAAGTCTGTTCCTTCTGAAAGAAACAATGACGGCACTATATGGACTCTACAGTAAGCAGGAAAGGAGAAGCAGGATGCAAACCAAGTGAGGGATCATTTGCTTATATTTGTGACTTAAAGATCTTTGTTCCCAGTGACTGTAGAACTGTGGAACTACTTAGGGGTTATTTCTATGGTACTTACTCAGGACATTCAGCCTTGAATGGCACCAAAGCCCTGAGCTGCCATCACTGATCCTATGACAGATAGCCCAGCTGTTTACAACTCTGCCTTTGAAGCCACAGCCAGCAGGACACTGTGAAGCCATCTTTAATCTAGTGGAAAGATGCAGCCAACATGAAATGAAGTCCCAAGTGAAAAGACTTGATGTGGAAGAAGCAGCTAAACATGAAATATACAAGTTTCACCTAGATATGAAATCATTCTAAAGACCTTAAAGCTCTTGCCTATGAAAAAGCATTCCAAAATATGCAGTGGTGCCCAAGTCAGGCTGTTCTGGCCACAAGCTCAGGGGAAGGAAGCATCACAAGTATTTCATCACAGTGAACATTGCCAAGGTAGTAGATCTCCTCTGTGAAAGGTCTCTGTCACCTGTGTTGATATTTCTTCATGTAATCAGGAGATATTCATTACAGTCTTATGTATGCTGAGTGTGCTTAACAAAATGACAGGAAGCAGTATGGTGTGTGTGTGTGCGTGTGTGTGGTGTGATGTGTGTGGTGTGCTTGTGTGTGTGTTTGTGGTGTGTGTGTGTGCATGTGTGCCTACAGGCATGTGTGCATGAGCATGTGTGCTGTGCATGTATGTATGTAAAGGATGACTTTGGGTTTCCTTTCCCTGGGGTCAGTTATCTTGTTTGTTTGAGACAGGGTTTTTAAGCAAAGTTTGTTATTCATGGAGTAGGCTAGGCTGACAGGCAGGTAGGAACCAGAGAGGCTCTTGTCTATACCTTCCCAGCACTGGGATACAAAAAGAACCATATAGGCCTCCTCGCCCCTCCCCCTCCTCTCCCCCTTCCTCTTTCTCCTCTCTCTCTTTCTTCTTTCTCTTCTCTTCTCTTCTCTTCCTTCTTCCTTCCTTCTTTCCTTCCTTTCCTTCTTTCTTTCTTTCTTTCTTTCTTCTTCTTTCTTTTCTTTCTTTCTTTCTTTCTTTTCTTCCTTTTCTTTCTCTTTCTTTCTTTCTCTTTCTTGCATTTTAGTTTTCTTGGAAACAAATTCAGATCCTCTTGTTTGCAAAGCAAGCACTTTATAGACTGAGCTATCTCCACAGTCCCCTATATAAAATATTTTTCTAACAAATGTATAAACACTATATTTCAAGAACAGTAGACTGTGTCAAATAAAGACAAAGGCAGGACCATGTTGGCAAAGATGATATTACACAGAGTTATGGACATAAACATTTACATACCAAACCCAAAGTGATCCTCCAAAGACCACTATGTCCAACAACTAGTGCTTTATTTATTGTTTTTAACCAAATTTAACTGTCTAAGCTTCTAAAAGCAGCTTCTTCTATTCCACTTTTTATTTTAAAAGTGTAGGATAAATAAGTTAGTGCTAAAGCACCTGCGAGACACGAAGCACGTCCCCAGAGATCTTAACTTTGCTTTATTTGATGGAAAGGGCCAAGTGCTGCCTTACAGTTTCATCTCGGCCTGACCACTGCAGGGTCAGTAATGGCAAGATAGCCTGAACCTTATAAAGATGGAAGCTTCTACACCAATCGTATAACCTCCTCCTGGGAAGTCAGCTCATGGCATGAGGAAGTCAAGCCCCCGGAGGAGACTGACCACAAGGAAGTCCTCGGCGAGCCCGCATCAAGTGGAATGAAGAGGAGTCTTTCCAGAGAGCTGTGTTCAAGCTCAATATCGTGTTGTCACCTGTGTGTGTACATGTTTATGTGTATATGTATATGCATGTGGAGACCAAAGATCCATGTTCACATGTCCCTTGTTTTCATCAATCTTTCTTCACCTGCAACAGCATCTGACCAGTTATCAGCCCACCTTATGCCCCACCTGTGAGACTAAGTGGACTCTTATCAGAAGTGAAGTGGTCCCAGCTTGAGTCACAGGACGGTGAGTCTCTGGATCAAGCGTCAGAAACACCCCAAGGCCACGGGCAGGCAGGAGGGGAGAGGCACACCTGCATACATTTTGGAGTAGCACAGCAACAGGACCTTCCTGATCCGGGAAGCCAAGCAGGGGCTGTACTCAGCTCGACCCCCTCTGTCCATGACATTCTCCAGGCAGGGATCACATTCGGGTTAGAGAGTGCAGGGTTTATATCTGCTTGACTCTGGAAGTCAACCGTATCTTTTCAGTCGGAAACCTATCCACAGCTCCACCCTTCCAAGGAGGCAAGTTCAACCATATATTTCTAAGGAGTGTGGACTGTAGATGAAGAAGCCACTCTAACTAAACCTAAAGCCAAGACTGCAGTCCTAGTCTCCCACAGATGCCAAACTGTGTAATTATCCAGCTAGGGAAACCATTACAGAAGTTCATGGAGCTCCGCCAGCAGCCCCCTGACAGCAGAGCCCGGCCAGCAGCCACACCTGGCTGGAGAGTGAAGGCAACAAGCCAAGCAATTAGAGAAGCCAATAAGCTCAGCCTGCCTGGGGTCGTCCCTGACTGGCGCTTCCAGAATCACAAGTCAGACTGAATAGTGGCCTTCAGTATTCCTATCAGAGGATTTCTCAGCAGAAAATCCTGGAGGCAACAAGCAAATGAAATGATATATTCCAAATGCTAAGGAAAGAAAAAGAAATCTGCCGACTCAAACAAATTTATTGAGAAAAGGTAGCTTTCACAAATGATGGAAGAACAAAAACTTTTCTAGGCAAACAGAGGCTATGGCAGTTCATCATCCACAGAGCTAACTTACACAAATTGCTGAAGGGAGTCTCTCTTGCAGAAACAAAAAGTTACTAATTAATGATGTGAAGCACAAACTGCAAGCTCAGTAGTGTAACAACTTTATTCAGAGTGTTTTAGGATTACAATAGAGATATACATAAAACATGTTATGCCTAGTATGAGGATTAAAGACAAAACTATCACTAGCAAGCACAGCCAAAATAATAAAAAGAAATCCATTGACTCGACATAATTCTGGTTTATGATGCATCAGCTACAGTTAAATAAACGTGTTGGCCCGAGGATGTGTAGAACAGGGTCTATTTGTTACTGACCGCAACATTTTTGAAAGTTAAGTTCTTAAACGACGTTCAACGCAATGCTGCATTTTCGGTTATCCCAACTGACCGGTTTTGATTCAAATCCGTTTATTTGCTCCCGCCGCCTTTCACTAGAGATATCCTTCTATGGTTTTATCAACGTCAGAGATGAAAATATTTCGTTTAGCCTCTACTCGTCTTACCCATTAGGGTCTCATAAGCAGCATCATGATTAGCTCAATTCAGTGTTCAGTGTTTTCGACAATCCCGAGGTATAAGTTTATTATGATTCGCTGGGCCTCAAGACTGCATAAGGGGAGGGTGAATTTGACAAGAATAGGATGTGTTATCGTACTGAGTATGCTACTTATTAAACTAAGCCATGACTCAAATATTGCAATCCCATATAATCCAGGAGAAATAGAGCATTTATAGGTTACCTGGATTTCAATGGCTGTAAAAAAGCGTTCCAATTAAAACACTTTACATGAACAGAATGGGATTACAAACAGATAGACTACTATAGATTCGACAAAGATCCACATTCTTTTCAAGTAACGACATACGTAGGTTTGATGACCTATGCGGAAGCTATTAACGACCGGTATGCTGGGTGGCCCCCTACGTTGTAAAGGCTACTTAGCTCTCGAACATAGACCAAACAGCCTCGCAGACTCCGCAACGTTTCCACACCTACATTAGAGCATAGATCAGATAATAGCGAGCGTGTTCACATTATAATTGGGGATTTTACGGGATAGCTTGGTTTTATGTCCGCGTAAGTTCTACAGGTTAAGACTTTACATATGTCAAAGCACGTCGTTCCTCTCTCTTTATTTCTGCTCCCTTTTTCCGGTTTCTGTTTCGTGTCTGATGAGTAAGCTCACGCTCCTCCACTATGTTGGTACTACAACTGAATTTGCACCAACTTTATTTATATGAGCGCGTGTACAGGTCCCCGGTATTAATTTCATCTAGATCGTTTGGTACGAGATGATTGAAAAAAAATACATGATCAGATATAATACCTTCAGCATACCATTTTCAGTAAAAGCCAGATCATCTAGTTAGTAATTAATGAAAAAGCATTTGATTTAAAGAGCATTGTAGACTCATCAGACAGTCTATCTGACAACAAACAAACACACATTCCTCAGCAGCACAGACAGACCTTGTCCAGCATAGATCACATCAAAGCAAGAACATAAGTATGTTTCAAATTACTAAAACTATGAAAGGGATATCTAAGAACTCTTTCTAACCACTGTCATTCATCACCACTCAGGATACTAACTTGAACGCAAAATTAAGTAAAAGTGAAAGTAATCATATGCCTTAAATAAAGGAAATTGTTGCAGTTCGCCAGGTTGTGACTCCCGAATGATCACCGTAAGGACAAGTGACTGATGTTGCAAATTCCGTTTATCACATTTTCGAACAAGCCAGCTTAGGACCACAAGTTGTTCTTCTGAGTCGCACTTCCTGTGTACCTTCTCAGCCAGCTGACAACCGAGGAGAGCATGGACCCGAGCATCCTAGGGTCCCACGCTAGTTAACTAGTCGTCACAGCAATCTAATCATAGCTCAGGCATGCGAGATGGACCAATGCACTTTACTTTTCAGTCGCTCATGCATGTCTTGGCCAAGCGGTATTACAGGAAGGCATGCCCTATACTCATCTCAACCAGCTCTCTTAAGTTGCCATCGTTGCCTAGTCCCACTCCACCTAGGATGGGCCTTCCCCATCACTAGAAAATCTCACATGGGTGCTTTGGGCCTAACTCAACCACTAATTCTCCACTAATGTGCCCAGAGCTCAAACCCTCAACTGTCAAGTTGATACCTGTGCCTAACTGTGACAGAAAATAACATGTTAAAACTTATGAGCTAAAACAAAGCAGTTTTCAGAGTGACACTTACATCAATAAATATCCACACCATAAAGGAAACAAAAATCTCACATAATTGTGAATCTACCACTGCAACTCACAGAATTGTAAAAAAGGAATTTATCTGAATGTTAGCATAGGGAGAAAATGAAAAAGATTAGAGTAGAAATAGATAAAATAGGCAGAAAAAATGCAAAGATCACTAAAACTAAGAATTCACTTTTTATAAAATCAAAACCAACAAACCTTTAACTAGACTAAGAAAATACAAGAGTCAGTAAATAAAGCCAGAAATGAGAAGGACGTTCAAGTTGATCCTGCAGAAAGCAAAGAATCATAGCTAGTAAGTGAAATTATAGTTCAACCAGCTGTATAACCTAGAAGAAATTAATATATTCTCTAAACATGGTTATCAAGGCCAACCATGAAGAAATAAGAAATTTGAACAGATCTACAATGAATAAGGGTAACGAATTATTAATAAAATATCTATCAAAGAAATGCTTGATGGCTTCCGCAGAATTCTACATTAGAGCAAGAACAAATGTTAATCTTTTCCAAATTATTCAATCAGAGGAATACTTCAAACTATTTTTCCAAGTCAACATTATCACAGTACTAAAGTTAGGCAAGACCACTATAAGAAAATAAAATCAGGGGCTGGAAAGATGGCTCAGGGGTTAAAACTCTGCTTCAAAAGCAGAAGGTCCTGAGTTTGGATCCTGGATCCCATGTAAAAATGCCAAGCAGAAATGATGGCGGCCTGTAATTCTGGTTCTGAAAGACAGAGCCTGGGAAACTCCAAAGCAAAACAAATAGGAGGTAGAAGCAATCCAGAGTGATTTCAGAAGTCACACTTGGACCTCCATAGGCACACACAGTACTCTCTGTTACAAACACACTCAGAGAGACACACATGCAGAAAGAAAGAAAGAAAGAAAGAAAGAAAGAAAGAAAGAAAGAAAGAAAGAAAGAAAGAAGAAAGAAAAAAGAAAGAAAGAGAGAAGAAAAGAAGAAGAAGAAGAAAGGAAAGAGAGAGAAAGAGAAAGAGGAAGAGGGAAAGAAAGAGAAAGAGAGAGAAGAGAAAAGGCGAGAGAAAAAGAGAGAGAGAAAGAGAAGGAAGGAAGGAAGGAAGGAAGGAAGGAAGGAAGGAAGGAAGGAGGAAGGAAGGAAGGAAGGAAGGAAGGAAGGAAGAAAGGCAGGGAGGGAGGGAGGGAGGAAGGAAGGAAGGAAGGAAGGAAGAAGGAAGAAGGAAGAAGGAAGAAGGAAGAAAGAAGGAAGGAGAGAGCGAGAAAGAAAGAAACAAAAAGAGAGAAAGGAAGGAAGGAAGGAAAGAAAAGAAAAGAAAATTATAGTCAATATCCTTGATAAGGAGCTGTCCCAGCTTGCTTGCCTGTTGCTGATAAATCTGCAACCAAACAGGTTAGGGGAATAAGAAGTCTTATTCTGGCTTATAAATTACAATTCTAAGTCCAGATTTTCAGAAAACCAACATCAGAAGCTGAGAAAACTGGCCACACCAAATCTATAGGATTGCTGAGAAAGGGACAAACCTTATCTTCCAGACAGTAAGACTGCCAAAGTATGGTAAAGAATGCCAACTTACTGGCATTCTTTCTTATCTGCCTGCCCAGGAAATTCTTAGATGTTGTGCCATTCAGTTTTCTATTGCTAGTCCTATAAGGCAAAACCTGGGGGTCTTCAGAACTACCTGACTGGCCAGACAAACCTTAATGGCTGCTTGGGGTTTCATTAGAAACCCAGGCTCACATCAATAGATGCAAGAGTGATTGCGAATGATTTCTGATATCTTGGGATCCTCACAAGCATACACATGCAAATTTACTCATGTATATACACTCACATATACAAATACAACCACCCACATTCAAGAACACATGCACACACACACACACACACACACACACACACACACACACTCCTTCACGTGTATTGACCCACACATTGTACACATACATGAAAAGAAAAAAAAAAAGATATTAGGTAACAAATACTGGCTAAGATCTTGAACTGGTAGTATGACTCTGTGACAGAGCACTTGTCGAGCATTTCTGAGGTCCTGGGTCCATCTTTAGCACTGAGAAAAGAAGTCAAACAAAAAGATAATCTAGATATACTAATGAAGGAGGTTTCTATCAGGTTGCATCTTGCAGCCTTAGTCCTATTTGTTACTCCCCCAGCCCTTCTTGCACCCTATTCTCTCATATCCCTCCTTTAATATTTCCCTCCATTATTCACCTTTTTACCTTGCCTCCTGCTACTTTTTATCGTTCTCCCTTTGATATCTTCACCTATCTTCTAACACCAACTCTCACTTAATGGCTCCTTTCCTGGTTGTTACAAGAATTACAAATAAAAACATTAATCAGAAGTTCAATGCTAGCAACCACATGAAAGAGTGAACATGTGGCATTTGCCTTTCTGTATCTGAAATACTTCATCTAATATAATTTTCTAGTTCCATCTATTTATAGAAGAATGCAGAGAGAGACAAAAAAAAAAAAAGGCTAAATTCTCTCAGATTCCCCAACTAGAACCTTCAGTCAATTAAACAATATTCCACAGAACAGGTATATAATACCTCTTAATATGTTGTTGCTCAGAGAGGTCTCAAAGCCCCCCCTCCCTAAAAAAAAAAAAAACCAGTATAGACTCTTGCCACTGCTCTCAGTTGCACTTCAGAAACTAACAATAAGATTCTATTGCTGAAGATGCAACACACATTGATCACAGGACACAGATAAAAACACCAGCAAAAATTCGTTCTCTATTTTCTCCTTGCTAGACAGCTTTCATTGCATAAGAAAGTAGTATCAAGCTTCTGGAGTAGAACACCAATCAACAGTCTCATCAATACCTGCAAGCTGCAATGACATCCACCCTGGCAAGACGTGGCATCAGTGTAATAGTGACATGAATGTCAAGGGACAACCAACAGCTTTCTGATTGGATTTCAGATCCACCTTTCTGTAGGGATCACATCCTGGTATTGTAAACTAGAACAAGAAGCTATAAAAGAAGAGAATATAGATCCTAGAGAGGTGCAAGTTATTAAGATTTAGCTATAAAGATGCTATATCCAATTTATTTTTAAGCACTTGTCATTATACTCACAGAATGAAGGAGCACTCTGGTCTCAAACTAGAAGCTTCCTTTTGTAATGGCAAGTGTTTATTTTCATACCTTAATCACCAGTATCATTACCTCACCCTTTCCCATTGCAACCCTTCTTTTTCCTTGCCAGTCTACCTCCTCTTCTCATGTCTTTTTGCATGTGTAACCAACTGAATTTCACTTGAGTTGCCTGTGATAGTATGTGCCTGAATACTTTTGGGAGCATAAAGTATTAAGGAAAACGGCTTATTTTCCCCACCCCATCAGCATTAACCCTCAGTCTCCTGGTGAGGTGAAGAGCTCTTGAAATCTTTTCCATTCCATTATGAAATGTTGATAAGACAAATCCTTGTGGAAATATATGCAGCTGAAATGAATCCATGGATGCAACAGCCCTCTTATGCGCATTAGAGATTTCTGGCTGTATCCATGATCCCTTTGGGCTCTTAAAACCTTACTGTTTGATCTTCTGCAATGTTCCCTAACCCTTAGTTTTTTTTTGGGGGGGGGAGGATGTCCTGTTTAGATCTGAGAAGTCCACCATCACTTATTTTCTGCACTTTGATCAGTTGTGGCCTTCAATAATGATCATTTTACATTGCAAAAGGAAGTTGAGTGCTTCATGTTCCTTCAATCTGTAGATATTATGACAAATGTCCAGGATGTTCTTTGAGTCTTGGGGTAGGAGATTACTTAGATCCTGTGTTTAGGACTGAATATTATGCAGTTACTTATTTTCTTCACTCTGGCCAGTTGTATGTTTTCTGTAATAGGCAGAAATAAGTCCTGATACTATGCAGATGCAGTTGAAGAACACTGTATCCCATTAAATAGGAAGACACAGAACAACACCACAGGCTTCCACTCAAACAAGAAAACTCAGAGAAGCAGAGTAGAGTACTTATTAAATAGTCTGGGGGAAAGAGGGTGATGGTCAAAGGGTACAAAATAGAAGGCACAAAAGTGAGGTTTTGGGTAGATTGTATTACACACTGTGATGAATGTACTTAATAGTAGATTATCGTATACTGCAAAATTGCTAAGAGTAAATGTCAAATATTTTATCACAAAAAATAAGAATGTGAGATGACAAATATGCTCACTATGTTACTGGACCTATGGAAAAATCTGTGCCTTGGTTTGACCACACAGACTTAAAATATCAGTAAAAAAATAAAGTTAACAGTGAAAAGCAGAAAAAGGAAATTTACTCAATTTGACCATATTAAGGAGAGGGCCATCCAATATTCAAGTCCATTTGCAATGTGGCATGTGAACTTTATAGTGGTAAGAGCTATATGTAGCTTTAGTCAAGGTGTGGCTTTACTCAATACTGTTTCCTCATTTCCTCTGCTTCATCTCTCACCTGCAAGGTAGTGTGGCAAGTTGTCAGAGTGGTATGAAATCTTTTTAGGGGAGACAAATTGGGAAACCTCCTCTGGTTGCCACCAAATCTAATAAATTTTCAAAATTCTTTTCCTAGCGTGATATTCCTGGATAAATTATAAATTCTGAATCCATTGTTTTGATAATCCTGCAGCCAGAGTCAGAAAGGGCAGAAGCACTCCTTAGGTAGCTCTGTGCCATCCAGTTATAATTATATGGGTTAATTATCTTACTGCAGATTCATAAATCATAACATTGCTTTGTACTCTGTAAATACATCTAAATATAACTTTCTAATTTGAAATTTCAAGAAAAATGTGGAAAAAAGCAACATTTGATTGATAATGCTAATAGATTTAAAATTCAACACAGATATGTGTTGTCCTTAAAGAATGCACAGGTAAAGAGAAGTAAGTCCTCTTCTAAGATATTTCAGCCTAAGTGCAAGCCAGGAGAGACAATAAGTAAACCCTTAAAAAGAGCCAGAAGAAAACTGTTTATTGACAAATCAATTGAAATTAAACTGATAATTTATTTCTTAGCAGCTATCATAAAATTCATCATATAAGTGATAAAGGACTTGCAGCTCGGTAGTGGCGAGCTTGCCTAGCATGCGGGGAGCCTTTGGTCTGATGCCCAGGACCGTCTAGACCTAGCATGGTACACATACCTGCAATTCTGGCAATCGGTAGGTAGAAGCAGGAGGATTAAGAGTTCAAGGTTGTCATCAGCTATAACATAATAGCAAAATATCTCTCACAAGGAAAGTTATCAGTTATCAGTTATCAGTTATCAGTCTATAACTAATTGCTCAAAATGATCATTCTAAAACTAAAAAGGAAAACGCAACTTAATATAATTGAAAACAAGAAGACTTATGAGTATTTTTTTTTTTGCATGTAAGTAGTGAGACATCTGGTGCAGCTCACTCTTTTTTTTCTATTTTTTATACATTTTTTATTATTATTTCAGCTCATACAAACTTAATAGGTACACCAGTTCCCTCCCTCCCTCCTCCTCCCCCCGAACCCCCTGCTCCCCCTCCCCTCACCCCTCCCTCCCCATCCCCCAGTGCCTCCCCCCCAATTCCCAGAGAGTCCTTTCTTGTGCATGCCTGACTCTCCTCTGGGCCCTCCTCTCTGATGACGTACAAGGACCCAGTGGCATTACCCTGAACCCTTTCCCGTGTTCCCCTTAAGTATAGGAACACTACTGTGGCTGCCAATCCCTCGCCTCCAAGGATCTTGGTGCCTTTAGCAGATGTTAGACTTTGTGAAGTCAATAGTGTGTTGGACATTGGTCAGGATGGCAAAAATCCACAATACAAACAACAACAAATTCTGGAGAGGATGTGGAGAGAGGGGAACTCTCCTACATTGCTGGTGGGAACGCAGGCTCATACAGCCACTCTGGCGAGCCGTCTGGAGATTCTTAAAGAAGTTAAAGATTGAAATGCCATATGAGTCTGCTATTCCACTTTTGGGAATAACCCCCCATACAGCAGAGGTTCACCTCGATAGCACAAGCACAACCATGTTCATAGCAGCACTGTTTACAATAGCAAAGTCATGGAATCAACCCAAATGTCCAACAGTTGACGAGTGGATAAGGAAACTGTGGTACATCTATACAATGGAGTACTACTCCGCCATCAAAAATGATGAATTACTGGAATTTGCCGGGAAATGGATGTCATTAGAAACAATTATATTAAGTGAAGTATCCCAGACCCAGAAAATTAAGTGCCGTATGTACTCCCTAATAGGTGGCTCCTAGTACCAAACCCACCCAGCCCACCTTGAGACACTCATAGGTAAATCTATGTATTACCTACAGTAATTGCAAGGATTATGAACAGGAGGGATGGGGTTGGAGGGCCACACCAGAAACAAGGAGAGAAGTGACCATGTTACAGTAGAGAAAATAGGCCTCCA
Source organism: Typhlomys cinereus (assembly GCA_023101885.1). Classification (NCBI taxonomy): domain Eukaryota; kingdom Metazoa; phylum Chordata; class Mammalia; order Rodentia; family Platacanthomyidae; genus Typhlomys; species Typhlomys cinereus. The sequence continues at coordinate 6,438,927 of JALPQD010000015.1, forward strand.
TCAAGGACTGCAAGTAAGTAATGTGACACCTGGTTAAGTTTACAGACCTTTGTTCCTGATCATTAGGGGGTATGATCTCACCAGAAGGGGAGGGCATATAGTTTGGCAGATAAAAAAAGTAACCATTTTGCAAATGGGTGATTGACCCCTCCCTCACTGAGGTTTCCTACTTTTATTACATCTACCCTTGAATGTGCTCTTATAATAAGACTCTAGTTTAACAGCTTTTTGTCTCTGGCCAGGGGGTGACATACAGTGCCCAGCAGGATGGAGCGAAGGGCATTGCAGGAACAGCAAAACTGCAAAAGAAAATCAACAAACCACTATCCAGAACTTCAGAGACTTTATATCAACCACCTAGAACTAGGCCAGCCTAATCTCTCCCCATCCTGAAGCTCAGGGAAATTTGCGGAAGGGGGGGAGGGGTAAGAGTGTAAGAGCAAAAGGATGGGAGGAGCAATGATATGCAAGATACTCCACACAAGTTAGGGCCGAAGCAATCATAATTGGACTTTGCATGCCCTGCGCAATGACTTATGAGTATTGAAAAGAAATACTTCTTTGCTTTCTGTCTTCCATGACAGCAACTGCATTTCAGTTAAATCAGTGCAAGTCTAGATGCATTTCCTTTTATTTCACAAAATTCAGGCAAACATTCCAGAGCCTGCCTTTACACCTGTGGGTCAGCTGCTCTCAGAAGCCTGGGTTGCTCAGTGTTCCCAGGGACAGCATTTCTGCCCAGAATTATTGAGTCTTTTGCACCAGTGATGAAAATTTCATCCCTTTGTGGGTGAGCTTTAAAACCACAGTAGTTCCTGCAGATCCTTACTAGAATAAGCAAAGGATAAATACAGAGAAGGAAAGTGAATCCTCACACAAACTCTTGGATTTCTGAAAGAACTGTGAATAAATTTGGAAAACAATAAGCAATAATTGTTTGCATATACCAATTATAACAATTAGTTGGCTGGATTTAAAAGAATGCTAAACCAGCCATGATGGCATAAACATGTAGCCCTAGCCAAGGCTATCACTACAGACCCTGTAGATATTAAAGGGCCAATAAGAAAGTGTAATACTTGAGAATTAAAACCTGGATTTGTTGGACTTCTTCCTTCAAAGACATAGTTACAAAACTCAGTCAAGAATTAATAGCTAATCAGAGTACACAAATCCCTGTTACATATATTGAAGCTGTAGTAAAAGCTCCTCATCATTGCACAGTGATATTGTTGGTGGTTACATGAAACATTTAAGGGAAAAATAATACTTTATACAATCATCTTCAGGAATTATACAGAACATATAATCCCCAACTTATTTTCATAAAGTTAGCATTATGCAAATACTAGAATCCACTGAAGACATTCCAAAAGAACTACATTTGTTCCTGATGTATACAGCTAGAAAACAGATTAGGAGTAAGTTTCTAGGTTCTCCTTTCATTATTTCATTTTATAATATTATATGTTACATGTATTATACACTATATAATAAAATAGAAAAGTATCCACATTCCACAAGAGATGCCGCTTCAAAGTCTGAGTATATATATCGTGACAATTTCAGAAGGTCTCCCCAAATCAGAGAGTAGTGGTTTGAATACAAATAAAGTGAAAAGACATGGACAGATGTGGACATACTCTTTAGGTAAAATTGGGACATTTCAAGGATGAATTCACGCTATCCATCGAATATGAAATTGAGTAGTCAGTGAGTGGAAAGACCTTGTTTCAAGACTATGGTCAGCTGATGTCTTATTAATAGAAAGAGGAAGAAAGAGAGAGGGAAGGAGAGAGAAAGAGAGAGAGATAGAAAAAACCTAGAGACTATGTGGAATGATAGGTAATTCATCAAAGAATGCTGAGTATTCTTCAAGTAAATCTACTGGATGTGATAAAGGACAAGAGGGATACATAGATCAGGGCAATTGTGTAATCTACATTACAAAAACACACTTGTACTCCATATTGTAGAAAAGCATCTGTAAGTATATGTCATACTTAGCACTCATACATTGTTGATAGTTTCTTTCTTCTGAATTAACCCCCTTCCTGCCCAAATGTCCCCTGGCTGATAGCAGAAGAACTAACTTGAACCAATGTTTCAAGAATTCCTAAGTCTAGCCATCCACAGCATGAGGAAAGATAACAGGGATGATGATGAAGGATGTCCAGATGTCAAAAATGTCAAAAATGTGGCTGATTACCTGATCTGAGAGAAAAACTGAGCTCCAGATGATCGATGTCTTTTGTCCCGCCTCCTTCTCTGATATCAGAATATGAGATGGAAGACAACTTTGTAGGATGTTAATTCATTGTCTTCTCAGATTGCTGGCTTTCCAGATAGAGCAGTTTTTAAAAGCTATTCCTACCTCTGAGAGTTACCTTCTGCTAGTGACAGGCAGCAGTGCACTATTTCCAGGGACATGCTCAAACTGCACATGTCCTTCTAGCCTGTATGTTTATTATATGAAAGAAGCACCTTCAATCAATCATCAAGCTAAGTAGAACTTAGACTGATGCCTTATCCAGTAGTATCTGCACCTACCTCCCAGGGGAATAGCCACAGATGTGAATCACCCCACTTCAGTGAATGCTGAGCTTAGACAGTATCTTTGCTTGCTCTGACTTGTACATGGGGCCTAATTCAGCAGGTGGTCCTTGGAGATGAAAGGACATGCACTCTTTCAAACAAAGTGGCAGGATCCTTGCTCTTCACTCCAGAAACATAAAGAGCCTCCATTTAGAACACCAAAAAACACAAATCTAACTCATTAGCACACAAAACAAAGAATTGAAGCGAAAGATTGCAAAGCTCTCTTTTTCCTATCTTACACCTGGGACGGCCAAACACATGAGCTCTGGACTAATCTAATAACTTTTACCCAGGGGCTGACAATATATCTTACTGTGGTACAAATAAATAGTCCACAGACTTGTCAAATCTCCACTGCAGAAAAAAATGGAGTTGTGATTGTACTCAGCAAAACAGCGCCCAAGGAAGGAGCAAAAACGAATGAGTGCAGGTGTGCATCCCTCAGGAGCCTCGGAAGCAGAACCTAAGGTATTACTTTATTGGAGTTGGGTATATTGGAGGATTAGAGATAAAAGGTTTACACCTCCAGGTTTTCTGACTAAAATCAACTGAAAGCATGAGTGACTTTTCAAAAATCAGAAGACAGACTGTGTTGTCCTAATGCTTAAAGTTATTATTCATCTGAGAGAACATGGTTATTATGCTGCTCCACACAAACCTTATGTAAGTGTGGACATAATCGGATAGCAGTCAGAGAAGCACAAGCACATGCAAAGCTTTTCAATTGAAGATTTCTCAAACACATCGGTAATCCCAGCTTACTACAAGGAGATCTGTGTTGACAGAGGAAATGTGAAAGTCTGATCAATGGAATTTTTATTTTGAAACAAATGAGGCATACAATTAAGTCTTCATTCAGTTTCTTTTTAATTGATTTTTTTTCACTGACAAATAATAATTGCATGTTTTTATGGGTACTGTTGTATATTGATGCACGTGACAATATGGAATGATTGAATCAGGCTAATTAACAAATCTATCACCTTACATTTGATAGAAAGGCTAACCCTGAATGAGAAAAGATACGGCAAGGGTGTGGCGTTGGGAGGCTTTGCATGCTCTTGACACAAAGGAAAGGAGAATAGTCTCAGTGTTCCTCAAAAACTAAACACAGAAGTACCACATGATGCCATAGTCCACCTCTGGGCATACACAGCAAATGAAAGTCAAAATATCTGAATTTTCTGCTGAGAAAAAAATTTCAATATGAACCATCATGCTTTTTATCCTCAACCCCCAAGTTAAATTCTTTCCTATGTACATCCAATCAATGTTTTCTTCTAGCCATACTTTTGATCTTTAAGTCAAATAAGTTGTGAAATGATGTTGTGAGTACTTGATGGACACACTTGTGTCTTTCCACAATGTCAGAATTTATTGACTAGCAATCAGTTCATAAGGTACATCAGTCTCCATGCAGCAGTTTATCAGATGGTCCCATCTGCCTTAATAAGCTGGTTGAAACAAGGTTTCTTTTGTTCCACCCTTGTTTACAATATTAACCCTCATACCACACATTAATAGCACACAGTAAATACATGTATGCATACATATGGGTTACAGAATGTACAAAAGATTAAAGAGGCTATAGCAGAATTTCAAGTATTTCAGAATGAGGTTGATAGAAATGCAGAGTTTTACTGATGGGATAATCAACCCAGGAAGCTCACTTAGGATAGTAGCCATTGCTCCCTTCTGTTGTTCTGGCCTTCCCATTCTGCCAGCCGCAAGGGCTCTTGGGAAATGCTAAAATAGGAAATAGAAGGTTAATGAAGGAGAATTCCATGGAGGCGCTTCAATGAGGTCACCATCCTTCATGGTTTGGGCTTTGTTGTGTTGCACTACTTTGCTATCAGTAACTCCACTAATTCAGATATGTAAATCAAAGGGAGCTTCAGTAGAATCTTTACTTTGGCTGCTTCTTGTAGCCCTGTTTTATCTGGGGTGAATAGACAGTTACTCCTATCTCCCTAGGGAAATCAGCATAACTATCAAAATCATGTCCTGGGGTAAATAGAACATGTGATAAAGCAGCATAGCACAGGCTCCACAGGCTTGGAATTTCTCTCTTGGGCATACTGAATATTAACCAGCATCTCTGCCCTGACCTTTCCCTGTCTGCTGTCCCATTGCTAGACATAGTATGCATATCAGCCTCTGTACATGGTAAAGCAAAATAACTTGATTTTCAAGTGAATGGTAACATTTTTAATTTAAGCATGTGTAGTGGGAACAGTAAGATAAAATATAATATCAGAGTAAGAAATTTAAAAATAGAAATTCATAGATCAGGAATCAAGAAACTTTCTTGATCCAACTAATAGTACTTCAGGCTTAGTGTCTGCATTGCAATGACTCAACTCTGGCTGGAATTGCAGTGCAGTATAGAGTGTTCATCTCACATGCATGATGCCCTCCCTAGATTCAATCTCCAGTGTGGTCAAAAAGAGAAAAGAAAAATCTCAACTTTAGGGGAAATAAGTAACCTAGATTCCATTAAGATTTTGTTGGTGGGCACTGAAAGAAGAATTTCATAGTTTTAACATGCAATGAAACACACTTTTAACTTTTTGGTAGTAAAATGTATAAACAAGAACAGACAATCCATTTTGCTTATATGCTGAACAAGACAGAAGATATTTTAGATAAGTGAGAGATAGGTAAGTAGGTAGATAGATAGATAAATAAATAGATAGATAGATAGATAGATAGATATCTAGTATGTGTATTAGGATAGAGCTAACAATGAAGACTAAAGAATTGAAAAAGATGATAAAGATGATGCTAATGGCTAAGTATAAATGTACCAATCAGCACTGAGGCACCTTAGTCAGCATTTACAAGACAGATTTTCTTTTTGCATGAGGATGATCAGCACAACACTTGTAATTTTCTCAACAATTTTGGTCCTCCAGATACATCATGAAGCAGAATTTTTCTAATATACTTAAATTTTAAAAAATTAATAGCAATGGTCTAATTTTATACTTCCTCCTGTGACATTTAGGTGAGGCTCACCTTGATAGAAAGTGATGTTCTATGCAGCCATGGTTCCCATCTTTCACTTGGGAGAAGAAATTAGGAAATGGGCATCTGTGTCAAGAAAGGAGATGCTCAGCTCTCCAATACACTCACACACACTGTGTTTTAGTACTCCACATTAACAGAAACAGTAGGCAAGCTCCTCTCCAAGGTTCTTAGAATTCACAATCATCCACATAAATGGTTTCACAGCAACAGATAATTGACTGGTAAATTCTAGCTTGATGTTACATAAAGTGAAGATGAACAATAGACCTAGCCCTCCACCCAGTCTCCCACATGGATACATGATCACTGGGACAGAGGTGAAGTAATTTGCTGATGGGTATAGAATTGGTGAGTAGAGTGGCCAGAAAATACTGAGGAGGGAAATGCACTTGGGAAGACAGAAGTCTCCCTATGTCTCCTGAAATCTCAAGGGGCAAGGCCCTGAGGAAACCTTAATTCTCTTCCCCCATGAATGGTAGCTGAAGTTTACTGAATAAATACAGCATTCCAGATTATAAGAACTCATTCAGCTATTTAACTGAATTAATTCTCACAATTCTAGAAGAGCCTACTAGAAACTTGCCTGAATTCACATAGTGAATGAAGGATGAAATCGAGTCTGAACTTAGGCAATGTGACACCAAGGCCTCTATAATAATGGTGGTACCAGTATGAACAGGGTATTTGAACCTGATGGTAAGACTCCAGTGCTGAAGATACCTCACACTTTGGTCATAGGACACGAAAAAATCGTACTTGGAAGCTTTATCTTGCTGCTAAATTTCATAATGCCAGAATATGGTGATATGTAGGCTTCTAGGGTAGAAAAATAATCAATATTTTTACCCAGTAGGAATCTGACAAGATGTGCCAATTGGTGCGATATAGGCATGAATGCCATAGGGCTAACCAACCACTTTCTGATTGGATTTAAAGTCACCTTAGCAGGAGGGAGCTCATGCCTCCTACTGTAAACCTGGCTAAGAACCTGTGCTTAGGGAGGTCATAGTACCTAAAAGAGAAGTCATTGTTTTCCTAAGTGGACATGAGCACAGCCAACCCAATGGAGAAAAAAATCTTTGTTGAAGCCAGACTTATATGTGGACATTATCCAGCACAAATTTAATTCATGGTGGATCACATTTACTTCAGTGAATAAAAGTATAAATCTTTGGAAAAGAGGGGCATTGCCTAAAGTAGACAGAGTGGTACATATCTGTAATCCCAGCACTATGGAGTTAGAGTCAGAACGATCAGAAGTTCAATATTATCCTGGGCTATTGAAGGTTAGTCTGAGGGACATGTGATACTCTGTCTCAAAGAGACAAAAGAAAATGAACAAAATTTCTTCAAGTATGATCATATAAACCAAAATCTTAGTGAATTTAGGTGTAATGATACATTGTAGATATAAAAAAATGAAAGTAAACACTAATGAACTGCATTTAATTAAAACTAAAATCTTACATATTGCTAAGGTTACTATCCATGGAATAATGATACGAGATTTTGGAACCAAAAAAAATTTTCAAAGGACATATTTAGTAAATATGTTATCTAAAATATATAAAGATCTCTTCTTAAGTTTCAAAAGTAAGGGCTGGAGAAGTGGCTCAGAGGTTAAGCCTCTGCCTTGCAAGCGGAAGGTCCTGAGTTCGGATCCCAGATCCCACCTATAGATGCTGGGCAGAAGCGGGAGTAGCCTGCTTTTCTGGTCCTGGTAGGGCGGAGCCTTTGAATCCTGGAACAGAGTAAACAAGGAGGAGGTGGAGGTGGTCCATAGTGGTTCCCGAATTCGTCCATGGTTCTACACATACATGCACACACACAGACACACAGACACAGACACAGAGACACACACACACACACACACACACACACACACACACACATACACACACACGCACAATTGAATAAATTAAAAAAAGAAAAAAATTTCAAAAGTAAAAGCATGAACTAACCAATTTATAAAGCTGAATCAAATCTCTGAGCAAATATGTCATAAAAGAAGATATTATATGAATATATGCTTTGCAATTTTTCAATTAGAAAAATAAAAAATGTGAAGGCCAATGACATACTCTGCATATGTTCTGGGATGAACAAAATCTGGAACAGTGACTCAAAAGGAGCTGGAAGGATGTGGAACCATGGAAATGCTCATGGAAATGGTGGACACATAGAATGATGTGAACAACTTGAAAGACAGTTTGGAGCTTCTCAAAAAATAGAAGACATTCTCACATACACCCTCACATTTATACTTGGTATTTCCTCAAATGAATCAAAATATTACGTGTCCCCAAACTTGTATATGGGCACCTATAGCACCTTAATTTGTAATTATATAAAATATAGAAAGAAGAAACCAAGATCTCCTTCAGTAGGTAGATGGATAGAATTTATTGTTATTCATTGATAAAAAGAAATGGCCAAACAGAAAAGATATAGATAAACCTCAGATACACATTGCTAAATGACTGGAGACAGTCTCAAAAGACTGTAGTGCTTGATACCAAAGACATACATCTTGAGAAAGAATAAACTGTGAAGTCAGTAAAAGGATCATAGTGATTCATATAGTGAAAGTGTCAATGTTCAAATGCAGTCACCTGGTTCATTCCCAGGAGTCCATATTTTGGATGGAGAGAACTGACTTCCAAAAGTTGTCCTTGACATCTATGCACATGTGTAGCATTCTTCCAACTGCAAGCTCCCTCTCCTGCTCTTTCTTCCTCCTATCTTTCTCTCTCTCTCCTTCTTCCTCCCTCTCTCCTGCTCCCACTCCTTCTCTTTTTCTCCCTCTTCTTTCTCTCTCTCAAATAAAATAAAATATGTACTATGAAAGGACCATTGTTGCCAGAAGTTCAGGAAGAACAAAAGGTCAGCAAACAGAGCACAAAGGACTGTTAGTACAGTGAAATTACTGTCTGACATGACCAGGATGGATACACATCATTATACATTTGACAGAATCCATAGATTGTCTACAACAATGAATCTAGTGTCAATTGCAGGCTTCACATGTCAATGACATATTAATGTGGGGCTGTCATTCCTTACATGGGAACCACACTAGTGCAGATTGCTGATGGTTATGAGGCTCTGTGTATGTGACAGAGGTGTAAGGAAGATACCTGCTCTTTCTACTCAAAATGAAACATCCTCATACTAGGCAACTCAGGATCACTCTGCACACATAGCACTGTATGGAGGCAAATGAACATGCATCTTCACAGCAGCCTCATTCACCATATCCAAAGCGCAAAAGTAAACAAGGTGTCCTTTAGCAGGGGAAGCTGTCATACAGGCAATGGAATATTATCCAGGTAATGGAATATTGTCTGGTGATTTAAAAGAAAAAGCAGTTGTAATAAGGGGCTAAAGAGCTGGTTCAATTGATGAAGTGCTTACCTTGCAAGCATAAGGACATGAATCTTACCCAGAGCCAATAAAAAACAGAACAAGTGAGATGGTCTTTGTTAGTTCACCACTGGATAAGCGAAGCCAGGTGGATGAATGCTTGGAGTTCAACGATCAGCCAGGCAACTTGGTGAATTCAAAGACCATGACAATCCTTGTCAAAAAAAAAAAAAACATAAATAAATAAAGGTAGATGTTGGCTAAGAACTGATATCCAAGATTGTCCTCTGACCTACACACACCTGTACACACACTGGTATGCCATACATATAGGCAAAAAAGAAAAAAGAAGAGGAAGAAAGAAAGTACTTGCGTGTAGCATGAAAGCAGTTGCTCAGTTTTAAAGAAAGTTTTCACGTGGGAGGGGTAGGGAACTGCCAGAGTGTGAACTGTGATTTTTTTTCATACAACCTGAGACTCACTAATGGATCTTTGGGGATTATTTAAACAGTACAGAGCCAGCAAGACCAGAGCAGTAGAAAATACATATCTGTTCCGAGCAGAGTTGTCCATACACCGTAAAGAAGATTCCTCTCATACAGAAATCTCTCACGCAGATCTTTGTAGCTCTTTACATATTGAAATATTGTTCCATGAAGAACTTTCACGAATCTTAATTCCTTTTTACCATCCCTAAATAAAATTCTGAAGAATGCCCAGTATAGCCCTGCTGTCCTGGATGTTGTTCCTTTCTGCTAATCCTTCCCCTCCCCCACTCAGTCTACAGCCTAGAATCCTTCCCTCTTTCTTGGGTACACTGTCTAGATTAGAATCTTACATTTTTACTTACTTCCTGGGAGACCATGTACAACTTACTTGACTGGCCCAATTTCATTTCCTTCACTTGTAAAGTATAAAAGTTACAAACACCAATGGATTTCCACATCATAGGGTGAAGAATGAATGTGGTGGTTGTGCTTAAGTCCTCAGAGATTCGCATGGAACATAGTGGATGCTCAGTGAATTGTCACTAGTTTCTATAAAAAATCGTCGCAGGATAAGAAATCCCTTAATTTATGCTTACAAATGATCTGACTTATGCTTGCTTATTCTTGGAAGATGTGACTCTTGGGACTCATTTGCATTCTTTTGTCTCTATCTGAACTGCATTCCTCTTGGAGATTCTGTTCCATCAGACGATGCTTCCAAATTCTACATCTTTTGTTCTCAATTAATGTTTCTCTCAGACACATGCACTCACACATGTGCGCGCACACACACACACACATACTTAATCTGTATTCTCTGTTTCCAATCTGTCTATTCTGTATTCCAGTGTGAAAATTCTCTCTTCGGCTGCATCTTATGTAGTTAAAGATTTCTTTTTTCAATTTTTATCATATTTTTATTTGATTGTGTATGTTGCAGAAGCACACACATATTTTATTCTTTTCTTATCCTCTCATTGTTTCTCTGGTGTTTTTAAACATATATATATTATGTAACATCAGTCTTCTTTGAAATTTCTGGAAGAACAATCCTGCTGCTTCCAGTATTTTCCAACTCTCATTTGTGCTTTTCTGTTTGTCCACATTTTTTGTGACTCCCCGCTGTAAGTTCATCTTCAGTGTTTTGTTAGTCTGCTGGAAGTTTTGTTCAGCCTGAACTCAGGAGGTGGCGTTTGCTTTTAGCTGCAGGGCCATCTCTGGCATAGGTCATGCTGTGCTGCACTCTGCTTGTCGTTCCTAGAGAGGAATCCTAGCATTTAGGAACCACGGCCAGTGGCTTCACATGGTCAGCAAAGCTCACTCACCTATTGCTTGAATTAGATGACCACTGATTTTCTTTTTACTCTTTGTTCATAGGAAAGATTATTTGCGTCCAGCTTTTATGTATATTTTAACCCTTTGTTAATACTAGACCTACACAAATGTTTCCTTGAAACTCTTCCCAATCCCAGTGGATCTGAGGCCTTCTCTCCCACTCTACCTTTTTTTCAGTGAAACTAGCTACAGACTTTGTTTCTGTCCCTTTATTCTTCCCTACCTCTTACATTGGGTGTTGTGAAATTTTTTTTTTCTCCTAGGAGCTCATCTATGTGTCTCAATAGACTTTTTTAAATGTTTTATCCAGAGTTCACAGGTGTTTTAGCAGGACATCTTACAGGTGACCAGTTCCTGAGCTCAAGAGTTGTCCTCAGTTCACTAACTCCTTTTAGGTCCTATTAGACAGGCAAGATTCCAGACCCCTCCTGAACCTACCAATCACAATCTGTACTATACTGACACCACAGGTATGATGTCTAATATTAATAGCCTACCTGATAGCTAAGAGGCAGATTTCTCAGCCTACCTGATAAGTATTCTCTAGATTAAGGTTGACCTCTGTGCAGTCATCTTGATTGCATTAACTGTTGTCTTTATAAAAGGGTAAATGGGAACAGTAGCAAGCAAGCCAGTATGTGCACCTTGATTCACTGCTCCTTGCTCTTTCTGTGGATGTGATGTGGCTAATGCTTCAAGCTCCTTCTGTAACTGTCATGCAATGATGAATTCTGCTGCAGTTCACCTGCATGGTTGCTGATAAATCACCATCAAATGGCTTAAGGGAACATGGGATTATTCATTAATGACAGTCTGGTTACAGTTCATAGTCCAGCTTGACGGGAAAGCATGCACCAGCACTAGGGCTGACAGAACTGGCCACATCATCACCACATAATGGCTGAGAGAGGGATGATCTTTACTTGTCAGACCAGCATGTCTGGCCAAGGGTACACAAGGATGCCAACTCTCTCAACCAGCTCTCTGTATTTTATTCCAGGGCCTAATCCCACCCGCCTGGGCCTTCCCCATCAGCCAGACAATCTCCTGAAGATTTGCTCTGGACTTAACCCAACCAGCTGTTGCAGTAAAACAGCAGGTCACTAGAGCCCAATGAGCACATAGCCAAAGGGATAATACTCTTCTACAATCTGGTCAGACTGGTACAATTTAACTCTGGTTAAGTCTGGTTAGACTGGATCTTCTTCAGAGTGGCAGATGTCTTGGGCAGCAGTGTACCTATTCTCTACCTGGAAAAGCAGTGTGCCCACCTCCTATTAAGGACACCACTGCTTGTCTTTCCCCTGCAACAGCAAGTTCACTGTTGTACCATTCTCTATGTGTTTTACCCCTGCTGAAGCTGTTCAGCTCTCTGGCCTCAGATGCAGCACAGGACCTTCTCTTTCTTTGGGGTAACTTCCCTGCCTCTTCCCACTTCTTCCAGTGTTCTGTACAACCTTTTTTATCTCATACCACATAGTATGACAAATGTCTCTCTCTCTCTCTCTCTCTCTCTCTCTCATCTTCAGTCAGCTTTATACCCAAGTAGGGTAAGGACTTCCTTTCCTCTAGCTCATAATTGGCTTGTGACAGATACATACTCAATCCTTAAGTCAATGTTCAAAGAGATTCCCTATTCAGAAAATAAGGAAATGTGGAAAATCAAGTACAGCATATGACTCAATAATATGTGAATCCATCCCATCTGAGCTGTCTGTGTAATGTGTAGCATACATCAGAAGGTGTGAGAGGATGGTATGTGTGCCTGTGAGATACAGAACCCTTCTTCTGAGTAGCTTAACGCAGAGAGTGGGTGATGTGTAATTTGCAGAAATCAGGAAGAAAGGCCACAAGATCTGGCTCATGAACAAAACTTTAGCTCTTCCACAGATTCCACAGGTCACCAAGGCCTGTTGTTTCCAGGTTCTTGGTGTCTTACTCAAAGATCTGAAGAATCAAACACAGATTGCAAAGTGGCAAGTAGGTTTATGCATTAGCAAAATTATAGGACAGATCAGATTCTCTTCAAGAGGCCAGCAGCCTCCTTGAGTTCTTTATGGGGTTCAGGAGGAGGAAGAAGAGCTGTTTGCTAATGGTGATCGTTGTGCTGTGATTGACAGGCTTATATTATGCAAGCCTTTGTTTACTGTGCATGTCATTTCCCATGATGCATCTTATTGAACCATATGCATGCCCTATCACGGCAAGGATAAAAGATGGTGAAAAGGGCAATTTTCTTTAAAAGTTCAGAGAAAACAGTTTACCTTGCTGCACAGTCAAAACCAGTTCAGGTGAAAGTTAAAATCCAAACTAGTAACCCCATGCAAAGCAATGGCACAAATTAATACCTGGGAAGGGCATCTATGAGGATTTTATTATGCTTTAGTTGCAATAACTAAAGAAAGGGTGGGGAAAGAGAGGAGGAGAGAGAAAAGAAGGGGCCCCTGCCTCCTATATGCTTTTGACATGGTTGCAGGGAGATGGGAATTGCCATAGGGTTTTAAAGGAGGGGCAATTCGCTCGGTCTTTTGGAGTAGCATGTGTGTGCACCTCAATACCAGGACGCAGATGATCCAGGTTGCCAGGTGCATTGCTAGGAAAGATGTGTGGTATAGCCCCAGCTAAAGGAATTCCAGGTTGCTAAGCTTCCCCTGTGCTCCTCTCCCTTACATGTCCATTGTGAAGTGAGGGCTACCCAGATATGTTTCCCTCCCTCCCTGCCTCCCTCCCTGCCTTCCTCCCTCCCTCTCTCACTCCCTTCTTTCTTCTCTCCCTCTCTTCTTTCCTCCCTCCTTTCTTTCCATCCCTCCCTCTCTCACTCCCTCCCTTCTTTCCTCTCTCCCTCTTTACATTCCACCCTCCCTTCCTTCCCCCTTTTTTCCCTTCCCATTCCCTCACTCTTTCCTTCCTCCCTTCTTTTTTTTTTTGCTTTTCCTTACATCTTTTTAGCCCCTTCTTTTTTCTCTCCTCCTCTCTTTCCCCACCCTTTCTTTAGTTATTGCAACTAAAGCATAATAAAATCCTCATAGATGCCCTTCCCAGGTATTAATTTGTGCCATTGCTTTGCATGGGGTTACTAGTTTGGATTTTAACTTTCACTGACAGTGAACATAGATACTGGTCCCATGGCTCCTGTCATCCGTGGAGTGTGCAATTATGTTTTAGTGACTGTTTGCAATGAGGCAATCAGTCCTCTTTCCCTCCTGGGGAGCAGGTCCCATGAGATCTGGGGAGGCAGCTGCCTGGTGGGGGGAGGGGACAGAGGCTCCTCTAGTTACCCTTATCCTCTCATAGTTTCATGCAGTTGCTGGGCACTCTCCCTCTGCGGGCCAAGATAAATAAATAATAGGTCCAAAAATTCTACACCCAGCGTAACAACCACACAACCAGCAAATGAGCGACATTCTATTTCCCAGACTCAGTCTCGCTCTTCTCTTTTCTTTCTTTAATTTCCGCAGGTCTTTGGCAGCTCTGTCTGGAAAAGTAAAAGTTCTTTACCCAGAAGACATTCGGTAATTTTAAACTCCCCTTTGGAAGGTCTTCAGGGAGATTGGGGGGGCCGAGGGCTGGCGCTCCAGCTGTGAGGAGCCGTCTTGGCTTGCAGGCTTGGGTCTCACTGAACCACAGCTCGGCTGCGGTGCGGGCTGCTTGTGCCAGGAAGCCATTCCACTCTGCCCAAACTCCATCTGTCCAGGCTTCCAGGAGCATTCCTCATCTTCGTTTCTCCTGCAAGGGGCTCTCCAGCCAGGGCTGTGATGTCTGCGCTCAGCCGTGTTGTGGGTCGCAGCCAGCAGAGCTGCCCCAGTCTCTCCCCCTTCCTCACACGCAGGCCCTGGAGACCCACGGAAAACCCTGGCTGTAGGTCAGCCTTTCCATTTGAATTCAGATAACTTTATTTTCACTTTTCCTCTCTCCATCGCAAACAAAATTCTCTCCTGAAAGACAGACTGGACCTACAATAACCGGGACCCCATTCAACTAAATCTCCACAGGTCCTTCCTGGTAAAAAGCTGGGACTTGGGAGGGAGATGTCAAAGGGGCGGCTACTTTTGCTTTTGGTTTTTTCCTTCTAGAAATAGAAGCCACCCCTGCTAAACCCTGAACACTTAATACATTACATTTTATTATACGCAGATTTACTTTTTATTTTATCGTCATGCAGTGAGAAAGTTTAGGGAGGAAAAGTCCTGATTTTCCACATTCTGCCTCTTTCATAAGCTGTGCTCTCCCATCTGTGACAAGTGGCCCAGTAACTGGGTATCTCCAGAGCGAAACGAGAAAGGGAGACACTCATCTACCTGCACCAAAGACAGACAAAGAACAGAAATGGAAAGATATCTTTCCATCCAGTAGGTTCTGTTGTGGCCCAATGGCTGTCCACCTTAAGAACTTAAGCAATGTAAGAGCAGAGAGTTGCATTTATTGAGCACCAGTTTATTACATTTATTACATGTCTGCTACATGATAGGTGTGATTGTCTTGCGGTAGGCTCTGAAGATTCAGTGTGACACTTCTCTTTACTGTTCAAACAACCCTAAGGTCATTGTTTTGCCGGGTTTTTTTTCCAGACAAATCTCAGGCCAACCTGAAACTCATCACTCAGCCAGGGATGATTCTTCTGTCTGAAGCACAGTTGTGGACACTAGATCTAGTTTCTATGATGTCTCAGAGCTTCATGCACACTGGGCAAGCACTCTATCAACTGAGCCACATGCCCAGGACTGAAATATGAATATTTGTAAATGTAAGTGTACCCAATAATGATATCTGGATAAACTATTTTAAATCTTTAACCAAGGAAACCCTAAAATGCTCGTTTAAATAACCAGCTACTGTGGCCACTGGGCTTGCCCTGGAAAGACGGAGATAAAGATCTTGGTTCCAAGGAGATGAAAACCTTCCAGAGAGTCACCAGTGCCTCTTCTTCCAGTTGCATTTTATCACTGAGTTACACCTCGGCCTTCTTCTGCAATGACCTTTAAGAATGAGATTGCCTGGTGCCAAGGCTGCCAGAATCAGGGAATTAGATTTAAACCCTGACCTCAGTCTGTCCTGGCCTTCAACATGTGATGCATGTCTTCATATGTTTAGGTAGTAGCCCCTCGTCTGTACATTGAGGAAGATAGATAGGGAAGAACATGTGGTATACAAATATCCATAATTCTTGAACCTACATTTTGAAAAGTAAGATTCAACCATATCAAAATTAGGGACTGGATTGCAGGCAGTTGTTCACAGCAAGGGAAGAAAAATCAATTCTGACTCGTTCTTCTACTCCAGCTTGGACTCACACCAAATACAGAGTCACTTTCTCCTCTCTGTCCATTGGACTACCACATAACTACTAACCAGACTTCAGGTTGACAGGTTTAAAATTTCGGCTCATTTCCTGCCTATCCTAAGTTCAAGTAGCTAATGAGCAGAAAAATGACCAGAGAGGAGAAAGACGGTGAAAAGCTAATGAGGGAACGGGTGACAGGGATGTGACAGCCGGAAGCATCTGTGTGTGTAGTGCACGCACTGCCAGACAGTGTCTCCAAGACACACACACCGGGCACATACTGCAAGGTAGCAGTTGCTAAGCCATGCACGGAGTACATCCCTGTCCACAAGGTTTTCTTTGCAGGACTTCCCCACCAAGGCAGGGATTGAAAGGCAAAGCTTGATCATTTTTACTCAAATAATGGCCGGGAATTTAAAAAACAGAAGGCAGGATGGAAGGGGGAAGGAAGGAGGCAGGGGCAGGATAAAAAAAAAGGAAGGGGTGTTGAAAGAGGGGAAGGAAGGAGTAGGAAAAAAGGAAAAAAGGAAGGAAGGAAGGAAAAAAGGAAGGAAGGAGGAAGGAAGGAAGGAAGGAAGGAAGGAAGGAAGGAAGGAAGGAAGGAAGGAAGGAAGGAAGGAAGGAAGGAAGGAGGTTGGAAGGAAAACAGGAGAAAGTTTCATGGGATAAAAGCGCTGTGTTATAATCTACCTGTCCTCATTTTTTTCTTTCTTAACGGCACCTAAATTGATGGTACAGCTTCCAGTCAATGGCATCTAACAGTCTATGAATATTATTTATATATCAGTCCAAAACAACAAAATGACTTACATACACTCACATACGGTGATCACCACCACTTCCCATAGGATTAGAAGATAGGAGAGAAAAGGGAAGGAAGCAAGAAGAGAAAGAAACATCTGAGCGCATCCTCCAAAGACAATAGAGAGTGCAAGAGGGCAATGCTCCAGGCCCAGCAGACCTTCCTGACACGAGGCACACCTGCTGCCCTCTGTGACTGCCCTGGTTAATTTTCCAGGCTCCTCTCTTTGGCTGCTTCGCTGTGGCTTTGGGTAACTACTAAAATCCATGTGGAAAAAGCCTGTCATATTGCTGGAATTTTAGGGGTCTAGTGGAGAGTCTCGGGCTCTGGACATGGCCTCCAAAGTGTCTGTGGGAGCCTAGCTCCTGCTTCATTTTCGCCTTTGCCTCCTAACCATGAGGTGGTTGTTTTCCCCCACCACACTTTCCTGCCATGTCCACCTGAAAACATTCTACAGGCCCAGGAGCAAGTATCTAACCAACCATAGACCACAGTCTCCATCACTGTGAGTCAAAATAAGCCTTTCCTCCTTTTGAATTAATTATCACAGATGCGTCATTACAGACCAGGAAAGCCAACTAACATATCTTGCTCATCTTAGGTTCCAGAAATCCTTGTGTAGATGTCAGGATGTGAAGAGCAATGAATGTTGATGCTCACCGTTTTTTTTTTTTTTTTTTTTTTTTTATGAAATCTGGGTCCCCAGTACATGGGATGATGCTGCTCACATTTAGGGTAAGTTAAACCTTAGTTAACATTTTTGCCACACCTCCCTAGTTATGTGTTTCCACAGTGATTCCCAATCCCATCAAGTCAACATTGAGGCGACCATCACAGGCAGTTACTGGAGCTACAGGAGGCATGCCATGCATCATGACCCTTCATTTAGATTTGGTGATGCACTAAACAAAATAGTACATTCTTATTATTTTAACCCACTTTTAATCACAACACCAGGTGTTGCAGCTTATCTACATGTTGCAATAAATTCATGACCAAACAAATGAAGGAAATAAAGGGGTCACAGTTCACAGCCCCGCTTGGCAGGAGATTTCAGACCAACCTCAGGAGCTGAAGGAACTGACCACACCTTATCCACAGGAATGGCTGAGAGAGAGGCAACCTTCTGCAAAGTGTTTTGATATGCCAACCTACAAGAAATGCTCCCGTCCCCCATGGACTGGGTCTCCCCTCAATTAGGATCTCCCAGGGCTTGCCTTAACTACCAGTTCTTTACAGTTGTGCCTAGAGCTCAGCCTTCAATGGTCAAGTTGACACCTATAGCTAACTAGCACACAATGCATTGTACCTAAGTAATGGATATGGAAAAAAACTGGCTTCAGTGCTGGGTAGATATGTAGGCTGAGGTAAACACTGAATTATAAGTACCTTGTATTTAATCTTCACAATTCAGAAGAGAAATTATTATGCATAAATGACTGACAGGAAAGCTGAGACTCACAGGATTGAAACATTTATCCACCTTCACGATTGGGGGAGCGGGCATAACAGATTTGAAATCATCCTCCTGACTCAAAGTCCTATGTGTTTGTTACTTCCTGGTGTCACTTCTGTCATTCTCACAGCTCAAGTGGTTCATTGTGCAAAGAAGAGCCATGTGACCTCTTAAAATCAGCAGACTGAGCATGTGGCTCCATGGGTAGAGTGCTTGTCTGGCGTGCATGAAGTTCTGGGTTTAATGCCTACACCACATTGACCAGGTGTGGCGATACAAACTGGTAATCCCTATACTTGGGAAGTGGAGGCAGGAGGTCATCCCCAGCTACGTCACGAGTTCTATTCCGCCTTGAACTATGTGGCACACTGTCTCCTAATAAAAGATAAAAAAAAAAAAAGAACCAATTTCTCTATTTACCAAATGGATAACCAAGAGTCTAGTGAGTGATGGCTAGAGGTGCTATAGATTTTACTGTATCCTGGCTGTGAAATGAGAGTAGAAATCTGGGTGTAAACAAGGAAGCCAGGGCAAGAGATATGTACCTGGCTGTTCCCAGTTAAATAGAATTGTGGCAACCCCCTATAGGCAACAAAGGAATGTACTCTGTTCTCCCTCTAAATTCTTACAAGGAAACAGGAAAACAATGAATGCAGTACTGAGCACTGTCCCTTCCCTTTCCTTACTGGTTCATTTAATTCCAATCTACTCTTATGTAAGCGGCAGTCTGGAATTACCGGAGCTCAGCTCAGGGGAAAGCAGACAGCTGTGAAGGGCTGGGGAGCTAGTGGAACATTCTAGGGGCTCTGATCCTCCAACCTACTGGTGAGATGGAGCAGCAAGGCAGGAGAAGGGAACTGTGCCCTGAAAAATTGGAATGAAAAAGAAAACAAAATAGAGATAAAACACAAAAGAGCTGGCTGTCAGCAAGAGTCGGCCTCCAGGAGTGCGAGCTACTTGTCCTACCTCACCACAGCCCTGGGATACTTTTAATTACTTGGCTCTTTTACAAACAGTGTTTGACTATTTTGTCAGTGGGTCAAGGCTAGCAGCAGGACTTGGCCTTTCTTTGTGCTTAAGGGACACCACCCCCATATGGTTTCAGGGACACCCAACCTGGAATGGCTTGTCAAGCAGGACACAATTTTTTTTTTTCTCAAACCATTCTGCTCTCAAGAAAACACCTCCCCCAGAGCTTGAGCCTGCTCGGCCAGTCGGCAGGATCAGACACCATGGAATAACCAGAAGAAGATTTTTGTCTGAGGGGCAGCTAATGCCTGGTTGATCTGCTCATGCTGAGCAGGTCTAGAGAACCAAATTAGAGAGCGCAGGAAGAAAAAAGCCAGCCAACAGAATGCTCATCATTAAAAAAGAGCTGGATTTGGAGAAAAATAAGATAAGAGCTTCTTTTCCCTTTTCCCTCTGGCTTTAGGAAATGCAAGTGCTCTCTCCCATCTCTCTCTGATGCACACCCTTCTCCCATGTGACATGAGTTTCACTAGCTCAGTCACTTCAGTAATGAATATATTCGTTTACAAGCTCTAATAAGATTTAATTGGTGGAAGTTATACATTAGAGCTAATTAGAAGACTAATTTACGTGGAAAAGGCCAGGCCACTTCAACAGAGGAAAAATATTTCCACAATGCAGCTAAACGTGATGATGGGGGCTGAGAGGAAGGTTCAGTGATTTAAGTTTCTTCTGTGTGAGCACGAGGCTTGGGTTCAGATTCCCAGCACCCATGTAAGATCCTTGGCATATCAACACCCTAGGAAGAAGATACAGGAGGATCCCTGAGGCTTGCTGACCAGGTTCAGTGAAAGACCCTGTCCAAAAACTAAGGTGCCCAGTGTCAGTCAAGCCCTGGCTTCTACACATGCGCACGCACATACCACACACGTGCCCGTGCGCACTCACACATGTACCTACACAAACATGTACACACAGGCACACTTACATGTACACACATGCACCCACACAGCCATGCGTATGTGTATATGCACATGCACACACACGTAAACAGGAAAAAGAAACATAATGATGACTTTCCTACTTGAGACTTGTCTTCACAGTTTTATGTTTTACAAGTCTCCATAACTGTAAATTTTCAACAATGCGCAACTGCAATTAAGAAAAATAAAAAGCAAGGCCAGAGTCAGTTTTCACAGTGGAATGTCGTTGGCAAAAGCCCCAGATATTTTTCTGTATCTCTAGTGAATTGCTTTGAAACATTTCCAGAAAGTTTGGGGAAACTTTGTGTTGACATCACCAAGTGAACTTTGGAGATGCTTCTCCAGGGGAAAGATAGGGGCCCTGCAGCCGGTCTGGGATACTGACCCTGAGATGTTTGTGGACTCTGAACACTGATGGATTTTGCAGAAGCTCTGCTTTCCCTTCCTCCACTCACCGCAGCCTCTTTCGGATGTTTTAGCGACTTAACCCCATCTTGTTTTATCTTTTCTGGAGGTTGTCTCTATTCTCAGAGTTTATCTTTATAAGTCTTTATTAAAAAAAAATACTGAGTTAGGATAGAGAAGAACAATTGACCTAAAATATGCTTCACACTTCACACTAAAGTATGCTTCAACTGATTGGTTTACATGTAAAAATGCAATGTTTTGTTTTGAATATTTAAAATTACTATAATTTAAGTGAGTTGCCTATTCTACTTTCAAACAAAGTTGTTGCAAATTGTTCTTTTATTATTTATTCATTTATTTGTGCATGCGTGCGTGTGTGTGTGTGTGTGTGTGTGTGTGTGTGTGTGTATCTGAGAGCACTGTGTGAATCATATTGGATTGCTTCTACTTCCTTTTTGCTTTGCTCTGGGATTTCCCAGGCTCTGTCCACCAGGGCTGGAAGTATAGGTGGCTGCCATTTCTGCCTGGCGTTTTTATGTGGGATCTGGTATCCAAACTCAGTACCTTCTGCTTGCGAAGCAAAGTCTTAACCCCTGAACCAGCAGCTCAAAAATTTCTCTTTCAATAGGATGCTTTTTATCTTTCCTATAGTCCAATTTTGAGGAATATAGATTAATGTTATTGGGTAGGAATGCGTTGAGAATTTTTTTTGCCTCTGTGTGTGTGTGTGTGTGTGTGTGTGTAAGAGGAAATTTGATTGTGTGTGCTTGAGGAAGTTCAAGGGTAACATTAAGAATCACCTTGGATTGCTCTACCTCCATATCTCTTGCTTTTCACCTGATGTTTTCACATGGGATCTGGAATCCAAACTCAAGTCCTTTTGCTTGTGAGACAAAGGTCTTAACCCTTGAGACATCTCTGAAGCCCTGCTTTGAGAGTTTCTAATAATCTTACAGATTAATCAAAACTCATAATATATTAAAACATATTTTACTCTGACATTTTTTGAGTGTAAGACACAAAAGGTGATTGTCTCCTTTAGAATGTTAGTTTTAAGTATTTTTTTTCCCACAGAGAAATGTTTATGTAACATATCTTTAAGGAAAAATAAACTTAAAAGAAAAAGACTCATCACAGGCTGGGAGATGGCTCAGTGGGTGAGGAATATGTCAGGATAAACAGGGAGCCTGAGTTCGGATCCCCGAAACCTGTGTAGAAGCCAGGTTTGTTAGAGACTCCCTGGAGTTGTCGGATCAGCCAGTGCCACTGAAAATCCTTGTCTAGACCCAGTGAGAGCCCCTGATTCA
Source organism: Typhlomys cinereus (assembly GCA_023101885.1). Classification (NCBI taxonomy): domain Eukaryota; kingdom Metazoa; phylum Chordata; class Mammalia; order Rodentia; family Platacanthomyidae; genus Typhlomys; species Typhlomys cinereus. The sequence goes on from JALPQD010000015.1 coordinate 6,460,947, forward strand.
AAAAACAAGGTGGATGGTGATAGATGTAGACATTCAAGGTCAACCTCTGGCCTGCCAACATGCCACACAAGTAAGTGCACTTGCTCACACATCTACACACACATTTTTTTCTAAAAACAGTATCATAAGCGTCTTTATGCATTTGTGACATTGCATTTTTAACCAATTTTCTCTTTATAATTTTCTCTATCTACTCTCATATTGAAATGTGTCCACAGAGAGGTTCAACCTTCTGAAGCACTGGGTTCAGTGGGTATTTTTTCTTCATCTGCACACATTCTTGGGCACATCTAGCCACAGCCAAAGACGAACTTAAGACATTTTCATTGTGTCACAGAGAAACCCAGTATCAGTATATCCTAGCTGTCCCCCTTTCCATCCCTTCCCTTCTGCCCTGGGGACTCACTAATCTGACATCTGTCTTCATAATTTGTATATTATAGACATTTCCCACAAATAGGTCAGTGACTCATGCTCCTTTGTGTCTGGCTTCTTTCACTTAGAAAAGCATTTCCAATGCTCATACTTGGTGCAACTCAGACTTATTTCTTTCTAATGGCTGAATAAAAGACACCATTATGTAGTTTAAATGTATTTCATCAGTTGAGTGACTTAAAATGAAATTCTAATGACCATCTTTTCATTTTGGTACTCAGTGGTTCTACAAAGAAGCACATTGCTTTTAAATTTCTGAAATTCTGCATTTTTCTGTATCAACCTAATCTTCCTGTTAAAAAATCATGTATAAGTGAAATAAAATACACTTGTACTCTAAGATCAATTAACAAAGATTTAATTATTTAATAGAACTATATAGTTCCATGTGTCAAATAAAATCATTGGGTTGTTGAAAGAATTAATTAGGAAATATTTATTATAGCTCTTCTTAGAGAACTTACAGCTGAAAGGATTCCAATCATGTTCCGTGTCCCTACGCGACAGTATAAATATGTATTGAAGATGTTGTAAAGTGTTTACATGTGACATGTTTAGAAATATCTGTTAGACAAGTTGGAAAGATCTTCCCAAATTCTTGTTTACTTAACCTCTTGTTCAATTAAACACAATAGCCATGGGTCAGAATCCAATATCTCTGCAATTGCCTCTACAGTAGAGGCAAAGGAGCCAAAAAACTGAGAGCATTTGAAATCCTTCTCTTGGTTCCACAACTCAAAAGTGAAGTTTGAAAACAAATAAAACTCTTATTCTTCAAATTTAAAAATGAAAATTGTTTAGAACCTATCAAGGGTAAAACAAAGCAAGATGTGATATTGAACTAGATTCTGCCAGGATACTTTTTATCCATCTAGCCATCACTCCAAATTTATTTCAACCTGATTGGCAGATATCAGTACACTTCCCCAAAGCACATTTTCTAAATAGCATTAAAATTTATTATTTTTACAGTTCTTTTTTATGTTTAAGGTAAAATTAACAAGCAATGTTTCAAAGAGACAACCAACAGCTTTCTAATTTAACTCAAGACCCACTTGTCAGAATGGAACACATTCTTATTACTGTTAACTAGAACAAAAACCTAAAAAAATGGAAGGAAATAGATCAATAGGGAAAAATGTCAATGAACCTATAGGTAGGAAGACAGTATACCAAGCTGTTCTGTAAAAATTTGAAGAGCACTTATCACTCAGCCTAGAAATCTTCTTCTAGGAGAGAGGTAGAGAATCTCAACACCCCGACAGGATGGAGCCTGGGCCAGTAGAAAAGCAATGAAGTAGACAACAGTGGCCACTCAGAATGCAGATTACTGACAACCCAGCAATGCTCTCCCAGAATCACACCATCCTAATCTCTCCCCATCCTCGAAGAAAAGGGAGCAGGTAAGATTATATGAACCTAAAGATGGGGAGGTCCACTGTTGGACAAGACATTCCCTTCAAGGCAAGGATGTTGCATCCAGGAAATCACAGCAGTGAGACTTGTCCTTACCAGACCTGCAAAAATGACTGAAATACCAGGATCCCCCCACAAATTATGAGGAACTGAAGAGAGATAAGGACACACAGGAGAAATCTTGGGGACTAGAACTGGATGAATGAAGGGAAATGCCCCTATCAGTAGGGGTCTGGGGAGGGGCAACTTGGTCTGCCATAGAGGACTGAATCCCCACAAGAGCAGACAAGCCAGAGGGAACCCCAAGGTCCACAGAAGTGGCCAGGTAGAAGGGTGGGAGGGAGTGGAATGGATTGATGAGGGAAAGGGAGAGGAATGGGGGCGATAGAGGGAAACAGGCATTAGTACTCACTATGCTTGTAAAACTAAAAGATAAAAAAATTAACAAACAAAGAATGTGCAAATCTTAGAGCACAAGCAAATGCATTCATCTGTAGAAGCCTCTTCCTGTGCATGCAGAACATTACCCCACTGGGCCTAGTCCTTCTGTGGCTTCTGAAATGCTAAGTGATAATTTCTTCCTGTAATTATCAGATGAGACAATCCATATACTGTTGCAAATGAACTTTAGGCTCTCTTCATAGAAACCTAGGAAGTTGTGTCAGGCATTGTCTCAGACACAATCTTAGAAAAATAGGCCTGAGGAAAAGACATCGTGAATGTTACTAAAGAGTGGCAGTATTCGTGGAGAAAGCCCAAGTTCCATCCTTAGGCAACTCTAAGTGCAGATTGCAGCTAACTTGTGCATTCTCTCCAGACTCTGCTCCTCACCTGGAAAACAGAGGGCACTCTCTTAGAAGAGTTGGTGAAATTGAGTGCAATGCTCCTTCTGAGCTATGCCCTTTGTAAGGTAACCTTATAATTTTTCTGAATATAAGATGGAGTTTATGTCTCCTCCCATGAACGTGGCTGTTCTGTGGTATAAAAATCCAGCAGGAGTTGTATGTCAGTTCCAAAACCAGACTTCGAGAACATCATGTGTGTCCTTCTCTTAGGAAACAGCCCACTGAAGATGTTTCACTGGAATGCTGTGGCTAAGATGCCTTATAGAGCCAGCCAGATGACTGAAGCCATTCTGGACCATCAGCTCTGTCCACCCAGAGCTAACCACAGTCTCCTCAGGGAACCCACAAAAGTTGCCAATGCACCCCAGCTCAAATTATCAGCCATGGAACATCCTGAACAAAACAGTGCTTTTCTTTTAAGCCACCAAATTTTGGGGTACACACCAATGAAAAACATACATGAATCTACTTTCTAGAATTAATGTATGGATTTACAAGGAAAACATATATAAAGTGATCTGAGTGTTCCTGCTATGTGAAAATTTCCATCATCATTATTGTCATCATCATCTTCTGTATCATGAAGACATGTTTCCTCCACAAAGACAATTACTTTCTGAATGCAATGCCTGCCCATTCTCTTCTTCCTTGAGTACTATTTAGTGGTCTAATTCAAAGGTCATGTCCCTGAAGTACCCTGTAGTCACCTGCCAGGGAAGTCCTCTTATAAGAACTATACACATTCCACTCAGAGCATACTGTCCTTTGTGTTTATGTGCATACATGCACATGGTTTTGTAAGTGTGTGGGCTTATGCGTGAATATGTTCATCCATGTGTATGCATGGTTTTGCGTATATGTATGTGTGTGCTCATGTAGGAGTGCATGCTTTGGCATGTGTGTGCATATGTATGCATGCATGTATATTATGCATATGCATCTGTGCGTGTGAGATACTGTGATGTATTTACATGTGAAGTGCTTAACACTATGTCTTTCAGACAATGTGGAAATCTATCAATCTTCTCACATTGCACTATCAGAATCCAGATTATGTTCCTAATTGTGGCATCAGCAACAGCACAGGATTCAATTAATATTTATCAAGTGGATTTAGAAAAATTGAAGTCATTGTGTCTTCTTCCAGGAGACTGAAAAACATGCTCATTTGGGTTTCCTCATTCTTCTCAGAGCCAGAATAGTCGTCATTTGTTCATTTATACTTCTTTAAAGTTTCTTTGTAAACATAAAATGCAAATTCCACATTTGCATTTAAAAATTCTACTTTTCTAGACCAACGTTAAAACTTCCCATCAGAGACCACTCAGACTTTAAATTGCCTTAAGTTACTTTTCTGTGGGATTTTCCAACATGAAAACATTAAGAACATGTGTGCTGCTGAATGTGTTATCCACCATGTCCAGGGAAATGATGATTATTTATAGTTAGATGTGATCTTTTCCCTTCTAAAGGAGACAACTTGGTCTTTGTTAGATGTTTGGTGGTAAAAGAATTACTAAAGAAGAAATGTGACCCAGGATTCAAAGACTTGAAACGTAAGTCATAGGAAACTCCCAAGACCAACTGATCTTCATTTCATCCGTTACTGTGGCTTTCATTGCCATTCTTTTTATCCCACCTATACAACTGGAAGCATCAGGGAACAAGATTAGTATGCAAGCGCGCACACACATTCATACACTCTTTCATATACACATTCACATACATGCTCACACAGTCTCACATACACTCAGACACATAAATTCACACAGACACACACACACACAGGTAAAGTAGAAACTAAGGGGGGGCAAGAGAGCAGGTTCTGGTCAATTTTGACTAATGCCTTTAAAGGTAACTGTATCACACTCTTTTTGTGTGACTTTGTCATATTTTGTTGCTGTTATTCAACAGAGGTTTTCAAGGAAACATAAGTGTGAGAGAAAGCAAGTAATCCAACTATGAGAGTCTATGCGCTGGTCCTTGAATAGGCTTCACCCGTGGGCAGGAGTTCCAGAACACTTCAGTGGCTCCATGTCATTCTATAAACTGTCCTGACCACTCTTACTTATCCTTTGGGGCCTGTCTGGATTTTTATATCCCCCCAAGACAACTATTGTCCAATTCTTCTGGCTTAACCTTGTCTCCCTTCAAGCACTTCTGCACATTTAAGCTCCAATCAGATGATGATCGTCTCTTTCCAGGAAAGCAAGAATTGGAGCATTTGTTTATTTTTTCACTTACATTTGCATATTCTGTGTCCAATATCTGAAGCAGAAACATCATTCAGTAACAGATGGTAAGATGCATAAGCAAGGAACACTTCCTAGTTAGCCTTGTGAAGGGCACAAAGGGTCCTTCCTAACCCTAGGGAATTCAGTCCGGATGGGAGAACTGACATACGTGTACATAAAAGCAATCATTTGTGTACTCATATTTGCCTTTGTCTTGCCTGGGAGCTTGTTGTTTAGATCCTCTGGAAGCAAGAACTAATAGATGCTTACTTTAAAGTTTTAGGATATATTTAGACTTAATTGACCTTAAAACTATAGTCAGGAACTGCAGTTTTTAAAGTATATAAATGAATTATTTAGTTAGTCCCACTTTATTTTTAATGTAGGTTATTGACTAGTAAGCCACTCAAACTCAATGAGGTCAATATTATTCCAACAGATGGCATAGTCTCTAGGTCATTACTCAGCCCCGATTTTCAACTCAACAATAAAAGATAAACAAGCAGTATTGCCTGCTAAAGCAAGCCAAAAGAAATTGATGAAAAATTTCTTTTCTTTCTTTTTTATTTTTCAGCCACTAATAATTGTTTAAATTACTCTACAATCCTGTATTAAGGACATTGGCATCCCTAACCATCCACAGAACCTCTTCACCATTCCAAATGGAAATCAGGTATATAAGAGTTCCCCATTCTCATCTGTCTTCTGGCCCCTGGTAATCACCATCCAATGTAATTGATAAAATTGCCTCTTTCAGCTATCTTATTCAAAGGAGATCATATTTTGTTCGACATGGTGTTTCAAGGGACAGAACTAGTACAAAATCTATCAAAAGCCCATGAGTTTTATGACTGATGTCATTTCCTTGCATGGATTTAAAAATGCTATTCCCTCCAGGTATGTGTTTGGACTGGTCACACTGAGCTGCTTTAATTGTGGTATAGATGTGTCTCTTCCAGTCTTTGCTTTCAAGTCTTTGTGGTGTCAAGACCTATGGTAATGTTACCAAATTCTATAGTAATTATCTGTGTGACCTTGTGAAAAAACGTTGTGTAGATTTTCACATTGATAAGGAATGCCTACATCATCATCAAAACTATTTACAAAAGCTTTGAATAAAAGCCATCCTCATGGGTATTGAGTGATGCTAAACTGTGATTGGAAACTTCTTTGTTGTGACTAGTGATGTTGAATTTTCTTATGAACTGATTGGTCATTTGTACTTCTTTGGAGATATGCCCATTTAGTTCCGTCGTCTGCTCTTTTAACTGGGTTATTTGTTCTATAGCTGTGGTAGTGTAGGAACTCTTTCTTTACATATTCTGCATATCAGATTTATGATTTGCAAGTATTTTCTTATATTCTACGTATTACCTTTCATCATCTTCATACTGGCTTTTGATGCACCAAAAATGTTTTCTGATTTCTTTTTTGTCATATTTAAGAAATCATTGCCAAAGCTAATACTTAAAAGATCTCATCATAGGCTTTTTAAGAGTATAAAACTTTTGAAATTAAATTTATAAAAATTTGCTTTTTTTTTGATTGTTTGAGCTATTTTGTATATGGGGTAAGGGTATGCCTTCACGACTCTGCATGTGGACAGTCATGCCTTAGTGCTCTTGCATTTGGATGCCCATGACTTCCTGCTTCTGCATGTGGACAGCTACACTTTAGTGCTTCTGTATATGGACAGGCAGATGTTCATGTTTCTACATGTGGACATCCACACCTTAGTGCTTCTGCATGTGGACAGTCACAGCTTAACATTTCTGCATGTGGACAGCCAGTTGACTCAGTGAGATCTACTGCAAAGATTGCCCCTTCTCACAGAAGAGCTTGGTACCCTCGTCACTCAAGAAATTGACTTGTGTCTCCCTAACCACTATGGACATGTTAATGCACTGTGAGAATAAGATGGCTCATTTGTAAAGCGCTTGCTGTACAAGCACAAGGACTCAAGATTGGATGCACAGCACACACGTAAAATGTCAGGCATGGCGGTACATAGCTGTAATCCCAGTTCTGTGGCAGTAGACAGAATTCCTGGAGTTCATTGTCTGGCCCGGCCAACTAGTTACAGTAGTGAGCTGAGCTCCAGGTGGTTTGACACTCAGTGCCTAGGGGAATTCTTGACTCCTCAGCTTCCTTCCTTCCCTTCACTGCTGCACTCTTGACCCAGGCCCAGCGGCAAGTACCTCAAGACAGTGATTGTGTTCCTCTTGGCACAAGTTCACCCTTTGTGCTTAGTCCTAAATGTCACTTCCCTTATGTAAATATCAGATTCTAACAAGACAATGGCAGTCCTTTCCTCTTGGAGTATGTTTCCTACTATCTACTTTCACCTTTCTTTCTTTTCATTTTCATATTTCATCAGAATCCTGCACTTTTAAAAACAACTAAATAGTTGTACCTCCTAACCAAACATTACCCATTGTTTTCAGGCCTTAATTACAGTACAAATTTCTATTGCGTTTGACAGATAATAGTCAATGTTGCTTTAGATAAAAAGAAAAAAAGTATGAGGAAAGAAAAATTTTTTAATTTAAAATTGACTCAGGTTGGGACTGGTGCTCAATGGGTAGAGGTTCTGTCTCCTTGCATGCAGGAAGCCCTCCAGAATTAATAACTGGTGTGGCGATGCATTCCTGTAATCCCAGAAGTCTAAACATAGAGGCAGGAGGATATGGTATTCAAGGTCATACTAAGCTACACAGGGAACTCGAAGATCCTTTCTTTGAAAAAAAAGATCTGGCTCTTTTTCTAACAAACCCTGCAAGTCCTCCATTCATCCCACACCCCTTACACAGAGGCTGTGGGAAGTTGGAACTCTATGAGATGAGTATGATCATTTTGTATGGGACCAAGAAAGGAAAGCAGATCCCAGATCCGATGCTGGGAGAATGTGAGCACCGCACAACATCCTGTCTTCCCACCAGAGGAGATTTATTTATTGGAAATTATATTGCCAAAGGAAAAAAGTGTAAATACATGCAGCCCCCTGGTCATTATGTCACATGTAGGATTGCAATGTAGGATTGAGCCACAATTTTGCAGTTATGTAAACGGAGCTGTCAAGCACTTGTTATTTTAAAGCTGGAAGCAGGCCGCTCCCCTACCAGCATCATAGTCCCAGCTCCCAGGCTGATTCATGGCCAGCACGGAGACACAGGAAGTTCATGTCTGCAATAATCTAAACACCATGAAAATGGAGCCTAAGGAAAAAGCAGAAAAGTGAAAAAAAAAATAGACTGAACCCCCAAACTCAGATGACAACCATGCAGTTCACTGGGATGAGAAGAAGGGAGTTGCGAATCCTGCAAACCACAACTTGCAGATGAAAAGCTGTGTGAAATGAAAGACAGGGAGAGCTGATCTAAGCCAAGTATGGGGATCTTTTGAGTGTGGAGTCCCATGTGCTTGCCCAGATCCACAACCCCTGACTCAGGTTCTCAGAGGGATCTGTAAAACAAGGGATGAACTAGGGAGGTGGCACAATTTTTGGTGGCTCCTGTCTAACAAATGCAGGAAGTTCTGGGGTCAGACCCAACATTCCTTAAACTGGGTATAGTATGGTGGGACATACCTGTATTTCTCAGCAATTGGAAGGTTGAGGCAGGAAAATCAAGAATGCAGGTCATCCTTGGCTACATATCGAGCTCAAGACCAGCATGGGTCACATAAGACTTGTCTTGGAAAAGATAGGATCTGAGGATTTGGGCAACCGTAAAATATCATTGTCTCAGCTAGAAAGGGTATATTCATCTGGACTATTTTATAACAACATTGTGCATTGGAATGCTAACACTTATAGACTCGTCCAGCTGTGTGGTGCAAGTGCCTCATTAGCATGCGGTTGTATTTCACGTGCAGGAGTCCATATAGAGCCTTCCCTGTTTTTGCTCAGAAATCCTAATCAGCTTGAGCTCAGCAGCAATAAACACAGGCTCTGTGTTTAGCTGCGACTCTGACAGTGTTCACGCCTCTAAAACAGCCACAGGGGAAAAGGTATATTTAAAACATACCATTATAAATCGGTTCAGATGCTTGTTTCTTTTCCCGCCTTAAAGAAGCACAAGAATTTATCTTTAGGAACACAGAAATGTAAATTAAGGATCCCTCTTCCTCACAAAAAAGGAAATTACATTTTGTTCTTATTATTGTGCTGTATAAACAAAGAAAGGGCATAACAATATTTCTTCCCTAAACAGTAAGCGCGTAGCATGCAGAGCGGTGGCTCCAGAGGCAGGGGAATGAACTGTCATGTCAGCTCTTAGGCCCAGGTGTCTTCCATGGCGATCATTCTGCTCACCAGTCCTCTGTCTTCTAGCCTGCTCATCTCAGCTCTGGAAAGTCCTAGTTCTCAAGAAGCTCACTGGAACCTTAAGGTGATCACCGAGAAATTTTCCTCACCAGAGCCTGGTGGCAGACCATAGTGGGCCATTGCACGTAAACCAGAGTAGTGCAATCTCTCTGCTCTCAGAAGAATATAATAAAACAAAAATACCACTGCCTATTGCTGGTCAGAGGAATTAAAATGAATAGAAGTAAACTTTAATTTCATGGGGCAAGTGTTAAATTATTGTGCACTAAGTTGGCCGCCAACACCACATGCAATTACTCCCTATTTTAATAATTTGCCTTTTGTTTGGCGTGCAAAGAGACCTAGAAACAGCACATGTCATGATTTGGAAAGAGATTTTATGTGCAGTTAGGGTCCTGAGAACCACCACAACGTCACCATGTTCCATTTCCCTAATTGGGTCGAGAGGAAGCTATCATTTCTGAAAGGACTTGGGTGCTTTAACCTCAGTTCAACTTCCGTAAACCCCTCAGCATCACATTGATAGAGTCTGCTCATTCTCAAAGTTCTGCTTCAAACTAAAGCTGCGCCTTTCATAGCTGTGAGTTGCTGTTATGGGAACACTGCTAATGATCAGTTTCTTTTACTACGTTGTGAAACTGTCAGGAAAATTTTCATTTCTGAGTGACTTCATGTGACTTTTTAAAAAATTGTTTTTAACGTAACCTTAACCACAACCCCATTCTCCACCAGAATACAGCATCAAATTAACATCAATAGAGAAATTGTTTTGGTACAAACCATCTGTAGAACTCTGAATATTTAGTGAAAGTTTCAGGAAAGTCATTTCTGAAATGAGTCTCACAGATTCTTATACAGAGCCATCCAATGAGTCTCTCAACTCATCTCAGATATTCTCATAATTTTTGCACAACTCCATCTAACTAGTGAAGTTCAAATGTTAACTAAAATAACTCTAAATGAAGAGAGCAGAGAAAAAATCGCTTTAGTTTGTTTTAATCAATATTTTATTTCTTGCAAAGTGCTATGGCTGCTGTGTGGAAATCAATGATTCAGAGCAGCCTTTGTAGTTCAATTGACTTTCTGCTCCAGACCTTCTGCATGGCTATTAACGTAAAGTGGAATTAAGATAGAGCGCTGTGCAGTCAGCCCTGAGTAACCCACACAAGCTTACCCCATACCCCAGGGTTTCAAAAACACTGTGCTGGGCAGGAATTGGACTGACATCTTCTATATGTTATTGACTTGTTGAATCCCAAATTCTTTAATCTGAATAAAAATAGCATTTTCAAACTCACTTGCACTAGAGAGGTCCAACTACATCCAAATCAATAATTCTTCAGAGACAGAAGAATGCACATTAGCCCAAAGAATGATGGTGTACTAGCCAAGATGAGGAGGAAGAAAATAAAAGTATTATTTATAAAATGTATCTCTCTCTCCATATATATAATAAAAATTCACACTGCCAGAATCTAATGTGTGGAAACTCATCATAGAAGACAGATGAAAATACAGTAATAATTCGGAGAGGGGGAGCAAAGAGATTCGGAGACAAACGTCCCTGTGTAAACAGGTCTGCAGTCCCCAACAAAGCAGCATAACCCATGTTTGCTTCAGGTTTCAAGCTACAGTTGCACATAAATGTTCATTTTCTATACAATTTCATTTAAACTGTTCTATTGAAGGCTTTTTCTGAGTCATCTTCATTGTCATTTTACCAGTACATGTACCAGTCATGGCAGTACAATAAGCAAATAATAATCTTGTATATTTAAACTGTACACTGTGATTCATTGTCTATGTATTTGAAATGAATTAAATCCCACAATAAAGCTGGTTCATACCATCTCTCAGTTAATTTTGGTGATTGTGTGTGTGTATGAGTGTGTGTGTGTGTGTGTGTGTGTGTGTGTGTGTGTGTGTATGCGTGTAGGACTTTAGAAACCCGCTATTATGCACTACATCAAGATGACATCATCTCCTTAACTGAAGTCCCTAAAGGACACATTGGATCCTAGACCTTGTCCATCAAACATGATCAGCCCCTCAGAAACCTTGACCAACAGCTCTGCTAACACCTTAAACAACTACAATTCCAGCCCTTCAGCTATGACTCTACATGTTCATATATCCCACGTGCTGTCAAATACCTTCATCAACTTTACAATTGAGGTCTGAAGCTCTTGGTACAGTGGTAAAATAATTGATACTTGAATTGAACCCTGGGAAAGCCTGCAGGAGATGGTCTGATTGAATGGGAAGGCCCAGCCCATGTGGGCAGGACTAGGCCCTGGGCAGATGGATAAAATGGGGAGAACTAGTTAAGGAAGTTGGAATCCTTTGGTATACATGGCCAGACATGCTTGTCTAGCAAAAAAGGACTGTCCTCTCTTAGCAGCAGTCCTGTGGGTATATATATATGTGTGTGTGTGAATGGTATGGTCAGTTTTCTCAGCCTTCAATGTTGGTGTGGTCTCTCCTTCCAAACCAGATTAAGAACTCTTACCAGATTACTGTAAGAGTAAAATAAAATCCCCTTTTACCTTAAGCCACTTGGTCATGACTTTATCAGTAGCAGTAAGGAATAACTTTGATACATACCTAAGATTGTATAACATTTATTTCTCTGTGGGCTATTTATTTCACTCAGAATAACATCCTTCAGACCCAACCATATTGTTGCAAATGGTAGAAATCTCACTTTTTAAAAAAATTTGAAAACTGTTCTATTTCAAAAGTATGGCATACTTTCTTCTCTAGTAATCTGTTGATGGAACACTGCTCACATGACTAGCCTCCTGCTTTAAGTTGGAAGAAATTCAAAAACAAATGCTTTATTTACTTTATCTTTCAAAATCCCCCAGAACAAATCTTTCCTATTGGCTAGTTCCTCACAAAAAAGTAAGGCCCACAGAATGTAAATGCAAGATAGATGCATATAGGCATGCACATATGTAAATGCATACACACATAGGTGCACTCACATATGTAGACATGCAACCTGACCTATGCACATACCTATGTGTGTAAATTTTCATTTGTTTGAATATACCACAATTTTAAAAATTAGAAGCATCAGGCTAGTGGTTGCATCATTTGTGTGAATAGGTGTGTGTGTGCATTTTACTGGGAATTCAATGTCCTCTAAGGCAACAACTTTAAAATATTAGTCTAGAAGAAACTTAAAGAAGTCTTCTGATTATATGTATGACTACATAGGGTCACTTTCTTTGACCACTTCAAAATAAGAAGAGTGATTATTGCATTACTGGATAAATCTTAGAAATAATAGAAACTTTCAAAATTGGATATGTATGATTGTCTTATCTTGTCTAATATGCATGGTTTAAAATGTATAAAATAGTATATAAATTATAAGAGATGGTAGTTTAATAGTTGTGACTTCCTCTCCCCTTTATGGCTTTATTTTTTTATTAAAAATTATGGCTTTATTTTTTATGCTATTGGATTTGCTTTGTAAACACTGAAGATGATCCTACCTGCCAGAAGGTATTCATGGTCACAACTCTGAAGACCAACATTACTCAAAATGTGTAGTAGTTTCACCAAATTTAATCTAGTCTAAGAGACTGTCACCTTTACTATATACCATTATTTTATGTTATAATAAATGGAAAGCTCAAGATATACCATTATTTTATATTATACTAAAGAGAAAACTTTGTAAATTAAATAATTGGACATACTTTCTTAGGTCAGTAAGCTGGAAGAACAGTAAAGGCACTAGTCAGGCAAGCCTGGCAACATAAATTCAATACCAGGCTTCCATACAAAAGGTAGAAGGAGATTACTGACTGCCCATAGTTGTACTCTGACTTGGATAAATATACCCCAGCATGTACACACACATATTCACATAGTCCATATACATAAAAATATGATACATGTGCATACAAATGATGCTGAAAAATGCAAAATAAAATAAAAAATGAAAATTATTTCTTGTCTTTTTATTTTAGCTTAAATTTTATTATTTTATTAAATTATATCCTTTTAGGATTTTCATAATCATGAAAATCATGAAGTTAATAGGTTAAAGTATCCTGAAAGATGTTTTAACTTTTTCATAGTTAAATACAAGTGTCAACTCGACAGTTGAAGTTTCAGTCTCTAGTGAAGAATTTGTAGTTGAGATAAGCCCTAAGCAAGACCAGACGTGCTGGTCTGGCAAGTGAAAATTGCCCTTCTCTCAGTTGTGGATACAGTTTGGCCAATTCCTTCAGCCCCTGCTGTTGGTATGAGCTCTTCTGACAAACTGTAGAAGATGTCATAAGAGAGAATAAAACCCTTTTGTTCTCCCACAAAATGTTTGGTCATGAGTTTATCAACCATGCAAAGTAACTGCTACCATACAACCATGCAAAGTAACTGCTACAACATCGCAGTCCAATTAAGAGCTGTTAAAAACCAGAGAGGTGGTGAACTCACACCGTCCCAAATCCTGAGCAGGTAAAAGCAGGAGGTTGGTGAGCACAGACGACTGGAAGCAGCCACATGGCAGTGCAGCAAGACCCCATTTCAAGAAGAAACACAGATCAACATCTGTCCATGAAAGTATTCATGACACAGAGCACCCCTCTGCTGTCTGCAGGATTATCTTCCAAGGTGTTGATAGCTGTTTTTCAAGTCTGTAACATATCATGGTGTGCGCTTTGCATATGTAGAGGTATATTCCTATCACTGGCTGTGAGAAAGGAGTTGTAAGGATCTATGTCCCAGTGTGTCTCGACATTGTTTTCCTGTTGTTTCCTGGAGTTTGATGAGCTACTTGAAAATAGATGATAGGCATCGTGGCCATCACTCCTAGTCATCTCTGTCTCTCCTTCAATGAGCACATTATTCAAGGTTTGAAAAAGTTATTCTACCTAAGAATGTTTATATCGGTAACACATGCATTTGGTGTTCCATTTTCACATTCCCAGATTATCCTAACAGGGTCTTTGTGGCTTTCTGATCTGTTCTAAGTTTTAGTACACTTGTTATAGCTCTGTCTTGACTTTGTTGGAAAATTCAAGCTTATTTATTTATAAATTTATTTATTTATTGCTATTTGTTATTGGTATTGGTATATATGTGGGTATGCATATGTTTATAAATTCATGCACACATGTGCAAAAGAAGAGCTCCAGGTATTTTCCTGATCACTCTCAACATTACGGTTGGTTTATTTAGACAGTTGTTCACTGAACCTGGATCTTGTTGATTCAGCTACACTGGCTGTGCATGCAAGAGCCCAGGAACTTCTTGTCTCTGCTCCTAGCAGTGAAGTTACAATACACACTGAAAGCCACACTTACAAGTGCTGGGATTCAGACTCAGGTCCACTACTTATGCAGCAAGCACTTTCCTAACCGAGTAGCTCCTCAGTAATTCTCTCTTTCTTTTATTGAGATTAGTTCTCATTTATTCCAGGCTGCCTTGAACTTGCTATGCAGCTGAGGATGATCTTGAACTTCTGATCCTCCAGCCTTCACCTCCCTGTAGCAAGACCCACATAAGTAAAGCCACAGAAGCAGGTCCCTATTGTGTGACACTTTACCTGGGCATATGTCACACAAACATCTACTCTCTCCAAAATAGGAATTTAGCAACAAATCAAAGTAACAATGGCATTAAAGTCCAACTCGAACCAATGAGTTTATTTGAGCTACTTACAGGAGTTTGGGTGAAGGTTGCTTAAAGGGGTAGGGATGTCTAAACAGCAGCTACATGGTTAGAAAGGCCAGTCCGCCTGGGTGAGACTCTTAGAAGCTTAGCTGGTAAGAAGGTCTCCTCCAAACTGTCTATCTGGCCTAGGAGATTCCCCTCTCAGCACTTGTTTACTGCTTTCTTCACTTTGGAGAGCATTCCCCAAATCTTGTTTTTGGGAATTTCCTCAGACTTATGACAGATTTATTTTCTGAGTGTTGTGAGCCTTCCCCAGGGATAGAATGCCTTAGTTGTTGTCTCCTTAGGTAAGACCAGGGGCACAGTCAAAGAATCATATTATGCTGGGCAGAAAACTGCCACACAACAGTAGCCCTCCAATTAGCCCCCAAACATGTGCAGACAGCACTCATCTGCTCCCAGCAAAATCATCCCCCATCTATGAAATTAAAAAATGAGACACTAAGATTTGGACAGTATGATATCTTCAACACACTCCTACAGTCACAACATATGCAAATGTCCACCTTTGATACTAAGCTGAGCTAGATTATTCAGAGTTCTGCCACAGAAAGCAATGCAACCTCATATTTCTGTCTTTTCAATCACTCAAATAACTCTGAATCTGCACAATTAATGGTGGGAAGTGTCATGAACTGCTTTCTTCCTAAGAAGAAACTTACATGTCCCTTTGCCATGAACAACCTTATGCTTAGTACCATGACCTAACAAATTGCTAAAATAATATCATGAAGTCTGAAAAAGGAGAAAGAAGATTTTTGCATGGCAACATTTAGAATTGTACGTACACAGACAAGAGTAAATTTTTTTCTAAGATAGAAGGTTCTGGAAGACTAGGAGCTATCAATTAACAGTAATGCTGATGAGCCCAGATAGACCTAGTTTGTTTTCCTTAGCTTTTTCTTACTGTGCATCATATACAAAGGTCTTCTACTTCTTCATGTAAAATACAGTAAATCAAATGTCCACTGTTTCATGCCTTTGTGTGTATGCGTATGCATATGTGTGTGTGATTGTTTGGGTCTGAATGTGAGCCCATGAACTAGAGGTCAGAGGACAATTTAGCACTGTCCATCTTGTTTGTTAAGATAGTCTTGACTGCCTGGAACTCACTGACTGAGCTACACTGGCTGACCAGAGAACTCTGGGGATCTTCTTTTCCCAGCATTCCAAGCACTGTGTCGGCAAGTGCTCACTACCACATTACTCAGTAAACTGTGAGCTCTAGAGTTTGAACTCAGGTCCTTATGTGTGCAAGGCAAGTGCTTTACTGACTGCAGTTGTCCTCCAGCCTTGAACAATATTTTTATTATGACAAGAATCCATCTTCTTTTTCCAGTGCACTGAAAAGAATCTAATGATTCTCTGCGAACAGAGTTGCCAAAGACGCACCAGAATTTTGATGTTTCCATTAATAAAAGATGTCTGCCTGCGGGAGGAGCAGGTTTGTGATCTCAGGACCCAGACTTTAGGGCAGAGGGAAACGGGCTCGTATCTGCACGGGTGATTAAATGGATGCTCCCAGAGAGGAGCTCTGAATATCTCCACACATCTGACAAGACCTGTTTGGACCTGGGGCTCGCCCCTGCAGGGTGATTTTGATAGCTTCATCTGTGTGAGACACCGGGTTCTATCTATTTCACTTGTCAACATACCACAGCAGCTTCTGAGTTGAAGAAAGGGCAGCAAGACACCACTTAAAGGCAAATCTGTGGGTCTCAGGACCACTGATTCCAACCTGAGCGTCCCTTAATCAAAAATGCAAAGCCCAAAAAGGCAAATCATGACAAACAAGCCAAAACAGAGATCCATAAACAGTGAAAAATGAGTCTGTTCAAGAGAAGACCAGATGTTAAGTGTTCTTGAGAGTAAGCAGTTGTTCCTTTGTAAAGGCCTGCTGCACAGACAGAGAAGACAGTGTAAGCAAACACACCCTGGGAATGTATTCTGGGGCCCTTGAATTCTGTCTGAGTCATTTCAGAAAACTCGGTTCTTACAGTCTGATCTTCAATTCTTTCAATCAATAAATTTTGCTGGCTTTCCTATGTGTGAGACACTATATTAGGAAGTAAAGCAGAGAAACAAGTAGCCCATGGGTACAGGCTTTGTTTCTTTTTTTTTTTTTTTTTTTTTGAGGATTAAAATGCAGTTACTTTAATGCTTCAATAAACACATGATGAGAGGACTGGCGAGACAGCTCAGCATGTCTTGCAAGCATGAGGACTGAAGTTCAGAATCCACATCAAAGGAATTGTGGTGCCAGCTTGTAATCTTAGTGCTGGGGTATCAGAGCGGGAGGGTCCTTGGGGCTCACTGACCACTCACTACCTTACTGATGAGACCCAAGTCCTAGGAAGAGATGTTATCTCACAAACAAGGTGGGCAGCTTCTGAGGAACGGTATCTGAGATGAACCTCTAGCCTTCATGCACACACATGTATACACACACAAATAAATAAAAAGTACTGTGATTATTGTAAATATTTATTTTTAAAGTCTCTGAAAATCATTATCTACAAAGAACCACTATTGACACTGGAAGATAATTTATCTAAACCTTTGAATGTATATGCATAGCATGCACATGTATATGAATACAAACAACATGCATGCATGCATGTACATGCATAGTTACACAACACACATTTCCTAGGTGCTTTGCTGATCATGCTATGGATGGAAGACTTGTTCACCAAATCACTGTTTTCAAACATTCATATTGTTCATCACTACTTAATATTTATTTGTCTTTTTTGACATCCAAAACTATGACAAAAATCTCTACTATGTACAATCATACATATGGACTTTGCTGTTTTTCCTTTGAAGAAATTCCTACAGGTACAATTTCTGTCTATATGAAGGACAATCAATGGAATTTCCTCACAAAGCATTGGTATAACTCTCTGAACCTCCTTATGCCAATAATACATGGTCTAATTTGGAAGACAAGATGGATGGAAAACACACATAATTATACAACTTGTCTCTGCTTACTGAGATTAAATATCTCTCACATAAGTTTATTATCCATTTTTCTTCCTTCATTTCTATTCCGTACTGTCTCTTATGCTCAGTTTTCCATAAAGATGTTTTGTTCTTTCTCAGGTAGAAAGAAGATCTTGCATGTGTTAGAAGCAGACATTTGTTAAGCTGGGACACTGGAATTTGTTTTTCAGGTTTGTGGTTTGCTTTCTAATGCTGGTTATACATTAATCTCATTCTGGAGCTTTCTTTTGTCTTCTTTTGTTTTATTAGAAGTTTGGTTGTAGTCAATTTATAAACATTCCCCGTGTGATTTTTGGGTATGTGTGTATGAGAAGATACATGTGTACATATGTGCTTTGTGTGCAAATGCATGTGGAGGCCAGAAGTTGAGCTTGGGTGTAGTTTTTCAGACTTTGTCCACCTTACTTCTTGAGAGATGGTCTCTTACTGGAACTTTGACGCTTTCCAGATGGCTAAATTGGCTGACCAGTGACCCCCCAGAGATTCACCTGTTTCCATATCACTAGCATTGGGATTACAAGTGCATGCCAGCACACCCAGCTTTCTTTGTGGGTTTTGGGATCAAATTCAGGTCCTCATGCTTGAACAGCCCTTTGCCAGCAAAGCCTTCAACCCAGCCCTTCTCTGTGAGTTTGTATTCAGTTACATATAGAAAGTTCTGCCTTACAGGAAAATAATGAAATATTCACCACTATGTATCTAATATTTTTTGGATAATTTTATAGGTAAATTCTAATTATAACCTATTCCCAATAAAGCCAAATACAAGTATACTTATAATTTTCTGGCCTGATTACATTGAAAGGTTATTTTTGAGGAGTTTGTGCCTTTGAGCTATCTCATGTCACTATTTTGAACAATTCAGCATCAATCACGTTCTTTGTTTGTTTTTTCCTTTTTCTTTTTCTTGTGCCCCCCCATTGGAATGAGAATTCCATTGTGTTTTTCTTCTTTGAGAAAAAAAAGTCCCGCTTGCTTCCCCTTGGATGGGAGCCACTGAATTCTCATTCCACAATATCCAGTGGAGTTTTATTTCCTAATATACAGATCTGATATATCCTTTAGTAAGATTTTTCCTGAAAATTTTTCAGGTTATCATTATGGATAAAACAGAGTTTTGTTGCATTTTGTTTTGTTTTATCGCACTTCCTAACTAGGGGGGTTGCTCAGAAGCTGTCAGTTTGTGATAACTATATTAAATAAGTATCATCTATTTCTCTTTCAGGTTCAGAATATTTTATAATTATGTTTAGTATATTATCAATAATGCCAATAAATAATGGCAGCCCCACTATAAAGTGAACTTTCTCTTTAATTTGCTAATGTACCCATTAGACTTTCATAGCTCCGTTGGTTGGGGAAAGGTGATCATGATTCCTTCTCCCGCTTTTCCCCACCACACCCAGATCTCTCCTTCATTTTCATAATTCAGACTGTGGAGCTGTTTTCTACTTTTCATGTGTTGCAATGCTAATCATCTCTCTCTTGCTGGCAGAAGGTACCCCATTGTTGTACCTCCCAGAGTTTACAGGTCTCACATTCTGGGACTAAGTAAACTCTATCACACAGAATCTTCTTCTGTTTTTTCCCTTCATACATTCAGTTAAGGTGATGATTGATATATATGAAAGACATTGAATATCACATGCAAGTTATAAAATATATTGTTAAAAAAGAACTCTCAAGACACTCTGTCAGTTCCAGAGTGGGAGCACTGGGCACACCCCGTGTTCCCTGACGAGTGGGTATTACTCAGCTGGCTTCTACCATCCCAGACCAGTATTAGTTTTAAAATAGATCTGGCACCTCTACTAGTTCCCAAACACTCTAGTGGAACCTGGGTCCTTACAAATATTTAGTCTTATTCACATGCAGCCACAGTATGCAATTTTCCTTTCTGTTCCATCTTCTCTGTTCATAGATGTCAAGTCTAGGCGTCAAGATGCTTTTAATGCTATCTTTACATTATAGGAATTAAGTGTTCTTTGAGGCTTGATAAAACTCATCTTTAAAGCCAAGGCCTTGGTACACTTTACTTTAGGATTATTCTTCTGTTCATGAGTGCCT
The DNA here is from genome assembly GCA_023101885.1 of Typhlomys cinereus. Lineage (NCBI taxonomy): Eukaryota > Metazoa > Chordata > Mammalia > Rodentia > Platacanthomyidae > Typhlomys > Typhlomys cinereus. The sequence goes on from JALPQD010000015.1 coordinate 6,480,968, forward strand.
GACTGTGTTTCCTTATTTCCCCCATTTTTTACATGTATGTGTGTTCATGTGTGCACATGTGTGTGCATATGTGCAATATGTTTTTCCTCAGGAAACATCCACCTTGCTTTTTGAGAGTCTCTCACCAAGTAAAGCTCACCAAGTAAGGTAAGCTGGCTGGGCAGGATGCTCCAGGGATCCTTGCATTGCTGCCTCCCCAGAGTTGGGATTATAAGCACTTGACACAACACACAGGGTGCGTTCCTCCCTCTTTAACTCTACTACATCACATTTACTCATCTGTATCACATGTATACAATACACACATGAATACATTAGCTCCAGACTCAAATTATGGCTGCTAGTTATTCATAATTTCATGAAAACCCCTTATTTGATTCCAGACTCCTTTTGTTGTTATCCCAAACTTTAATGCAGAAAGTGCTGCCATAAAAGCAGAAGAATGTAATCAAGAGCTGGAAGACAACACAGACTGAGAACACACATCCACATGGCAGGACACAGCACCTGTTGTGCAAACTTATAAATGCTTTGAAACATTAGTTTCTGCTTGTTTAGACATTAATCTCTTGAAGACTTGAAACACTGAGATATCATCCACACATCGGAACTTGTCTTCTGATCTCTGGTGTGATTTTCAACACATGTTAATTCCCAACATTCAGTCACTGCAACCTATGACAACCATGGTTTTCTGAGTTTCAAACTGAAGGCTAGAAAAAGTCTTTATGGTCCTGTTATTAGCAATTGATGTGAATGCCTCATAAATACTTGACAATAACATATGTCCCCATCAAGGACTTTGCTACATTTGTGAAATTAATTGATTTTATTCTTTAGTAACAGTGACATTTAACTTGTGGTCACAAACCTCTATTTGGCATATCTATGAATACATATATATGTATATGTATATGCGTGTGTGTTTATCATCAATCTTATCTGCCTATATAATGAATTAACTTGTCTTGAAATTTCAGAATAATCATTGAGTGGGTAAAAGTTTTATATGTATTAATGGAGCATTGATATCTTGTGCAGAGAGAATTGTTACAGGTGGTCATTTGGGGCACTGATGGGCAAAGTCTAAGAGAAGCACGTTCTGACATCTTAATCACTGCCCTGTAGGTTTCCTCATATTAGATGTGGTATTATATTTTAGGTCCACAATGTTAGCTATCTGTTTATCTTCCCCAAAATCATAGCTTGCTTCTTTTTCTGTGTCATCTTGGAACACTCTGCTCCTAGGTTGCTATGACTTACCTACTTCCTATTGGTTTTCACTGGCTCCGCAGAGTTTCCCAGTCAATCTGTTCAGCATGACACTTTGGTTTTCATTTTAGTAACTATGCATTAGAAATGGGACATCCAAACCACTTTTTTCTATTAATCTTAATTTATTTTAATGGTAAGTAAGTAAAATATCTATCTCACATTGTAGACCAGGCTGGCCTCAAACACATGGATCCTCCTGCTTCAACCCACTAAGTGCTAGGATGAAAGGGATGTGTCACCCACCCAGTCAAGATGTTCTACTTATTTATTTACTCTTCTGTTTGTTTGCTTGCTTACTTTTGGTTTGCTGAAATAGGGACTCATGTGGCTAAGGCTGACCTCCAGTTCATGGCAACCCTTTTGTTGTTCTTTCTGCTGAGTTCCAGAACTAACAGGCATGAGATACCACATCCAGCTTAGATACATGATATACTTACTCATTTTTTTTCTATAGTCATTACTTCAATCAGTCAAAGTATCTTGGAATCATCCATGTGTCTCTGTGCTCAGTACCATGTGTCCTGCCAAATAGAGTTGTCCTTCCCTAATGATTTATTTTATTTTTTTATTTCTAGTTTTATCAGCATATTGAATACTTATCCCTGCTTTCCTCCATTCCTGCTCCCTCCTGTCCACACCCTTACCTTCATCAATTCATTCTACTCCCTCCCATTCTCTTGCCTGGCCACTTCTGCGGACCCCAGGGTTCCCTTTCACTTGTCTACTCTTGTGGGGATTCAGGCCTCTGTGGCATACCAAATTGTTCCTCTTCAAGCCTCTGAGAGGAACATTTCCCTTCACTCATCCAACTCTAGTCCCCAAGGTTTCCACTGTATGTTTTTATCTCTCTTGAGTTCCTTGATATTCCATAGAGGAATGTTGGTCTGTCAGTCATTATGCAGGTGTGGTAAGGACAAGTCTCACTACAGTGAGTTCCTGGATGCAGCAGTCCTGCCTTGAACAGAATGTCTTGTCCGATGGTAGACCTTCCCTTCTTTAGGTTCTTACAATCTTACCATCCCTCTTCCACAAGGTTCCTGGAGCCTTAGGATGGGAGAGATTACTGATTCACTGAAATTTGTTGTCCTTCATGGCATGTGGTTAGTAGGTAGTAGAGTCAGTGTGTCTCTGGCAGGTTGACTAGGGAGATATCTGATTGGAAGTTTTCTCTCCATTGACTACTCCATCTTTAAACCTAACAATATCATAGCAGAGATAGAAATATGTTTCTTCTCTATGATTTCCATCCATCCCTTTCCATATGAAAATCAGCTCCTACTGTAGACTAAATTCCAGGTTCTATGTTTCCACCATATATCTAACACATCAGGTTGTTGTAAACATTGTGTACTGCATAGGTTTCCTAGCTATCTATCTGGTTTTCTGAAACATCTATTCTGATCTTTGCCAAATCTCTTGAATTGCTTAGTTTTGTGCTTAGTTCTTACGTTCTTTTCAGCTCACTTTTTTAAACTCATTTTCTGCTTTTTTTCCCTTTTACTATTTTTTCAGCTCACTTTTTTTTCTCACTTTTCAATTTGTGTCATCTTGTTAAGGTTCAAAGTATCAAATGAACCTCCATTTTTTCTCTCATCCTTTGCAGTAAGTAACTATAGTTCTGCTCTGTTTGGCCTGAAAAACTCTTTAGAATGTATCGGGAAGAAACTATGATTGTCTAACAAATCAGCAAAGCATAAAGATACCCTACCTTTATGTGTTGCCTGTTAAGTCATCTGGGATAGGGAGTCAGGTAATCTACTTTTAACAATGAAACCCAGTAAAACTTGATAATATTTTATTATTCTTTACTAATAATCATTGCAGTAATATATACCTATATATATATATAATAGAAGATATTACAAGAAGCAAAAAGTGAAACTACAGTTATTCCTTCTTACAGAAACTGAAGATGGCCTATCAAAGTTTCTGAGCAAAAACATTTGAGGATAAGCTAATTAATATCAAAAGACTACAAAATCCCCTCTCTATAGCCCTTCAGACTGTCGCAATTTGGGGAGCATAAAAACCAGAACCATTTCATAGAAGCAAGAAACCATAGCACAGAGCTTCTTTTCTAGACAGATTTGCCATAAATGACATTTACCATAAATTATAATGTGTAACTAAGGTTAACATCTGAAAACAAATTCTCTAAATTTTAGATGATTTTAGCTAAAGTGATACATACTTTTCAGTTTAAGACTGTCAGTTAACACCATTTCTTAGTCGTAACACAATACCATAGTGACCGCAAGGAATTAGCAACTTAATATAACACTATCCTAGATGTAATGTGAAACTTCTCATCCAGTGCCACTCATCCAGTGCAAATATATAGTTCATCTGGCCAACCAGCTCAATTTATCAATGTACTGACTTCTTCCAAAGGCCAATTAATAATTGTTTCCAGTTCTGAATGTCCAGAGAGTCACAATAGCAACTCCTCTACCACTGAAGCAAGAAAGTGTCCATAAAACTGGGAAACAATAGGAGTTTTGTATTCCAATGAAGCTTTATTTTTAAAATTGAAGAATGGGCAAGATTGACTCTATAGACCAGTGAATCTCTGAGGATGATGACTAGTTCATTCTCTTCCCTTGCTGCCTTCCTCACTTGTATACTCACCAGTCCATTCAAATGTGCAAACCTACAGCAAAGATAAGACATCCAATAATAATAAGAGATTAGAGCATGGATCTATTTTTCCTTGTAATTTATGGAGAAAATTTAAAGAGCTGAGTGTCTTGTGACTTTAAATCATGAGATTTTGATAAGTAGATTCAAAAAGCATTGGACAACATGAATTACAAGCAGATGATCTACCCATATCTTCTCCCTACAATGCCTAAAACCTGACGGATCCTTCTGCCTCTAAAGTGTTGGGATTGCAGGCATGCGCCACCATGCTATATTTAATCTGTTCACATTTTAGTATCAATCATTTGTATAGGTATTGACCTTATTATGTGGACAGTGTCCATATCTGCTGGTTCTGCTAGTATCAAGATAAAGCATCTGCTGCCCAACAGCTGGAATGATGAATAACCAGAGGGCATCCATTTGATCTATAATTAGTCATTTAGCTCTCATCACTTGCAAGTGTGTATAATTACAGATTAGTTTAAAAGCTCAGTGTGAGATAAAAAGAAAGACAAAAGTTTCAGGAAGTATATCTTTAAAAATACTTTTCAGGTGCTGGGGACATGTCTCAGTGAGTAGAATGCTGGCCTGGCATGCACAAGACCATCGTTGATCCCAGCATGGCAAAAACTGGGATTGAGTCACATTTCTGAAATCCAGTGCTCTAGGGGTGAAAATGGAAGGATCAGAAGTTCAAGGTCATTCTTAGTTACATAGGAAGTTGGAAATCAACCTGGGGTACATAAAACTGTGTCTCAAAAAGACTGAAAACAAAACAAACAAAAAGCACCACTTCGTAGCGTTTCCTTCAAAAACAAATGCCTCAAATTGGCTTCTCTTCTTGGTTCCTCCTGCCAAGTGCTTCACTATTGCAGATTTTAACTTTAGACCATTTGAAGTTGTACTGGGATCTGAAGGTTATCATGCTCTCGTGGAATTACACTCATCAATTAAAATTAGTCCCTGGAGAAACAAACCCACAGAGACCAGCTTCAGAGTGTTGTTCCAGCATTTCTGTGTCCCATCTCATTCTGTAGAGGTGTCATGCTTGACTTCTTTTAGCACAGTATTATGTCACACCGGGTAAGTAAGATGATGAAACCAAACCCAAACAAAAACCTAATTGTGAGCATATCCATAAAAAATAAGCTGACATCCATCAGTGCTTGGCTGAGCAGCTTTTCTGTCCTTTGCACATTTCCAAAACCATCTTCAAGTGTACTATCCAGGACAGAGACAATGCATGTAAAAACATGTCTGTCTGTCAACAGCCTGCCTCCACTAAGCTTCTAGGCACAATTTTGACTTAACTAAACTTGCTTCTCAGAAAAATCAAGCTGATCCATGAACTTGTCGAAAATGTGTCAGGTGTTACCTCTGCAAAGACAGAACAAAAGAACTACTGAACATGCATGACTTCAGAAAGAAAGGAAATGGAAAGGAAAAAGAGAGGAAGAGAATGTAGGAGGAGAGAGAGAAAAAAAGAGAGAATATAAGAAGAGATAGAAAAGAAATGAAAAGGAAAGGAGAAGAAAAAGAAAAGAGAAAAGGGGAAGAGATAGAAAGGGACAAGAAGAGGGAAGGGGGGCTGGAGAGGTGGCTCAGGGGTTAAGCCTCTGCCTTGCAGGCAGAAGGTCCTGAGTTCGGATCCTAGACCCCACGTATAGACGCCGGGCGGAAGCGGGGGCGGCCTGCGTTTCCGGTCCTGGTAGGGCGGAGCCTGTGAATCCCGGGGCAGAGTACACAAGGAGGAGGTGGAGGCATCCATGGTGGTTCCGAGTTCGCCTGTGGTTCTACACACACATACATACACACATACGCACACATGCATACACACACTAATTGAATAAATAATAAATAAAAAAAGTTAAGAAAAAAAGAAGAGGGAAGAAAGAGAGAGAAGAAAGAGTAAAAAGATAGTTTCAAAGAGGTATATTATATCAAAGAAGAAACGCACTGGAGTCACTGTTCTGAAAATATTGTAATGTTACTATAATCCATATAAAAATGGGCACTTCTCCTTAAAGGGTATGATTTTTTTATTAATTCACAAAAATCTGAATATTTTATAACATTCTACTTACAAAATAGACATACAAAAACTTAAGTTCTCTCTTGGGAAGGAATTGCTATTTTTCCTTTTCATAGTGAGAGATATGAAGAAATACAACGCAACAGGCTCAAGGTCTGCCCAAGAGGTGACTGCAACTGTGCACAGGAAACACACCTGTCACACATGCCAGAAGTTCTCTATTACTTGGGAGCCCAACTTCAACAAGGATTCTGGGAGAGCTCAACAGAAGCTCCTGAGGGTAGAGGGAACCTAACAGTTAAATCTGGGCATAGTGTATGGTTCTATTTGCTGTCCCAAAAGTCATTTCTGTAGCTCAAGATAGAGTGCTTGCCTAGAATGCTTGAAGCCCTGTATTCTATCCACAGCACAGCATACACTGGGCCTAAGACAAACACATGTAGTAACACCAGAACTTCGGAGGTGAAGGCAAGAAGTTCAGAAGTTCAAAATCATCCTCAACTACATAGAGAATTGGAAGCCAGCCTAGGCTTCATGAAACCCTGTCCATAAAAAATATGAGTCTCTACATGGGGTCATTATGACATACAATGTAATGGTAAAAGATTCAGAAGTTATTGAGCAGCTGAGTATGGTTTTTAATTTGTGCTTGTTTAAAGATCAAGTATTGCATACTTTTCCTTTACTGTGACTGCGAGACAATACTCATACATTTCAGGAAGAAAGGGAAATTTATTTGATTTATGGACCTGGGGAAGGAGGGAATGTAGCCAGTTATGGTGGGAATCTCAACACAAAGGCAGAAGCTGAAGACTGGTTGACATTACTGCAGACATCATTGAGTCAGAGATAATAAAAGCAAACTGCAAAAGTAAGCAGGGCTGGGCTGCCAAATCTCAAGGCCTGGCCACGGTGACATGCCTTCCTCTTGCAATGTTCTACATCCTAAAGGTGCCACAACTTTTCCAAATATTAACATCCAACAGCTAAGAATACAAATATATGAGCCTGGGCAGGAGAGACTCACATTCAAACCATTGCATTCTTCCCCCTTGGTCCTCTTAAGTTCATTGCTACCTCGTGGTACAAACCACATTCAATCCAACTTTAAAAGTCCTATAAACTGCAGCAGTCCAAACACATTTTAAAAATTAAGTCTATAGCCTCACTTGAAACTGAAGGCAGTATCTTAATTGACCTCCTGTAAAACTGAAAGGCAAATTATATACTTAGAACATAAAACAGTACAAAGTAGGTCTGGAGAGATGGCCCAGGAGTTAAACCTTCTTCCTCAGAAGCAGGAGGACCTGAGTTCATATCCCAGATCCCTAATAAAAATGACAAGTGGAAATGGAGGTACCCTGAACTTCTCACCCAGAGGGTGGAAACCCTTGAACAAAGCAATGGGGAGGTAAAGCAAACCAGGGTGATTCCTGATGTCACCCTTGGGCCTCCACTAGTATGCATATTCAAATGTCCTATGGCAGGCACACACACATACACACACTCACACTCACATGCACACAAACAAAGATTAGGCAAAAAAATAAACATTTCTATTCCAAAAGTAAATAATAGGGTCATATCCAGGAAAGACTGATCTGTAATAAGACCAGAAATCAGCAGGGCAAACTCCAAGTTCTGTAGCTACAAGTCAAGCATATAAACCACCTACTGAATTCATCTCAGTTACAAAGGGCTACATTTCTGCCCATCTAGCATAAGTGTTTACAGCATAGGTCACTCTCTTAGGCTGGCTCCTCTTATGGTATAATAACCCTGTTTAGTAGATAACCAACATTACTTCTGACATCTTTGGTGGCCTCACATCTCAATAGCAATATAGCTTCAACTTTACATCACACAACGACAATACCCTCCCAGGGCCTCTATATTGGTTCTCTAATCTTGTTACACACTGATTGGGCTCAGAATTTCTTTGAAACCTTAAAGGAAGTATTCATGATCTTCTCACTCTTGCATATTTAATGCCTCCAAAACTGGTATCATATGGATGACATTACCAAATTCTGCTATCACCTCCAAATGGAGACTGGTTCGCTTGCATCACAGCTAGTTCAGAATCTTTTTGCTCACCTTGGGAAGAATCTCTTCTGGGAGGTTTATTTATGAGTTCTGACTTTCAGCTCTTTCTTTCTAAAAGAATTTTCATTCTTATGAGCGTGAGCCATCCCTGAAGGTCTTGCCCTTTGGGCAAGAACAGGCTGGGAGGGGGGACTCACTAACAGAGCTAATTGCTTTAATAATAACTACCATTTTGATGTCTGTATTCTCCTGGTTGAACCCTTTACAAATTATTCCTCACATGTTTCCTCATTAAACTTCATAGGTTTTATTTCCTTGTGGCCAATTTTTTGCTTTTTTTCCCTATTGATCTGAATAAGAGCAATAAAATGTATCCATGCCACATATACAAGGCAATGCTGTTTTGAAATTTCCTCTAGCAAACACTTTAACTTCAGGAAGGTTTTCAGGACAAGGGCAAAACACAGCCAAGCTTTCTGCCAAAGCATCACTCCTAATTAACCCTTGTCCAGCTCCTGAAACAGTCTTTGTTACATTCTGAATTATAATAAGCTGGGCTTACATTGTCAGCATCTTTCTCACACTACTCTTTCCAAAACATTTATAAGTATTAGTTCCTGTCTCCAAGACACAAAGTCTTCCCTAGTCAAAATTTTGAAAGTTTTCCATGTTTTTCTCATCGAATATTTCCAAAGGCACATCAGCCACATTAGAACAATGGCCATACTTCTTGGTATTAGGAAGGCAGTTCAGTCACTGATGCCATTACAAAGGCAGAGCAATCAAGAGCAAAAACTGAAAGGAAACAGGGATAGTCTACCAAACCTCAGGATACCCCCTTTCTTCAGCAAAGCTCTACCTCCTAAAGTTGCTATGACCTTTCCAAACATTAGCATTAGTTAAAGATATAAACATTTGAACCTGTGGGGAGAGGGATATCCCACATTTAAACCAACATACCAAATGAAAGTAAGAGATGGAATGTTATTGACACCATCCCAATTACCAGTGGCTTTATGTATCAGAAAAATGATCACAGCATAAGTGGTAAAGAGACTTTACAGTTTGGTACATACAGGGGGGTAATGAAGAATATTCAGCACAGCCTTCCATTTTACACTTTCAAATTACTATATATCATGTGTCTGTTATTGAGTTTTTAAAGACAATCATTAAATTCATAACAATATGCTTATTTTAATAATAACATTTTGATTGTTGGATTGTTCTTTACATACCAGGAAAGTTTTCTATCACTAATCTATACACCCATTCCCAAACTTTATACTGTCATGAGAGAACCATAAAAGTCCTATATGCTACATTGCATTTCTTTACTTTTCCATTTAGGTATCCTGCAAACACTGAACAGCAAGAATTTCGACACTCTTCTGCTTCTTTTCTATTTGTTGTCTTATCATTGCAAAAACATACCTACTGATTAAAACCCAAGCTAAGTTTTAAGATGAAGTAAGTGACTATATTGTTTACTTTTTTGAGGTCTTTGATGAAAAAAAAACTAACAGAAGTGACTTAAGGAGGGGTTTCCTGTGGCTCACAGTTTGAAGATACAATCCATCATGGCAGAGAAGGCATGGCAGTAGGAACTTAGGGCAGCTGGTCACATAGCATCTGTGACCAGGAAACAGAGTGAGGTAAGTGCTAGTGCTCATCTTGCCTTTTCCTTTTTTATTCACTGTAGTATTTTAATCCATAGAATGGGTGCATCCTCCTACTTCAATTAACCCAATATAGAAAAATCTTTGCAGAGTTGCCCAGAGGGTTTTGTCTATCAAGCTAGCAACCAAGATTCATAGTCATAAAGACTCATTTAAGCTAATGTTTTATCTAATTATGATAAGAGGAAGAGTGACCAGATTGAATGAACTTGCTCATTTCTTCCAATCAGATCTGAAACCGTGTTCCCTGTCCTCCTTGAAGAGTATAGATTTTGAGGACTTCTTAGCATTAAATAAGCTACTAGACTAAACCAGCATATCTATGTTTCCTGTGGAAAATTAACCAAACTTGAGTAAAGCTCTTTAGACAGCTGGAAACAGTAATTATGACTATTTAAAAAGTACCCACAATGACATATTCTTGAAGAATCATCAATGGAAGAGCTTCAGTATCTGAACTAAGCACATCATTTACTACCATGCCTGAACTTGACCTATTCCCCAGTAAATATGGACCAATTGGTTCTGGGACACTTGGTTAAACTCAGAATCACAGATACTTTTGTTCTTTTTTATTGTGTAGAGTGTGTGTGTGTGTGTGTGTGTGTGTGTGTGTGTGTGTGCATGTGTTTATGTATATTTGTGCAATCTCAGACACCATTTCTCAATCACCATCCACCTTGTTTTTTGAGACCCATTCTCTCACTGGCCTGGAATTTACAGATTGGACCAGGATGGATTGTCAGTGAACGCTAGAAATACTCCTGTCTCTGCCTTCCCTGGGAAAGGATTACCAACACATGGAACCACAACTAGCTTTTATTATTACAAGCACATGCCATCATTACTGGCTTGTTTATATAGGTTCTGGGAATCACGCTTGAATCTTTGTGCTTTATTGATCTAGCAAGGTTTCCAGCTCTTAAAAATGATTTTTTAATTAAAAGATAATTTAAAACCATTCACAGGGCTAGTGAGATGGCTCAGGGGTTACAACTTTACCTGCAAGCAGAAGATCCTGATTTTGGATCCCAGTTTCCTTGTAAAAACAACAGGCAGAAAAGGTGGCATCCTGCACTTCAGGCCCAGGTGGGCAGAGCCTGGGAAATCCCAGAGAAAAGCAAAAAGGAGGTAGAAGCAATCCAGGATGATTCCTGAAGTCACCCATGATCCTCCACAGGGGTATACAGTGTTCTCTCTCTCTCTCTCTCTCTCTCTCTCTCTCTCTCTCTCATACACACACACACACACACACACACACACACACACACACACACACACAAGTGTACATGCACAAAATAAACAAAAATTAAAAAAAATACTCACAGACTGTGAAAACAGTCCAAAATATTTGAAATTATGTCTGTATATCATTTTTATCTTCATCTGATGTTGCTCAGCATGTTATGTGTGTCCTAGGACTTTGCACAACTCTTTGAAGCATTGCAAATACTCCAGTTTTAAGGCTGAGATGTCACCCCCCCACACACACACTAAACCTTTCTTTGCCCAGCTAGATCCAAATAGATAAATCCTAGAAGGCTTGTAAAAGTCTGCTAGAACCAGTAGCTCTTCAGTGTATGGAGAAGTGAGCAAAGTCTTAAGGACAGCTGCTATTCATTACCTAGAACTGCAGAGAGGATGGGAGGCAGGGCAGTGGTTTCTAAGCAAAAGTGTTCTAAGCCCTGAGTACGTGTGTGTGTGTGTGTGTGTGTGTGTGTGTGTGTGTGTGTGTGTGAGCTCATATATTTACATTAAAGTAGAGATCAGAGGACAATCCTGTTGTCATGTTTCAGGAATATTACACTTTAATTTTTGGGAAAATACAGGCCTGCATTTTGTCAAGTAGGCTAGATAAGATATTTAGTTAGTGAGTCTCAGTGATTCTCTTGTCTCCTCCTCTCTAGACCAAAATTACAAATGAGTATCATCATTCCTGGCATTTCATATGGGTGCTAAAGATTGAACTAGGTCTTCGTGCTTGGACAAAGCAACTTGGACTTTAACAACTGGGTTATCCCTCTAGCCCCATCTAATTGATTTTTTTTAATCCTCATTTTTTCATATCTAGCTAGAAGTCAGGTTTGAGTCTCATCTTATGCTCATCTCCTGTCCCCTTACTAGTGTTTTCTGTGCTTTTAGAAAATTTCCCTTTGGCGTGTCCCTTCCCTAGGGCAGGCCGCCCATACTCACTCAGATATCTTGATTTGGGACAATTAGCTGAATGGATTCTGAGTACTATATTAGAGTCGTGGTGAGAAGCATGGTTCCTCCTGCTCTTTCGTTCATCTGTATCTTTCTTAAGGAAAAAAGTGGTTTTTGGGAGACAGCTATTTTTTTCTTGGTTCCTGAGCTCTTCCCGTCAAGAAGGTTTATTTCTGGGAGGAGTGTTGGAGTAAATGTTCGGGGAGTTCTGTGTAACAACTGCACAATGATGATGAAAGGGGAGAAGAGAAACATTGCAATATTGCAATGTTGCCATTTACATTTTAGAAAGCTCTGTAAGCATGTCTTCTTTTAGGCAACTATCAACTCATTCAAACATGTAAGAAAATAAAGCAGGCTTATGTTTATGGGTACAACTTAGAATTTCCATAGAGTGGAATATGTATGAAAATAGCAATAATTACGAAGAAGGTTTGCCACACCAGAATTATAGCCAGGCAAAGCATCACAGTGGCTCTCATGAGCAGTTTTCTACTGAACAAAGCTTGTTCACTGATTCATTTCAGAAGATTATCTGTTCCTGAGATGATGACTTTTGTTGCAAGCAAAAACACCAGGGTTTTAGCCCCAAAACCCATGTGAAAAGCTGTGTGTAATGGAACCCATTTGTAATTCCAGCACTCAGAGCTAGAGACAGGTGGATCACTGGAGCTTTGTGGTCAGCTAGCCTTGCCTATTAGGCAGTTCCATTCGAAGAGGTGTTGTGCCAGAAAGAGGGAAAAGAGAGAGATACATAGAGAGAGACACAGAAAGAGAGACAGAGAGAAAGAAGAAAAGAAAGAGAGAGAGAGAGAAGGATGAGGAGGAGAGAGAAGAAGAAAGAGAAAAAGAAGAAGAAAAAGAGAGAGGAAAGAGAGAAAGAGAGAGAAAGACTTGGGTTAAAGTGCTTACCATGCATAAGGACCAGAGTTCACATACCAGATCTCATGTGAAATGTTCCTTTTCCCTTCTCATAGTGTGTGGTATATGTTTCTTAGGTCTTTCTGCACAACCTAAAACTTGAGTCTTAGCCTCTCTGTGAACTGAATTATATACATACTCAGACATAGCTTTTCTACTGAAATAACATGTTTTAGAATCCAAGCTGTATTAAATTACTTCCCAGGGCCAAGTCTGTGAGCCAATGAATATCCAGGACTTAAAAGATTGGAAAGTGGATCAAAAAATTAATGAAAATCAAACTGCAAAAACACAGAAGGAAAAACAAGAGGGTGTCTTTAAACTGCCAAATACTAAACACCACATATAGAAACATGACTATTGACAGCCCAGCGACCTCTTTGGAATGGGTGGGAGACTACACAGACAGGGCAGGACAACACCCTGTAGACATGTCCCCCACATGAGGCTGAAGACTTGCTTCTTCACCTAGAGATCAGGACATATTGCAGTCAGGGATGCCTTCACAAGCTGACCAAAGGTCACTTAATTGGGTTTGTTTAGAAAACATTACCTGGTTATTGATGCTGAATAGACTCAACTTCCTTGATTAAGTTTTATTGATTGTTTATTTCCATGAATATTTAGTTAAATATCTCCTTTTCCCAGGATCCTTTTTGCATACATCAGGAACCTGTACATGCTTGGTTCATAAATATGCATATGTTTCAGAATTTTAAGAGATTCATCCATAAATTACTAGTGACACAGTCACAGGTAAGACAAGAAAAATTATTGTAATTTATTTGTTCATTCTACTTTTACAATAACCTGGATAAATAATTTCAGATACAAAAAGCTAGATTAAGATGTCCATGAAGCAGTCCTATAGGAAAATGACATTGTCCAACCATCCACACATGCCTTCGTGAAGTCAGCCTACTCAGACGAGAATATTTGTTCTTCTTCATTATCAGGAGATTGACAGAAGCCCTGCCAAAGCTGCTGAGACTCGTGCCCATGATGTTTGAGAAAACAGACAAATGGCTAATATCATTTCCACCAAACCAAAATGAGAAACACAAATATGCAATCATATTCTGATTTAATATTCTGAATACACACATGCTTTGCTCAGCTTATAGTCACCAAGTTGGAGAACACAGAGAAGAGAGTTGTTGAGGGAAACTCAACTGCTAGGAAGAGTTGAGGGATTCTAGCTGAAACAACCCCACGTTACCATCACAGATAACATTTGCCTTGAGAAATGTTTGTGAGGAGTTGGTTATAGTACAGAATGAATTCAACATGATCATCCCATCCAGATATTCGTATCAGAAGCTAAGAGGTCTCAAACATCTCCAAAGTACTAAGAACTCAAGGATCTTGGCCAGTGATAAAGATTATGATTATGATAAAGACATATATTCACTATAATAAGAAGCCACTCCTGAAAAAAGAAACTTAAAGATACAACCTCTTTTGTTAGTGAAATGAAATTTGCCTTAATCTCTCTGCCTTTAGTGATTCAGAATACCAAACAACCAGCTAAATATCATACTCGATGCCATTTGAAAACCTTTATAGGATAGTTGTTAAAAAAAACTGGAAAAAAGATTTTCATAATTTTGTCCTTTTTCTACCTAAAGGAAAAAAATATTCAAGTACTGGTTGTGAATAGATGCTTACTTGCCAGATGATTGTTTCTTTGTTTTGTTTTGTTTTTTTTGTGGTAGGTTTGGGATGAGATCCAGAGAGAACCCTGCTAAGCAAGTGTGCCATCAAGTTGTCCTGACAGACTTTCCCGTAGTGCTGACTCAAAAGTGAGAGACCTTTCCTGCTGGCCTCAACAAATGTATAGTATAGAAAGAAATGCAAAGGATTCTTCCTTAGAACCTGTGGCAGTCCGTTTTCTCTCTGTGCACCAAATACTTGAGATAATCATGTTATAAAGGAAAAGGGTTGATTCTGGTCGTGGTTTTGAAGGTTCCAATCTGTGGTCAAACAGTCCTATAATTTGAGATCCTGGAAGCGGTATGAGATAGCAACCATGAAAAGTGTATGAAAAAGCCAAAGTTCACTTCAGAGCCTGGAAAGAAAAGAGAATAAGAGGAAAGGACCTGGGCCCTTCAGCAACCTGAAGGCTAGTAGCTTCAAAGTGGACTCTACTTCTTAAAACTATACCACCTTTCAATCGTTCCAAACTGAAGGCTGAATCTTTGACACATGCTTGAATGGAACATTCTCCTTCAAAGAATAGTAGGATATCTTCCCATGGGCTAAAGTGAGCAGTGGGATCATTTTTGCATTGACTCCCTTCCCATCCATGAACTTGAACTGATGTCTTCTTCTGAGAACTTAAATGGGAGTTTAATTCTTGGTGTTTCTGTGAAGACTAAATGAAATCTTGCCTAAGATCAGGAGACAAGTAAGGAAGTTCCAATGCCTCTTCACATGATAGGCTTAGCTATCAGAAAATTAGAGAATAAACTTGTTTACAAGTCAAGAAAAGAGGTCATGAGATGTCTCAGTGTGTAAAGGTGTCTGCTTGCAGTTCTGGTGACCTTAGTTCCATCCCCACAAGACCACATGGTAGAAGAGAGCTGTGATATGCATGTGTTCCCCTGCTTCCTTTCTCTCTCTCAAATTAATAACATTTTTAGTGTTTTTAACTCTGTGTGTGTGTGTGTGTATGTGTGTGTATTAGAGGGCATTGTGTGCCCCTATGGAGGACCAAGGGTGACTTCGGGAATCATTCTGAATTGCTTCTATCTCCTTTTTGTTTTGCTGTGAGATTTCACAGGCTCTGCCCACAAAGGCTAGAAGTGCAGTTCACCATCATTTCTGCTTGGTGTTTTTTATATAGGACCTAGAATCTGAACTTAGGATCTTCTGCTTGGGAAGCAGAGTCTTAACCCTTAAGCCATATCTACAGCCCCTAATTTTATTTTTTAAATAAAAGACTTTTGGGGCTGGAAAGAAATCCCAATGCGGAAAATGTTTGCCAACCCAGCCTGAATATGATAACCAAGAAAGTGGGGTACGGTGACTCACACCTGTAAATCCAGTATTGAGGAGACGGATACAGGAGGATTATTTTAACTTTTAATTTTAATGAATTTATTTATATTCTTTTAGGATTTTATATATGAAAACAATACGGTTGTATCATCTTCCTCCTTTTATTACCTAATCCAAATCAACCCCCTTCTTTTTCCCAGTACAAATCTTCTCCTCCACCAGCATCCTTCCCGTTTTCATGTCTTTGTGTGTGTGTGGCCCTAAGTTTCATCTGGGTTATTCTTAATGGTATGTGTTAGACACTTGCTGAAATAAGGTTGATTATTAAGTATACTATGGGAGAAAGTAGCTCCTCTTCCCCATGGTCATCCAGTATTAACCCTCATTAATTAGTCTCTCAAAGAGGTATGGTACTTCTTGAGAACTTTCCCTTCTATGGTGAAGTGTTGACAGGCTAATCTGTTGCAAGTTTCATGGAAGTAGATATAGCTGAAGTGAATTCAAGGATGCAGTAGCTCTGTCATGTCAGAAAGCTACCCCTCTCCATCCTCAGACCTTAATATTTTTGCCATCCACTTTTTTATGATGCTTTCAAGCCCTAGGA
The DNA here is from genome assembly GCA_023101885.1 of Typhlomys cinereus. Lineage (NCBI taxonomy): Eukaryota > Metazoa > Chordata > Mammalia > Rodentia > Platacanthomyidae > Typhlomys > Typhlomys cinereus. The sequence goes on from JALPQD010000015.1 coordinate 6,497,373, forward strand.
TGGAAAGAAACTTTTATATCTTGCTTAGGGACGAGCAATCCACAATCACTTACTCTATAAATGGTTGTTAGCTTTGATTTTCTGTATCAAACACCTTCTGTTGCAAAAGGGAACTTCTAGACTAAGTCTGAGATATTCTCCAATCTATGAGAATAATGATAAATGTTTAAAAAGACAGTTTAATATCAACCTTAGAGCTAACTCTTAGAATATTTGTCCCTACAGCCTATGTTCTCCCCTTATTGGCACATTTATAGTAACAGTACATATCTTATATTGAAAACTGGGTCTTAAATACAATTAGAGAGCAGTGGGCCACCCCCACGACATTAATGCCACTATTATACCAATGGTCATCTCTTGCCAGTGTGGTTGACACTGGACCTTGAAGTTTTCATATGTGAACAAGACTGTTGCTTGCTACTCTCCTCTAGCAGTTTGCATAAAGTTAATATTCCTTTAATATACAGATATTTTATCTTAAAGTAACAATGGAAACAGGTTTACTGTCTGAAAGGATATGACCTCAGGTAATGACTCATTCCTCAGGTAATGACTTATTTCTTTCCCCAGGTATCACCTGAGAATTTGCAAAAAAAGCTTAATTCCTGTATCCAAGAGCAAGTCTCCAGACTTGTACCTAAACAATAACCAACCTGTCAGGTGTCCCTATAAAATCAGTCAATGACATCATTTAGGTTTTTAAACAGCCCTCTGAAGATAGTAAAATCTTCCAAAATCCTATGTGTGAATATTGTAAAAACAATCCCTTGAGATGTCCACACCTACACTTGCAGGTCTTTCTTCCTGCAATCCTCCCTTTAGAATCCCAGAGTCAGGCTTCCTTACATTTTACATTCTGAGAGTCCTCTCTGAGAAGCCCACATCCATGCTCTCAGGTATCTTTGTTCTGGGCAATTCTATTACCCCTAGTGCTTAAATATATGTTCATATTAAACAAACATCTCTGCTTCATAAACTGACTAGTCCTGAAATTCTTTTCCATATTGAAGTAATGAGTGACAGTCCTTCAAAGTCCAGTGAACTCATCTGAGAGCAGTGGGTGCCAAAGTTGAGATGGACCTCCTGCCTCTCTGAACACTGGCAACATGATGTGAGTCAGAGGACATTATGGTCCCTGGGAACTGACTTCCAGCTACCAGAGATCCAGCAAAGGATTTATTTTTGTTGGAAGGAAAATCCAGCTTTGGGAAAATTACAGATTTATGAGATGGTCTCTACAGGACTATTAATATAAAACTCACGGTAATAAAAAGGAGAGGTGGCTTACATATAAATATGGGTTTATTTTTTCAAAAATGAAGGTTCAAATAGTTGGTAAAATTCATCCTTTTATTTTAATAGAAGTTTTTCTTTATGTCAGTAGTTAGGAGGTTAATAAGTAGAGCCAGTTTAAAAGGGTTCAACTACAGGGCTTCACTACTGCAAATTAAATTCTGTTATTCTTGGTTATGTTGACCCCTTTTCTTCCCATTACTCTTCCACTGCCACTACTGCAACTGGACAAATTGTAGAAGTATTGGAAGATATTTGAATATGGTTCCTTAATTTTCTCAGGGAAGAGTTTAATAACAAAATATATGCAAACCTTTTTCCAATATGATAATCACATTCCCATGTATGTGTCTATATATATGTATATATGTGTGTGTGTGTGTGTGTGTGTGTGTGTACGTGTGTGTGTATTGTACATAAAAGATAGATTAAATGATAGATAGATGGATAGTTGACAAGTCAGATAGATCTACCTGATAGATTTATTGATAGATGGTGCAATTATAGATAATAGTAGATAAGAGATTATAATAGATGATAGCTAGATGACAGATCAAATAGATATTATTGATAGATTAGATGGATAATGGTGATGACAGATAATATTTTATATCATGAAGCAGGGCTTGCTGTGCTGTTCTGAACTACTGAGCTCAAGCCACCTGCTTGCACTGGTTTTTTGAGCAGGTGAGTCTGGAAGGGTTTGTCACCTCATAGGTTCTCCTTTGTTTTCATAGATTGTTCCCTTGCAATCCTAATCCTCTCCTGTTACCAAATCCCCACTGGACCAACTGGGGAAAGGAGGGTGAAATGGTGGGGCCTCGGGGCTTGAGGCAAGGGGGCAAGCCGGTGACAGGGTCACCACCGAGACCCTAGGAATCAGGTGAGAAGCAAGCAGTGGACGAGTTGCTGCAGATTCATTTATTTCAGGAAATGCTTGAGTTTATATAGGGTCAGGGGTTGCCATCCCTCCTTTCCAGGGGACAGCCACCAATCATTTAACTGTTTACTAGGTGTCCATTGCAGGGGCAGGTTAGATGGTCACTTCCCATTGGTTGTTAATCTCTCCACCTACATGGTTCTCTACTGGGACATGTCCAGGGCATGTCTGTACGTGTCCAGGCTTGTCCATAGTGGGGAGCCCAAACTAGGGCCTCACTGAATCGACAGTGCCACATATTCACCCTTTTATTTATTTATAATTTTTTTCAGTGGGGGGGAACCATGATAGCTGGGGTGATAGCTGTGTGGAATATAGGTGACTGTGCATATCTTAGGTTGGACACCACCCTCGTGTGGAGCCTTACCCGTCATTGGCTACCAGTCATGAGACCATCGCAGAGAAGGAATCATGGTCCCAAAGGGAAACTCAAGTATGGCAGAGAAAAGCAAGGAAAGGAGTAGGTGGAGGAGCTGTAGGCAGCACAGACACAGAAATGAGCCAGAAAAGCTAGCAAGACATAAATCAGAACCTAACAATTGTAAATTATTAAAGCACAGCTTCAATGGAGGACAGCCAGGCTGCATTTTCCATTGAACAAGAAGACTTCTTCTCATGTACAATGGTCAAGCATTCAATCCACTCAGGAAGGTCAAACTTCTCTGAATCTTTCTCTTAAGGTCAAGTTCTTAGACTTCACAGTGAAAGGCTTTGGGAGCACACTAGTGTGATCTGAACGTTGTCACACGTCAGGCCAGCACAGGGTCTCTACAGCTGATGTTGGAGCTGAGGAACTGGGCTTGGGAATGGAGAAAGAAAGTCAGCAGAAGCCTGTGGGAGGGTGGGGGATTTTTGTTCAGAAGCATATTGATTTCCAAGAAGGAAGAGCAGAGTATCAAGGAACTGGGCTATAGCGCCTTGAGGACACCCAGGTATTTCCCAGCCCAGCTTTGGACAAAAGCCAATCCTGCCCATGCACACTTCCCCCTACTTTAAGAGCATCCAACCCCATACACCCACTTATATGCATGTGAGAGTGGATGCCCCCCTTTCCTTTCCCCATACTCAGCTCACGGCTTGTTGCTAAGGCTAATAATAATTCAATTAGGGCCACAAATTCTAATGTTTACCGTGGGAATAATCTTACTGAGAAATAGAACTACCTAGTTGTAAGAAATCTATACCTTTCACTCTGTACAGAACCTCCGGGAAGGCAGAACACAGCAGTTGTTCCAAGTGCTGGTGTGAGTTGATCTCGTTTTACAGAGCTTCAGGTGAGGAGATTTCAAAGTTCTTGGTTCAGCATTTCACTACCTTATTATAAAGAAAACACTCTTGCACCCACCTTAAGTCCTTCTGGTGCAACTTAAACCAATTTCCCTTTGTCTGGAGGTCAAATGCAGTAAGGTAAATTGTTTCTGAGGGTATCAATTTCATAGGCTCACAGAGTACTGCCAAGACTTTGGAAAGATTTGGGGGCTCTGATTTGTCTCCCTTTTTTTGCAGTTAAGAATTAAAATCGAGGAACTTATAGTTACTTGACCAAAGTAATTAAAGGTCTCGAGAACTTCAACTGTGCTCAATACAAACAATTCTAAGGGCTGGAGGTGAGGTTCAGTGGTAGGGTATCATTCTACTAGACACAAGGTCATGGGTTCAATCCCTAGAACCCATAAAAATAATTAAATACATTTATAAATAGGTCAAAGTCATTAAGACCTTCCTAGAATTGCTGGATGTGATAGTTAATACTGGGTATCGACTTGACATACCTGGCATTAACTGAGATCAACTGATACCACCTGAAAAGATTATGCTGAGAATACAAAGACCAGCCCTAGATCTAACTGGAACCTCCCTAGATCTCATTGGAACCTCCCAGTAGAGGACCAGATAAAAAGCACCATAGGAGACTGAAGAAGAGAGACGCTCCAGGAATCCTTCAGCCTTCAGCCATATGGATGGGAGTGACTTAGCTTGCCAACCTCAGCCTCCAGCCATGTTGCCTGTGCCATGAAAGACTGTATCTCCACTCTGAAACTGTAAAGTGAATAAATCTCCCTTTTTTCTTTAAGTTAATTGGCTTTGAGTGCTCTCTCACAGCAATAGTTAAGAGTAACCATTGCACTGGCATACCCAGCAGCCTAGAGAAAACCCAGGCACAGAAGCAGGTCTGATCAGGGGGCAGGGTATCTACGCTCTGATCTTTTCTCTGACACTCACTCTCATGTTCAGAAGGGGAAGGTGAAACCCTTGCCCTGACCAGGACGTGTGCAGTTCAGTCCCTGATCCTGCCCTCCCTCCTCCCCACTGCCAAGAGGTACACAACTAAGAATGGGTAAGTGAGAGTTTTTACAAGTGCCGGCTGGCCATTGGTGGCAGAGACCAACAAGCAGAAGTTCTGCTCTGAGTCTTCAGATCCTCTGTGCTGCTCTGAAAACTCTGTACTTCAATTTTCACAACTGCATATTGAGGGAGATACCACTGTTCTCATTTGTGTTTGTGTGTGTGTGTGTGTGTGTGTGTGTGTGTGTGTGTGTATGTGTGTTTGTGTGTGTGGATCTGTGTTAGTGTGTGTGTGTCATGTGTGTGCACATGAATATGAAGACCAAAGGTCAAAGTCAGGCAATTTCCTCAATCCTGTGTCACCTTATTTTTCAAAAAAATATTTTCATTTCTTACTTTTGAAGATCTCTTACCGAATCTGGAGCTGGACAGACCAATTGTTCATTGAGCTCCAAGAATCCTCTTGTCTCTGCATTGATTCTAGGACTGAGATACAGACAGAAACCTCTAGGCTTCCCTGCTGTGTGAGTGCTGGGCATCCAAACTCAGAGCCTCATGCTGCCACGGCAAGCACTTTACCCACTGAGCCTTATTCCCAACTCCTCTCACTCTACACTCGGGAACTTACATAGCAAGCGACTCGAAAACATAACCATCTCTCTCAAGTTAAAGATCATTACTAAGAGTGATGTGTGAGGCTCAGGACTATTGGACAGACCTGTCTGTCCTCTAGGCCTAACAACCCAGTGCAGTTGGCCAGCTCAGTAAGGGAAAACACTAGAAAGCAAATCTCACCTAAAGAAGAGAACATATACTGCCCAAGCCAAGCAGGAGCCCAGAACCTCTGGAACTGCATCCATGCTGCTGCTTTTGGATGCATAATGGACAGGTAAGAAAAAGAAGTGATGAAAAAAAAAACTTTCCCACTTGCTAGACCCACCCCAGATCACCCTTGTATTGCAAAATATAATGTTTTATTCACTAAATACTGGCATTCACACACAGATCCATGTACACACAAAAATATTAGGGACACTTTATCTGGCCTATAGAACTAGCTATGCAACTGAGGATGACCTTGAACTTCTGATTCTTGTTTCCACCTGTCAAGCACTAGGATTACAGGTGGGCATAACCATGATCTGTCTATGCAATGCTGAAGTTGAATCCAGTGTTCAGTGAATGCTAACCAAGGATTCTACCACTAAACTGAACAGCTCACTGAAGGACACTGGAAGCCAGGCATTATACCTGCAAGTCCCAAGCTGCTCTTGCCCTCTTTCCTGCCCAGACTGATCAGTCTTCAGAGCACAGAGGGATAATGGAGAAAGCAGGTTTAGTGAACTTCTGAATCCCTATCTCTGTTGGCTTTTAATCTGACATACTGGACTATAGCCCAATGTATGAGAAGATTAGCAATGTCATTTTATGTCAGTTACAAAGAGGATATGGCAGAAAGTAAGAGTTGGTGTGACATCAGCAGACAGCTACCCTTTCGGGAAGGTTCCTCTTGGCCACACAAGCTACCAACAGTTTTATTAGGGAATTTCACAAAATGCAAAACTTGCTTCCTGTAAGAAAACAAAGTTATAGTCCATTCATTGAGCAAATGCTACTGTGAAAAACTGGGTGTAATTGCACAATATTGGCAACCCAGACAAAGAAGACTAAGAGATTGGAGTGGATGGTATCAAAACCATCCTGATGGTATTAGTTTGCTATGGCTACACACATCTAGCATTTAATGGGTTAATATGAGAACTAAATTTAAGTTTTTTAAAAATGTCCAGTTTGTTCATATAAGAAACAAATAATAAAATACATTGACTAGTCTGCAGAACATCAAAAGGCAGATCCTTCTAGAGACCAAAAATTACATAGAAATATAGTGCTTATATTTACTAAATATGTATCATACTCTGTGGAAATTAGATAAAACTTCATAAAACTACATGTCTTTTTCAGTGCTTTTAACAAAAATAATGACAAAAGGTCTGCAAACACTACCTATATTATGTAACCAAAGTGGCATGACCAAAACTAAAATGTTTCTCACTGTAAACATACCAGCATCATCACTCTTAACTCACCATTTCAGGCAAGGTACACGCTCCCCACAAGGCCTGTCCATAAGCCAACACACATGCCAACTGTCATCTGAACACTGCAATGTTTGGCCGTGGCCATGCAGAAATGCACATGTAATGAGGCATTTAAGTGTCTGAAATGTAAACAGTCTGTCAAATTTATTTCTGTAAACTCACTTCCTAGTTACAGGCAATATAAATGTCTGTTTGTTTGTCTGAAGTCAGACAGTAAACATATTTTACATGTACCAGGGGGTTCGAAAAGTTAGTGACTCACATATAGATAATGTAAGCATGGAAAGCAGGCTAGAACTTTTGACTTACTAAGTGACCAGAGCGCTGAGGATGTAGCTCAGTGGGCAGTGTTTGCCTAGCATGTACAAACTGTAGATTTCATCCCTAGCACTGTATAAACCATACGTGACACCTGAAATTCTACTGCTCAGGTGATGGAGGCAAAAGGATCAGAAGTTCAAGGTCAGAAAGAAGTGAATAGAGAAAGTGAGAGGAGTGATGGAGAAAAGAGAAGGAAGGAAGGAAGGAAGGAAGGAAGGAAGGAAGGAAGGAAGGAAGGAAGGAAGGAAGGAAGGAAGGAAGGAAGGAAGGAAGGAAGGAAACAGAGAGTCACAATTTATTTCAATGACTTTTTCCTTGCATTTTGAAAAACAGTGTTGTCTCTGATAGGCCAAATTGACTCCTAATTAATCAGTAAAAGAAACTCACAAGTGGTTCTACCTTTAATATCTTTTTAAGAAAGCATATGTATGTGTGTACATATATGTGTATATATGCATATATGTATATATATATGTTCTCATTATATATATTTTTACATGCAATTGTAAAATTAAAGTAGTAATTCTTTGTAACTTTCCAAATTTTGGCAATATGTGTTGAGTATCTCTCTAATAAATCTATAGGATTTATATAATCCTATAGTGGAAATATAAAAAGATGATACAAAATTTTTTAAAGGAACATATATGCTGATGTTTCCCTTCACTTCTCACCAGAGGGTGATCCTGAAAAAATCATGGTTTTGATTCTTTTTTGTGTATTTAGATGTGTGTGTGTGTGTGTGTGTGTGTGTGTGTGTGTGTGTGTGTGTGTGAAGAGGGTACTGTGTGTGTCTGTGAAGGCCCAAGGGAGACTTCAAAAAGTATCATAGATTTTTCTAATTCTTTATTGATTTTTCTGTGGGGTTTCCAAGATTCTGCCTTCCAGGGCTGGAAGGTACAGGCCACAGCCATTTCCAACTGGTTAACACCTGGGATCCAGGATCTAAACTCAGGTCTTTCTGCTTACAAAGCAAAGGCTTAACCACTAAGCCATCACTCCAGCCCAAGATTTATATTTTTATGCTGTTTATCACTTGCTAGCTTTAAAGTTAAGATAAAAGTTTTATAGTTTTCAAATGAGAATAGGATTAGTGATTAAAAACTCATAAGTTTTAAGGTGGCATGTCTAAGAAAGACTGAAACAGTTTGAGTATGTTCAGATGAGTCATATGATAAAGTCATTGAGTTCCCACAATGCACTTGCAACTTGGGAAATGATGTCACCATTACCTCAGGCAACACGGCATTGGTAATACCAGAGCTTAAGAACTGCTATTGAACTCATCTGTAAAACGAATTGTGCTAGTGTGAGGATTGAAATGAGTGAAGTCCTAGATGTTTATTCAGAAAAAGAGAAAACTACATTACCTTGGGTTGTAGCTGTCATAGTTAAGCACAGGTGTCAACTTGACTCTTGAGGGTTTGGGCTCTGGGCACAGTTGTGGAGAGTTGATGGTTGAGTTAAGCCCAGAGCAAACCTGAAGGAGATTGTCTAGCTGGTGGGGAAGACCCAGCCCATGATGGGTGGGATTAGGCCCTGGATAAATCACAGAGAGCTGGTTGAGAGAGTTGGCATCCTTCTGTATACTTGGCCAGACATGCTGGTCTGGCAAGTAAGGATTGTCCATCTCTCAGCCGTTATGGTGGCCAGTTCCCTCAGCCCTGGTGTTGCTGTGTGCTCTCCTGTCAAGCTAGACTATAAACTGTAACTGGACTGTCGTAAGAAAGTAAACTCCTTGTTCCCTTAAGCTGTGTGATGGTCATTTATCAGCAACCATGCAGGCGGACTGCAACAGTAGCTATAAGAATTTCACGTTCCATGCCACAGAGAGTCTTATCAACAGAACTAATGAAGCAGAAAACAGAATTTCAGACCTTGAAGATAAAGTGGGAGTACTAATCAGCTCAATGGAAGAGGTTGTTAAAGCCAAAAAGATACTTGAGAGAAATATCCAAGAGATATGGGACACCCTGAAAAAGCCTAACATGCGTATTCATGAAATACCAGAGCAAGAATCTCAAAATACCACCCCAGAGGAAATTTTTCAAATGATCATCAAGGAAAACTTTCCTCATCTAAAAAAAGAGAGGCCCATCCATATACAAGAGGCATTCCGCACCCCAAACAGATACGACCAAAATAGAAGCACGCCCTGGCAAATAATAGTTAAAACACTCCACATTCAAGATAAAGAACTGGTGCTGAGAGCTTCAAGGGAGAAAAAACAAGTCACTTTTAAAGGTAAACCTATTAAAATAACAAATGACTTCTCAGTCAAAACAGTAAAAGCAAGAAGAGCTGGGAGAGACATACTCAAGTATTGAATGAGCAAAAATGTCAACCCAGGCTGATTTACCCTGCAAAACTATCAGTCATGATCGAGGGAGAAAGAAAAATTTTCCAGCAGAAAGACAACTTTAAGGGATACATGGCCACCAAACCAGGCCTTCAAAAAATGCTAGAAATGATACTCAAGTGTGAAGAAAAAAACAGGCATATCCAGGAGAACAGAAGGCAAATATAACACCATTAAAAACGAAGCAATATACTTATAAAAGCTACTAAACATAATAAATGTCTGGAATTAATAGTTTCTCCATTATAACAAAATGTTAATAGACTTAATTCACCGATCAAGAGACACAGATTACAAACTTGGATTAAAAATCACAATCCATCAATCTGCTGCCTGCAGGAAACCCATCTCACCACAAAAGATAGGCACGCTCTAAAAATAAAAGGCTGGTCAACAATTCTACAAGCAAATGGAAGCAGAAAACAGGCAGGGGTAGCCATTATGATATCAGACAAAGTGGATTTCAAACCAAAGAAAATTACAAGAGACACGGATGGATACGACATTTTAGTCACAGGTACAATTCACCAGGAAGACTTCACAATACTGAACATATATGCACCCAATACGGGCCCCTCCACATTCATTAAGAAAACCCTACAGCGTCTAAAGCAAGAAATCAATCCCCAAACGATAATTCTTGGGGACTTCAACACCGCCCTCTCAACATGGGATAGATCAACAGGTCAAAAGCTTAACAGAGACACTTTGGAACTTAATCAAACCCTGAAAGAAATGGACCTTACAGATCTCTATCGAACTTTTCACCCACGCACCAAAGAATACACATTTTTTTCAGCAGCACACGGAACTTTCTCCAAAATAGATCACATATTGGGCTACAAAATGAATCTACACATATACAAGAAAGTTGAAATTCTAACCTGTGCCCTATCAGACCATCACGGCCTAAAGCTGGACATCCACAACACATCAAACAAGAGAAAATACACTAACTCCTGGAAACTTAACACTATGATGCTGAATGAGAACTGGATTCAGGAAGAAATTAAAAAGGAAAGTCAAGATTTCCTGAAAGTGAATGATAACGAAAATACAACTTACCAAAATCTCTGGGACACAATGAAAGCTGCTCTAAGAGGTAAGTTCATAGCTCTTAATGCCTACGTCAAAAAAATGGAAACATCAGAAATAAACAACTTAACAATGCAGCTTAAAGCTTTAGAGAAACTAGAGCAATCTGATCCCAAAAGTACTAGAAGAGAGGAGATTAGCAAAATAAGGGGAGAAATATCTGAAATCGAGATTAAGAAAATGATAGAAAAAATCAACCAGTCAAAAAGATGGTTCTTTGAAAAAATCAATAAGATTGATACACCCCTAGCTAAACTAACCAAAAGCAAGAGAGAGAAAACCCAAATTAACAAAATTAGAAATGAACATGGAGTTATCACTACTGATACCCAAGAAATCCAGAGAATTATAACATCATATTTCAAAAACTTATACTCTGTGAAGTTTGACAACACAAAAGAGATGGATGAATTTCTAAGTAAACACAACTTACCTAAATTGAATCAGGAAGTTGTGAATTATTTAAATAGTCCTATAACATATAAGGAAATTGAGGAAGTAATCTCGAATCTTCCCACCAAAAAATGTCCTGGACCAGATGGATTCAGCACAGAGTTCTACCAGACATTTAAGGAGTTAATAACACCAATACTCCTTAAACTGTTCCATCAAATAGCAAAGGAAGGAACACTACCAAATTCCTTCTATGAAGCTAATATCATTTTATCCCAAAACCTAATAAAGATTCACTTAGAAAAGAAAACTATAGGCCGATCTCCCTGATGAACACAGACGCAAAGATTCTCAACAAAGTCTTAGCAAATCAGATTCAAAAACATATTAAAAAGATCATTCATGGGGACCAAGTAGGCTTCATCCCCGGCACACAAGGTTGGTTCAACATACGCAAATCAATAAATGTAATTCATCATGGAAACCAGTCCAAAGTCCAAGACCACATGATACTTTCGATAGATGCAGAAAAAGCTTTTGACAAGATCCAACAGCCTTTTATGATCAAAACGCTAGAGACAGTAGGAATGGAAGGAACCTTTATCAATATAATAAAAGCTATATACAACAAGCCCACAGCAAGGATTATGCTCAATGGGGAACAATTGGAAGCATTCCCACTTCGATCAGGAACTAGACAAGGCTGTCCACTCTCACCAGTTCTATTCAATATTGTACTTGAAGTGTTAGCTGAAGCCATAAGACAAGAAAGGGACATAAGAGGGATTCAAATCGGCAAGGAAGAAGTCAAGCTATCCCTATTTGCAGATGACATGATCTTATACCTGAGTGATCCCAAAAACTCCACCAGGAAGCTCCTGGAACTAATTGAGAAGTTCAGCAGGGTGGCAGGATACAGAATAAATGTGCAAAAATCAGAGGCCTTCCTATATGCCCAGAATGAAAGAAGTGAAAAAGCCTTGAGAGAAACAATACCATTTATTATAGCCCCTAAAAAAATGAAATACCTTGGTATAAACCTAACTAAGGAGGTAAAAGACCTTTACAATGAAAACTTTAAAACCCTAAAGAAAGAAATAGCAGAAGACACCAGAAGGTGGAAAGACCTCCCTTGTTCCTGGATTGGCAGAATCAACATCGTGAAAATGACCATCCTACCAAAGGCAATATACAGATTCAATGCTATACCAATCAAAATCCCAAAGCAATTCTTCAAAGTAGTTGACCAAACAATCTCAAAGTTCATATGGAGGCACAAAAGACCCAGGATAGCAAAAACAATCCTGAGTAACAAAAACACAGCTGGAGGTATAACCATACCAAACCTTAGTCTATACTACAAATCCATAGTTGTAAAGACAGCCTGGTACTGGCTCCAAAATAGACACACAGATCAATGGATAAGGATTGAAGACCCAGATATAAGCCCACAAAGTTACAGCCATTTGGTCTTTGACAAAGGGGCCCAAAGAATCCAATGGAAAAAGAACAGCATCTTCAACAAATGGTGCTGGCAAAACTGGATCTCCACATGCAGAAGATTAAAGCTGGACCCGTACTTGTCACCATGTACAAGACTTAATTCCAAATGGATCAAGGACCTTGATATCAGGCCAGAGACTATAAAAACCATAGTTGAAAGGATAGGGAACTCCCTCGAGCTGATTGGGCTAGGCCAACAGTTCCTAAACAGACATCCAATGGCACAGTCACTGCTACCAACTCTCAACAGTTGGGATCTTGTGAAATTCAAGAGCTTCTGTTCAGATAAAGAGATTGTAACACGAGCTCAAAGGCAACCCACAGAATGGGAGAAAGTCTTCACTAACCACATATCTGATAGAGCTCTACTGTCCAGAGTGCACAAATAACTTAGAAAACTAAACACCAAGGAAACCAATGGCCCAATTAAAAAATGGGCCCTCGGACTTAAAAGAAACTTTACCAGGGATGAAATTAAAATGTCTAACAAATATCTTAAAAAATGCTCCACTTCCTTAGCCATCAGGGAAATGCAAATCAAAACTTCCCTGAGATATCATTTCACCCCGGTCAGGATGGCAAAAATCCACAATACTAACAATGACAAATGCTGGAGAGGATGTGGATAGAGGGGAACTCTCCTACATTGCTGGTGGGAATGCAGGCTCATACAGCCACTCTGGCGAGCCGTCTGGAGATTCTTAAAGAAATTAAAGATTGAAATGCCATATGACCCTGCTATTCCACTTTTGGGAATAACCCCCCATACAGCAGAGGTTCACCTCGATAGCACAAGCACGACCATGTTCATAGCAGCACTGTTTACAATAGCAAAGTCATGGAATCAGCCCAAATGTCCAACAGTTGACGAGTGGATAAGGAAACAGTGGTACATCTATACAATGGAGTACTACTCAGCCATCAAAAATGATGAATTACTGGAATTTGCCGGGAAATGGATGTCATTAGAAACAATTATATTAAGTGAAGTATCCCAGACCCAGAAAATTAAGCGCCGTATGTACTCCCTAATTGGTGGCTCCTAGTACCAAACCCACCCAGCCCACCTAGAGACAGTAATTCCAAGGATTATGAACAGGAGGGATGGGGTAGGAGGGCCACACCAGAAACAAGGAGAGAAGGGACCATGTTACAGCAGGGAAAATAGGCCTCCACCAAGGACCCAAATAAGTAATGAGACATCTGATTAAGTTCACAGACTTTTGTTCCTGATCATTTACTACTGAGGGGGAGTGATCTCACCAGAAGAGGAGGGCATATAGTCTGGCAGATAAAAAGTAACAATTTTGCAAATGGGTGATAGACCCCTCCCTCACTGTGGTTTCCCACTTTTATTACATCTACCTTTGAATGTGCTTTTATCACAAGACTCTAACAGCTTTTTGTCTCTGGCCAGGGGGTAACATACAATGCCCACCAGGATGGAGTGAAGGGCATTGCAGGAGCAGCAAAACTGCAAAAGAAAATCAACAAACCACAATCCAGAACTTCAGAGACTCTATATCAACCACCTAGAACTAGGCCAGCTTAGTCTCTCCCCATCTTGAAGCTCAGGGAAATTTGCGGAAGAGGGGGCGGTAAGAGTGTAAGAGCATAAGGATGGGAGGAGCAATGATATGTAAGATACTCTATACTAGTTAGGGCTGAAGCAATCATAATTGGACTTTGCATGCCCTGCGCATTGTCCAACACACTGTTGACCTCACAAAGTCTAGCATCTGCTAAAGGCACCAAGATCCTTGGAGGCAAAGGATTGGCAGCCACAGCAGTGTTCCTATACCTAAGGGGAACACGGGAAAGGGTTCGGGAAAGGCCACTGGGTCTTTGTACGTCATCGGAGAGGAGGGCCCAGAGGAAAATCAGACATGCACAAGAAAGGACTCTCTGGGAATTGGGGTGGGAGGCACTGGGGGATGGGGAGGGAGAGGGGTGGGGAGGGGGAGTAGGGGGTACGGGGGGAGGAGGAGGGAGGGAGGGAACTGGTGTACCTAATAAGTTTGTATGAGCTGAAATAAAAAAAAAAAAAAGAATTTCACGTTCCAGTAGCAAGTTCTAAAAGAACAAAAAATGTTGGACATTTTGAAAAGTCAAGGTACAAATGAGAATGGTTGCTCCTGGCTCCAGTCCACTCAACTAGGAAGACAAAATCCAAACTGAAAATGTTCAAATATTTGACATGAGCTTGATGCCCATGATCAGAATCATTTTAGATGCCACAAAATAAGCAAAAACTGACAGAAAGTCCAGTCCTTCAAATATGGAAGAAAAACTCTTCTTGTGTCACATTGAAATGTCAAAACTAAAGAAAAAGAATTGTTTTTCTCACAAGCATTGTCAAATGAAATACTTTCAAAGACAAAGCAGAAATGTATTGAGAGACTTTGGCCTTGCAGGTAAGTTGGTTCACATTTTGAATTTGCTTATTTCATTTATAAGGAGAATATAATAAACATATATTAACTGAAAGTAGCAATAGTTGTATATGTGTGTGTGTGTGTGTGTGTGTGTGTGTGTGTGTATAGCTGCCTGTGTATACATGCATATGAACTAGAGTGAACATCAGGTATCTCCCTGTATGACTCCCTTATGTTTGGGGGGCTAGGTCTCTCATTGAACCAGAACTCCTCTGCTTTACTAGACTGGCTGGCCAATACACTCCAGTACACTCCAGACATATTATTTCAGCCTTATGGCTGTTTAAACATGTTAAAAGATATATCTGTCACTGATGTGGTTTAAAAAAAAAGGATGAAATAAACTCTTTTTTAAAAAAATTGGTTGCTGTTCTTGTTTGTTTTATACAGAGCTTCATACTGTAGGCCAGATAAGCTTGGGACTCAGCAATGCTCTGTCTCAGTCTCCTGAGTGCTTGAATGACAGATACAAGCCCACAAGCCCTGATAGGAAAAGGTGCTGAAATGTTTTAAAAAGTGAGTTAAAGGATCAAGAAATTATAATTTTAGTTATCAAATGTGTAATTTGTAACATTGTAAGAATTTCTGCAAAATAAAATAATTTCAAGCACTCATTTCATCAAATGAATTTTATATGTATAATTTGAGTTTTAAACAAATTAGGAAAACTATAGACTCATAGAACCAGTGAAGGATATCCAGCTTAATCCAAAGGAACTAAACCCTGGCTTCATCCAAATCAAATATCATACTGATATTAATTTTCATGTTAAATAAAATTCCTAATGATTCTGAAAAAAATCAAAGAACTTGAACTTAAATAGAAATGTGGGTGGTAGGTTTCTGTGCCTCGCAAATGTGCAGATGTGCTCTAGTGGGGTTGCCTGGGCAGGTGAGAGGGCTAAGCAGATTCAGGTTCACATTCAACAGGGAGTTTTGTTTTTTGTGTGTGTGTGGTGTAACAAAGATAAGTAAAACTTTTTCCTTTTTTTCTGCTTGTTTGTTTGTTTGTTTGTTTTTGAGATAGGGTCTCAAGTATCCCAGGCTGCCTCCAACTTGCTGTGGATCTGAGAACTCCTGATGCAACTGTCTCCATCTTTCAGGTGGGATTACAGGTGAGCACCAAGTCTCCCTATAAATCCTGCCTCTCTTTTTTAATGGTAAAATTCTTACAACTCTAATTTCCAACCCAAAGTCAGCTTGCTTGTTAGACATGCCCTAAATCAAGATTAACCTACATCTGCTTGAACTGCAGAGGCAAAGTCGATTCAGGAGGATAAACTGAGCAAAGAAATGACCACAGAGATTTCAGGTCACCGAAGACTCTTGATTTGTTGAATGTTCAAGTGTGGGGATGGGAATGAGGGGTAAAGTGATCTGTGAATGAAATGTCTGTGAATGAGTTATTTTCCAGAATCAACAGGAGACTGTGGTCAACATACCAGAGACCTTTGCAGTGAAAAATGTCTCTTCCTGTGGGTTGTGACAAAGGGACCCAAGAGGCAAAGACACACAGACACACATGATGACCTTTCTCAGTACTTGCTCAAAAACAAATAAAGGCACAGAATTCAGTGCTCCCAAGAGAAATTGATTAATGAGAGCCAACAAACATATGAAAACAATGTTCAATCTCACTAGCCATCAGAAAAATACATTTGGTACTACATTGATATTCCATCTCACTCTAGTCAGAATGGAAGTCAGTAAGAAAACAAGTAATAACAATGATAGTGAAAGTGTGGGGGACTTGGAATATATCAACAGCTAGTAGGAACATACAGTATAGCAGACGCTGTAATTTGGAGTTTTCTCATACACACACACACAAAAAAAAAAAACTAGAAAATGATCATTATATGGTGTAACCACACCACTCCTCAATATTTACCCAAAGGATTCCAAATTAGCATATTATAGATGTACTTGCATATGAATGTTTATTGTGGCACTATTCACAATAACTAATTATGCGACCAACCAAGGTACCCACGAACAGCAATGGATACTGAAAATGTGGGCTTATATAAATGATGGATTATTTTAGCCTTAAAGAAGAGTGAAGTTTTATGTTGTTTGCAGGAAGTGAACTCAACCAGGGACAATCATGTTCAACATACAGCACATACCAAACAAAACCATGAAAAATAAATACAACTTTTAAAACTCAATTTGTGAGTTTCAGATGGCAAGAAGAAATGCTTGGCAAAATGTTTTGTAGAGAAGGAAGATGGGAGGCAGGAAGGGAATAAAGGAGGGAGGATTGCACTCTGCCCTCTTGTCCCCACTTTGCGGCCATGCACTCCAATAAGTCCTTGGTTTGGGAGCATTTGTAGCATCTCTTGGTTCTTTCTGTGACTAGGCTTTTTACTTTTTTTTGGTCTGTATGTCTGTGTGTGTACGTGTCTGTCTGTCTGTCTGTCTGTGTCTCTCTGTGTCTGTGTGTCTGTGTATTTGTGTGTATCAAAGGACACTCACTGTGTGTATGTGGAGGACCAAGGATGACTTTAGTATTCATCCTGGATTGCTACTACTTCCTTTTTGCTTTGTTTGTGGATTCCTCAGGCTGCTTCTTCCAGAACCAGAAGTGCAGGGCACCACCATTTCCACCTGACTGGCATTTTCACATAGGATCTGGGATTTGAACTCAGGTCTTCTGCTTGTGAGGCAGTCTTGATGCATAACCAATCTCTCCAGTCCTCTATGACTAGGCTTTGAGAATTTCAGAAAACATTTGCCATGTGGATTGGGTGTTAGTGCAGATTAGATTCTCAAAGCATGAGACACAAAGCCCTGACAGGCATTTCCAACTAAGGGAGAAGGGGCTATGAAGGGTGACTTTTGAATTTTGTGAACAGCACATGAAATTTATACTAAAATATAATCCTGTTAAAAAAAGACTGAGAGAAGCAACAAAAGTGCATACCTGCAAACCCAACAAGGCAGGAGGATCACAAGTTCAAGGTTACCTGACTGCATATTGAGACCCTGGCTCACAAAACCATCCTCATCACTGATAACATCATAATCATCAAATAAAATTAAAATAGCACTTAAACAAGTTTATTTAAAAATCAACCACTATCCATCCATTAGCCAACAAGAAATATTAATTTTGGACTTGTTCTGTCCTTGGAAAGGTAAGCAACTTAAATGTTTGAGATCTCTAACACCAGATAGTTTGGAACTCCCTATGTAGCCAACGAAAACCTTGAATTTCTTCTGATCCTCCTACCTTACCTATTAAGTGCTAGGATTATTATATCTGTGAGCCAGTATTCCCAGTTTATGTGCTCCTGAAGTTTAAATATAGGCTTCATAGTTGTTAGGTAAGTACTCTATCAAATGCATTGCAGTTCCTTCCCTAAGATCAACTGTTTTTACAATTTTCTTACACTCTCAAGGAAAAAAAAAATGTTTCAAAGAAAAAGAAATGGAATCCTCTGTAACTACTTCCTGAAAGCAACTTACTCTAGTGACCAAATGCAGTTTAAAGGCATGAAATAAAAAAAAACCTATGTATGGGCCAATGTTACTGAACAAAGGTGCAAACTTGAAGGTAAAATATAAGCAGAAATATCCAAGACAATATGTTGTGACCACAATAACTTTACTCCAAGAACACAAGGGCTTAACTTAAAGAAATCTATTTATTAAATGTCCTACCCTAATAATCACAGTAGAACAAAAACAGGATTACCTCAATGGACACAGACTAAACACAGAAGAAAGTATAATACCTACTTATAATAAAGCATTGAACTATAAATGAGACATTTCTTATCAGAAAATACCCTCTTTAAAATGAAGAACAAGACTGCTTACATCCCATTCAGTGTTATCCTAGCGGTCTTAGCTCATTATACCAGACAAAACAAAAGTAATGACAAAAAAGGCCACTTAACAGATGAGGACTGGAAAGGAAGAGATATGCTGATGTTGAGATTACCTATATGGAAGGTAGCAAAAAGAAGTCCTATATTGTAATTGTACACAGCAGAAAATGGAGGGAACTTTATTAAGATCGTTTGTTGCAGAAATAAGAGGATATTCTTTCCCTGGCAGTTTTACATCATGGCTACAGATGCTTTCCCTCCATTAGTGGGTGGGGTCAGTGCCCTTTCTCTGGAACCTGAAGCAGCTTCTACCAACAGCAGACAGCAGACCTGAGGCTATGTAACTCCCACGACAATGAAATAGAATTCCACATGGCACTCAAGTCTGTTCTTCTGGAGTCCTTGCTCTTACTGCCCTGGCTCATGGGTCATTTTCCCATCAAACACAGTGGCTATTGTTGGAGCTGAAGTGCACAGAACACAGGACAAGGTCTCCTGGAGACACTCTGATTCATGTCTAGCTGAGCACCATGCACCAACCGTGTGAATTATCCACCTTATAAATATTCTCCTTAGGGGCCAGTGAGATATCTGAGCAAGAGCCTTTACTGCCCAGTCTGATGAACTGAATTCAATTTTCAGAGCCCTCAAAGTAGAAAGATAGAAGCAACTCCTAAAAGTTATTCTTTGACTTCCTGTGACTCTAATGTACACACACACAAACACACATACAGACAGAGTAAAGGAAAGAAAAAAAATGTAAACCCCTTTAGTTGACCCTTCAGAGGACTCCAGCCCCAGTGTGATCAAGTAATTAACCTTGTTTGAAAGAAATTAGGCAAGAAGAGACTCAACTGAGTTCACTCAGCTCATAGCTGTAGAAAGCTGCTGTCTGAACTATTGTTTGCCAAAAATATACAAGATAAAATAAGGTAATAAAACACTTGTAACAAATATAATGCAAGCTAAATCAAGCTATATGATTTTTCACAAAGAAAATTGCCAACCTTTATCTAAAGCAAAAACGTAGAGAAACACTAAATAAAGGGAGATAGGCAATGACTTTTGAAGATGGACACAAAGCTTGCTGGCGTAAACTGATTATCAAAGCATCTTGGTAGCAAAGTTGAATCTCTCCATGGAAACTAAAAGTTCCATAAAGCTGGTTCTAGAAAGCAATTATAAAATCAGCTCAGATTTTCTCAGTTTGGTTAAGTAAAAAGCAACTTTAAAGCCTGGTAGATTCCAAATGTTATCTTGATAGAAAGTTAATAAAAGCTCAGAAAGAAAGGACAAACATTTCAAAATTTTGACTCAGCCCAAGAAAAAAATGTTAAGGAGTGACCAGTGTCCTGGTTTGCTTTGTTTTAATAAGAATTAGACAAGATTGTCTCTTTGGAGTCCTAGTGTGATATAGTTGTATCTGGGACATTATCAGCATGAAAATCACTGTTCTTGTTGGCTTTCCTGCTGCAGCCCCAGATATAAGCCACTAAAAAGGAGAATCTGAGTCTCCCCAGATGTGTGAAATGTGTCCTCTGTGATGGCCCTTGTGACAGTTGCTTTACCAGCAGCTGCTTTCCAGAGGGAAAAGGCTACTCATAAATGCAGTGTGGCAGCATTTGAAGTCAAGCATCCTATGGGGCTTGAGTGCTCACTCTGCATTCCCAGGTCCTGGGCACATGTACGAGAGGCTCAGAGTGCCATTTCAATAGGCACCATATCTTCCCTGATATTGGAAATAGGATGATAATTTAACCTGTGAATATGAAAGTGTGAATGATCAAAACTGCAAACACTCAAAGCTGTTGTAAGTGTGATGTTTCAAACAATGGGCAAGACATGTGAGTCAGGGTCTGGGAGATGGCCTTGTCAGTGAAGTGCTAAGAGATGGCTCAATTGGTAAGCTGCTGGAGAGATGGTTAAGTCAAAAAGTGTTTGCAATGTACCCTGCAAACATAAGGACCTGAATTTGGTCCTCAGAATCTAAGAGAAAAAGTTAAAAAGCTGGGCATGTTGGTGTGTGCCTGTGATCCCAGCAGCGAGGACACCAACACAGGAAGATCCTACTCTGCAAATTCCAAGTCAGGTTGTCTCAAGACAAAGATGGATGATGCTGAAAGAATGATACCTGTGTTAGTCTCATGTGGACCCACTCAGACACGCATGATACACTCATGCACACACACACACACACACACACAAACAGATATAGAAACACATGTGGAAGCATACACTCAGACGGACGTAAAAACACATGTATAGATCCATTCACACAAAGATATAGAAACATGTGGAAACATACACACAGACAGACATAAAAACATATGTATATAGAAACATACACACACATAGAAATATACACAGAGAAATAGGAACATCTTCATAGAAAAACACACACAAAATATGTGAAATTAAATGATTTCACATTGTTTCACTCCATAGTCATAAAACACCAAATCATATACTTTCAGTGCAGATAGGGATGTGCTTGAGACAAGAAAACGGAACAGTTTTGTGAATTAAAGAAAAGAACAATCTACACCTTCCTTTTTCCTTTACCCAGCCCTTGCCCGTTATTATGAGCCCTGAAATATAATCAGCATTCTGGCTTTTACCCCAAAGAGAATTCCTTCCCAGGACTCCTGGGACAAGAGGAAGGACAAGCTAAATACAGCTCGGGTTTAGGTGTCTAGGGAAAATCAGTGGTGACTTTGGCCAGAATTCCAGGTCTTTCTGAAGTATTAAATCGGCGACTGAAGGTTTGGTTGAGAGCATCTTTTTTAGTGAGTTACAGACCCATCCTTTGTATTCCAGCATTAAACAAATCCCAGGGACAGAAGTGAAGGGGTGTTGGAGGCCTGGATGGGGAAACCAAGCCCCAGAATCAGATGATAATGTCATTGCCATAGATCTTCCAATCAAATGGAAGGAAAGGAAGCCATCTGAGAGAGAAAAAGGAGGAAAAAACACAGAGAAAGGCAGGAAGAGAAAAAATGGGATGTTGCCTCAGCAGACACAGAAGTTAGGTTAATTGGGATGAGATAGTTGAAAGACTGAGAGATTTAACTTGAAAAAGATTACTAAGTGGGGAAAAAAAAACAGAACAAATAGGAGCTAAAGATCTCCTCTGATGCAGGAAGGGGAAGCTCATAGAAAGACACTGGCTAGAAAAGCAGCAGAGGCGCTAATGTGGAAAGAAGATTCCTGGCAGGACGTCAGAGACCCTCAAGACCTGGTCTTTCCGGGTTAGAAAAAATCAAAAGAGAAAAAAAAAGAAAAGAAAAAATCAAAAGCAACAAACTTGTCATTTGGTAGAAAAAGAATCTTTTTAATTAGATAAAATCTCAACTTACCAGAACAGATACTGAAATACATCATGACAGAATAAATGATACTGTCTGAATGAAGACACTTTTTTTTTTACTTGTGATTAACTATGATCAACCAGATTCTCCTCTCATTCCTATGTATACAAGCACTGATATCCTGTTTAAACCCACTTTTACCCTGCCTTTTTCTCCCCTTCCCCTTGCATTTTCATGTATATATGTTGGAGGGACATGCGAGTATGTATGCGTGTGCAAAGTGCATGTGTATAAGTATTAGGTTGTTATTGCAAACCATCCTCCATCAGTCTACCTTTTTTTTAAAGGCAGGTCTCTAGTCAAACCCAGAGTTCATGAATATGATCAGTCTTCTGGCCAGTCAACTTGCTCTGGAGATTCCCAGTCTGCTTTCTGAGGCTGGAGTTACAGGAGTACTGCCACACCTTCCAGGCATCTTCAGTGGGATCTGAGATTCAGAAACTTCTGTCTGTGTGACAAATGCTTTAAGCATTAAGCCATCTCTTCACATCTTCCCTCTCTTCTTCTACCTCAGCCCCTTTCTGTTTCCCATTAGCCTCCCTCCTATCAAGATCCTCTTGTAAAAACAACACTTTCTATCACATGGCTCACAAAACTAGAATATTCAGTAAAAAAGCATTTTTTAGAATGAAAGGTCACATATGAAAAAATTCCTAATATGCAAATGCATTACAGTTTCCTCCGTGCATTAGCAAGCATAGTATGTCAGCTGTTACTTAATGCCTGCAAAGAAAGACTCCTTGATGCAAAGAGCTCCCTACAGCTGCCCTGTATAGGATCTACAGCGAGGTGGCCAGAGCCATGAGTGGAGATGTCAATCTGAGGCAACAAAAGGGTTGCCTCATGCAGAGATATCCAGGCTTCCTGAAGCTCAGATCAGCCGTAGTGCCAAGAGAAAGCTGATCATGTGAGTTACTGACACATAACACTAAGTGTCAATGCCCTGTGCATACAATGGCATCTTAAAACCATCTCTGTCATGAAAAAGTAAAGCTTAAATGTGTTCTTGCTGTCATTCACCATGGAAAATTCCACAGGCTTGTTACATAAGGCAAGAACACTTCATCTTTTTATCTGACAGATTCTCCCACTCTTCTTGCAGAATATAACTGAACTTCGGGGCCTGTTCAGCTCTCCACGGGCTCTCGGCGATCACAACTCCATAGATTATCGGCCCACAGCTGTGAGGAGCTGGAAGATTTCCCTGGAATGAGGCAGAGAATCCTCAGCAGCCCAGAGGCAGCTTTTCCCCAGCTCTCACGTGATTTTTTTTAAGAGTCGGCCAGTCTGGAAAATGTTGAATTGGTTTGCAGGGAAGGTAAACACTGCCAAAATCAGCAAGTTCCTTCCTCAGGGGGCTGGAAGCAAACTGGTCTTCAGATTGAGACAGCGGGGACGATTTATGCCAGAGCAGAAGTGAGCCCCTTTGTCCTGGGTTTTGCCCCATCCTGCATTAAGAAGCTGATAAATCTGGGCTGGAGGAGTTACGAACTCTGAACTCAAGAGGAAGGGGAAATTAAAATTGATCTTCTCTATAAATATCTTAGACAAAGTGATTTTTTTAATGAAAAAGGCACGCTGGCTAGATGGCTTGTTCTCTGTGGCTTTTGTTGGTAACAGACCTGAAAGAAACACTTTCGTTGGTAAAGGGTGAGGCAGAAGAGCTTTCACTGAAGTAGAACTGCTAAAGTTTCTACAAATCTATAATTAGGGGCTGCAAGAAAAATGCAAGAAACCTGCAAAGTTTGAATATCGGACAAACAACAAATAATTTTTACTTAATAGTATGGCATAAATATTATATAGATATGTCATAGACATGCGACTGAAAAATTCAGTTTGTTTGAAATTCAAATTGAACTGTGCCTTCTTTACTTTTACTTGCTAAATCTACCAAACTTACCTTTCGTACATATTAACTAACAGATGATTGTACAGCCCCCACCTAAAAAGTTACACTGAACTCATATGAATAAATATCACTGCCCCCACCTAAAAAGTTACACTGAACTCATATGAATAAATATAACTGATGCTTCTGCACAGAATCCTGGAGATGAGTTATTATTTATGAGACCGGAATCCAAGTAGGGACTGAGAGATGTTAATTACAAGAGTTACTTCAGGGAGTTGAATTTCCTGAAGTCTGTCCTAGGTAGGTTTACAGCTGTCAGGGTAGTTTTGAGACTCTGTATGTCCAGACCACAGCCAGCCAGCAGAAGCAGAAACTCCATGTAAGGCCCAGGCATCTACTTTCTTTGGAGCGTCCCAGTGGGACCAGAGTGAAGATCAGCACTGTTCACTGATAAGCAGCATCCTGTGGGCAAAGACAAGAAGGTAAAATGTTTGCCCTGCTGAGTTTCACCTAGGTTAGCAGAAAAATTGATACCTCAACTTTTTTTCTTGGGAATTAGGAAAGTGTGTACATGGCTACTGAAGGATGTTGGATAATGGGAATTAAGAATTTTTTAGGCCTAAACTGGGTCTTCAGATATAAGCAGGTTTAACAAAGACTTTGTCAAGCTGTTTCCGGGGGCCAACTGTTACAGTAAACACCCACAAATATATGCTATAATCAAGGGATTGAATGTGTATGGAGAGGTATATGATTATACAAATAGTTTGTCTGTGACACCAGGGTTCATGTGTGAGTGCCTGTTCGTATGTGTGCGCGGGTGCATGTGTGTATTCACCTGTGCATGTGTACTTGGAGGTCAGAGGACAATCTCCCATACACCTTTGTGAGACAGAGTACTCACTGGCTTGGAATTTTGACAAGTATCCTGAGAACGCTTGCCAGGAACCCCAGGGATTGACTTCTCTCTGCCTCCCAGGCACAAGGACTACAATATGTTGTGTCACCATGTTGTGTCACTTTTTACATGAGTTCTTAGGGATCAATCTTACCAACTTTAGTGACCCCACCAAGTGTGAATGTCACGTTCTTTTCCTTTACCATTTTATTCTGTTCCTATCTCCTCCCCCTTCCCCTTCCTCCACCCCTGCCTCTGAAAAGCTATCTCCTAACACTTGCAGTCATGGAATTCCGAAAAACCACTAAGTGACTCAAGTAAATTTATTCCTTTTCATTCCAATCACAGGTTCCTTTCAGGGTAAAATGCTCTGATACTACCAAGTGCTGTAGAGATCACTGAGGGCAGCAAATGGAGCGGACAGCTGAGGCAGATGTCTGAAGATTGCCATAAAGCTTTTTTTCTGTCTTTGCCTTGGACATAGAATGATAAGTCACAACAGGACTGTGCTTCCAAGCATTCCTTATCCAGAAGTCCAAGAAGCTGTTAGTATTAAAGCCCCAGTCCCAGCTCTTAGAAAAGAATTCCCAAGCCCAGCTCCATATCTTATCACAGCCCGGGGCTCCAAGGTGCATTTGACACAGGATGAATTTACTTTCAGCACTCACACATTCCCTGGCTTTTCACACACCAGAGCAGTCCAGGATTTCAGGATTCCAATCTCACCATTTGTCCTGTTGCTTCTATCTGCTCAACCCTTCAGAGGAAGTAGAAATCTGAAGAGTTAACTGGACCATTCTTTCCCAGAGGAGAGCCACCACAGGATTGATGCAAGAGAAGCTAAAAGTACAATAGAGAGTTATTCCCTACGCCCCACCGCTACCCGAGGAGCTATTGTAGTTGATCAATGCAGGGAGAGAGTGAGTCACTTTTCTTTGGGGGTGCATCCATTGGAAAGTTGTCCATGCCCACTGGAAGATTCCCCCATGTACATATGGGTAGCACTGATTGGATTTGATTAACTATTGAAAAGAAGTTGGGAGGGAGATGCCTTGGGGTATTTGAGATGTATTCTCAAAGAAACAGAGAGAGGGAGAGTAGACAGATATGATCAAATACTTCATCTCCATTTTTTTAAAATATAGAACATGGTTTACTCTCATGAGCAAAGTACTTTCTCAGATGGAATTCCTCCTTACAAAGGGAGAGGGGCATGTTGGTTAGTGAGGAGGTGTTTCTGACTCATCCCAAAATGGACAATTCTGTGATGAATGGGTTTTGCAGCTTCTCTACCTTTTTTTCAGCAGGCCTCATGACTTCCCAAGTTTGGGGTCTTCTGTATATGTACCTCCATCTTGAAAATCTGTTTTATATCTCAAATTCTCACTTGTATACAGACTGTATTTTGGTGTATTGGACGCAGATATCTAAAGACAGTGAAAGAATAAAAAGAGGCGATAGGCTAGGGAGATAGCTCAGCTGGCAGCTTGCTATGCAATCATGAGAATCTGAGTTCAGTCCCCACCTAACACTTGTCTAAAAGTCAGGCACAGTAGCACACACTTGTAATCTCAGCTCTCGGGAGGTGGGGATAGGCAGATCCTTAAGGCTTTAGTCAGCCAGTCTAGCCTACACCCTGTAAGAACCTGTCTCCAAATACAGAGTGGATAGCTTCAGAGGAAAAATGTCCAAGGTTATATTGTGCCCCTCCTCAACATGGTCCACTCATATGCCTGCACACATGAACATATACACACATAAATAAGTAAACTGATTAATATAAGAGATACATATGCACAGCTGTACGTAGTACTTATGTGTGTGCCTGATTAGACATAAAACTTCCCTCCATGTCATCTATGGGACTGCCATGTACGCATCACATATAAACAAACAGCTCCGTGTGCATAGTCACAGAAGGAGGGAGGAAACAAAGCAGAACAAATACAAAGTGGTCATTAGTTTTCCAAAACCAACCAAAAAATCAAGTCACCAACCTAAGGGAAGCTGTAACTCTCAGGTAGAGTCTCATGGTGACACTGGAGATTCAGGTTCAACTTTTCTAGGGACTGATTCCTACAATTGGCAGGAGCCAATGGTAGCTCTCTCCTGTCATGCAGCCTGACTGTGATACAGACAGGTAAATACACAAAAAGCATTTGCTAACTAAATGACAGAATGAGTGGTGACTACAGATCTGTACCATATTTGAAAACCTTGGGTCATAAAAGATTCTGAGTAATTATAGACCTAAATGAATACTCAAGTTTACTTTGATGGGAAGGAAAGAAAGGAAGACAAGAGGGAGAATGATAGACACACATAATACTATGAGCTGATGTCGGGGTGGGGGTAGGGAGAGGGGAGTTCTGCCCTGTGGCACTTTTCAGGGCTAATGCAGTGGAAGGATCATTCTGCAGTAGTTTTTTTAATTATTATTATTATTTGTGTGTGTGTGTGTGTATGTGTGTGTGTGTGTGTGTGTGTGTGTGTATGTGCATGCGTGTGTGCGCGCGTGTGTGTGTGTGTGTGCGTGCGTGTACGTGTGCACATACAGTCGCCCAAGGTTGACTTTGGGAATCATCCTTAGTTGCTCTTTTACCTTCTTCTTTCTAAGCTAGATCAGACCTAGAGCACACCATTAGTGCTAGTCTAAGCTAATCGGCTTGCTCTGGGGACTGCTAGACTCAGCCTTCCAAAACTAGAATTTCAAGCTGGCCACCACACCCAATGGGCATCTATGTGGGATCTGGGGATCTTGCTTACACAGCAAGTACTTTGCCAATGAGCCATCTCACCAGCTTTTTTGAGACCGTTTTTTTTAAAGGAAATATTTGGGCATTCATCACTGTGGCTCAATCCTGCTCCCAAAGCCTTAGCAACAGCAGCTCAGGGAAGCTAAATATGCCTGCAGTGAGAACTGGCTCAAAGAAAGGACAGGAAGGACGGCGCCTCAGTTAGCATCCTGTAATCCTGACGTGCTGCTGTCAAGGTCCACAGAGCTGGCAAGGAAGAGTATTCTGTGAGCACTTGTGGCCCTTGCTACTGTCACCTCAGGGTGCCAACAGCCCAGCCTGCTGTTATCACTGTGCATGGTCATGAGTTCATTGCTGTTTTTACTGCAGGCTTTTGGGGGAGATATGTGGCTATTATGGGGGCTCAAGGCAGACAAGGGTCTCAGCCCTTCACAGACAGGCAGAGCAAGAGGAAAGAAACTACAGTCTTTGAATGGCCAACCACACATGAAAATAGCTTTGATTTAAGCCAAAGTATGAGGAAGAGCAAATTGTGGGAGGCCAGGCAGAGAATGCTTGTACACGAAACATGTAAGACTCGAACAGAATTTATTTTCTTATACTTTTACTAAAATTTGAAACAATGTGTTTTATTCTTTAGTGGTCCCTAATTTTGAAATCCTATAAAAGTTAACTACTTCCTTAATTTTAAGCATTAATCAAATACTTTTATTTTATAAATATTTCATTAACATAAATACATAGTCTACATAGATGCTTCTGGGTGACATTATCCCTGTTTTTAGTAACAGGATATTTTATCGTCTCATTACAGGAAGAAAAATAGCACCTATGCACAAAACCTAAACAAACTTCTGTTAATTCATACCATATTATTTTTAGTGGCTTAAAATAGGTCATTTCTCTACACAAAAGTAGATCTGAGATGAGACAGTTACAGGTAGTTTCCCAAGAGCTCACACTGGGGGAGTTATTTATTGCTTTCCTTTATTACCAGAAGCAATGAGTGTATCTGAGATAGTTATCTGCAGTGATTTTAAGGAAGGAAGCCACAGTTTTGAGGCGTGTTGATTATCTTTAAGCTCCCCCCAGATAGCTAGAGTTTCACAGCTTGCCATTATGTGTGACAGACAGGAGTCCAGCCTTCTGCTGTAGAGCTGAGCTTTCAGCTACAAGGGCTGCCACTAGAATACTCACTCTTCCTTCCTTCCTTTCTTCCTTTATTCTTTCCATCCTTTTTTCTTTCTTTCCTTCCTTTCTTTCTTCCCTCCTTTCTTTCCTTTCTTCCTTCTTTCATTCCCTTTCCTTCTTTGTGGTACTATAGAATGGAGCCCAGGGTTTTGACCCTGTTTCAGGAGTGCTGCATACTGTGCTGCATACCCTCAGGAAGTCTTTCTTGACTGCCGGGAGCACTGCACTCATCTTTCTCCTAGCACCTACATATTCCTCAGTGAATATTACCTGAGAATGAATCGGCTTTCCTAAACACCAGGAAGTATAGACCATATCCTAACCATTCCTCTTTTTAATGTGTGTGTGTGTGTGTGTGTGTGTGTGTGTGTTTGAGTGTGTGTGCATCTGTGTGTCTGTGTCTCTGTGTGTGTGTGTGTCTCTGTGTCTGTGTGTGTGTCTGTGTGTCTCTGTGTGTGTCTCTGTGTGTGTGTGTATGTGTGTGTCTCTGTGTGTGTGTGTGTATGTGTGTGTGTGTGTGTGTGTGTGTGTGTGTGTGTGTGTGTGTGTTCTCCTGTCTCTGCTTCCCATGTCCCTGTAGGAGAAGTACTGAATTTAGAAATTCTCAGTTTTACATGGATTCTAGGGGATCCAAACTCAAATCTTCACACATGCATGGCAAATGATCTGCCTACTGAGCCATCTTCTGTGCCTCATCCATCCCTCTTCCTATAGCAATTTGCTAGGGCTGGACAATGTTGCTTATTATCACATTGCTCTGACAAAAATTAGCTTAGGCAGTTCCCACCCAGGTATCTGGGATTCATTCATAATCTCAAAGCTGTCCACATAGTCCCACTTCAGAATGATGCAGGTGTGGCTCCTCATTGGTCCAGGGCCAAATAGAGGTCATTGGTGTAAAGGAAGGGCTCAGCCTACACAGTTGTAAAGGGCAGATCTGGTAGAGCACAAAATCCGCAAAGATGAGAGATGTGGGCAGGCAGACTCAGCACTAAAGAAGAAGGCTCTAGCCTATCATATGGTAGTGGGGACTTGAATGCCAAGGTTATACATGTGAGGTTTGCATTCAGAATGGGGGAAACTAGCTGTCATATTACTGGCTTTTGTAGCCCCTTTTTTTCCTAATATACTGTCTGCTAATTAAGAACTTGGAATAATTGGACCTCTCGCTTAATTGTGCCTTACACACTTGCCTAGGTATTTAAATGACAAAGAAAATATAAGTTGCACATTCTAGAACTGAGCAGAAAGTAAGTCTTTCTAACAACTCCTTGCAACTTTTATTGCTGTGAGACAATACTCTTACACAACCAACTTAAGAGAAGAAGAATAACTAAGTGGAAGAAGGGCCACCAAAACTCAAGGCCCCCACCCCCTGTGACATTCTTTCCTCCTGCAAAGCTCTAGCTCTTAACACCAAAATCTTAACACAAAACCTTAACACCGCTAAGGATGCAAACACATGAGAAGACTATAGTGGGGGACAACTCACATTCAAACCATGATGTTCCTTTTATTTCATTGAAGCTTTCTAGTGTTGATCATTGATGAAGAGCAATCATAGACCATGAAAAGCAATTTCTAGCTGGTGCTAAACAGGGATAGTTCAACTCTGGGATGTTTATTTCACATTGGTACAGCATTAACTGAGCTTTAGCAGTGATAGATTCTTTCCTTAAAAATCTGTGATTGGCTCTGTATGTGCGTAAAAGAATTTGGAAGGATGCACATGCATCACTAGTAAACTGCTTTAAAGACCAGGAAATACCAAAGTACCCTGGAGTGACATCTTCAAGATTCCTGTCATTTTACCTGGGTTCTTCCTCATTAGCAACTGGCAGGCTTTCACAAGTCTTCCTCGCCCAGTGGGCTTGGGAGATGAGTCATTTCAGACTGGCTGCGTCCTCATCTGTCACGTGTCGACGTCACAAGGGTGTTGGAAAGATTAATTAGTTAACATGCAAGGTTCTTTGAAGATGAAAGTGCTCTGAAATTGCTAAGCGGTACCAGCATTCCTTCATAATACATGCTCTTCCTTTTATATTAATAAAGATCCACCCACCTCCTGTTAACCCTTTGGGCTAACATTAGGCACTCAGATTTCTTTATTAAAAATTAGCTGGTCTTGTCTTTTCCTCAGCAGTCTCAAAATACTTCTTGACTGATATCCTCACTGTATTCCTTGTTTTTCCTCTCTGAGATTTTTTGTTGTTGTTGTTGTTCTCATTCCTCAGGGAAATGGGTGCCCTTTATCAAATCCTCCTGACTGGCTATTTTTTTTCTCATCATATTTTTGTGTGTACGTAGAATTGTGGCCTAACATATATAAAGAGGGAAACCATTGTTATTGCATACTAGAGAATTCCTATGGATCACAGTCATAGTCCAAAGACACATAAAACCATTCTGTGGCAGGGAAGCATTTGTGCTGTTAAGCAAGAAAAGACTGTTTTCCTTCTGGACCCAAATATCCAATGGACTTGTTGAAAAGTCATTTATGAGGCAGAACAATGTTCTCAAGGAAGAGGAAGGTGCTTCTCAAGAATGAGGAAGGCACCACAGGTCTTCTGGCATCTGATGCTGGATAGTTGGTGGTATCCACCACCCATGAGCTGCAGGAGGAAGGAGCTGCTTCTGGAGATACACTTGTGACAGGGGCCCCGCTCCAATAACCTCTGAATACAGTGGTGGAGAGCTAAACCTACCATCAGTATTTTCACAATGAAAAAGGATTGTTTTTATCAGATGAAATTTCAGGGTTTTCGATAGAACTCCAATCATGAAATATTTATCACATGTTGTATTTTCAGTACCCTTCCAGCATTTCCCTCTCCAACTGTAAGAAGGACCAAGGAATATTTCAGTGTATCAGAAAGGACACTTATGAAGCATGTGCTTTTTGCAAATGTGATGATGTATCTACACTGTGGAATGGTGATCACTACCACCTAGCTCATCAGCATTTCCTAGTAATCTTTAAATATTTCATGTATTTATTTTGAGGGACAGAGAGAGAGCATGGCACTTTCAAAGTGATAACTTTCAAGGGTCAGTTCTGCTATGATGTGTGCTCCAAGGATCAAACTCACATCGGGTGTCCACACAGATGTCTTTCCCCACTGAGCCAGCCAAACCCTCCCAGGATCATATGGTTCTTAAAGTATATTCTTCCTGTAGATGTCATGGTACTGACCAATATCCTTTTCATCAAAGGATACCAAACAATTGAATGCAAATGCTTTTGCCCTAGAATAACATACACAATTCTGTCAACATGTATACATATAAGACACTTCCTGTTTCAAGTGAAGTGAACAGGAATCTGAAGCATCCCAAAAATAAAATGAAAAGCAACCTTAACAAAATGCATGTTACATTATTGCATACACTGTATTCTCACGTATGCATACCTGTGTGAATATATCCATGTTAGAAATCCAAAATTATAATCTTGTTTTAAGAAGATACATCTCAAGAAAATATTCATTTTTAATGCATTTAGAACAAAACTAACAATAAATTCAAACTCTAAAAACAAAAATGAGTTCTGTTTTGTGTATGTCTGTAAGTCTATGGCTATAATTTATGCCCAGATGACTTCTGAGTAAGATAGCAGACTAGACATGCCCTCCACGAGACATAGTTAGGGATAACAGTCTGTGTAAGAAAAAAAAAATTCTGTTCTAAGGAGAAAAAAAGGAAAAACTTTGGAAATCACAAAAGAAATTATGGGAAAGCACTAAGGTACTGGGGAATAAAACAGGTGACAGATTAGAAGTTGCCAAGCTGTATATATTCCAGAATAGTCTCCAGTGTTAAGAAAGGGAAAAACCTCCAAAAATGGTAAGACAGGTGATGTTGGTGAAAAAAAATTACAACTGGTCATCCCACCACCAGAACGAGCCCACAGCATTCACAAGTCTGGTTTTGGTAAGACATATAGTGATTTGTTCACAGTGGAGAGGAATCCCATTTTGTAAAATGATAAATATATGCAGGGCACAGCAGGACACATGCTCCACACAATAGAGAGCCTGAATTTAGCCTTGCACAGTCTCAGGGACAAAGACAGCTCTGGAAACCATTTACAGAGGGCAGGAGAGCAGGTCACTGACAAGCTCAAGGGCTACGGGCAGTAGGGGGATGTGCTCAGAAACTGAACTGCTTAGGGAAAGGTTGACCTGATGATGGTGGTCAGGAGCAGCTCCCATCCACAGAACAAGAGAGTTTGATAGCACTGAGCCTGAGGCCAGCAGATGAGGTCAGCCTGGATTCACCTTTCTGCTATTTACTACTATTCACTACTATTCAGCCACATCCAGCATGGACATCAATACTTAGCAAGGGCTGGATGAAAACAGGTCCTCTGCCTGTATGTAGCTCAGTGCTGTGGTTACTTTCTCCCCTCCTAAGGCTCACAGGTCACATCCCATTATTATAACACCTACCTGTAGTGGTACCACCTGGGATGTCTCAGAATGGTACAGAACCTGCCCATTCACAGACTGCACAGCTCAAGTATAGCACAAAGAAGTACCAGATAGGCAAAGATAGCAAATAGTTACCAGATAAGTGAAGACAGCAAATAGTAGACATTTATTCATATTCATACTCCACAGCAACATGAAATCTAAAGTCAAGAATCCACAGGTTACACTGACCAAACATGTACTCCTTAAATATAACTGACAGTCTCCAATTTCTGAAGATCCAGAAAGAAGAGCATCTAATACTTCTTATGTAATGTTTTAACTTTGTTGTGTGGAAAACGATAGTTTTTCATTTTAATTTTTATCCCCCCTTATACATCCATTGAAGCTTCCTTATACAAATTTTTCATGATTGAGCAATCTCTTTACTTTCTTTTTTTAAGTTTTTTTTTAGTTTTTTCTGCTACACTTCTAATAATATTTTGACTTTATCTTGCTGTTTTCATGTGTTAATGCTCTTAAGTTTTTTTAATACCCTTTCATTTAGCTAGTTTTGGATTTTTTTCACTTTCTCAATATTAACAATTTCTTACTCTTCTATCCTCTATAACATTCTTCTAATTCCTGTTCCCATTCCTTTCTTTGAACTTAACCTTGCCTCTCCTCTCCTGCTCCCCATTCTCTGACTTCTCTCATTCCATTCACTTCCTGTTCCCATATTTACTCTGAATAATTTCTAACCTGATAGAACATCTCATGTAAGTTTTCCCAGTTTCTGTTTTGTAATCATTGGTAGTGTATATGGGAAATAATGATATATTTACATATTATATATATATTATATATGTGTGTATATATATAAAATGGAAGACCGCTTCTAAAAGACCTAAAAACAAAATAAGAAGAAAATCGAAAGTGTCAGATGTCCAAGTCACAAAATATTAGATGCACAAGGACCATTACAAAGCATGGTGATATCACTCCTGTAAAAGACTATAACCCAGCCATGAATTAAGTAAAATGTCAGAGAAAGTTTTCAAAATTGTAACAAAAATGACACCTAAATTCAAAGAGGCTAAAGCAAGTAAATGAATTCAATGCAGGATTTAATGAGGAAATGCAACATTGTAGAGAAAATTGGATGAGAAAATCAGCCATGTGGGTGTAAAAAGCAACATGGAAAGACATTGAGATGCTTGGAAAAAATAGAATGATACAAATTAAAAAACTCAGTGAATCAAATAAATTTTTAAAAAAAAAACACAGTGGAAAATTTCACCACTATAACAACTCAATAAAACTTCAGCAGAAAGTTTCCAAATCAAGAGGAAGAACTGGACATTGAAACATAAGACACATTTAGAACACTCAATAGTCATGACCAGCCTTTCCATGGCACATTGTAGTCAATATTTAAAAAATCCAAAGCAAAGAAATAATGCTAAACTCTCCAAAGAAGAATAAAACATCAACTCACCTAAAAAGCAAAAGCAACAGAACAACATCAGATCTCCCATCAGCAATCCTAAAAAAATCAAGGAATTATAGAATGACATAATTTAAACCATGAAAGAAAGCAATTGCCAAACAAGATTGCTATACCCAGAAAAGCTATCTTTTAAAATTGCTGGAGAAATAAGGACATGCCAGGAATTAAGGTGATTTTTGCCGCCCATCAAAGCAGCCTGGGAGTATAGTTAGAGGAACCGTACATGGAGAGGAGAAATAAATGGCATCTCCATCACAAAGGCACAGGAAAGAATAAATTTCACACCAGGTACAGATGACCAAGGGATAGCCAGGAAGGAAGCCAGTGTGTTGAAAATGTACATGAACTAGCCCCCTAAGACTAATGGGGCAGAGAGAAAAAACAGCAGTACTTCTCACTATTATCAAAGTTTACTAAATATAAAAATGAAATGTCTTATATTAGAACACATAAAATTTGTATATTTCTATTGAACTTAACACATTATAATGAAATATACCTAAATGTACTTAATTTTTTTTAGCTTTAAACTTGTTTGTATCTCTTTGGCTTGTTACCATTAGACTTGGAGGATGAGAACTGGCAAGATGGCTTAGTAGGTAAAGATGCTTATCTACAAGTCTGACGAACTGAGTTCAAGTTCCAGAACTCTCATATTAGAAAGAGAACACTGATTCCCACAACACACACACACACACACACACACACACACACACACACACACACTCATACATGCATGCAAATAAATTAATAACAAATAAATGCTTTAATAATGAAAGTATTATTTTAAAACACAATTTTGGGGTAAGAAAATGACAACATGATTATGGATTTGCTTTTTTCTTATTTCACATTTCACTTCCTGTCTAGTCACTGTAGTATGCCTTCTCTGCATACAGAGCCAATGAAGGCACATGCTCAGCTGTTTATGCACAGGAGAGCTCTGTGAAGCCAAATGACATAGTTCACATTACTTAAACCAGAGCAGTCAGTATGTACTCATCATCCCATCTCAAACCTCACAGATGACCAAGGAGAGAGACAAAGAAAATGACAGAGCAAAAATGGTGGGAGAGAAAGGTAAGAGACAAGATTAATGAGGGCAAGAGGAAGGAAAATATGGACAATCTGTTCATTGTTGACAGAGTACATATCTTCAGAGATAAATGCCACAAAGAAATAATCTGAATTCTGCTCTGCATTCTAGATGTGGGAATTGAAAGTACAATATAACTATATTAAACATGCATTACAGCACCCAGGATGGTTTATTGAAGAGTCGTTTTCTATAGAAATTGGCTCAGAAAATTATAATTGGTACTGAGAAAGCTACTCAACTGGCTGGCTTCCTGCCTGATTCTACTGTGGTGAATTGCATGGAACGCTGTCAGATTTTCCAATTGGTATTTAAGTTTTTATACTATGTAAGAATAGACACACACAAATCACCAGGTTTTAGAGGAAAAGGAGACCAAAGTTAACAGAGACCCAAAGAAAGTGGTATATGCAGAGGAAAATGGGAAAACTAGCATTACTTCTCCAAAGGGTGAGAACAAAATTCACAAGATAAATTAAAACATAGCAATAAAACATAACAAAACAAAACATAACAAAAGAGATTTTTATAAGGCCAGCTTTCAATGAATAAGCTTCCATGGAAATTAAATGTATGACAGAAGAAATTTGAAGATAAACAGAAAAGTCAGAAAATATTGTTGAAGATGCAACAGTAATGCAGAACAAAAATGAAAAGTAGGAAATTATTCTTTGGACTTTATTTTTCAACATTCTACATTTTTCAAATCAGGATTTCTTGGCTGATTTAATACCTATAAAATAGAATGAGATTAAAAAAAAAGTAATCTGAATACATTAACTGCCACTTGGAACCATCTGGTCCTAAACCAACATTTTTAGCTGAATGTATCCTTCTTCTGCAGGATAACTGCTCTCTCCAGGTTTGTGTCCAAGTGTCTTTTCAGTAGACCAGTAAAAGTGTATCTTTTGCATTCCTTTCACCAAATTGTCTTGCACAAATGGAAAGTCATTGTCTACTATGGTAGACAGAATGCATATGCCACATGCCACATTGAGGCAGGATTAGAGCAGCTATACTCAGATGCCTCTCTCGAGGTCTTTGAAGGTCTTTGGAATTCCCGAAGGCCATCCCCCACTGCTGCAATCACCCTGAAGGAACACCCCTGCTGGAAACTAACTCCAATCCTGTCAAATAAGATGGCCAACTTCCCTATGAAGGAATTATGGAGATAAGCCCTCCATATCAAGCAAACAACTTGATCTCTAGAACACACGGGCCCAAGGAGCAACTGAACTAGGCCCCAATGGAAGTTAGCCAATGAGAAAGAGCCAGTTTCCCAGGCTTGTTTAGGTGTATAAATATGCCTGACCCTGGCAGCCATCTTTGGCACCCTAGCCCCTCATGGTGCCACGAGTTCTTTCTAACTGCTTTCTTCTCATGGATTCCATGCCTGGAGTCCATGAGCTCTCTGGCACCCTAGCCTCCTATGGCATTAATGCCATGAGTCTGTTTCTTGCCTGGATTCCATGCCTGGGGTCCATGAGTTCTCTGGTGCCCTAGCCCTTCCATGCATTCCTTTCTAGCTCCATAAGTTCTTCAGGGAGCCCTAGCCCCTCATGACACTCCACATCTGGAGTCCATGAGTTCCAGACTTTCTGTCCCTTAATAAACTCTACCTTAATCCTCTACATGTGTTCTGGTTTCAGTCTTCGACTGAAACACAAGAACCCTGCATCATTGGGATAGTCGTTCCTGTAACATTTGGCCGCCAAACAGGGACCCTGTAACATTTGGTGAGACTGTTCCCACATCGGTATGATCACAGACTCTGGCCATTATTAGTAATTAGCTTTGATGAGTTCTTACTGTGCTCTAGAAAAAGTTGCCTCTTAAACTTTTTCTTCAAAATTTCCCAAAGATATTATTGCTTCACATTTCTAACTTATAAAAACTAAGGATAACAAAAGTTAGAAAGTTGGTATGTGCAAGAATTGCGGTTGCTGTGAAAAGAGAAATGATCTAGTTACAAAGGTCCTCACATGTATGAGATACGCATAACATGGTACTTAACCATCAAGCAATTCCTATAAGTGTTGAGAAAGGGACTCATGGCTGTCAAGGCCATTGTGCACATGACTTCCAAAGAGCCAGCCCATCCCCGATCTTGCAGAAATTTCACTGGTATAGTCAATTTCATGATCTAAGTTCACCTTCATGTGGATGTCTAGTTGTCAGTTTACCACTATTAGAGCTTGTAAGCCTTCATTTCCTTTGTCCCCTACTCTCCCCCCAAAAAAGAGAACTTAATTTTCCTGACAGTAGATGCAGCAGATGACAAACCAGTAGTATTGATACTAAAACTGGACTGTTTTCAGATCACTTGCCACTTGTGTGACTGAAAAAATTATCATCTTGTAGCCTTAGCATCTTCATCTGTAAAGTGGGAAATGATGATGATGGGGTGTGCATGTGAGTGTGTATACATGCATGGAGGGGTCAAAGGTCAATATCCCATGTCATTCCCTAATCTTCACCTTGTTTTTGGAAACATGGTCTCCTATTTTTACCTAGAGCGAGTGAGTCATGTAGACAAGCAGGCCGCCATTCAGTCATAAGCTGTACAATGGTCTCTCTCTCTCTCTCTCTCTTTCTCCATTTTGTTCTCTCTCAAATAAATAATGTCAATGAGACAAATCAAGGAATACACAGCCCCTGGAGTTTGATAACCATATCTACATTTCATAAGGGAAGCTGGGTTGGCCCAACCATCTCTTGAGTAGTGCAGTGCAGCCTTTCCTGAGGACTTGGGAACTAGGACTCTGTTGCAAATTGTTTTTCCCCTGCAGATGTGAATTAGCTAAGGTGTGAAGGTGCCTGGATGGAGGATTCCTTTAAAAAAAAAAAAAGGTAAAAAATTAAACTGTGGGAAAGCTCCCAGGCAGCTGGAAATAGCAGTCTCTGGTGAGTGAGCCTGGCCAACAATCCAGATTAAATAAAGCTCCTAGCAGCAGGCCTACCCTTGCCATTCTGCTCTGATACCCGCTGCCAAGGTCCTAAACCAGGACACACTAGGTCTTGTGAACCTCAGGTGAACCTGGGAAGCCTTGAGACCCACACGGAGCCATATTTTAAACCTCTTGCCTAGACGGGAAGGCAAGTGAGCGACAGCCTGGACTACAGTATTACGGGCTTGATTTTGTACAACTGAAACCACAGCTTTGTCAGTCTCAAAACTATACTGAATACTCAGGGGTGAAACTATAAATAGGTCTTGGCATAATTCAAAGGAACTTTGACTCTATTTGCTTGTTTTTGAGACAGTTCATATAGCTCAGGCTGGCCTCGAACTTTCTATGTAAGCAAGGACAATGGCCTTCAATGTCTGATCCCTCTGCCTTTGCCTGTTGTGTATGATGCTGGGATCAAATCCACAGTTTCCTGTATGCAGGTAAGCACTCTATCAGCTGAGTCCCATCCCTACCCTGAAGCTTTGAATCTTACTACAACAAAAATGATGGTATTGCTGGAAATGGAGCACCTGATGCTTAATAAGTTGCCAGTCCAGGGCTGTGATCAAACTCACTTGGTAGAGTACTTGCCTAGGACTCAGGAAGTCCTGGATTTTTCCCCCAGCACCTCATAAACCAGACACAGTGGTACACACCTGTAATCCCAGTGCATAGAAAAGAGGCCAAACAGGTTTATTGACATAGAAGTTTTCTTAGTATTGACATGATGTCTAATTGTTGTGAATAGTATTTTGAGTTACCAAACCTATACCATGTGGATTTAATCTTTTCCTTGAAATTCATCTTTTCAGTTCTAATATTCAAATGTATTTGTGTTTATCTGAAATGCCGTTAACCATGTACCTGGATTTATCCTTCAGTATCTTCCCCTGTAATGTAGTTAATTAACCTGCAGTAGAAAAATGTGGTTGTGATTTTCCCACTGATTTCATCCGGATGCTTATTTACTGATAGAAAGACTTTCATTCTAGGTGTTTCTATCTCTGGAATGTCAGATTCATTTCTACAGGTATAACTGCAACTTTGAGATAAAATATAAATGGGCAGGAATTTGGAAGGCAAAGGTCATAGCTCTACCTTTATCATCTCACAGTGGATGAATGTATTTCTCATGGAAAACCTTAGTGAAGAAACCTAGGACAAGCAGAACAGTCTTTGAATCCACAACACTTAAGCTGTTTGAGTTTTGCCAGAAAGCTTAGGTGAAAACCTAAAATTCATTAAGCCATTTGTTTCTAATTAGGTCCACATAATGGCATCAAAATTACCTCAAGTTTGAAGCTTATAGATAGAAATTCATACCATTTTTCTGATCACAGACACTGAAGCTGCTTTCTGGCCCATGATCCTCACAAACAGTTGTCTCAGAGCTGTTTCTGGGCTGAAAGTCTGTGCTAACCAGGATGGGCACATCCAGGAAGCAAAGAGATTGACCGGCTGTGGCAGAGAACGTGTTCCTGTGGGCCAAGCACACCTGCGAACGTTCTCAAATGCACTGGTCTTCCTTAGCAGACGTTGTTTTTTCCTCTCTCTGAATTAAGAATTCCTATGACCTGGTTAAGCAAATAGTAGATGGAAGGATAGTCTGTCTGTATTTCATGATGAAACACAGGGGAAAATAATACGCACCTTGTCGTTCTATGACTAATGCAAAGCCTAATCACTCATTCATTCTACCCTGCACCCACACCAGCTCAAACAGCAAGGACTGTCTGCCAGGTAGAAAGACTTAATGTTCCTCTTGAGAAGAAATTAACTACTAAGGCAGACCAAGCAGAAATGCAGTTCTGTCTTCTGTCCTCAATGCAGCCATTTTTCTCTTTTAATCTCACTCTTCCGTTCTAACAGAATGAAAACTTGGATCTTTGCCTTGAGCAAGTTTTACTTCCAAAGGCTCAAATTCCAGGACCCTGTTTAGCTGCAGAGGTGAGTTGCCTCTGGAGCAGCTGTAATATCAATCCAGAGCCAGAGCAGGGAAAGGGGCTGCACTCACCAAGTTTCTCATTGCCCTGGGGGAACCCTATTATACTTATTCAGAGAAATCTCACTGGATTAGTTAAGACGGAAACTTCACATGATCCAGACAGTTCAGCAAGGCAAAACATACTCAGGTGGGACTCCTTGACACCCTAGGCCGGCCTTGGCTTTGAATACAGGGATACATAGATACCAGGAGTCAGAGGAGAAACACCATCTTGTAGGTGTAGCCAGTTTGTGCTATGACTCATGTCTTCCACAAAGTAGAAACATGTGTTACTGAACAGAACAAACCAAAAAGGAAACACAATGTACTAGAAGGTGTTATGATCATAAAGCAAATTGACAAACTCGCCACCCAGCAGCTATGATAGAAATCTGATCTACATGCGAAGACCTGAGACCAGGACAACCTGAAGGTTATCAGGAGGAGAGGATCGTTCTAACTTCTTTTTATATTCAGGCTTCCTGAAGATCGAAGAGGCCCACCCATGTTGTGAAGGACAACCCGCTTTCTCAGTCTACAGTTTAAATGTCAATTTTATTCGAAATCACAGGCAGAGAGGCAGGGAGATCAGACACTGAAGGCCATTGTCCTTGCTTATATAGAAAGCATGGGCACCAGATGGCCAATCAAGTTCATATGTAAAGTTGCCCTTTGCTCCTGAGGTGGCCTCCAAGGACAGCAACCCTGACCTCAAGCTTGCATCTCGCCCCTGTTGGCCTCTGTTCTCAGAGAACCTGAACACAACTCAGCTGCTTCCTTCCTGTGCTCTCTCAGTAAGTGCTGGTTAATGCCACTTCCATCCCATGGATCCAGGGACAACCTAAAAATATAAAGATCCAGGTATAGAAATGCATCTGAGTCCAGAGGGTTACCCGCTGGTTTCCAGTCTCTTGTTGTTCCAGAACAAAGAAATTGCCCAGGGACACACAGATAGATATAGCAGTAGAGCTGGCTTATTAAGGAAGAGAAAGGTGCTCCTGAAAGTGGAAGTAGATTAGACAGCAGGACAGTTCAAGTCCCTAGAACTCCCAGACCCCCACATACCACCTACCTTTCTGCATTTGGGGAACTTGATGCTTTTGTCACACATGCTGTTCTACTGCATGTAGCCCACAGTCAAAGGTATTTTGGTATTTCTACCAACTGGCTTCTTTCACATTAATCTCCATTCCTTTCTCCATTTTTTAAAACGTTTTAATTTTTACTTGTGTGCATGTGTGTATGTGTGTGTGTGTCAGAGAGCAATGTGTGTCCCTGTGGAGGGCCAAGGGTGACTTTGGGAATCATCCTATATTGTTTCTACCTCCTTTTTGCATCGCTCTGGGATTTCCCAAGCTCTGCCCACCAGGCCCAGAAGTACAGGCAACCATTTCCACCTGTATGTTTTACTTGGGACCTGGGATCTGAATTCAGGATCTTCTGCTTACAAGGCAAAATCTTAACCCCTGATCCACCAATCCAGCCCCCTTTCTCTACTTTTGCTTCCTGCCTTAATGCAGCACTGCTTTCTTAATTTTGTAATTGATCTCTCTATTCGAATACCCTTTCCATTCTCTGATTTGTTTTAATCAATACTGAGGCAATAATTCTTACTACATGACACTCTTCACATATTATCAATACAGCTATATGTATGAAAACAAAGAGTACCATTTCTTAATGAAACAATTAAACAAGCTGTCCTTTCATACAGGATCATAGGCGAATCCAAGTCATCTTCTTATCAATTGATACTGCTAGGTGTGGATAGTGAACTTAGGTACAGATCCTACATGTCTTCTAGAAATGAACGTCAAAGATCACAGAACTAAAGCTGCCACACAAAACTATTAAACTTCTAGAAGAAAAAAAGCTCACAGCCATAGGTTTGGTGGTAAACTTACTATTGCAACACTAAAAGAAAGATCCAGTAAAGAAAAAAAATATTGTTGTATTAAGATGAAAATCTTTACAAAAGACACTGTTTTAAGAAAAACAACAGTTGGGGATATAGTTTCCTGAAAGAGCCTTACCTAGCATGCAGAAGGGTCTGGATTCCACCCCCAGAACTACAAATAAACAATTAGCAATCTGAAAAGAAGAAAAAGATGCACTAAAAAAAGGCATTTACCATTTACAAGTGATAAATGATTCCTATCCAAAGAGAGAAATGAACTGTAAAAGGAAATAATAATGATCTAATTTCAAATGGTGAGGATGACAGCAAGATGATCAGCTGGTAAGCACAACTAAAAAAAATCTGGAAGTCCACAGAGAGAGAGAGAGAGAGAGACAGAAAGAAAGAGAGAGAGAGAGCTCTATACATATGCACATGGAAATAGAGACATTAAAAATAAATAAAATAAAAAATAAAAATTTAATCAAATACTCTGCTGAAAAAGATGTACAGCATGTAAAAGACTTCAATTCTATCCAAGCTACCTCAGGAACCTCCCTATAATATCATTTACCAAAAAGAGAGGGGAACTATTTCTTAATAATACTTTGAGATTTGGCAGAAGGAATGTAAGGCAGCAGATCACTTGTGTTTACAGTCAGAAAGCAGAGAGATGAATGCTAGTGCTCTGCTATGTGGCAGACAGTCTCTAATGTCAACCTGAAACCTAGAAGTTGTGTCTCTGGCACATCTATGAAGAATTATCTAGTGAAGGCATGTCTCTGAGCAAGTCTATAGAAGATAGTCTTGCTTGCATAATTGATGTTGGAAGATGCATTCATGGTAGGCAAGTCCTTTCCCTGGGCAGGTGGATAAAGATGGAACTAGTTGAGCACTGGTAGGCAGGCAAGCAAGTAAATATGTAACACTGGTCCACACTGTCTGCTCTTGTTGTGGCTGTGATGCGACAAGTTCCCTCAGGTCCTGATGCTGGTATGACTCTCCTGCTTCAGTGGACTATAACTAGGATTTTAAGCTGAATAAACCCTCTCTCGCCTAAGTTGTTTTGGTCAGGTATTTGTTACACCTACAAGTTATAGAACTAAAACTACATGCTTCCTCCTTTTTA
This sequence comes from Typhlomys cinereus, assembly GCA_023101885.1. Lineage (NCBI taxonomy): Eukaryota > Metazoa > Chordata > Mammalia > Rodentia > Platacanthomyidae > Typhlomys > Typhlomys cinereus. Next base: position 6,540,983 of record JALPQD010000015.1, read on the forward strand.
TTTAGTTCCAGAACACAGACCATGAAATGTGCTACCTACATCTATCATGTGTCTTCACCCTTCAGTTAACTCAATCTGGAAACTCCCTCATGGAATGTCCAGAGATTTATTTCCTTGGTGATCCCATCAAGCTGATGTAGGATTATCAGCACAGAGTCCATGTCAAAGGCACAGATATGGCCAACTTTTTAAGTTCCCAATAACCAAAGCAGAAAGACTGAGCAACAATGAGTACTAAATACCCAGGAGTCCAATACCTTCCACATCTCAGTGTCCAACTGAATGAAATCAATGAGGAAGAGAATCAAATCTTTCTGCCTTCAGGGAAGGCCATCCTGACACACACTCCCACAGTTGACTTGGACAGAGTCATTGCCTCTGGAGGCTATGCAAAAGGAGGAGAAAAAATTGCCATGGCTTATGCTACTTATGTCCTTTTGAGATGATTTTTGTAAGCATGCTCCTCTACTTCTGTGAATTCCTTTCCCCCCAAAGTAAAGACCCCACTGGAGAGGTAAGTCGTCTAAACCTGGCTAGGGCCCTACTGAACCATCAAGGTTAACAGAAACAAGGAAGGCACAGAGTGTACAGCTAGGAAAATCCTCAAGAGCCAAAACAGCCATATATAACAGGCCTAGAAGGGAGCTTGAAACAGAAACCAAAATGGCACTTTATATAAAAGGCTCAGGAAATTGGATAAAGTATCAATTTTTTATATGTTAACATATCAATATTGATTCATTCATTGAAATAAGTATACCAAAAGAGGATAAATGTAAGAAATAAGACAGTCTGAGATAGGGTACATGGATACCCCAAGTTTCTCTAAAAATCCAATACTTTGTCTAAAATCTGGCTATTTTAGAAAGATAATGAATCTTTTGTACATTACCTTTAAGTTTATCCCAAGCATCCTGTAACAATTACAAAGATATTATCCAAACCTTCATGTTGGATTTCTTATCTCACTATCATTGTATAATAAATAGGTCTGCACAATTTGTGTCTTGTACTTTTGAAAAATTTACTTTTTATTGTTTTGGAATTTCATAAACAAATACAATGTAGTTGTATCATTTTTACCTTTTCCCACTGCAAATCTACTTTTTGCCAACCGATCTCCCTCTCGCTTTCCTGTCCTTCTGTGTGTGGTCCACTGAGTTTCATCTACACCGTCCACACTTACCTATATTTGATGCGTGCTAAAGCATGAATGATACATCAGAATGTCTGCCACTGAGGAAATTGTTCCTCTATCACCTCCCACAACCTTGAAATGACCCTAAATAGCCTGTTGGGGAGGTGTCTTCCACTTTTTTTTGAAACAGGCTTTCACTGGGACCTGGAACTCACTAATTAGATGAGGCTGCCTGGCCAGTGACCTCCAAGGATGTGCAGGTCTCTTTCTCTGTCTTTCTAAATCTAAAAGTACATGTTTATCAAGCCTGTTTTTTTTTTTTAAACGTGGGTGATAGAGATTAAACTCAGGACTTTATGATTGTAAGCACTTTATCAACTAAGCTATATTCCTAGCACATTTATTATTCTAAAGTAAAAAAAACACAATAAATGGCAATTTCCCACTTAGCAATCACATATAGGATGGTAGATTCCCGTTCGGTCACCATTTTCTCAGATTGGGTGATAATGGTTCCCTCCATCTTTGCAACTCAAAGTCCATCCTTCCAAGCTGTTCTGGTCATTGTCTGAGCATTGTTCTAATGGCTACAGTCTTGTCTTTAGTCCAAGACCAAAGAATTGAATCTAGTATTCAATATGATATATTTGAAAACTCCCTATGGTCTTGTAAGGAAAATAGGCCATGAAAAGTGTTAGAATTTCGTGCGAAAACAGCTCCACTTAGAATCTCCACCTTCCTTTTGCGAACTTGGATATGAAATGGAATAAAGTCTGATAGACCATCACATTTCAAAGCATGTCCTTGGCAATAAAAAAATAAAACATGCCCCTCACTGGGACACCGGAAGAGTCACAAGTTAGCATTATCTTAGTCAGCACTAAATTGTAGAAAACTACACAATATTTTGCCATCTGCATCAGCTCCCAATTCTGACTGTAAGGTTTCCTTTCACTGTGGATGGCTATTCAGTGTCTGCAAGTACAAAAAGTTTGAAACTAAGCCCACTGCTTTTGCCCAATGGTTATAAAAAGACATTACTGTCTTCTCCTCAGGTCTTTACAGAGACAGTTTTATTATGAAAGTTCTGTCCTTTGGGCCTAAGCAGAAAAAAAGAGTGAAATTAATGCAATGTTCTTTATAATGTGATGGTATCTTTTTAGTCACAGAGCCACATACATGCAGCATATCTAATACAAGATAGATAGCCAGGTGATTACACAGCCACATGCGTACAGTGCACCTTACATAGGCTGGGTAGCCTGCTGATCTCACAGTCATGTATGCAGTGTTCTACTGCACACAGATGGGTCAGCCAGATGATCACAGAGTTACATGCAGTGCATCTAATACAGGTCTGGTAGCTAGGTGATCACAGAGCCATTTGTATGCAGTGTACTGAGCAGTCTGGTTAGTCAGGTGATCACAGAGCCACATGCATGAGTGCACCCAGCTCAGGTAGTTATCCAGGTGATCACAGACCATATGTATGCAGTGTACTGACCACAGTAGTCAGGTATCACACAGCCACATGCATGCACTGCACTGAGCATGGGCCATTCCAACAGGTCTCAGCAGAACATGGTTCCATTGTCTGCCTACTGCTTAGCTCCTAGTTTTCCCACTTCATGTTTTCTTTGGATTTATTACTTTTTAACTTCCTTATATATTTCATTGTATATGGTCTTATGTTATATAAGGACTTTTCCATACATGCTTTTACTATATCCTAAAGATATTTCTCCACCATCTTCCCTATGCCTTCCCTATTTTCCCTTGCCTTCTCCCTTTAGTTCTCTTTGTTCACTAGACAGTTAACTTCTGTCATATACAGTCATGATTTTATGTCTGTATAAAGAAATCTAGAATCCACAAATATGAGAAATCACGTGACTATGGTTTTTCTAAGTCTGCTTCATTTTATTTAAAATGATCATCTCAGTTGTTTCCACTTTCCTTCAAGTGACATTGTGTTATATTTTATGATTGAAGCAAATGTTAAATGGACTTTTTCTTAAAAAAAAAAAAAGAACTTAAAATTGACAAATTTGCGAAATTAGCAACCATGGTAGGAAGAGGTTTTTTAAATCCGTTTTCTTAATGAAATATTTTTGTTTATTTAAAAAAGTTCCATCACAGATTCAAGCATGAACACAATGAATTTAAGTCATTTTCACAACAGATTACTGTTACAGTTTGAATGCGATTTGTTCCCAAAGGCTCATGTGTTTGAATTCTTACTTGATGGTTGGGAAAGTCATGACAACTTTAGGATATGAAGCCTGATAGGAGGAAGACATATCACAGAGGGTGGGGCTTGAGGTGGATAGCCCCACCTTGCTTCCACTTGTTAGTTTGCACATAGTTCTCTTAGCCTCCGTAATGTCTGCAGTGACTTAAATCATCTCCAGCTTCTACCAGTCACCCATGTCTTTTTTGCCATAATGGACTGTATCTCCCTTTCTGGAACCATAAGCCAAATAAATCTCCCTTTCTCCCCCCAAGCTGTGTTTGAGTATTGTCTCATAGCAACAGGAAACTGTAACTGCTACAAATACCAATTCCATCTCCCAATATTAAGCTTTTCAATCAGGTTCCCTCTTGCTTTCATGGCTTTTCATATGTGTGGTCCACTGATTTTCATTTGAGTTACCTGTACTGGCATGTGCCTGTGGCCTTGCTGAAACATGGACTTTATATCAGTGGGTATACCATTTAAAAGAATAGCTCACTTTGCCACATCCAGCAGATACCCTTATAAGCATCTCAGGGAAGTGTGGTATTTAATACATTTTTCCATCTTTGGGGTAAACTGTTAATGGGCCAAATCTTGTGCAGGTCTTGTGGAAGTAGACACAGCTGCAGTGAGTCAAGATACTATTTGATCAACCCCTGCCCACCCTTTGGCTTTTTTATTCTTACCTCTTCCTCTTCAATGAGGTGCCCAGTGTCTTGGTTGGGAGAGAGTATTTAGATGTTCTATTTAGGTCCAGTTGTGTTTTCTGTATTAAACATTTTCCTTTGTGAAAAGAAACTTCTTATTTGGACTGAGAGCACTTCTAATCTCTGTATATAATGATAAGTGTTTAGATGGCAATTTGATATCATGTCTTTGGTTAAACAACAGTAGTTTCTTCTCTTCTAGTGCCTGTGACCTCCCATTCACAGTTTATTTGCCTGATTAACAGAATCAGGTATATGTTTCCTGCTGGAAAGCAGACCAGTCAGAAAGCATTTGGTTACTCACATAATATTCATACCACTATTACAGCAATGGGGACTTTTTGCAGCTCACAGAATTCATAGCTGAGTGACATTGTCACTGGCTCTTTGCCCACAGCAGCCTGCATAATCAGATTCATTGTGACATTCAGGGTGGGTCACAAAAATCGATAAATGCAATTTATCAAATAAATGACTCCAAGACAAGAAATAACTCGACCTCACAACAAATGCAAAAAAAGCTTTTGACAAAAATCCAACATCTATTCATTATAAAAATCTGAGAGAGAAAAATAGGAATGGAGGGAACATATCTTAACATAATAAATGATGTATGGCAAACATTATAATGAAGAAGATAAGTCATTCACTCTCATCATTGCTGTTAAATATAATGTTGAAGTATTATGTACAGTTATAAGATAAGACAGGAAGATGAAAGGAATACTATTAGGAATGGACAAGTTAGAGTATCTCTTTTTGAAGATGATATGATTCATTTAAAAAACTCCAAAGGGTCCACCAGAAAACTTCTAGAGTAAATAAATATTTTCAGTAACATAATAGGCAACAAAATTAGTATACAGAATCAGTGACCTTCCTTAATGAAATTTTTCCCTCATAATGTATAATTTATTTCACTGCTCTCTGGCCTACAGGTCTCGCATTCTCAGAGGCTGATAAGTTGATACCCCTAAATTCAGCACTAAGGAGTATAACACTCTTACCTTGTGTACCAAAGCAAATTCCAAGTTAGTGGTTAAGTTAGCAATCTCTCTGCTGTTCCACATCAAGATCTAGTCCCTGTCCCTGAAACTGCATGTAGGGTCCAGTTTCCTCTTGCTTTGCTTCTTCCTCTTCCTTTTCTCTTGAGCTATAGGATAAACCCTCCCTTCTTTCAACCAGAGTCCAGCAGCATCACCTTCTAGCTCCTTCCTGGACGATGACAGAAAGAGACAATGACAGGGCAGGCAGGCCTGGGAGAGAAGCATGAGTCTCAGTAGGATAGAAGCAGATGCTGCACAGGGAGGCACTGTGCCATGTGCACTGGCAAGGGAGTGTCCAGACACATGTGCTTCTAGCCTCCTCTTGCACTCAGCTAAATGCCCTTGGGGAACATGACTCATACCTTCTAGAATTCTGTAGATCTTCATTTGCCCTACCATATGTTCTCTACAGGTACAGTTATCAAGGGGAGGAGACATTAAGGATGTCAGGGATTAGGAAAAAGGTTTTTAAGAAAAGCCAGAAGCCTAGGTCTTTTATCAGTATTATATAGATAAATTTATCTATATACAATTTTACATTTGCAAATGCTTTCTCCAGGAATTCAAATGAATTTGATGTTTGTTGTGTGAGGTATTTGATGGTAGAGAGAGAGAGAGAGTGAGAGAGAGAGAGAGAGAGTGGTGTATGCTTGTACACATGAGAGTGTGGATACACTTATAGATGGTCATGTTGATGTTGAGGTCAGAAGTTGATGTTGAGAATCCTCTATCACTCTCCACCTTATTTTTTGATCCTGGATTTCTCACTAAACTTGGAGCTTGCTGTTTCAGCCAAAATGGCTGACCAATGAGTTCCACAGATCCTCCTGTCTCCTCCTCCTCCTCTGAGTTAATCACACACACACACACATATACACAGACTTTCATGCCAATCATTTTGTGTGGGTGTTGGGGTTCCAAACGCAGTTCCTCATGCTTACCCAGCAAGCACATTGCCCCTGTGCCATCTCCTCAGCCCCTGGCAATTCAAGGTTTTATGGATATAAAGGGTAGTTTCCCTGGAGATTTTCTTTTTTAAGATTTTTTTCTTTCCTTGATCTGATTTTCCCAGCTTCTTCCTCATACTTGAACATATTCAAACCAAGATACATGAACTCACACTAGTTACTAAGGAATATTTCTGCTCTGAGGGCGGAAAACCCTCTAGAAATAAATATTTTGTTCAACTTTTGAATTTTGGGATATTTCCGTCATTTTGGTAGAGGGGAAAGATCACCAGCTATGGCTCATCTACAAGATTCAGCACAAGGTAGTGTGCAAAGAACTGTAAAGAATCAAATAGCTGTGGCACCAGAGTTGAGAGACTTGGAACCCTCAATCTCACTTCTTGAGGAGGTCTGCCTGTAGAAAGGTCGAAACTGTATGATATCAGCTCCCTTCTCTGTAGCAGTCTGTCTAAGATGGTTTGTGTGCAGTGCTCCAACGCACATCCAAAATTGCAAACTGGTGCTCAGCATTTGTTCCCTTGAATCAAACCTTCGAGCTTTCACAAAGAGATCACATTTTGAACCATGTCCCTAGAACATCCAAAGACCCATTTCCTTCTTTTTCTTTCACCTCTGGTGGAAGGTTGGGGTACTCAAGAAAGAAAACATGGCCATCTTAAAAATAGCAAGGGCATGGCACATGTATTTTGCCTGAAGAAAAATATTAATGCGATAAATAAAGCCAAATCTGGGGAAAGCATTATCCAAAACATGCTCACCACTGTCAGTGTGAGCCAATCTCACAGCATTCCCTGTTAGAACAGCTGAAGATTGTTGCTAAATCAGGACTAGAAAAGGTGCCTTCCTCCTTGGAGGTCTATACTTTCAAAGGGAAGCAGAAAATTAGCTGGAGGAAAGCATCCCTGTGTTTTGAGTTGAAATCCCTTGCTCCCTACCCATCTGCTGCTGATAGATCCCAGGGCCTCGGGCAGGCTGGTAAATCCTTTCTCACTGAGCTGTGGCTCAGCTATTAACAGTTGCTTCTCTAAGGACTGGGAACATGACCAAGTCAGTAACATGTTTGTTGCATAAGCATAAAGACTTGATTCCCAAAAGAAAGTGAGGGGTAGTAATGTGCATTTGTAAAGTCAGAACCGGACTGGAAGAGTAGAGGCAGGGGGATCCCTGGAGTTCACTGGCCACAGAGCCTAGCCTGCCTGATGTTCTCTGGCCAGTGAGTGACCCTATCTCAAAATACAAAATACATGACAATGGGTAACCACCAATGTAATAGTGGCATGAGTATTAAGAAGACAATCAACAGCTTTCTGATTAGATTTAAGACCCACTTGTCAGAGGGTACACATCCCTGTTACTGTAAAATAGATCAGGAACCTATAAGAGCAAAGATAAGGAAAAAAATCAATAGGTAAGACAGCCAATAAACCTATAAGTAGGATACAGTACATCAAACCGCTCTGTAGGTAGCTGTTTTTATATCCATAGAATGGGAACTTAAAGTGGAAACCTCTGGATCTAAAGATGGAAATGCCCATACCAGTGGGGTGGCCTGAAGAGAGGTAACTTGATATACCACAGAGGTCTGAGCACCCACAAGAGTAGACAGGTCAGAGTGAACCCTGGGGTCCACAGAAGCACATAGGCAGAGGGTGGGAGGAAGTGGGAGAGAATGGTAAATGGAAAGGAGGAGCTGGAGGGGGGAGGGAGGGAAGCTGGGATGAATACTCAATATGCTTGTAAAAGTAGAAAAATAAAAAAAATACAAGGTGGGCAGCTTTGAGGAATACTTTCAAGGTTGACTTGTTAGCCTCCATATACACATACACACACACACACGCACACATGCATACACACATGCATGTACATATACATATGCTGGTGTACATGCAAACATACATGATCACATATACATACATACATGTACACATATGCACAACACAGACCTCCAGTGATGGAGGTGGCATAATTCCACATCTAACCCTAGGTTTGAAATTTGGGTCTTCTGCAAGGTTTTACATAAACCTTCAGTTCCTCAATATCCTTGACTGTAAAATGGATATAATAAAAAGATTTGGAGGCTCTGAAGGGCCCAAAAGAATACTAAAGTGTTAAGTCTCCAAATGTGCACCCAGCATGTGGATCAACAAATGTCAGAGAGAGAGAGAGAGAGAGAGAGAGAGAGAGAGAGAGAAAGTGTATTCACATGCAGTTCTTAGGAGAGGGCTTCAACATCCTAGACAAGAGCTCTAGCACTTTTACAACCCCAACAATCACTATTGCACGTGCTATGGTTTCTTTGAGTCTCTATCTAGAACAATGATGACTTGTGCTATGTCACAAGTGTATGTCTATTACAAACAGCCAAGATGCTCTGTGACGACTTTGTCTTTATTGCTCATCCAGTACGGTGTCTTCTGCCTTAAATAGACTGCTCTTTGTTTTGACACATGGGATTGATTTGTTCCCTCAGTGGAGAGTCTTCAAGACAACATGCTTCTCCAATCTCTGAAAACAGTTTCATTCTGTTCAATTCAATCTACATTGAGCTGACAAAAATTTGACTTCAAAATGATTATCATCACAGAACAACATGTAATACTGTCTAAAAATGGTTAACAATGTGAGGGTAGTTTTGGCCTTTCCCAGAAGTCTGGTGGTACAAATGAACACTTCAGGATAAAGATCCCAGGGAGCTGGCCATCCACTAGGGAAAGAACAAACTTTTGACAGAGGTCACCTGACGAGCTAGAAACTGAGACAGCCTCACCAGCCATGGGAAGTACTCACTAAACTCCATGACTCTCTACAGTGCCTGCTTCATGCTTTTGTTTTGGGGCTGGAGAGATGGCTTAAGAGTTGAGACCCTGCTTCACAACTGGAAGGTCCTGAGTCCAGATCCCAGATCCCAGGTAAAAATAGTAGGTGTAAACAGCAGAAGCCTGCACTGCTGGCTCTGGTGGGTGGAGACTAGGAAATCCTAGAGTGAAGCAAAAAGGAGGTAGAAGCACTCCAGGATGATTCCCAAAGTCACCCTTGGTCCTCCACAGGTACACACAGTATAACTTCTGATACATACACATGCGTGCATGCTCATGTAAAATAAAAATATGTAAAAAGAAATGCTTGCTTTGTAATAAATGAATTGACCTTTACAATGGAAATTGATAATTACTATGTAATTTGACAACACAACATTTCCCTAATCAACATATTTGGTTATATTTTAGACTTTTTTAAACAGTTTTTATATTTTCGTGTGTATCTGCATGTGTCTCTGTGTGTGCATGCATGCATGTGTGTGATCATGTATCTGGAGACTAGAGGTCAACATTGGAGGTTCTTTCTCAATTGCTCTCCACCTTATTATCACTGAATCCAGAGCTCACCAATTAGCTGGCCATGCTGGCCAGCCATAGGCATCCCACAGTTTCTACCACCACAGCACTGTCAAGCCAGATGTTGCGTGCCACCGAGCCTGACTTTTATATGGATGCTGGGGATCTGAACCCAGGTCTTCATGCTTACACAGCAAACACTTTATCCACTGACCCATCTTCCCAGTCCAAGCAGCAGAGGAGCCCTTACTTTTCTTCCTTCCACCTGAAAGACAAGAGCATCTGTAAGTCTTTCTACCCTCAATGTTCTATGGATACTTCCCCAAAAGGCTCAGAATTGTATAAGTAAAATCTCACACAACTCAGGAAATAGAGCCATTTCTACCTATGTTATAAATAACTTTCCCTTCAGGGAATTGGAGCTGAGCAGCACTACACAGACAAGCTTGTCTTAGGATAGTGAGAGTCTGTGGTAGTTGTCAATTAGTTTCAGTTTTCTGAAGTGACCATAACCTTAGTTAACACCATCGTCCATGGGTATTTGTGACATCAGTGCACTCTAAAGTTCATTTCAGGCCCCTAAACTCCTTAAGTATCATTTTTAATTCCTATGGCTAGTAGGAAAAAAGTTTGTTTGTTTGCTTGCTTGCTGGTTTGTTTATTGCTTTCCCTTTTGGTCTCACACAATCTTTTCCTTGGGCTCTCCCATATCTGTTTTAAAGCTTGATAACCTATAGTCTTTTTCCAGGAAGATTTTTAGTATAGATAGCGCCACAGTAATATTATTGAGTCCCCTTAGAAAAACATACAAAACACACACTCAGATAAGTATGCATTTGCTCAGGTGCTGATCAAAAAGGCAGTGCTGGCTGGGATCTGTGTCTGAAGGTGGATTGATGTAGCTGACTGACTGATGAGGCATGAAGGTATTATGCAGCCAGTTCTAGTACCACAGACCTTGCTTTACAGTTCCAGAAGAGAGGAATCAGTAGATGTGCTGGAGAGGGACTTAAGTAGACGGGACATGGTGTGGCACATGTCTGTAATATCAGCCCTGGGGAGGTGGAGTCAGGAGGATCCAAAGTTCAAGGTCATCATCAGCTACATACCAAATTCATGGTCAACTGTGAGAACTTGTCTTAAATCAAACAAATGAAATGCTTTTACGGTCATTTGATCACATACAGTAGGAATGTTGGTTACTTTGGCCTTTAAAAACCCCCACTGAACTCAGTCATGATAGTTCCTCAAGATATCTAAGTTGCTTTGCAAACCAAAATTTTAAAAAAAAAGTGATATAAACCAATAGTGGCTGCCCGGTGTGTTTTTAGTTCAGCAGGGAAGAACTTCCAGAGCAGCTTGGGCCCAAAGACTCTCCTGAGACTACAGATGGTAACACAACAGGCTTAGGACATCACTGAGTTTCAGTTATCAGTCTGGTGCCAGAGTTGGACATGTTCAGAGTTGAAGCTAGACAGCTGAATCCTCGGGCACCTCCTTCCTTGTTTATACAACTCCACTGGACAGCTCTCTGTGTTTTAGGCACCAGACCCTCAGACTGCTGGAATAGGACCTCCAAGGTCCAAGAGTTTAGGGACCTTGGCAGAACCTGTGCCACCTTGTCTTACTTATACCAAAAATCACCCAGAAATACCACTACCATCTCCCATAGATGTGAAGCAAGACACTGAGATCAGTCCACTGTAGAAGGGAGGGAATGTTTTCAGATTTAGAACAAAGTTATACAAAGAGCCTCCAGACAGATTTCAAAACCAACACATTGGTCATATCTTATTTTCATAAGTACTGGATGGACTTTATCCACATGATAGCAGATATAGCTATTTCTTCCTGGAAAACATTTTAAGATTAAAGACTGAGGTGGAACTTAATGATAGAACAATTGCCCAGTACCCACGAAGTCAAGGTATAGGATAGGTAAGTGTGTGATATATGAGTGCATGATTGTGTGTGCAGGGACACATATGCCAAGCATACATGTGCAAATCACAGGACAATCCTTAGGTATTGTTCCTCACTTTTCTACCTTGCTTGAGATGAGTCCTTTTTCAGCACTGTTGTGTAAGCCAGGGTAACTGAGCAATACACTTCTGGAAATTCTCAGGTCTCTGTCTTTCATTTCCTGTTGGCATGCTGGGATAACACATGTTTACACTGTTGCTCACTATTGCACTTCTTTTACATGGCATTTGGGGATTCAAGCTCAGGCCCTGAAGTTTATGCAGATGCAAAAAGCATGTTACCCACTAAGCTGTTATCCACTGAGCCAGTGTCCCAGCCCTGGCATATATTTTCATTTTTTATTACCCAATGAAACAATTCCAGTGCAAATCCTTTGTGAAAGAAGAAGAGCTACAAATAGTAAACATGCTTATCTAGATAAAATGTTCACATAGACCCTTGAGGTTGACTTGAAAATAGCTAGAGCCACCTACCATGAAAAGTATTCCTCTGCTCATTACCTCATGGAAAAATAAAGGGAGGACCTAATACGATTAGTACCCACAATTTTAAATATGAAAAGAAATAATACTAATAGAAACAAGCATCCCACAATCTTCTTGGGAAACCTGAGCCACCAAGACTATTTTCAGGATAGTTTGACTTTGAAAGTCATTCTCATTTACAGCTGATGGAAACGAGAGTAATTATTAATTCAAACCCAATAAGTAATAATTAATTTTGTCTTCCCATTTATGCCTCATGAAATAGTTCTGCAATCAACGGAGATGCCATCACTTGGGTTAATGTTAAGATATTTGTTTAGTATTCGACAGGTGTTAACACTGGGTAAAAACCACTGCTTTTTAATTAGAAAAATTCATTTTGTTGTGTACTACTTATGCTTTTATCAATTAAATAAACCCTTCCTTTCAAATTATAATTGAAGATTTTCTGAAGGATTTGAACATCCCCAAAGAAATGAATATAGAAGAAAAATCAAAATTCTAATGAAAAAAGAATTATGAACCTAGTGTCCATAAATTTTCTAGTTTTTGCAGAGAGCTCTGTAGCAGATCATTGCAGTGGATTTCAAACAGAAAAGCTTAGACAATACCACCAGCCCAAAAATGAAAAGAATATGGAAAAAGTCAAAGGCACGTACCCTTCCCTGAGGAGTCAAAAACCATTGACCAATACTAACTGAGGAGGTGACACATTTTCTTCAGTGGTGTAACCGCCAAATGTTGCCCATGCTCCTGCAAACAACCCCTTACCTATCCTACTGAAAAGAACCCTAACTGAACTTTTCAGTTTGGAAAAAAAAATTAATAACAACAAAAGCCAGAAAAATAGAAGAGGGACAGAGGGAACACTTGGGAAACATGAAAGGGAAATAACGGGGATTGAGTAAGATTACACTGTTAGATATTATATGCATACATGCAGATATGGAAATATCCCCTCATTTCATTTGTAACTAATATATGCTCACAAAATAGCCAAATGTACATGTGTAAAAGATTTTTTTTAGGTCAGAGTCCTCACATTGGTGGCGTCAACACACAGAACTACCGTGCCACATCACTACCTTGACTGCTGTGAAACCTGACTGACAGGCTGAGGAGGGAGGAAGTCTGAGCTCTAAACTCACTCTGTGGTTGTCCAATGACAAAAGAGTCAACTAGGATTATTAAGGAGCTGAAGAAAGACACACTCCACTGACTCATGTGGAATGCGAGTGCCCTGTGGAGAATGCTGGGCCCGGGTGAGAACCACACCGTGAAAGGTTTGGTTTACAAAAAACTGAAAAAAAGAATTCTCCCTGCTAAGTTGCCAAGTGTCTTGAGGATATAGCGGTTTTCCTGCTATGAGTAATGAAGCGAATTAATTGTAAGGCACAGACATTTCCCCGCAGACATACTTCTTCCTTATTCCCCATAGTTTAGAGGCAGATGGGCCCAAGAGGCTCTTTGCTTAGGGTATAAGAATGAATGAGTGTCTAGGCTTTGAATTCACACACTCTAATAATAGTCCCTACTACTCTGGGGACTATTTTTATGTGACTTGGATTTTAATTAGTGCAACCCAAACTGAAATGGCATCCCTAGCTATCTGCAGTGAAAATCTCCAGCCATGGATTGGATCAATGTGAGGATTCCCGGACTGTGCACAGCACCAGAAAGAAAGGTCCAGGATCTGTGTTTCCACTGCCATGCTGGACACAATCAGGCTCGAGGCCGGGAGCCCAAGCTCACCCTCTGGGCATCCACTTCCACATTTGTATTTGTGCCTGATGATCCATAATCCCTCAGTCAGTGGCAGTGTGGCGTGAGTCAGAGACACAGCTGAACGTTGCTGCCAACATCAGCTGAGAGCTAGCTCCCTCCAAAAACCTCCACACTGGAATTCTTGAATTCACTGAAGGAAAGAATTTCAGGATAAATCATTATGAGGCAGAGTTGGAGTTTATTAAGAAGAGATATTAACATAAACTGAGGCTAATAACATAGGGCTAATCAGAAGGCACTTGAGGAGAGTGAACCCCCAAGAGAGGCCCTGGGCATCGCCCAAGAGTCACAACGAAATTGTCTTTACAGACAATTTTGTGACTTCTGAAGTTGAATCTCAAAAGGTTGCAAGGAACATTCTCTCAGAAAATGTGGTCCCTGAGGGGTGGAACAGGGTCATGGTGCTAAGACAAAGTTGAAGGTCACAAGGGTCACACGGGGAGTGGGAGAGGGGGGAAATTTAAGACATGCTTCTTCTGTGACAAGGTTTAGAGTCTTATTTGTGAGATTTCCCCCAGAAAGCCATGGTTCACATCTAGAAAAGAAGTGTGACATTTCAGAGGCCCTATTGCTCAGGCCTTAAGCATTGGCTCTTGTTATTGTTGCAACCTATTTAAAATTTCTGTGTGAAGGAAATCCTATCTCTAGGTCAGCAAATTTTCAACAAATCTTAATCATGCCAGAATTCTTACTTTTTTCATTTTTAAACATTTTGTTCATTTTATGCACGTCTGTGTCTATGTGTGCATACCCGTGCAAAGCACGGCATGCATGTGAAGGTAAGATGGCAACTTTGTAGAAACAATTTTTACCTTCTACTTCTACATGGGTTTGGGGGATCAAATTAGGTCATCAGGCTTGGCAGCAATTGATTTTACCTCCTGGGCTGTCTTGCCATCCTCCTTGTGCTGGGATTTTTAACTCTCATCTGCAAGAGTTTTCATCCAGACTTTCAGTAAGAAACTTTTCCTGCCTATGTCCTTAATTTTCCCTCTCTGCCCTGACTCACCACAAGCTAATCTGCTAGGATCATGTGAGACTAGCCCTTACTACTAATAATTGTCAACTTCTGGGGTTTTGGGAGAGACACTTAGATAGATTCTTGTTTCAGACAAAATGTTTTAGCAATGCTAGTTGTACAGCAGAAATCTGAAACAGTGTCCAACATACCCAGAGAGATCAGAGGTACACTTTTGAAGCTTTCTGAGGGAAAGGGACTTATTAGGCCAGGAAGAAGTAGACTTTGTGAACATGTGACCTCCATCCATGAGAAAAGTAGGAAAGTGGTACACATGTGACATAGGCTATATGACAGGGGTAGTCTCTGTAATGTGACCCTTTCAATGTGCATTGATCTCTGAATGCAGTGTCTGGGTATATTCTTGCCCTTCTAGACCGTTTCTCTGTTCTGGATTAGTTACCTAGAGGGTTTTGATTCTCTACCAATAATAAGATCCCAACCCTAAATCAGTCTTTGATGAGCCAAGAAGGACATTGCTAATTAAACTCTGGTTTCTGGCCATCTTTGCAATTGAGACACATGAGAGAACATGGAGGTTCCCTGGAAGGCTGTTCTTCATATCATTTTGACTAATTTGGAATCTCCATGAGGAAGAGAGGCACACCTGTGGGTGTGCCTGTGAATTTCTAGTTAGGACCCTGGGACAAGAATCCAGGGCAAATAAAAAGGAAAGAAGAAAGCTACTGACCCACATACCTGCTTCTGCTTTCTCTGATTTTTTTGTCAGCCATAACATAAATTGCTGTGTTCTGCCACTTCATGCCCAACATCATGGCCTCTAAAAACCATGAGCAAAATGCAACCTTCTTCCTCATGGGTGGGCTGTTTAGTAAGGTATTATGGGCATTTTATAATGCAGAAGTAATATGTTTGCCGATCGCTGCTGCTCAGTAAGCACACTTCAAAGACAGCTGTTACCTCACTAATAAAATGATGATTATGATTTGACTAAAGATAAAACCGGGAGTACATGCTAAGAAAAGGCAGGACTGGGACTGGTTCACAAAGTCTCTTTGGGCTTCCGTGAAGAAACCATCCTAATGGTAACACATTCTAAATGATTTTTCCAGTCATATTAGTTGTAATGACCAATTTAATCTGTTTCCATGGAAGTAGAAAACTCTTGTTAACATTGTGGCTTTATTGATTGTGTTCTGACACTTCAGAATCTTTATCCAAACAGTTCTTTAAGTTTCTGCCTTCATCTTCCACCCCTGAATTGGATTCAAGTTCTGTAAGGTGTTGAGGACATTTAACTTTATCCTCTGGGCAGTGGGATGCCATCAAGATCCATCCAGAAGACAGGGCTTCTGGGAGAGGAACATCATTAAAGTTTCTAGTTATCTGTCAGACTTCAGAGTTTGACCACAAAGAAGGTCAGTGTGAGGACTAGACAGATCCTCAGGCACTGTATGGGGGAAGACACTTAGCTTGTAACAGTAAAACTGATATTGAGTGGGGGGGGGGGAGACAGGGTCCTTGAATGGGACAGAAGCTTCTGAGGTTCAAGTGAGTTTAACTCAGAAGTTGGGGTATGGGAATTTCATAATCACTCAAGACCTCCACTGAATCCATGGCTTTAATTTCTCATCTATTTTAAAGAATGAAATCCATAGACCACAGGACAGTGAGCTTCTGAAGGGTGGAGTTGCTGTATAGAAGGAGAAGTCCTGGGTAGACTCTCTAGCTCTTTGGGGCACTTATGATGGGTGGCAGAGATAGGGTGAAGCATGGACAGATAGTTAATATGGCTGGTGTGGCAGGCGTTCAAGTGCCTCTCAGTTTTGGTCACATCCTCATGTATTGCTTCCAGGGTACCGTGCTCATACAGGATGTGTAAAAAGAGACTAGAACAAGAAACCACAGACTCCAAACACTTGTAGCTTTCCTGTCATGCAGCCATGATACAGCCAAAGATATTTCCAGCTTTTGGACAAAAATCATGGTCCATGTCTCTAAAACTCCTGTTCTCATCAAACAGAACAGAGCAATCCAACTTTGGGATTAGAATCTGCTTCACTTGGAATAGACTACTTTTATGGCCATAAAGAATAGGCAAAAGTCAAGAACAAGAGTGTTTATGGATAATTTACCAGCTCTCCTTGAGGCTCCTGAGGCCTTATTTGTCCTCTGTGCTTGGAAAGAGACACAGCTATGGTGGACAATAGGATGGTAGACAACAGAACAAAAACTCTATCTCCATCTTTTCCCTGGGAAATGCCTTGAGTCAAATGTCTAATTCAATTCAAGTACAACACTGAATCACTCTACCCATAAGAAAACACTTTCTATAAAGTCACAGCCATAAGCCCTTTATTACCATCAGCCTCTAAGATGTCTGCTTCACAGTAGGGTTTGACAACTGAAATTTCAAAATATCCTAAGAAATAAGACATGTGTTATGGTTCTGACCACATGGAAACCAAAATAATAAGACAGTTTGCAAATCATCATGCTGACAGATAAAGCATTTGGTGTTCTGAATCCCTTTTCAAATGGCCACAGTGATTTTCCTCGCAAAATCATGAGTTTGTAAAACTCTCCTAGTTGAAGTGGTTTCAATCTTCTCTTATGCTTTCAGGCCTGTTCTTATCATACATAGCTACAATTCAAGAATGTGAATTTTGATGACGACATGAATATTTGTAGTGATGATTTTAAGAAAGATACACCATTACCAGTGGGTTGTGCAGACTCTTCTCCCATTCAGATCTCACATTCAGAAACTGCACACTTTCATGGGGCTGGGGAGATGGCTCAGTCAGCAGCCTCGGCACAGTCATGAGGTCCTGAGCTCGGATCTCCAGCACCCATCTTAAAGCCCAGGTGCATGGTGAATATCCATAATCCCAGTGCTGGAGTGGCAGAGACAGGAGGGTCCTTAGAGTGCACTAGAGTAAAAGAGACCTTCTCTCAAAAAAAAAAAGTAAAGACCACAATAGAAAACACCTAGCATCACTTCTGGCTTCCACATACATGCATATTTATGTGCATATACAAACGTCCACACATATGAATATGTGTGTATGTGTGCGTGCGTGTACACACATACAAATGCCCCACACAGAAAGGAGATTTAGAAATGATACTTGGAGGCAATGAGGTAAGATTAAGAGCACAGGTGACATCATGTACAACACAGACATTGTGGTCCTCTGGTCTTTAATCTGAGTTGACCTCCTGGACAGTAGTAGATGCTTCTATGGGTCTTGCTGCTGAGTGATCACTACTGGCCAATGAAATGCCAGTAAGTTAACACATGCCACTTCCCACAACAGGTAAGAGAAAGCTTTCCATGATTTCCTTGGTTCTCTACTTCCCTTACCCTTCAACTGTGTTTTTGACATGGTTTAGATACTGGTCCCAAAGGTTCATGTGTTATGGTATAGACAACAGAACGATGCACAGAGAAGGGTTATAGACCTTTAGGAAGGTACCTGAGAAGCCCTTAAGTTGCTGGTACTTTCTTTCAGAGCACATCCCTTCCTGTCTTATTCTGCTTCCATTCTTGAGAGGAGTGGTTTGTTCAGCCACACCCTCCTGCCATCCTGCCAGAAGGTGATGTCCTCACTTCAGATGCCCAAAGCAAAGATATCATTGGAACTGTGTTGGGAACCTCCAGAACTGTGATGCAGAAGAATCCTTTCCTCTTCATGAGTACCTTACCCTAGGCATCACGCTTGTGTCTGCCAGTGCTCAGCACGCATTGCCACACTTACTCCAGATGTATGAAGTGCAGCTTCTAGGGATTCAATCATTTACATGACTTGTAGAAAATAAATGGGCCTGAATTCAGCAAGACTTATTTCATGCTTCACTTGTGGCTGCGGCTTAGAGCAGGAGAGTGCAGAGGGTATCCTCTGGTACTATCATCTTGATTTAGCAGAAGATGACCCTGTACCTATTACAAGTAACATGTAGATTTTAAAATAATATGACAATGGGGTTAGAGTGAAACTATAAAAAGAATCTGTTGTGTGATTCATAAGACTTATGCCTGGACCCTGCAATGACTCTTTTTACATAGGATAGTAAAGAAAAAGTACAAGTTCTCCTTACCAGGGGAATATAGGCTTATGTGCAACATTTTATTTCAAATCATAGTTGAAATATGTCAATCAATATTATTCTGAAGTCATTTCAAATCTACAGAGCTGCAAAATAACACTTCTTAGAGACATGCCCATTGGCATGAACATGTTTTCTTCTCTCTATTTCCCTCTCCCTGCTCCACCCACATGCACGTACACACACACACATTGTTGATTTCTCTCCTGACTGGGGTAAGACACAATAGTCTCAACAGCAGACAGGCATCAAGAAAACAAGTACTAGTAAGAATGTGCACAATAAAGAAGACTTTATTCATTGCTAGCCAGTCACTATATTAAGTCCATATGGAGGTATGTCCAAACACTAAAAACAGATCCACCATCTGATCCAGCTTTAAGACACCTCAGTATTTACCTGAAAGATACTTGCTGATCTACTCACAATAGCCACAATAGCCAAGTTGTAACAACAACTTAGGTGTCCTACAGTACAGGTTACATATTCAATGGAAACTTTTTCAGTCATGAAGAATAAAGTAATGTTGCTTACAAGAAATGTGGATGCATGTAGAGATCATCATGTTTAATAAGAAGTCTTCTCAAAAAGAAAATAACAAGGCTGGGGAGATGACTCAGTGGTTAATGCCTTTGCCTCTTAAACAAAAACGCCTGAGTTCAGATCCCTAGATCCCATGTAAAAATGCCAAGCAGATATGGTAGCAGCCTGCAATTCCAGCTCTGGAAGGTGAAGTCTGAGAAACCTGAGAGCAAAGCAATAAGGAGACAGAGCAATCTGGGATGATTCCCCACATCACCCTTGGGCCTCCACAAGCACACATACTCAAGTGCCCTCTTGTACCCACATACACACACATGGCCAAAAAACAAAAAGGACAAATAACATATTTTAATCTCATTTGAGAGTCTTATATTTCACATAAACATATATATGTAACATGTATCTGCACATATATGTAAAATCATGTATGCATAAACAACATGAAAGTAGATGTGAAACTGTGTAGGGGAGCAATGGAGAGAAGAGTAACTACTCTTCTCTGCTGCTGTAAGAAAACACTCATGAACTCAGTGGAAGTAAGAAAGAGATTTATTTGACTTACATTTCCAGAAGGTCGACATAGTCTATTATGGCAGAAAAGGTTGGTGGGCTTCAGAAACTGGAGAAAGCTCAGGTCATAGCAGTCGTCATAGATTTGCCCAATAGCAATGCAGGGCTATCCAATCTCAAGGTCTGCCTCCATAACATTCCCTCCTCCAGCAAGGCTCCATCTTCTAATGGTGTCTCAAACTTTTCCAAAATTAGCACCAGCTAAAGATGCAAACACACGTGGCTGTAGACAGAGGAGAACTCACATTCAAACCATGATCGGATACTACCAGGAAGGGAAAGTAGAGGGGGACTTGGGGAATGCATTCAAAATACATTTACTTACATGCATGAAAATGAACTCATGTAACCCAGTGCCACATATGAAAATAGGTAAACAATTGCATACAGACTGCATGGATATATACTTCCTAATGCAAAAACATGATATTAACATCAGTTTCAAAGCACACCAGTGTAATATTGTTAACCAATGTATAATCCATTTCTCAAATTTTCCAGTTGCCCCAATGATTTTCAGTTTTTATTAATCTTGTATCAGTCTTCCTTACAGCCCTCATCTCTTCATGGATTCCATGTGTCTTGAGAGCCAAGATCATTTGTAAGACTTCTCCTGTGTCAGATTTCTCAACTATTTCTTCATATGTACATCTGATTCTGTATGTGGACAGAATCTCACAGATGCAGAGTTGAGTCTACATCTGATTTCAAATGTGTTCATTATCCTTGTAGTTTGTTTTTTACTCCCTACTTTAAAGTTAAGAAGAAACAAAATATTCAGAAAATTCTTAAAAGCCAAAAAGGCCTTACTTCCAATTACAAATAGTACAATCTTCTGTCGCATAAACATAATTACTAGCTTCTTTTCAATGTACATGTCACAGTTTTCAAGGGATGAATTTCAAATGAATGCTGTCTAATTTCAGAGGAAAAAGATCAAACCTCTGGTTTCAACTGTGTTTCCTGCTATGAGTTACAAACAAACAAGCAAACAAACAAAAAGGCTGGCTTGTGAAATGGCAAAAATAAATATTTAAGTAAAATTAAGCCATTCACCCAATTAGTTTGAATATCTCAAGTGAAATATCATGTTTAATCTAAATTACTATTTTTCATGAATTATTCATTTTCTTGATTCTCTGAAGTGAATACAAAACACAGAAAAGCTGACCTTCCTTTGAGCGAAGCGTAGATGGAAACATTTCACCGGATCACCTTCATACTGAGAGGCATCCTACCATCCACAGCTGTCCCCTCTGCACAGAGTGTGACTCTTGACAGGCCAGTTGGGGAAAGCTTTGAGACCCAAATGTAGAGAACTGTACATCACAAGACAGAGGTGCCTGCATTTCTACTGCTCTGGATGGACACTAGATTTTCTACAATGGGGCATCAGGTATAATAAACACAATATCAGATCTCAAAAATTGACTAAAGGTGGGACTCAGTAGTAGCGTACTCAACTACTGTGTACAAAGCCCTGGTCTCTACATGCACTGCTCCATTCCAGATGCTCGTTTTTTCCACATTACTGATGGTAACTCATAAAGAAGAGTTTACAGTTGCGCAGCTCTTAGGAAACGGTGTCTTTTTCCCTATCTGGGGTATTCTGTTTCATTTCACTTGGGTTTTATTTTAGCTTTTTCAAGGAGGTGACAGGAAAAACAAGGGACTATGAAAACACTTATTACAGAGAGAACCAGAAACCTAGAAATTTGTCTGCTTTGTCTTCAGATTTGTCCAGATTCAGTGTGCGATAACTGACTTTCAGCTGTTCTTGGAACTGAAAAACTTTGCACTGAGAACTAGGTTTTTGTGTAACCGTGGACACAGGTTGGTTTGCAGCTCATCATCACAAAGCCTTGAATGTCCACAAATCGCAGGACAGCTGTGCTTTCATTAAGCTTGCAAAACAGCTAAGGCCAGGTTAGAAGGCCTTTTGGGGGGACACTGTGATCACAGCGACATTGACCCAGTTCTCTCCTCGACCTCCATGGCTCTATTTCAGTCTATCCCTTGTACCTGCCAGGCTTTATCTTTATCCCTCTGAGCCCTGCAGGTGCTGCGTCCCCAGTTGTCACAGCTTCACCCTGGCCTTGTCCTCGCCTGGATTCCAGTTTCCAACAGTTGACTGCCTGTCCTTGATCATTTATATGATTTGTTGTCCACCACACCTGGCAGGAGCCCAGTAAAACTTTCTTTATTACAGGAAGATGCTTGCTCTGTGGAATGTTAAAATCATCCTGATAGATTTTCACATTGCAGATCATGAAGGTCTATAGAGACATTGTGAATTGCATATGTAAAACCTTGAAACCTATTTAGGCAAAATATTAGACAAGCAGCTGCAATTTGTTTTTAAATCTCTAAACACACATACATTGAAAAGATTACATTAATGTATCCTGTGATTTATTTATTTCACAACAAATCCTTAGGAAGTCACATCTGGTAACTATTGAATGCAGATATTGATAACTAGTAGTAAAATTAAATACCCAGCCCATGCCAAAAAAAAAGAAGATGCAAATGAGAAAAAAATACACTCCAGAGTAGTTACCATGACAGACTGGGGCCACAAAGTTGAGTATTTTTCAAATAGTATAGAAATTGTCACTGTTTACAATAGCCATTGGAGAGTACAGATCAGGCAGTAATGTGGTGAGGGACGAAGTAGCAAAAAGTAGTTTGCTCTCAATTAATTTCTCTACATTGATTAATGTTTGCTTAAATTCAAAGTGTCAAGCGAAAGAAATGGTAACTAAAGGACAATCCAGAAAAAAAATGACATTTTCCAAAGAAGATCAAGAATCATGCAATACAATTGAAACATTTTGTACCAGCAAGGCAAATGCCCAGCACCTGACTGGAATCACAATTGCAACTGCTGCCTTGAGTCACTCCAGGACCTAACTAGTTCAGTAACCGTTTTTGCTGGGGGCACAATGAAAAAAAAAACATAATTTAATTTTTTCACTATTTCCAGGGTCAGATATCCCCAGCAGGCACAAAGGCATTTGTCAGCTACCCACACTTTGTAGAGGACTGTGACAGAACAGTAGTAACTTGAAATCTATAGGGTTTTGATTCTGACCCTCCACATGTCCCCTGGTCATTTGTTTAGGGTCTCAGGCATAAAAACATGGGATTGATATCTGGGGAATTATTCCCCCCCAAGGAAAAGTTTAATAAGCATTGATTGAGGAAAAAGAAAGAAAGAAAACCACATATAAAATGGTGAGCAGAGTGAGAGCATCTTGGGTTTGTCAGTCTGTTTAGTCCGTAGAATATGTTTACACAAATGACCGTGCTTGGCAATCCCATCGCTTGAGCTAGGAGTGAAGCATTTTTAGCACTTTATGAGAAAAAATTTTTAAGACAAGGTTTTATGTATGCCAGGCTGGCCTCAAACTGGCCATGGAATGGGGGATGACCTTGAATTTCTGAGTCTCCTGCTAAAGTACTAAGATGACAGGCAAGCACACCATATTGTTCATTCAGTGCTAAGGATGCAGCCCAGCGCTTCCTTCATGCTAGGCGTGCACTCTGATCACCTAGCTACAGTCACAGCCTACAGACTTTCTTTAATGAAATTAATTTCTTAATTTAATTACAGAGTGGTTTTGTCAGGGAACAGTGGTCATGGTGATAAACACAACACTGTGGAAGACAGAGGAGCCTTCAAAGCAACCTCTCCACGTCATGTCTATATCTTGCAAGCCTTGTTAACTTGAGGGGGAAGGGATCAAGTCGGATTTGTGTCTCATCACAGAGCTAAGAGGCCTGTGTGGAATGGTCCTTCCTAGTTCCTGGGCTCTGTCTTCATCCGACTTGCTGTGCAGAGAACTTACCCTAATCTTTCTTTCAACTTTTTGTAAGCAGTTTTCTTCTCTTGAAAATTATCTTATCTTTATCATGTGTATGAGAGGAGAGAGAGCACGCACAGGGATGCATGCCATGGCTTGAGCTTGGAGGTCAGAAGACAACTTTTAGTTCTCTCCTTCTATCACGTGGGCTTCTACAAGTTGAACTCTGATCTCCAGGTTGGTACACTATCATCTTTGCCCACAGAGCCATCTCTGTGCTCTGCTTAATGAATTTTCAAATTAGCAACATGGACGAACATCCTCTATGCCTGCCATTCCTTGTTTGTTCCCTATACTCCACAGAAAAGCAAAGGTAACGAGAATAAGAGCCATTCCTAAAGCTCTTCATGTTCACTTTTCAGGAATTTGGTTTCCTTGTACTGAAAATGAGGGAGGTGACAAAATATCTCTCAGACCTCTGCCAAATTTAACACTTTGATAGAAATATCTGCAATTAAATCATCCATAAAACTTACTTCTGGTCTGGGAATGATCTCAGGTAGTAAAGCACTTTTGCAGCATGCACAAAGCTGGTCCATGCCAACACTGCATAAAGTGGGCATAGTGGCGAGTGCCTGCTATCCCAGTACCAAGGAGGTAGGAGGATCAGAAGTTCAAGGTCACCTTCAGCCTCATAGTGCATTCCAGACCAGCCTGAGATACACAAATGTTGTTTCAAAACAAAAAAAAAAAAGCAGAAACTTTATTTTAAGACCATTGGAGGATCTTCATTAACTTCTACTCCTGGACTATCCAAATTCACCTCTAAATCATACCAGGGCTCATCCCATGACATTGGAATGGGTAGTAGAAAGCTTGCAGGAATAGCTTCTACCTATAAATGACACTGAAATATAAACATTGTGCACAAATGCCCCCCTATCATCTCCTCGCTTCTGGAATCCCTGGTGCTACTGCCAAAGAGCCATTCTGGGTAGGTAAAGGCTTTAGAGAAACTGTGAGTTCAGAAGGAAAGAAATGACAGATGCTGTGAAAAGAAGAAGGCAGTGTGGAGCTGGCCAGGGACATGTACACAGGAGGAGATGACCTCCACCAGCCCAAAAATATCTGTCCCCTCCTGTGCCTGGAGTTTTGACTTCGCATCGGTGTGCTGGCTGAAATCACATCACTGGGACAAGCTTTTTGGATAATAAGCAGTCTTTCTTTTTAAAAAAAAAAAAAAGATTGCAACTACCTCTGGGAGAGTTCAGAGATGACCAAGTCCTTCATGTGTTGATGTGAGTCGATTCAATCCAGTTGCTTTCTCCCCAACATCAAATTGAGACCAACAATCCTGAGTTTTGAAAAATTGGGGGGAGTAGACATTTTTAGTTAATTGTCATATAGGGAACAAGCTACTTTGGGACAGTGTCAATTATATAATCCCAGAAGTCTGCAAATAAGGTCATCTGGACACAGGGCTGGCAAAAAGCTGGAATGGATATGGAGTCCTGGCTACCAAGTGCTTCCTGGAGCTACCCTTGTCCCCAGAAAAAGCAGCATTGAGATTGTTGAAAAGAGAAGATACACTTTTGAGTGTTAAGAGAGTCAGAGCATTGGCAAAACACTGTCAAATGAAAACATGAAGCTCACTCATGAAAGCATCATGTCTTGGAGACCCTGAGACACCAACGACACATTTTCTCACAGTTGAAGGAATGGGCTGAGGGGTCCACAAGAAATTTATCCAAATTAGTCACACCCTGTCCACAGCCATTTCTGTCTTCACTACACTTCCCCAACTTACTCAATGTCACCAAGACTCCAAAGCAAAGAAGACAATAACTCTAAACCATCTTTCTAACAGTTCTGGCAGAAAAGAAGATACTCTAAAGAGCGATAGCAGACTATTGAAAGAATGGACCCAAGGAATTGTAACTTTCCCCAGAAACTTATGCTCAGAGAAGAAAAAGCTGATACTTGGTGAAACCAAGATAGCTTATCTCCCAGAAAGAGATTTAGAGATTTCACAGTGTTTCCAACTTACTATACTCCCTTTGAGGAAATGGTGGGTCAGTGCTGAGCGGGACCACACCTTGACCAGGTTGGCTTTGTTATACATATCTCTTGCTTGCTATGTAAATCTAAGCCTCAGGTCAGAATCCTGAAGATGGACCTGTGGAGAGGTTATGGAATTTCTTTATTTCCTCTTTGCAACATGTCCAAATTGAATAAATCTCCTTTCTCTGTTTTTCACTAGTACATGTCTTTTTAATTGGCCCATTGAAGGACAGGTGGTGGATCCTAGTTTCTCTGGGTTGTCAGGGCCTGGATTCTGACTCTGAGAGCTTCAGCTACAGTAACAGTTTCTAAGAGCTGATACAAATATGATGTACATGAGCACCTTATTCCATGAGAGAGACCATGTGCTATGTTTCAAATAGACGAGTTATAAAGGAGCTACTGAGTTATTACTGTGCTGTGGTAAGGAAATCATAAACTCTGACTTGCCCAGCTACAATGATGAGCAGGCAGGATAGTTGTTTAGCATGCATGAAGGCTTGTATTCCACCCCCAACACAGCATAACTAGGGTGTGATGTACACTCCTGCAATCCCAGAACTGGTGAAGGCAGGAAGAACAGAGGTTCACGGTCATCCACAACTAGACTCGATCAAGGCCAGCTGGGGTTATATGAACCCCTGGCTCAAGTGACAAAAAATAATGAATGAATGAAAACTGTATAAATAATTGATTTGTCCTTTTTCCTGATGACATGACATCATGGCTGGTGTTGATCAAGAGTCCTATTCAACCTTCAAGACTGCACTTTTCTCAACTAACCACACAAGAAATGAAATATCACAGAGTTGGGTAGAGTCTACAGAAAGTGGCCAAATCAATACTGTACTGCAGAGTAAAAGCAGAATCCACTCAAACTGGCTGAGTTGGTGCTGTCCCCTATAAGAGGGAAGGCAAGTAAATACAAAGAGGCTTTGCTTTCCTCAGTACTGTCAGAGCAATAGAAACATGGGAGTCTAGAGCCAGCAGAAAGCCATCTGGAGGTGTTTTGCAGCATGAATGATTGGTTTGGAATGGCCATTCTGGACATGAGTGTGGTGACTATCTTCTCTGTCTAGAACCCCTTTGATGATTTTCTGTCTCTGCTTACCTAAGACAGAAAATGGGATAATTGTAGGACTAAAAATGGAGTGTTAAACACAGAAACTTACTAGTGCAGGCAATATCAGAATGGACTATGAGTGTGCATTCAATCAGAAATCAGTTGTTAAACAGCCACGTACATCAGAGGGCTGGAGAGTTTAGGAAACAGTGACATCTTAGAGCTTTCTCAGAACAAAGGCTTAACTTGCCTGGTTCCATGGTCAGCCTGTGGCGGGGCCTGGTCTTTCCATCAGGGAACAGGATTGATTACCAGCTAATAGTCTTCTTTTGTGGATAGAGCAGTAATAGGAAACCTTGCTCATTGAAGGAGGCACATACAGTGGAATCATGGTATGATATACACTTGAGAAGGTGAGGCCATTTGAACCTGAAGAGAAGGATCGAGTTAGAGCACCAGGTATGGTGAGGGACTCAGGAAAGTCAGCTACAGTGGGCTTATTACAAGATGTGAGACAGAACTCCTAAGTGTGCCCCTTGACAGATGGCTGTGGTTCCTGTACATACTGTGGCAATATGGTTTCTATATACACTGTGGAGTGCTACTGAGCACTATCAAAATATAAAATCCTGCCATACAGAGTAGCATGGATAATTCCAGGAGGTCCTGTGTTAAGAGAAATAAGGCAGTTCCAGAAAGATAAATACTGAAGGATTCCCTTCACAAGCCATCCCACACCTTAAAGCCCTAGGTACAAGGAATCTAACGGAGTGAAAGGGAGTAGCAAGTAAGACAGGAAGAAGGTATTGTTCAGCCTTGAGAAACTTCATTGAACAGTTTCATGAAGCTCTGGAGGTCAGCCTGCGCTGACCCTGCAACTGTGCACTCAAAACATTTGTCACATTGGCCGTGCTTTCATTCTTTGCGTTGTTCCCACAACTACAAAAATGATGGCTTAGATTCAAACCCCAGACATACTACATCCTACCTGTGTAGACCATGGTATGTTTTCAGAGTACTGCACTTTATATTATGAGCTCAAAGTAGTAGCCATGACATTCAACGGAGATGTATGTTATATAAACTGTATAAAAAGTGCTTGCAGTTAACATTAGCTCTATAGCCTAGACCATCCTCAAACTCATGATCCTCTTGTCTCCATCTGTCCAGTGCTGAGATTTCAGGCATGTGTCAAGATGTCTTGATCAGTAGTAACTTTACTTCTTGAGTCTGTGCTGTTAAGACCAGTGTGATGCCCAGGTTCCCTGGACCACAAATGTTCTATTATGATGACATTGAGGCAGTATTTAGCCATGTTCATGGTCCCTAAGATGAGGTCCCTGTGAGAGGGAAAACAAGGAAATACAAAGAAGCCCACCTCACCATGGCAGGAGCAACTTAAACATGGGAGTCTATGAACTTCTCTGTCGACAAAGGTTTATCTTTTTATTACTGTTCTTGTCAGTAATTCTCTTTCCAGAAATTTGCCATTAATGCTTGACTAGCCTTCTCCCTGAACTTGAAATTATACAGTCAGAACCCACAGTGACTTATGACAAGTCAAAATGCTGAAAGACAAAGTGATTGTTGAATTTTCAGTCCCAAATAGGACATCAACACTGTCCACTCCAGGGCCCAGGAAACATTGCAGAAGAGAGGGTGAAAAGAAGATAAGAGCCAGAGGATGTTAGGACAGGGGAGTGCTGTGACTGTTCATGACTCATTCTCATAAACTCACAGGAGCTGTAGCTACCTATGTCAGAACAAGATCTATGCAGTCAACATTCTGACAATAGTGGGGAGGAGCTCAGGAGGCCCCACCCTTTCTTGAGGAACTATTATCACCAGATGGTTGTCATGGGAGGGGGAATCATTTTTTTGTCAATGATATATCCACTGATTAGTTTCTTTTATTCCAGTAAATAATTTTTCACCATGTATATACAAGCAACCCTAATGAAACCCAGTGGGCCATTAAAAATAGAAGACATGAAGATAGGAGGAATATTTGTGGGGATGAAGAGGTTCAGTGGGAGCAGAAGGGTGCAAAAGAAGGTAATGGAGGATGGACATTATCAAAATTATTATATATGTGCATGCATATTGTCAAAAGAAGAATTAAAAAGTCAAAAGTGAAGCTTGATAGTGGAATTTAAGATTGAAATATTTCATCCTCCAAAGTTCTCACAGGGTATATCATTTATCAACACCTCAGCTACTTCACTGTGATGACTGACATGTGGTTGTATTTTTTTAATTCATCATTTGTGATTCAGGACATCTGCAAGGAGATATTGTGCTCCTGAAATGTCCTGTGCCCTGAAAGTCTCGTGTTTAACTTTCCCTTTTTACCCTAGTAACGTCTGCCTCTCAAAGCCTTCCTGCATATACCTGCAAATGCCACCTCCCGTCACAATCTGTTGCTCTCTCAGTCAGTCCTCAGCTCAGACTGCCATAACCCCTTTATGTACACCTCTCCCATCATCATTTCAGCCCAGAAAATTCTAGTCACAACTGCCTTCCGGGGATCTAAATCAGGCTATGGTAATGTGACAGCTCGTTCAATAGCTTGTAACTCCCTAGCTGCTGGCCATCAGCTCCCATTCACAAATTCATAGTTCATAGGGAAACTTTAAATGATAGCTGAGATTAGGCAAAGATTCCAGTTTGGTCCAGATTCCTACTGGGATTTCCATTCTCCGTGGAGGAACCTGGGTAATTGTAAACAACAATTAAATGGTCCAAATGTTACTTAAAAGTTCAAGTCCCAGAGAAAGGCAGTCTGGCCAAATGGGGGGTGCAGTGGCTTTGAGACAGAATGAGGAATTCATAGATTTCAAGTTTCAAACTTACCTGCTAGACCACCATGGCAAGGCCACAGCTCTTCAGTCAGCATCTTGTGAAGATGGGTCACATATCTGAATATGCTGAAGGATTTGAACACAGCACCCAGGCCAGCAGCTGAGAACTTGCCATTAACACTTGATCATTATGCACATTTTCAGAATGATTGAAATTCAACACCTTTGCATTAAGTGGCTGTGCCACCTTTGGTCAGTCACAGCTAAATTAAACTTTTCTTTCCTGCTATAAAGTGAAGTTCAAGGCAAGATGACATACAGGTAAGTCTTTTCCACAGGCATTCCATAGTTGAGGTGATCTGTGTGACCTGAACCAAGGGGCAGATTCATTCATGTGGCCTTCTGTACCTCAGTCTTCTTGAAAATGTATTCAGAAGACATTATTCATATCTTCTTGATTGATGACCAACTAATATGAATCTTTGCCGTCTTTCTTTTCTTGTGTGGTGTATATGTATGTGCACATGTCTACATTACATCAGGTATCTTCCTCTATCACGTCCCCCTTTAGTTATGGAGTCAGAGTCTCTCCCTGAATCTGGAGTTCACCAATTCATCTACACTGTCTGGCTAACAATCCCCTGGAATCCTCCCATCACTGCCTCCCCAGTAATGGAATCATAGACACACAGACACCACTGTTTCTCTATATGGATAATGAGGATCTGAACTCAGACCCTCCAGCTCTCATTTTTGTTACATTTATATAAGTAAAAAGACAAGTTTATGTTACTCATGTCTTAAGATGGTATCAGCTTGAACTTTGCTCCCAATCTAGCCTAAGGAGACCCTCTGACCTGCCACTCTGGCACCAAGTCACGCGAGAGCTTCGTGACTGAAGTTCTACAAATTATCATCCAGGCTGGCTTGAGTTTTTGATGATGTAGCTGTCTTTGAGCTATCCCTGCTTCTGTAAGTGACCTCACCCTTATTCCTGTGAGTAACCCCAATACACTCATTAGTTTGCCAAGACAGACTTTTACTCTGTCATTGGTTTCCAATCTGAAGTGAAGAGATATTTGTGTGGCATCTCCCCAACAAAAATGGCACAAAGCACAGCAGCTGGGTGTGCTGAAGCACACATTAGGTCATTCTAAAATGAGAGCTTTTTTAAACTGTATTAGGAACAACATTCCTTTTGCCCACTGTTTCCTAAATTTGTTTTTCATTATTTAATGATTGTCTATGACTTCACTATTTCACATAAAAAGATGTCAGTTAGAGCAACACTGGTGAGCCTGAAGAATCAGGCCAAAGGACAGAAACCCTAACCCTCCTCTGCTGGGTAGCCTGCTGCCTGCTCTTCTCTGATGAGTGATAAGTAAGCAATATCTGAAATATCAAATTCTGTTCCCCTAAAAACATGCTCTCTTCATTTCAATCTTGACTCAGTAAGCTGTGGTTAGCTGAGTAGCCAGCTCACAGTATATAAACACTGTGGAATTCAGAGCCAGATGAGAGGGGATATCATGACCTCACCACCATGTTCTAGTCAGTTCCAGCTCATGACAACAACAGAGGAAGAGCTAGAGGTCCCAGAGCAAGAATATAAAACAAGAAATTGCCTTTCCTTCCTCTGTTGTTATGTGCCTTATAAGCGTTAGGCCTGCTAAGCTGCTAAGCTAAGCCCCAGACATAGCAATTGCTTTTGCAGATGTAGCCTTTATTTTCATATAAATTCATATGTTGGGAGTGCATACCTTCCAGAACAAACTCAGCTATCTCATATATCATGCTTGCAGATAAACTGGTTGCTATGGTTTGAATGTGAGTTGTCCCCCATCGGCTCATATGTTTGAATCCTTAGCTCGTGTCAGTGTTTGGGAAGGTCATGGCACTTTTGGGAGGTAGATCCTTGCTTGAGGAAAGGATGTCACAGGGAGTAGGCCCTGAGGTCGGTTAATCCCACCCTGCTTCCACTAGGAGTTTGCTCTTGGAGTTAGCAGAGGGAGCTCTCTAAATTTTCATAATGTCTACAGTGACCTAAGCTGCCCACAGCTTCTACTGCCTGCCATGCCTTTTCTGCCATAATGGGATATCTCTTCTCTGGAACCAGGAACCTAATAAATCTCCTTTTCTTACCCTTAAATTACTTGACTTTGAGTGATGTTTCAGAGCAGCAGAAAGAGAAACTGCTGCTCTGGTCTACCTGTTTGGAATGAGGCCATGTGTTTGTACTACTAGAAGATGTGTCTTTAATATCTGTAACAGTTGAAGTGCATTCAGCATCACCTGTGGCTGAAAGTCAAGAACACTTGTTGGTGAATACAAGTTACTCAAGAAAACCTGGATTTAATGGATAATCCTCAGTGTCAACTTGATTTGACTTAGAATCACAATAAAAGTACATCTGTGGCGTGTATGTATGAGCATGTTTCCAGAAAGGTTTAATTAAGCAGGGAAAATTCACCTGACTGTGAGAAAACACCACCTCAATCCAGAATCCTGGAGTAAATAAAGGAGAAAGAAAGCTAAGTACCAACATTTATCGCTCTGTTTCCTAACAGCAAATGCAATGTGATCAGGTGTCTCATGTTCCTGCTCTTGTGTCTTCCCTGTCGTAATTGATTGTACACTCAAATCATCAGTTTTCCCCCCTTAATTTATTTTTGCTAGGCATTAGGTCACAGCAACAAAAAAGGAATGAGTAAATAAGCCCTCAAGAAACCATTCAGATAAGAACTGAAGTTCAATGTAAGCTCATGCTGACAGATACATTTTTAGACTGTTGCAAAAGTACTGTCTTGTTGGGTCAGCCCAGAAAAGATGGCACTGGGAGGAAGTGAGCAGGACGTAAATAAGCACATGGGACCTAAGATGGCGCTGGGAGCTAGTGTGCTGGGCGTAACCCTGTTTGCATCACAGGGAGCCCTGATTGGTTCAAAGGAGTTCCGCACACGTGAACTCTGCATGTCTCCCATATAGATGAATGCTGAGCCTGGCCCGTGTAGCCTGCTTGCTATGCGGACCATTAATATGGTTGGCTGCCCATTTCGGGCCTTGCGGCTTCTTGTCTTTATAAACTGCTGCACCGCCTACAATAAACGAGTTCATGCTTCGACTTAACTCCCTGCGGTGCCTGATTGTCTCCTGGGACCTGGGAGGCGCAGGGGCAGGCAGCAGGCTCACCTCTCTCCTTTCCAATGGCCAGGAGCCGACCCCTGCACTGTCTCTCAGAACGTTAATAGATATTTAAATGAGATGTCTTTCCCAGGTCTGAAACTGTACTGAATTTGAGAATTGATGCTTCCTGTAAATGAATATTTATCCTTGCTGCAGATGGACTCTAGGTTGACCTCAAACTCGAATGACAGTCAAGAATGATTTTGAACTCATCCTCCTGCTCCTCCTGCTGCTCTACTGGAATTACAGTGTTCCAGGTACTCCTCTGTTGCCATCATAAAGTGCTCTGACCCAAGTAACTTAAGGGAGAAAGGGCATATTATGTCCCCTTATTGTTCCAGAGGAGAGATAGCACATTTCCTAAAAAGTGCCACTAGCTAGGAACCAAGTATTCAAACATATGAGTCAGCGATAGATAATCCATATTCAAACCATGGCAACCCCCATGTCCAAATCAGGTGATGAACTCAGGTCTTTGTCCATGCCTTGCAAACACTCTTTCAGATGAGAGACGCCCCAGCCCCACATCTTGGCTTCTTATTGAGATACAGTTAAATATTTGAGATGCAGTTAAAATATTGACCTAGCGAAGCCACATCCCACCCCCCCCCAGCACTAACAGGACAGGGAGAGCAAGCTCAAATTTCATGGGAGTTAGGTCAGTCTCACTATGATCCACTCCACCCTGACCAATGCTGCAGTCCATCTTCAGGATGTGAGCTCAGCACTTGTTCTGATAAATAAATGAATCAATGCTCAGAAAACCAAAACCGTCACTCTCTCTTTCCTGCCAAATTCCTATGGAAACAAACAAACAAAAAAGTATAAAGAGAAAGAAAACAGAGAATACTTTGGGTCAACTATGTGACTGGCTTGACCAAGACTATCCCACATTTTGCCAGCCGGTCTCACCTGCTCTGCTGCCTGACACAGCTATTTTAGGGACACAGGCCAATGCTGACTCAGGGGAATGCATAGAGAGCGTCTCCTGTTAAGCAGTGTTTGCTACGGAAGTTATTTCCTAAGCCCGTCCAGCTGTTTCCCCCAAGAAGACCTTTAGGAATAAGGACAGGAAAAGCTGAAGACAGCTAGCTCCACACAATCCCTCCCAGCTCCAGCTCAAGGAAAACACCTCCAAGACCTTACCCTGCTCCTCAGAGGACCAGCTGCATCTCCTGAAGGAAGGAGGTTCATGTCTTCTGGCCATTGCAAGCCCTCGATAATTAATTTTCTCATTCTAACAGAATTTGCATTAAGTCCAGGGTGTTTGGGTTTAAGGAGCTAACACATAAATCTGGCAGGCACTAGCTTGCAGTTAGGAATGCAAGACTCCTGGGAAAACATCTGGCCTCATCTGAACAAATGCCTGAATTCATTTTGCTCTCATCTAAAGCCTCACTGAGTAGCCAACCAAATGAGGTGTATACTGTAAACACATTATTTTAAAATAGCAATAGACTGGCAGATGACTTTTAAAGAAGCCATGAATAGAAACTTTCCCATATGACCAGGAATTAAGAGTTTTAAAGGATCCTGATATTCTAATATTATTATTATTTTATTTTTGAGTGCTACCCATCAACACAAACAGATTGTTGTTCAAATACATTTGGAACACTGCTATTATGTATGACTCTCACTGTGTTCACACCAAAGTTCGCCAGCTCCATACACTATAGTTTTCTAACTCTGTCTCACATTCTAGTACTCAAACTTCGTACTATAGTATTCCAACTTTTTGCTACACTTCAATTATTTAACCCTACCATACACTCTAACTTTATTTTATATGCTAGAATTCTAACTTACTACACTCTTGTCCTCTAATTCTATCCTACACTCTAGCTCTCTAACTTTACACTATACCAAAGTTCTCTAACCTTGCCCTACATTATGGTACTATAATTTAGTACTAAAGTCCTCTAATTCCAGTCTATACACTAGCACTCTTGGTCCTCAAACTTGAGTCCCCGAACTCTGTCCTGTGCTCTAGCTCTCTAACTGTCCTCACATTGCAGTCCTCTAGCTCTGTCCTACATTCCAGTACCTTAACTCTGCCCCACATTCTGATACCTTAACTCTATCCTATACTCTGGTACTTTTTGTCCTCACACTGTACAGCTCTAATTTTATCTTCTGCACTATAGTTCTCCAACTTTACCCTTGCACCATAGTCCACTAATTTCATTTTTACATGGTAATTAAGATCCCCAGATCCCACATAAGATGGATTCAGATGTGATGGCATACCTGTAATTCCAAACTTTGAAGGCAGAGCTTTGGAATCGCTAGAGCAAGTTGGGCAGTCAGTCTAACCCTCTTGCAATGTCCTGGTTTTGACTGAGAGACCCAGCCTCGAGGAGTAAGTGGAAGGGTAATCCAGGTTGATTCCTGTATCAACCTCAGCACAAGCAAGCACATACACTGAGGTACAAATGCACTTACTAAATTGTGAGTAAGCAAATGCATATGCACACATACCCTCACACACATACACATGGAAATGGAAAAAGAATAATGCAGAAACATGAGCCTTCAACAGAATGATATTTAAAGAAATTTATTCCAGATTTATAGTATTTTTAGCTAAAATAGTATCACAAATTGGAGAGAAAAAACAGAAATACAAAAACAACACATGCTCAGCTGGTTTCAAGTTAGTATGAAGGTGAAGCTGATTTTCATAGGTTAGCATGAGTATGGCAATCACTGCAAAAACAACCCCAAGAGTATAATGAAATTAAGATACAACATTAGAAAGTATTCATTTTAAAAAGAGAGGAGTACGGGCTGGAGAGATGGCTCAGGGGTCGAGACTCTGCCTCAAAAGCTAAAGTACCTGAGTTCAGATCCCAGGTCCCTTCTAAAAATGCCAGGCAGAAATGGCAGTGGCCTGCACTTCAGGTCCTGGTGGGTGGAGCTTGGGAAATTCC
Organism: Typhlomys cinereus; assembly: GCA_023101885.1. Lineage (NCBI taxonomy): Eukaryota > Metazoa > Chordata > Mammalia > Rodentia > Platacanthomyidae > Typhlomys > Typhlomys cinereus. The sequence continues at coordinate 6,576,715 of JALPQD010000015.1, forward strand.
CAGAGCAAAACAAAAAGGAGGTAGGAGCAATCCAGAATGGTTCCCAAAGTCACCCTTGGGCTTCCACAGGGACACACAGTGCCCTCTGATACACACACACACACACACACACACACACATAAGCAAAAATACAAATAATATTTAAATAAATAGGAATAGAAAGAAAAAAAGGAGAGGCACAAAAATAGAAAATGTAAATAGATGAAGCAATTCAATAAGAAGATACAGATTGTCCAATGACTGAAAAACAAATGTAAAATCCATGTATTTATTGATGGGGAATGAAAGTCAATGGCAAGGAATAAAAAAATAAATAAAGAGGTGGTGACTATGCAAGCATCAGACAGTAGTAGATTTATGATTTGCAGATAAAAAAATGTTAGCAGAATAAAAACCACAACATAATGTGAAACAAAAGTGGATGAAGGGAGAAATGTGTGATTGAATAGTCATCAGTGAAGACCTTAGTATTCGTCTCATCCTAATGTATGACAATACACAGAGATCAAGAAGGAAGCAGATGGGCTGCTCGGGGATTAAAGCCTTGGTCTCACAAGCTAAAGGAACTGAGTTTGGATCCTCAGATCTCACACAAAAAAGCAGTAACCTGAAATTTTGGCCCTGGGAAGAGGAGCCTAGGAAAGCAAAGCAATAAGCAGGGTAGAGCAATTCAGGATGATGTCACACTTGGGCCTCCATGGGCACACGGGCACATGGGCGCACACAATTAACATTCACAGAAAAAAAAGAAGCAAAAGCCTGTCAACATAGGAAACAACCAGATGAGAAACCTAGAATGGACAGGATGCAGACACCACTTGACAATAGCACAGAACCTGAAAAGTGCACCTACCAGGAGAGTCTATGTGCTAGGCTTTAACTCCTTGGGGATTGGACACATGATTCCATTGATACAGTGCTTGCCTAACATACCCAAAGCTCTGGGTTTGATCCCCAGCAGCTCATAAACCAAGTGTGATTTAGAGGTGTATACCTCTAATCCCAGCACTCTGGAGGCAAAGGGAAGAGGATCAGAAGTTTGAAGTCATCCTTGGCTACATTGTGAGTTCTAGGTCAACCTACATGAAATACTGCAAAAAAAAATTAAAAAGATAGATAAAAACAGATGTGGGATTTCAAATCAATAATATATGTTAGGAAAAGAACATGCTAACCTGAAGACAAACAATAAAGGTTAGAACTGATGAATGCTTCACCCAGATATTGGACAGCCACACATGGACTCTGATGAATCAATGCAACGTGCCACAGCATAGGGAAACTTTGAAGCACTGCTCCCAGTAAAAGAAGACATTTTGTGTTCTGTAATATGAAAACATAAATGTAAAAATGTAATCCTGTCGACATGAAATTTCCAGAATGCACAAGTTTAGATAAAGGTAATAAAAGAGGTTATGGATTCCCAGGATTTTGGAGGGTGAGAGGAAAGGAAGCTAAACCTAAGAGCTACGGGAGTCTTTCTAAAGGAATCAGTATTTTCATAACTTATCAATGGTGATGTTTGCTAACTTCCATGAACATAACAGTGAATCATACTTTTCAAACAAGTAAATGATGCTATATGTACATGATATCTCAATTAAACTATAAGCTTGCATAAAGCTTAACATATTTGTCTTTTCTGATTTAAGTTATGTGATTCTTTAATAATAACAATAGGACAATTCTTTTAAATACCTTTAAAATAAATAACATATAATTAAAATAGAAGAACCAAAACAATAGTGGCTTATAAGAACATAAGGAAAGGCTGGGCTAATAATACCTTCACAGTCAAAGCGCTTGCTGTGAAAACAAAGATTCCCAGACCCCATGTAAAGTGTCAGGTGTGTGTGCTGGCCATTTGTAAACCCATCCTGTGAAGACAGAAGTTAGAAGTTATCCAGATCATATAGGATAACCTAACTAACCTTACCAGTAATCTCTGGGTTTGATTAGAGACCTGTCTGAAAAAAGAATAAAATGGAAGGGTGCTGGAGGATGATTCCTAGTATCAGCCTCGGGCATACACACATACACATGAAAATGAAAAAAGAAAAGATTTTAAGTAATATAAAACTGAATAAAATGGTTTCATAATACCCTGGTGCGTTTGGGTAGAGTAGGGTGCGTGAAGTAGGGGGCAGAGAAATACATCTGTATTGGAGTGTAGCTCAGGGGTAGAGCCCTTACCTAGCTTGTTGTAACACTGCAACAATGAAATAAAGAGACAGAGATCTAACTTGAATAGGGTCATTTTCATACAGTGATGTCAAAAATGATCACTGAAAACGGCCCATCAGATGCCACTGGGCTGTGGGATTGCCCTTTTCCCCGACAGTCATTCATGTCCCTCTGTTTGATCTACTAGCAGCTTTGTGCCACTTCCTTAGAACCCCTGGTCTGTTCTTTCATTTGGGGCTCTTAAATCAGTTTTTTCAAACTTTAGTTCATCACTACTGACTTCCACTGACTTTGTTAAGAAAACAGAAAAAGGAAATTAATTATCTTACCCTGCCACCTCTTTCGTTCTCTCTTTGTAATGGCTAAAGACTCCCATGTTGAATTTTTCCAGTGACTTTTTCTTCCCCCTCGGAGTACTGTGCATGCATATTTCCACTTTTCTTTTGCTTCCTCATATGCTATTTTCCAAAATACAACACTGAAATATTAACATTTATAATAATATAATTTTATTGTATAGCTGTTAAGTAACTATATTTAGCCATGATGTTTTAAAATTCTATTATGTGGCTGATGAGATAGCTCAGTGGGTTAGGTACCTGTGTGCAAGTCTGGTTACCTGAGTTCAATTCCCAGAAACCCACATGGTGGAAGGAGAGAACTGACTTTTCAAATTCTCTTAGAGTAAAAATGAAACTGAGAAACTGAAGATATAGCTTAATTGGTAGAGTACTCACCTAATATGCATGAACTCCTAAGCCCCGACCACAGTATGGCATAAACCAGGTGTGGTGGTACACATCTACAATCCCAGCACTCTGGAGGTGGAGGCCAGAGAAGTTCAAGCTTGTCCTGAGATAAAGAGTGCTGAGATAAAGAATCCAAAGCCTGCAGTGATTAGAGGGAAAAATTAAACCAAGTGAGAAGTCCAGGAGTCAAATCGCTCAGTTCACAAGGATGGTTTCTTTATGGAACAGGAAGAACTCCTCTTGATTCAGCCTGAAGATCTCTACATGAAGACTAGTTGGCTACAAGGTAGACTTCACCACCCTTTAGATACATACAAAGATTACCAGCCAGAAACCCTCATGAAAGGTCTCCGGACCCCCGGAGAATTCCAGCTCGAAAAGGCACACGTGGTGCTTCCTGCTTTACTGCTGTCATGTATAAAGGCAAACAAGTGCCATCATCATTATTGTTGGGATTGTTTTTATCACTCCATTTGGAGAAATGGTCTCATGTAGTGCAGGCTGACCTGAAATTTGCTATGTAGCCAAGGATGATCCTGAATACTTGATCCTCCTGTCCACCTTCCAGTTGCTGAGATGGCAGGCATGCCCCAGCACATCCTGTTTACGCAGTGCTGGGCCTCTTGCATGTTAGGCTGGCCTCTCTCCTGAGCTGCATCCTTAACTTTACCAATGGCATGATTGAACATGAATCTAAAAAGCATCATTCTAAAATTGTGACAAACCAATGGGCTATCATTTTGTAGCTAACAGTACAATAGAAAACATCAAAATTCTAAGAAACAAATTGAACAAAAAGCAATCCAATGCAGATGTTTTCCATAAAGGAGTTACACAGAAAGCTGTGAGAAATATTAAAGTGACAAGTGCAAGGTGCTGAGATACTCAGGGCAGTAGAGAGGGCAGGAGAGGAGAGTCGGCCGTCAGAGCATCAGCCACGGGGCAGGGCCACACTGTCCCTAATGGACACGGGACACAGACACTGCAGGGACCATGACCGAGTGTGGAAATTCTCTCAGATCTTCCAAACATCTCCTGTTGGCCTAACCTAAGAGAATGCTTCCAACCAGAAGCCCACAGAATGAGACTCCAATGATCAGGAGAGAATAAGCTAGACACCGAAGAAAATGCTCAGATGGTAAGTGCCTGCCAATGCTCAGCTCACGTTGTCCCTTATATTCAGTCCAATACTCCAGCCCATGGAATGGTGCCACCCATATATAAAGTGTGTCTTTCCGCCTCAATTAACCCAATCTGGAAGCTCCTTAACAGATATGCCCAGAGATTTGCATCCTATATAAGTCTAAATTCTATCAAGTTGATAATCAAAATTACCTATTATGATGGCTAACCACAGGGAGCGAGAACCTAGAGGAGGCTTACCTATAAGTTCTGCCATCAGAGAAACCCAACTACTTTCAAGACGAGGCTTAGAGACAGGTGTGGGAAGGCATATTCAGATTCCCCCCTTCAGCCTCTTCTCTGGATGATGCCTCCTTCTGTCCACTTCTCACTCTCTGTCAGTGAAAAAGAGCTGTGATCACAGCGCTCAGCCTGTCTGGCATGCAGTAGCTCAGAAAAACGCCTTGCAGAAAAGGAGGCAAAGTGTGTAATGGAAAATAACCATCCTCTCCACAGTAACTTATTAAAGCTACTTAACAAATGAAGGTCATCAGAATGGAATCCTTCTCAAGGAGATTTTACTGAGCACCAAAAGATCTTGCTGGCTATGCTACAAATACCCCCAATCACTCTGGAAAAACAGCATTGCCCCTTCCATTTTAAGATTAATAAATAGCACCAATGTAGAAATGCAGAGAGACAATTGGTTTGTGTGATAGTCTCTGTGTTAGATTCAGATGTCTCCATCTTCATTTTATATTACTGGTCACTTCTATTTCTCGGGAATAAGTCCACTTAATTCCAACATCTAAAATAAGGCATGTCATTTTGAGAGTGGATGGTTATTTATGGAAATTACTTCAAGTATAAACTGAATAATGTGATAGTGTGATTTGGCATGAAAGCCCAGTGCCTGGGGATCCCTCCTCCAGCTCGGAGAAGGTGCAGGCTTCCATCTTACTCTGCTTTTCATTGCACCTGCCTTTGTCACAAGCAAAGTGATCAATTGCAACATGTCCCTGTGGTCAAGTGTGTAGTTGAGCTAAATTGGATATTTTAACTGCTTTCCTACTTGAAATCATTAGTAGCAAAATTAACTACACCATCTTCCTCAGCACACACCACATTATTAAATTGTAATAATAAGAAAACCCACATTGCAAATGAAAATTTCCCCAAGTAAAGTTTGATTGAAAGTCGGCCTTCTTGGGGACACACTCCTGTTTAGTATTCAGACACAATGGCCATAGTGCCGTTTCTCGACTGGTAGATTTACATCTTATCACATTAGCTCTTCCTTTGATATTATTTTGAAGCAAGCTATTTACACAGCTGTAATTGTAATGACTCTGGAGACTTAAAGTTTCTTAATCTTTTCATTAGCATTGCAACATCTAGGACTGAAAGTGAACCATAGTTTACATTTTAAACATTTACTTAGATCTTTTATGATTAGTATTTTTGTAATCTTGTGTGCCTTCAGAGAAAAAAATTCTGAAGTAATAATTTAAGTCTCTTTACAGCCAGATGTGATAACACATGATTGTGATTGTAGCATGTAGAGGTGCAGGCAACAGGATCAGTAGTTCAAGATTATCTTGAGCTATATAGTGAGTTGGAGGGTAGGCGGGTTACATGAGACCCTGTCTTTAAAAATTCAAAATTAAAAAAAAAAAACAAGAAAATACCCATCTAGTTTTAAAAAGCAATAAATCATGATAAATGCTTTCTACTTCAAGACAGGACCCCTGGCTACCTTTCCAAGTCTCTGTAATCTCATCCTTCGTGCATGTCAAGGTTCCACGTAGCACTCCTCTGAGTGTGTACAGAAACTGGAAAAGCAGCTTGTATGGCCTCAGATGATGACCAGAAAGCTGAAGAATCTCTGTAAAATAGTGAGAAGTCATCTCAGTCCCAGAATACTAGTCTTGAACAAGCAGCCCAAGACCTACCCATAACACAGAAAATACTGCCTTTTTTCTTCACCCCAGACAGAGCACAGATGCCAAAAGTCAGGGTTCCACCTAAACCACTTGATGAGAACAGGAGATTGAAACTAATCAGTAGTTAAAGTTTGTTGGGAACTGGCAATGTCCTTGGAAGGAGCCAGAGGCCAGCATAAAAGCGGCTCTGTTTCTGCTGTGGTTTCTTGCTACCTTTCTTCTCCTTTTGCACAAACCAGATTAGTACCACTGCCTGGAAGTTCTAGGGAAGAATTGCAACTGACAGGTAACACACTCTCTCCATTTTTGGCTCAATTTAGCTTCTGTCATAAATCTTAATTAAAAGTCCCTAAACTAACAACTCCAGTGGCAACCCTTTTCTTGGATCACACTCGGCTTCTCTCCTCTTAAATTCTTACCCATGTACCCATAATAAAGTCCTTCCTAAAAATGTACTGTCTCTGTTTTTCTTGAAACTGATTATGTGAGTTCACAAGGCAAAGGATACAGAAACCACTGACTTAGGGTGCCTCTAATGGTCATTGATCTTTAAGGATACTAGCACCCCACATTGTACTCATTGGAGGCAAAAGCTATTTTGACTGTCGAAGACCCCGTGTTTTTCTCCCATCCCTATCATTGACATGAGGTTTAGGTTCAATTAGAGGGCAAGAGATATGGATAGCTAAGCAGTCCTGGTCAAGGATTGGTCCCACCATCACTGACCTCTCATTGTCTTAGCTCCAGTCTTTCCTGAAAGATGATCAGAAGTTATCAGAACATGTGATATCTTCCAAGGAGACAAGCCCCTCCTCTAGAGGAACCAGACTTCAATCTGCTCCTTCTCTTAGCATGAGATTCCTGGTAAAATCCAGTCCCTTGGAACCATTGTCTCCATGGACTAACACTCAAACAGAGGGGTATAGTATCTCTTTGGAATAGCTTTGCTCCTAACAGGATGATTACACCTCTAGTGAAGGTGTAATAGTGAAGTGTCATAGCATCCCCTACTTGTCAAGTACCTCTTCCTCCTCCTCACTGAGAGACAGCTGGAGCTGTCTGCACAGAGTCCTTTCATACCTGCTGAGAGAAGCACACCTGACAAGACCAGGAAGCCCCTCTGCAGGCTCCATGTGGAACCAGTGTTTTCAGGGCAAAAGTCTAGACTCTAGGAGCTCCTCCCATCCTCGCAGTCCAGTGAAATGTGATTCATTTAATGTGGCCACACTGGGAACTTAACAGGAGCAATTTGTTCTCCTAAAGGTATTGCTTCTGAGCTGGGGATATATAGCTCAGTAGATGGGATGCTTTCCTGGCCCTGGGTCCAGCCTCCCATACAGCATACAATAGGGGCGTTGGTGCACAGCGGAATCCCAGAACTTGGAAGGTGGATGCTAGAGATCAGAATTTCAAATTCATCCTCAGCTACATAATGAGTTGGGGCCAATCTGGGATACATGAGACCCTGTCTTAAAATGAAATAAATGGAAAATAGATAATAGCTGCTTCTTCAGCCTCTTTTTCACATTGTCTTCATTTGCCTACCTGTGTGGTGAGTGCCCCGACTTTCTTCTTTGAACTGCACATGTTCATATCCAGGTTCAAGCTCAAATCCAGCTGTCCTGGTGGCATTTGTGCTCAGGTGTTTTTCATAACAGGTACAAAGCCGAGCTCCTGGCCACTTTAACACTTTAATGCCTTGTACTGTGCCCCAGGCATCCTTGCATCAGTGATGAAGCTCGAACCTCAAGTCTGGAGATTGTTCTTGAATCCTCTCTCTTCTAAGCTCCAATGCAATAAATCAATGCCTTCCAATACTTCTAGATTCTGACCACTTACTAAAGGTGTTAGACAGCTCTGAGAGGAACTGACCAATAGGTGCAATAGGAGCGAAAGGTAGTAGGAGCCGACAAGCTGAATCAGCTTCAGCTTGTTTCCTGGTCTCCCTCTCCAGAGCAGCAAGCCCAGAGTGCTCTTCACCTTTCCCCTAGTGATCTTTCCAACTTTGGAGGCACTTAAAGCCCTGGGGTATACTCTTGCATCTTATACATCTACTTAGAACTCCCTGAATTTTTGAATAAAATGTACTTCTGAGAAAAAGCATACCTTTGCCAAGAAGGACCCAACTTGGGGGAGGCACAGGGCAATGGGACAAGGGAAGCATAACTCCCTCGCCTGCCAGGGCCAGAGGTCAGGGCTGAGCCCATTACTGCTGTTAAGTGTTCTTTCTCTGAAAAGTGTATTTGTGCTTCCTTGTTCATTCTAATTAAACTCTTGCCTGCTTGGTCCACTACTGTGTCCAGTCTGAATTCTTCTCTTTTGGAAGCACAAGGGTCCAGAGAGACTGTGGCTGGGGTGAAATCAGAGGAAACTGGAAAGCTCCTCATACTACTGGCAGTGCCTCCACCATGGTTCGTTCTGTTCCCCTCCGTGGAGGTCATCACAGTTGCCTTCTAGCTGGCCACCCTTGAACTGACTCTGCCTCCATTGGTGTGATTCTCAGCTACAGTGGTCCTCTTGAGTGATCCTTTGCCCAACGACATCTTTGCTTTGCTACAACCCTTCCAATGGCTCTCTGTGTCCCTCTGGTCAAAACCCAACTCCTAGGAGACCCCACATACTGGCTACTCATCATTTCCTTGACTTTGCCTCCCGAATCTTTTCCTCAGTCACACCAGCGAAGCCTCAGCCACATCCTTGCTATTCCTGGAACATTCCAGACATATTTTAGCCTCTGTGTCATGACAGCCACTGTTCCCGCAGAGCCTGATCCCTTCCTGGCTCATTCTTCACTGGCTGTGAGGGCCTGGGCAAAAGTCATGACCTCTGCATAACCTAGCCCACCCTTCTCTGTCCCTGAGAGCCATAGCCTCATATCCCCAGTACTGTGGATTCTCTTACCCTGCTCTGCTTTTCTGTAGTATTGATTCCCTATAACAATATGCATGTGCTTAGTATGCTTATCATTCATGTCTCTCTGTAAGCAGGAATTGCTGCCTACTTTTTAATCACTTGTCCCCAAGTGCCTAGAGCATTACAAAGCTGAACCTTTCATACATTCATCATAGGCAAGTAGTGTTGGGCTAGGGTTATAGCTCTGTGAAAAAAAAAAAAACTGCTTGCCTAGAAGGTATTTAGTCCTTGGGTTTGATCTCAGTACTGCATAAACCTGGAAAAAGTCATCACTTAGAGATTCAAACTAGGATTCCATAGCTATTATTTTAAATACCAAGAAATATCAGACTGTTCCGAGAGAGTCCTGGAATAGAATGTATCTACGAATGTCTAGACTTAATACATATTATAAAGCCGTGAAAATAATTGGTAATGTAAGTATGCTTATGGAAAATATGATTTCCAATGGCCTTTCTGACATTTAACACATCAAACATCTCTAATGATTTTGGGCTCCCCGGAATCTATAATTTTTTGTCCATTTGGATGAAAGAGCTATGAATCACCATAAGGTATTAGGAACTCAAAAAGCAAAACAAAAAATATAATGCATTCGAAAACAAATGTACAATATCATGTTTATGTGTTCAGGTACAAGAAAATTAATTAACCATTGCTAACAAATCAGAGAGAATAATTTAAAACAAGGTATCTAGATTTAATGAAGGGAATGTGATTTGTGACAGTCACATGTGAGAACTGTGACAGAACTATAAAAGAACATACAGCTTTATAGACAGAAACCTGGACAGACATCAAGAGTCTCTACAGGGTCTTTTCCTCAGTCCTGGGCAATCCTTGTCTTATTCATCTGTGACAAAGATGAATAATGGATAACTATGGATCCTAGGATTTTGCTTTTGTGGGTAGTATATGTCATTTTCCAAATAGTAAAGGAGTTTCTGAGACATCCTATTCTCTAAAAGAGTTTATTTGAAATTATTCAGAAATAATATTTCTGAGTATAGACTTTAGGTATAGGTAGATAGAGATATATGATTATGAATGGAGATATATGTTATTATATGTAATAAATGTGTGTGCATATATATATATTCTGAAAATAACCTTTAAACCTGGTTTATGACATGACTGAGATCAAAACAGGGCTTCTTGCATGCTAAGCAAGCACTCTATCAATGAGTCGCACTCCTAGCCCTCAGAATATATATGGTTGTGTGACACAGATTGACACCACTATAGAATCAGTACAGGTAAAAGAAAATATATAGAAAACTGTGGGAAAATGAAATGAGTTAAATTCCCACACCAAGGAATTTTTCTTTTAGACCATTACACTAGTTTAAGGAAACTACACAATACAACTTGTCCAATTCTTATTTGGTAAACACACTTTTTTGCTATAAATATAATGCTTTTTATATTTTGATTATAAATATGCTTTGAAACTCATAACAGACATATTAAATATCACGTGAACTTCACTTGAACTATGTGTTCTAGGATTGCAGCTATTGTACTGAACAAAGCATACATCATGTATCATGTTTAACAAATTATTTAGCAGGTATGGGAGCACACATTTGTAATCCTGGTGTTCAGGACACTGGAGAATGTCAAGTATGAGATCAACCTGTGCTGCACAGTGAGACACTCTTTTAAAAATGAATACATAAATTTTTTTAACTTTATAATATATATTTATTTTATTTTTAAAACATAACTGCATTTCATAGTTAATTCAATTCAGCTTAAACTTATTTATTTAATCATTGGAATAATGTCATTCTTAAATTGGTAAGTCATACATTTTGTTTGTTTCCACCTACAAAAAGGGCTGAAGCTCTCTTGGTAAAATACTCATGTAGCATACATAAATCCCTGGGTTCCATGCCAGCACAGCATAAACCAAGTAATGATACACAACTGTAATCAAAACCTTCAGAGGGTAGAAATAGGAGAATCACAAATATAATGTCAACTGTATAGTAAGGTTGAAGCTAGCCTGAGCTACATGAGACTATCCCACACATGTCAAATAAAATCAACAACACAAAAGAGACATGATTATATATGCACTGTGACACATGTTCCCCAACTACATATTGATTTGGAGAAAACTCATTGTTGTCAGATGTAGTTCAGTTGATATGGAAAAGCACATGTTAATAGGTTATTTTTGAAGGCAAAGATGTTGGGCATGGTGACCTTGTGGCAACCTCCAACTTCTCTGGAGATGGTTTTAGGCAGACAAACAAAGCATCAATCCAAGCCTTCTTTCTACTTGTTAGATGTTTTTCGGTGCTGTACCCCTTGTCTGAACCTATATACAGGAGAGATGAGCCTTTGAACCTTTGCTATATCTGACTGGAAAACAAGTCTTATATCAGAACCAGAGGCCACTGTTTCCCCATCAGATCCTTTCCCTGTCTTTCCAGGCAGAGACAGTTACCAGGAGGACTTTTCCTGTTCTGCCTTGTTTTAAGACTTTCTTTCGATGTACTCAGCACTTTTCCATCTTTAGCTTATCCGCAGTATTGCTGATCCCTTGAGATTTCTTTTCAAAAGGCAGTGTAGATTTATTTTCAGTTATTCTCTTATTATTGTTCCATTATGAATGCACCGAATTTATGATAGTTTCAGTCCTTAATCCCTAGTCCCATCTTTCCTCTTTTCTCCCCTTCCAATACTTATTTCCTGTCAGTCTCCCCTTTTTTGTGAGTGGTCCTCTGGGTTTCATTTGGGTTACCTTTGATGGCATGTGCCTGAGCACTTTCCAGATCATGAATTGTATACCACTGGATATATTTATATACAACCCCATTAGGGTTGACCTTCGTCAGTCTCTCAGGAGGGTGTGGGGCCACTTAGGTTCTCTGCCCTTTCCTGGTAAAATGTTGATGGGACCAATGTCATGCAGGTCTTATGGAAATAAATACAGCTGCTACCTGTTCATGGATGTGATAGGCCTTTCATTCCCAGAAGACAATGTCTGGCCTCGCTCTTTCTGCCCTTTGGACTCTCACAATCTTACTGCTCTCTCTTCTGCAGTGTTCCCTGAGCCTTGGGGTGGGTGAATGGTTTGATTATCCTGTTTAGAGCTGAACCTATTGGGCCATATACATTTAAATCAGTTCTTTCAGTATACTCATCAAAAAACAGCAAGACAACACATATCATAGTTCCCACCATGACGTTGCCTATAATTCTAAATGGCTATCATTATTCTGCTTGGATCCCTACATACAGCATATCTCCCCTAAGGTCAAAGCAAAAGTGACTGTAATTTATCTTACAGAGGATGGTATGTTCAGTTACACTCATCTTTTGGAGACAGTGTATCTTATAGCTGGTCTCATATAGCTGCCATGTAGCCAAGAATGGCGTGTATCTTCTCATCTGCATGCCTTTATGTCCAAGTGCTGGACTACAGTACTATACTACCATGTCTGGTTTATGCAGCTCTTCACAACTTGATATGCATTATAAGAGTACTCTATCCACTGAACCACATACCCAGTCTTAATTTTGCTCTGTCTTTGGCTTTTGGCTTTTGGTTTTGTCTTTGAGACATGATCTTTTGTAGTTTAGGATAACCTTAAATTCCCAATCTTGCTGCTTCTGCCTTCTAAACTGTTGAGGTTACAGGTCTGCACTTCTGTAACTATGTGACTTGTTGCCTGATTTCTGAGGCTCTAAACTCCTTGGTGTGGGTTCCCTGTGAATACAGAGTGAATCATGCGGCGGTAGTCATATCTAGCCTTAACTAATGATGGCACACTCTTCCCTTCAAAGTCATCATCTGAGAATTGTTAGGACGTGGCAGTTAAAGTTTGTCATGAATGTGTGTCTATCTTCACTACCTGCCTCATCCCCCCCCCACAAGCTTATGTGTTCGCATCCTTAACTAGTGTTAATGTTTGAGAAAGTTGTGGCGACTTTGGGAGGTGGAAACTTCCTGAAGGAAGGCACATGAGAGGCACCAGTTCTTCAGGTTTGGTAGTCTGGCCCTGCCTCCTCTCAGTTTGTTCTTACTGTCTCTGCCTTCCCGATGGCAGCAGTGACCCGAACTGTTTTCCTCCTTCTGCCTCTAAACCATGCTTTCTGCTGTATGAGTCCCACCATAATGGACTCTAGCTCCTCTCTGGAACAGTAAGCCAAATAAATCTCCCTTTCTCTCTTAGCTGGCTGTGTCAGAATGCTGTCTCAAAGAACAAAGAGGAGTAACTGCAACATAGTTGAATATTCAGGAAAAAAAAACCACAGAGGTATTGACCTTATTATTGTTTCATATAGCAAGAACAATTTTAAATTTTTACAGTTTCCACTTGGATGAGTTTAAATTTGAATACAATCATTCAATACTTGAGGATTTTTCTTTTACTTATTATTGTCACTGAATTTAAATACTAATAAATAAGAAATTCCATACTCTCTAAGACAGGAAAGATATTTTATTTATTATTTACTCATTTATTTAGGTATTGGAAATTTAGTCCATGACTTAATATATACTAGGCAATTTCTCTGTCACAGAGCTAAATCATTAGACCTTTTTACTATTTATTTTATAAGAGTTTCATTAAATTACCAAGCTTGCCTTGAACTCAAATATCAAGAACTTGTGAGTCACCACTGGAGTACTGGGGTGACAGGTGCACATCAGCAGGCCCAGTTCCAGAAATACTTTAAAATCATCAAAATTATAAACAAAGTTAGGAAAAATAGAGAAAACATGCAAAAATAGCTGTTTCCATCAAAGTTTTAGAAAGTTTACATACTTACCTGTGCAAACATGAGATTTCAACTACTCATAGCTGCATGCACAGCCTCTTATGATACACACAGGATGTTTGGAAACCAGTTTTGCTTCAGAGGACGAAATGTTTACCTATCTCTGGAGCACTTATTACAGTGTAATGAGAATTATTTGTGCTATAAATGTAATAGTTGAATAATATAAACAAACGAATGAGCATAGCTACCCAAAAGGCATCATAAAAGTCATATATAGTTCATCTGGGAGATGAAGCCATGAGTTAGCAGCTTCAGTAAATGAAAAATCTTGAAAGAACAACACAAGGCAAGAGCTCTGTACACTGAGGAGAGAACAGCTGGCTAAAATCTTCTAAAAGAGTTAGGCAATTACAGGCTTTCTTTCAGTCCTCCAAGGTTCACATGTAACATTCAAGACCCTCGTGTTCTCACCTCTTATGATGATAAATTATGTAATTCTATAGAGACAGTACTAGAACAATGTCTCAAGTATCCCAGGTTGGCCTCCAATTCACTTAGGTAAGTTCCTGGGTTAAAGGCAAGCCAGGCCCCATAATGTGCATACTGTTCTAGAAATGAAGCCCAGATCCTTGTGTACACTAGACACCCTACCAATTGAGCACTATCCTCAATACTTATTTGTGCATTATTTTAAAGAATCAGTGGGTTACATTCACATGAACAGCATCAGCTTTTGTGACAGGATCTTCCTGACAAATCTCTAATATAAACTGAAGTTCCCAGAAAAGAAAAACTCAACCATTGTTAAAGATTCTATTATTCAAGATGGATTAGAACTTCTCAAAGTTGTGAAAGGTTGTAAAGTTGTAAATTGAGAGCTAAGTTATCTTGTGCTATCTTAAGCCCCTTCTGTGTTTAACCTAACATCCATGTGCCTTTTGATGAAGGTAAATCTTTTGGAATGTACAAACAGACCATTAGCTTCTACCAACTCAAAGGCCAAGAATGTCATCAGATAGCATCTGAGACCTATAGCAAATGATCAATCACCCTGCTTTGTTGTGATCTGCCTACCTGATGCTCTTGCCAATGTGTTTGAAAAGTCCCTTTCCATTCTGTTTTTCTAGAACGTTCTTCCATGAATATCTACAATGTTACTGACTCATCTTCAGCTTTTATGCACATGCCATGTTGTCAGTGGAGCCTATCCTAAGTATCATGGATGAAATTACATTCCTTGTAGCCACCAAGACTGCTGACTTCTCTTTTATATCTATGTTCAATATCAACATTTTTTTCTTTTTCTTTTCCAAAGTTTTCAGTTCACTGTTGTCTAAGTCTGTGGGTACACAGAAATGAAACATCAATCATATGTTGAGTACACACTAAACTCAGAATTGTGCACATCTTGTTTTCTACTTCTATTACTTTTTAATTTTATTTTATTATTCTTTGACAGTTTCGTACATGTAGTTAATGAATTTAAGTCATTTTCACTCTATATTACATGATCCCATCCATCCTCCATCTCACATTAAAAGTCTCCTTCTCAACCAATCTTCCTCCCACTTTGATGTGTCTTTGTGTGAGTGTGGCACACTGAGTTTTATCAGGGTTGTCTGCAGTAGCAGATGCCTAGAATGTAAGTAGAGAATAGAAATAGAGAATGAGAATAGAAAGGGAGACCAAGAAGAAATTAAGCAAGGCCATAAACCTATATGAGAAACAGCACATATACTAGGGAGCTAACCTGACCTGCCCGGACTGAGAAGCCGGATAAGCCACAGCCAGCCCTGTGACAGAACAGATTCATCCACACCAGTGAAGTCTATGCTGCATCCTGCTCGTACACTCCTGAGAGTCTTTCATAAATCCTGTGGTTAGGACTTTCAAACCTAAGCCAGCCAAGGACCACTAATCAAAGGTCAGAGGGCAAGCCAATAGAAAGCTTCCATTTTTCAGTCCCCTAAAAGTTCATAAAAGAGGCACCCAGGATCAAAAGTCCTCCAAGTGAGATCTGGAACAGTCTTGCTTCGCTCTGGCTCTCCTGAGCAGCTAGAGACTCCTTGCTCTCCCTGACTCTCCTGAACAATCAGATGTTTCTTCCCTTTCCTTGCTACTCAGTAAATCTTACTTGAAAATGTTCAATTTGTCCCAACATCAATCTTTTATTTCAGGGCACAAGAACCTGGACAACATCTAGGGACTTGCTGGGTCCTGGGCGATGAATCAGTGGGTACTCCACAGAAGAAAGTATCTCTTATTCATGCAGTCAACATTAACCATGGATAGTCTCTCAGGGAGAGATGGTACTTCATTAAGTCTTCCTCTTCTATGATGAAATATTCACAGGTAAATGAAACTGGCCAAAATACAGAGAATAAATGAGTGTGGAGTACTTGACCTTGAACAGTACATCTATATCATTCTCTCTTCCCAACATTTAGGGAACATCATGAAGAGGTGGCAAAAAATAGTAAGAGCCAGAGGGTAGGTAGGAATGCTGCCAAACAGTGTCTTCTGGGCATGACAGACCTTGTGTATCAGTGAGCCCACTGTAGCTTAGTCGACTTGCTCTTCTCTGTTTTCAATTTCTCTGTTTCTTAGTACATGTGATGTTTACCTCCTTCTCTATCAGTCTCCCTCTACTGAAACATAGGGGCAATTGGACACCAAGGACTAAATGTGGGTAAATAAATTAAGATATTTTTCATACCAATCGGTCTCCAATTTGAAAAGTTTCTGTTAAGACTCACTTTCCCATTGCTCTAACAAACTTCTTCTCATGTAGTGATCACTGAGTTTGTGAGCCCTGACAGATATGTGCTTATAAAACAAAATAGGTTGATACTAGACAAAAAAAAACTCATGAGACAAAAATGTTATCTTTGGAATTGACAAAGGATCTAGGACTAAGTCTCCTATAGGAGGCTCTTTCTCACATATTTTAACAAAGATCTTCCCACATATTGAATACAGTGTTTATGAACGATAAGAAATGCATGCTTATAAAATAGAATGTCCTTTGTCTGCCCGACCGACCGCGCCTCCGGCTCCCCACTCCTCCAGAACCCCCAGGTGAGTCCCCCCCCCCCCCCGGCCCCTCCCAGGTCGCGCCGCGTCCCGCGGCACCCAGGCTGCCTCGGGCTTTGGCCTGGGCCACGCCCCGGGACCCCAGCCCCCCTTCTCCCTCCCGCCTGCCTGTCCACCCAACTGGACAGGACTTGCTCACTTTCCTCCATCCCTGGAGCTTGGGTAGGATACTAAGTCAAGTCCCAGGTCCCAGGTGAAGAATTCTGCCAGCAACATCAGCCCCTCTGCCTCTCTGGCCCATTGGGGACCCACAAACGTGGTCTACAGAAGGCACACTGCTACTCAGAATTCAATAGAGTCCAAAGAAAACTCAAGCAAAGTTCTAAGGGTCAAAGGCCATACATCTGTAAACCTCTACAATCATCTTATCACATGGGAGAGATTCTTCACATCCAGCCCAAAGATAAGTAAACCTCCTTTTTTTCACCTTACTGTTCCTTTCTAATATTAATCACTATAGATTAACTTTTCCATAAAGCCACCCCCAAAACATATACAACTCCAGGGATCATACCACTCACCCTCATATATCACCAAGATACTACATCGTAAAAGTGCACTACCATACTAATATTCACTCCTTGTCTACTTAACGTGACTTAACTGATGTACTAACAGCCTAAAGCTTCAACTAGGAAATAACAATAACAAAAAACAAACATACCCAACCCCAAGGCAAGCACTAGTAATAACTGCCCAAGTGTAGTAATACCAACTAAATCATTCAAAAATACACAGAAACTGAAAAGCCCTAGAAGACAAAACAACAATGCCCAAGTCAAAGTGCAGATCCATGAGAAACAAAAACCAAGAAGACTAATCTCCCACTGAAAGAATTAACCCCTTAATGATGGATTACATCCAGAACAAATTCACAGAAAACAGCCAAGAAAGCCAGACCCAAGACAACAACTTTCAAAGTGTGATCATTACCATGATTAATACTATGAAAGAGGAAATCCAAGAGGAGTTCAACTGAATCAACCACTTTGAACAAGAACACAACAGGCATTTGGAGGAGTTGAAAAAAACAGTTCAAGAAACAAAAATAGGCATAGAGCACTTAAAACAGTCTCAGACAGAGTTTAAAATAGAACTAAAAGACAAGCTATCTTCAACCCAAAGCTCAACAGAGAGTCTTATCAGCAGAACTAACAAAGCAGAAAATAGAATTTCAGATCTTGAAGACAAAGTGGGAAAAGTAACCAGCTCAATAGAAGAGATTGTTAAAGCCAAAAAGATGCTTGAGAGGAACATTCAAGAGATATGGAACACCCTGAAGAAGCCTAACATGCACATTCATGGAATACCATAGCAAGAATTTCAAAATACCACACCTGAGGAAATTTTTCAAATTATCATAAATGAAAACTTCCCTCAACTGAAGAATGAGAGGCCCATCCAAATACAAGAGGCATTTCACACTCCAAACAGATATGACCAAAATAGAAAATCGCCACGGCAAATAATAGTCAAAACACTCCACATTCAAGACAAAGAAAAGGTGCTGAGAGCTTCAAGAGAAAAAAAAAGTCACTTTTAAAGGCAAACCTATTAAAATAATAAATGACTTCTCAATAGAAACAGTAAAAACAAGAAGAGCTTAGAGAGACATACTTCAAGTATTAAATGAGCAAAAACGCCAACCCAGACTGATATACCCGTCAAAACTATCTGTTATGATCGTGAGAGAAAGAAAAATTTTCCAGCACAAAGACAACTTGAAGGGATACATGTCTACCAAACCAGGCCTTCAAATAATGCTAGAAATGATATGCAAACTTGAAGAAAAGAACAAGCGTATCCAGGAGGACAGAAGGGAAGTATAATACCACAAAAATATAAATGTAAAACAATAAGCTAACAAAATCCACTAAACATAAAAAATGTCCAGAATTAAAAAGAATTCTCCATTATAACATTAACTGTCAATGGGCTTAACTCACCGATTAAGAGACACAGATTACAAACTTGGATTAAAAATCACAACCCATCAATCTGCTGCCTTCAGGAAACTCATCTCACCACAAAAGATAGGCACATCCTAAGAATGAAAGGCTGGTCCAAAATTCTGCAAGCTAATGGAACCAGGAAACAGGCAGGGGTAGCCATTATGCTGTCAGACAACGTGGACTTCAAACCCCAAAAAATCATAAGAGACACAGATGGATACTACATTTTAGTCACAGGTACAATTCACCAGGAAGACTTCACAGTACTGAACATATATGCACCCAATACGGGCCCCTCCAATTCATTAAGAAAATCCTACAGCATCTAAAGTGAGAAATCAATCCCCAAACAATAATTCTTGGGGATTTCAACACCGCCCTTTCAACATGGAATAGATCAACAGGTCAAAAGCTTAACAGGGACACTTTGGAACTTAATCAAACCCTTAAAGAAATGGACCTTACAGATCTCTATCGAACTTTTCATTCACATACCAAAGAATACACATTTTTCTCAGCAGCACATGGAACTTTCTCCAAAAAAATAGATCATATATTGGGCCACAAAACAAATCTCCACATATACAGGAAAGTTGAAATTCTAGCCTGTGCCCTATCAGACCACCACGGCCTAAAGCTGGACATTCACAACACAACAAACAACAGAAAAAACACTCACTCCTGAAAACTTAACACTATGATGCTGAATGAGAACTGGATTCAGGAAGAAATTAAAAAGGTAATTCAAGATTTCCTGAAAGTGAACAATAATGAAAATACAACTTACCAAAATCTCTGGGACACAATGAAAGCTGTCCTAAGAGGTAAGTTCATAGCTCTTAATGCCTACATCAAAAAAATGGAAACATCAGAAATAAAGAAATTAACAATGCAGCTAGCTAAAAGCTTTAGAGACACTAGAGCAACATCTGATCCCAAAAGCAGTAGAAGAGAGAAATTAGCAAAATAAGGGGAGAAATATCTGAAATCAAGATTAGGAAAATGATAGAGAAAATCAACCAGTCAAAAGCTGGTTCTCTGAAAAAATCAATAAGATTGATACACTCCTAGCTAAATTAACCAAAAGCAAGAGAGAATAAACCCAAATTAACAAAATTAGAAATGAAAATGGAGTTATCACTACTGATACCCAAATAATCCAGAGAATTATAATGTCATATTTCAAAAACTTATACTCTGTGAAATATGACAACACAAAAGAGATGGATGAATTCCCAAGTAAACAAAAATTACCTAAATTGAATCAGGAAGTTGTGAATTATTTAAATAGTCCTATAGCATATAAGGAAATTGAGGAAGTAATCTCGAATCGTCCCACCAAAAAATGTCCTGGACCAGATGGATTCAGCATAGAGTTCTACCAGACATTTAAGGAGTTAATAACACCAATACTCCTTAAACTGTTCCAACAAATAGCATAGGAAGGAACACTACCAAATTCCTTCTATGAAGCTAAAATTGTTTTAATTCCAAAACCTAATAAAGATACACTTAAAAAAGAAAACTGTAGGCCAATCTCTCTGATGAACACAAATGCAAAAATTCTCAACAAAGTCTTAACAAATCAGATTTAAAAACATATCAAAAAGATCATTCACAGGGACCAAGTAGGCTTTATCCCCGGCACACAAGGATGGTTCAACATACGCAAATCAATAAATGTAATTCATCATATAAACAGTCCAAAGTCCAAGACCACATGATACTCTCGATAGATGCAGAAAAAGCTTTTGACAAGATCCAACAGCCTTTTATGATCAAAACGCTAGAGACAGTAGGAATGGAAAGAACCTTTATCAATATAATAAAAGCTGTATGCAACAAGCCTACAGCAAGGATTATACTCAATAGGGTACAACTTAAAGCATTCCCACTTCGATCAGGAACTAGACAAGGCTGTCCACTCTCACCACTTCTATTCAGTATTGTACTTGAAGTGTTAGCTGAAGCCATAAGACAAGAAAGGGACATAAAAGGGATTTGAATTCACAAGGAAGAAGTCAAGCTTCCCTATTTGCAGATGACATGATCTTATACCTGAGTGATCCCAAAAACTCCACCAGGAAGCTCCTGGAACTAATTGAGAAGTTCAGCAGGGTGGCAGGATACAAAATAAACATACAAAAATCAGTGGCTTTCCTATATGTCCAGAATGAAAGAAGTGAAAAAGCCCTGAGAGAAACAATCCCATTTACCATAGCCCCTAAAAAAATGAAATACCTTGGTATAAACCTAACCAAGGAGGTAAAAGACCTTTACAATGAAAACTTTAAAACCCTCAAGAAAGAAATTGCAGAAGACACCAGAAGGTGGAAAGACCTCCCGTGTTCCTGGATTGGCAGAATCAACATTGTAAAAATGACCATTCTACCAAAGGCAATATACAAATTCAATGCTATCCCAATTAAAATCCCAAAACAATTCTTTAAAGAAGTTGACCAAACAATCTCAAAATTCATATGGAGGCACAAAAGACCCAGGATAGCAAAGACAATCCTGAGTAACAAAACACTGCTGGAGGTATCACCATACCAAACCTTAGTCTATACTACAAATCCATAGTTGTAAAAACAGCCTAGTACTGGCTCCAAAATTGACACACAGATCAATAGATAAGGGTTGAAGACCCAGATATAAGCCCACAAAATTACAGCCATTTGGTCTTTGAAAAAGGGGCCCAAAAATCCAATGGAAAAAGAACAGTATCTTCAACAAATGGTGCTGGCAAAACTGGATCTCCACATGCAGAAGATTAAAACTCGATCCGTACTTATCCTCTTGTACAAGACTTAATTCCAAATGGATCAAGGACCTTGATATAAGGCCAGAGACTATAAAAACCATAGCTGAAAGGGTAGGGAATACTCTCGAGCTGATTGGGCTAGGCCAACAGTTCCTAAAAAGACATCCAATGGCACAGTCACTGCTACCAACTCTCAACAGTTGGGATCTTGTGAAATTAAAGAGCTTCTGTTCAGATAAAGAGATTGTAACACCAGCTCAAAGGCAACCCACAGAATGGGAGAAAATCTTTACTAACCACATATCTGATAGAGCTCTACTGTTTAGAGTGCACAAAGAACTTAGAAAACTAAACTTCAAGGAAACCAATGGCCCAATTAAAAAATGGGCCCTGGAACTTAAAAGAAACTTTACCAGGGATGAAATTAAAATGTCTAACAAATATCTTAAAAAATGCTCCACTTCCTTAGCCATCAGGGAAATACAAATCAAAACTTCCCTGAGATATCATCTCACCCCGGTCAGGAAGGCAAAAATCCACAATACAAACAACAACAAATGCTGGAGAGGATGTGGAGAGAGGGGAACTCTCCTACATTGCTGGTGGGAATGCAGGCTCATACAGCCACTCTGGCGAGCCGTCTGGAGATTCTTAAAGAAATTAAAGATTGAAATGCCATATGACCCTGCTATTCCACTTTTGGGAATAACCCCCCATGCAACAGAGGTTCACCTCGACAGCGCAAGTACAACCATGTTCATAGTAACACTGTTTGCAATAGCAAAGTCATGGAATCAACCCAAATGTCCAACAGTTGACGAGTGGATAAGGAAACAGTGGTACATCTATACAATGGAGTACTACTCCGCCATCAAAAATGATGAATTACTGGAATTTGCCGGGAAATGGATGTCATTAGAAACAATTATATTGTGTGAAGTATCCCAGTCCCAGAAAATTAAATGCCATATGTACTCCCTAATAGGTGGCTTCTAGTACCAAACCCACCCACCCCACCTAGAAACACTCAAAGATAAATCTCTGTAATACAGTAATTGCAAGGAGTATGAACAGGAGGGATGGGGTAGGAGGGCCGCTCCAGAAACAAGGAGAGAGGGGACCATGTTACAGTAGAGAAAATAGGCCACCATCAAGGACTGCAAGTAAGCAATGAGACATCTGGTTAAGTTCACAGACTTTTCGTTCCTGATCATTTACAACTGAGGGGGTGTGATCTCACCAGAAGGGGAGGGCATATAGTCTGGCAGATAATAAGTAACCATTTTGCAAATGTGTGACTGACCCTCCCTCACTGTGGTTTCCTACTTTTATTACGTCTACCTTTGAATATACTCTTATAACAAGACTCTAGTTTAACAGCTTTTTGTCTCTGGCCAGGGGGTGACATCGAATACCCATCAGGATGGAGTGAAGGGCATTGCAGGAGCAAAAAAACCACAAAAGAAAATCAACAAACCATAATCCAGAACTTCAGAGACTCTATATCAACCACCTAGAACTAGGCCAGCCTAATCTCTCCCCATCCTGAAGCTCAGGGAAATTTGTGGAAGAAGGGGCAGTAAGATTGTAAGAGCACAAGGATGGGAGGAGCAATGATATGCAAGATACTCCACACAAGTTAGGGCTGAAGCAATCATAATTGGACTTTGCATGCCCTGCGCAATGTCCAACACACTATTGATCCCACAAAGTCTAGCATTTGCTAAAAGCACCAAGATCCTTGGAGGCAAGGGATTGACAGCCAAGATAGTTTTCCTATGCTTAAGGGATACAAAGGAAAGGGTTCAGGGAAATGCCACTGGGTCCTTGTACGTCATCGGAGAGGAGGACCCAGAGGAGAGTTTGGCATGCACATTAAAGGATTTTCCGGGGATTGGGGGAGGGGAGGCACTGGGGGGTGGAGAGGGAGGGGTGAGGGGAGGGTGAGTAGAAGGGTCAGGGGAAGGAGGAGGGAGGGAATGGGTGTACCTGTTAAGTTTGTATGAGCGGAGATAATAAAAAATGTTAAATAAAAAAAAATAGAATGTGAAGCTGGAGAGATAGCTCAGGAGTTAAGACTCTGCCTCAAAAGCAGAAGGTCCTACCTAAAAATGCCAGGCAGAAATGGCTTGGCCTACACTTCCAGTTCCAGTAGGCAGAGCCTGGGAAATTCCAGAGCAAAGCAAAAAAATAAAAAAATAAAAAAAAAAAAGATAAAAAACAATACAGGATTCATGTGGGACCTAGGAGGCAAACTCAGATCTTTCTGCTTGTGAGGCAGGGTCTTAATTCCTGAGCCATCTCTCCAGCCCAGTGATGACATTTTAAAATTTTTTCCAACATGGAGAATGATTGGAGGAATTAAAACCATGTATGAAAGCACACTTCTCATGATATATAATCCCATGCAGAGACAAAATTAAAAATTGATCAGCAATTTCCTTTATTGAAGTACTCACTTTTCACATTACTAAATTTCTACCGTAGGAATGTGGATTACAGTCAATGCATCTCAGCCTTGATAAAACGTCATCAACTGAAATACATCAGTGACTTCTGTGATGTGAGGAAAACAGACTTGACAGAACATCAGAGCACTTGAGGTGAACAGCCAGATATTTGCCCTGAGAATAAATTGGGTCTAAAGAAGCCCCCATAAAAGGACATGGACAGAGAGCATTCCGAAGTGGCTTAGCTGTGTGGGTCAGTGGCTGCTGTGACTATGAACACAGAGCCTGTATACATGGAACACCAGCACCGCAGCCATTGATTTGCTGTTCCACTGTGGAAAACCCTTGGGATTGGAATTCCTCCCTAGGGTGGCAATTCCTAGTATTGTTGGGCTCAGCCTGCCCCTCTGTCTGAAGGTCAGCTGAAAATTAGCAGAAATAGTAATTTTCACTGGAGGAAAGTGGGATATATGTCATCCATCATACAACAGGGGTGGTTCAGACTTATTCTACATGAACTGATTTGGAGAGCAGAGAGAGAAGGAGACAGGGGAGTGAAGAGGAAGAGAAGAGAGAGGGAGTCAAAGGACAAGAAAGAAAGAAGAGAGAGGAGAGACAAAAAGATGAGAGGAAGAGATGAAAAATTAAAGGAGAGAGGTAAGCAGGATCGCAGGGAGAGGTAACACTGTGGTAGTACTATCCATAGAGAGTTGTAAGAACAGAGTACAGGAGAATGTGACGTCAGCACAACCAGGGTTACCAAGGATGGTGACCCCCGGTTCACAGGCAAACAAACTGGGTGGCCGTGGAGGTGCAGGCACATCCCATTGTTCTCTAAGGACATAGCGGTACACTGTGGTGTTTGAAGCAGGAAACTCACATGATTGCTTTATGTAGTCCAACCTACTTTTAATCCACTTGTACGTGTGTGTGTTGTAAGGAAAGAAAAAGGCAAGCATGAAAGCAAGTAGGAAACATGGTCTGCATTGTGGGGGCAACAAGTCAAATTGAAGGCACTGGGGAGGCTGCTAGGGAGACAGCCCCTGGGGAGGTGGCTGTGGGAAGATGCTCTGGGGACATAGCTCCCACCATTCCCCGAGTCTGCACAAGTGGCTCTGAGAATATAATGTGTGCTGTCAGAGACACTAAGCTTCTGAAACTCCTGTGGTCCCAATTTACAGTCCACACCCTGCAAATTCATGAAATGAAAGCATTTACAGTGATGTCCCAACTTTAGTTCGACAACAACTGCCTGTGTAACTGGAATGAGGGTCAGAGCTTGGATTGGCAGCCATGCCAAACCAGGATTGGCCACTGTCGCCAGAAGGCCTCTGAAAGAGAAGAATGAACAGGAAAGAGTAATAGAAGAGCACTTATCCATGTGCTGGTTCATCTTGGTTATCCGCTTGACTGGACCTGGAAACGGCTAATGCACTAATTGATGGGCACACCAGTAGGGACTTTTATGGACCAAGTTATTTGAAATAGGAAAACCTGCTCTAAATGTGGATGGCACCTTTCAGTGGCAGCCTAGATAAAAGGAAGTTCAAGAAAGAAAGGCTTCACTGAGTCCTTACACCTCATCAGAGAGGAGGACCCAGAGGGAAGTTTGACATCCACAGTGAAGGATGCTCCAGAATGGGGGGGGGGTACTTGGAAAAAGGGAGGGAGGGGGGAAAGGAAGGGGAAAGAGAGAGAGGGAACAAGAGGGTCCAGGGAGGGGTGGAAGAAAGGAGGGAGAGGAGTGGGGTACTTATCAACTTTGTATGAGTGAAAAAAAGAAATAAAAAAAATGAAAGAAAGGCTTCAAAGACAGGCGACTTAATATGCCGTGATGCTTGAACCCCCACAAGAGTAGACAAGTAAGAGTGAACCCTGGGGTCCATAAAAGCATACAGGCAGGAAGGTGGGAGGGAGGGGGAGGGATTGATGAAAGGAAGGGAGGGGATAGGAGGGAAGGGGATAGAGGGAAGCAGAGATGAATACTCAATATGCTTATAAAAGTAGAAAAATAAAATATTAATAAAAATAGAGAAAGGCTTGTCTACTTGCCTTCAAGTCTTGCAGGGCAAGCTCATTTTCTCAGTTGGCTACCACTCCTGCCACCATTCTTTGTTGACATTAGAAATTTATTCAGCCTTTCACTGTGAGTTAAAGACCACCAACTTCCCAGGAGTCCTGCAGATCTTTAGACCAAGACTGGGATTGATGAAGCATCCAGCCTTGTAGACTAAGAAGCTATGGACAATCATTGTTGAACTACCTAGATCGTATAAACCAATCTAATGCATCTCTTTAATATATACTCTTTCTATCAGTTCTGTTCAACTAGAGAGCCCTAACTAGTACATCCCAAGTGTCTTTATTTGGAACAGGAATAATTAAAGTAGCCCAGCAACTCTTCTCCCAAACCCATCTTTGGGGTCCTGAAATGAGATTTAAGTTTAAACATAAGCAAGAGACATACATGGCTGGTCCTGGTCAAGGTGTGGTCCTGCCCATCGTTGATTTTCCTTTTCTCAGCTCCTCCCCCTTTCAAGATGTGCTGACACATTTTGAGACCTGTGTGAAGGCTGTTTCTAGGATACGAGCTCTCCAGCTGACTGGTCCAGGATCCTAATCTTATTTTTCTCCCAGCATGAGGTTCTGCGGAAATTACAAATTCTTTGGGTCCTTTGTTGAAATAAGCTGACATCTACAGGGATGGGCACAGGTGTCTCCTTAGAATATCTTTATTCGTGCCAGGACAGTTAGGCCTGGATACAGGTAGGGGCTGCCTATTCTACAGAGTGAACAACCCCACCCCCAGGCACAGGCAATCTGGCAGCTACAGAGAGTTCTGACTTAATGTCCCTCACAAGGTTGTGGACAAGATGGCGCTCAGGAGAGCTTTCACCAGCCTGCACTGAGTGAGCTGGGGAATCCCTTGTAGTGGTAGCTCCCGCAGGTCAGCCAGGTGATGCTGATTGTGAGATGAGGGGAGGGAAGTCGCTCTTTCCATCCCATACCTCTTTATACACTCACTGAGAATTCCAAGCTACTGAGAACAAACTGTATTCTCATGGTGGAGAAGTCAAAGCAAGGGTGAGACAGCTCATCACATTGCATGTACAGTCAGAAAGCAGAGAGAGGTGCATGACACTGCTCGGTTGGCTTCCTCTTGATTCTCCACCTGTGGTATGGTGCCACCCACACTCATGGAACATAGTCCAACTTCAGTCTAATCAATCTAGAGACTTCTCCACAGGAAGGGTCCAGAGGTCCATCTCCTAAGCGATTCTAAAGTCCTGTTGAGTTGACAATCAGCATTAACCACCAGAGTCACTCTGTTCAGAAGTAGTAGATACCCCCAGTGGCTTGCTTCATTCTCCAGTTCCTGCTTTTAAAATGTGGCTCTGTGGTAGTTTGTCTTCGGAGCAGCAGTAGGGTGAGAGGCAGCTCAACTTAGGGTGACCCCTGGTTCTTAGATGTGGCTAAGTGGCAACTCCACCCATCACGAGGTGATCATATATGGTGAGGAATGTAGTCATTCTTTGCTAGGGTTGGAATATGCACGTCGTGAAATACATTGGGCTGGAACAAACTGTCAGCTCCCGCCTCCTTTCCCAGAAATCTCTCTGGTCCTGAGGGCTGTATTATCCCTTTCAGAGGCTTTTGTTTCCACTTGTGCACAAATGGAAGTCGTTCTTTGGGCCAGAGGAGTGAGAGGACTCCTCACCAATAAGGCTGGCCCTCTGTAAGCATGGACACTGGAAAGCACCAGGTTCTGACAGTGCAGGGCCTCCCCCGAAGCTTACTCACCAAGGCAAGGCACCCACATTCAATTTCTGGAAGCAGAGCTTCCACAAGAGGTAACAAGGACATATTTTGTAGAAATAAGATTTGAGCATTTAGCTTTAACCTTGAAGAAAGAATAGAAATCTGAAGACTGGCTCGGATGGTGGAGATAGCTGAGTCAATTATGTGCTGGCCTTGCAGACATAAGAATCCATGTTTAAACCCCCAGAACCCACATTTTTTCCTTCTTCTTTTTCTCCCTGTCTCATTTCCCCCTCCCTCTTTTCCCCTTCCTCTCTCACCCTCACCTCCCTTTACCAGTCCATCCTTTTTCCTCCACCCTGTGGCTTATCTGCTTATGTGGGCCCAGGATTCTCTTTGGGTCGTCTGCATTAGTATGGGTTCAAGCCTCTGTTGCACATTATGTGGCTCTTTCTTAGACCAGACCCACTGGTGAGGGTACTTTCCATAACCTGTGTAGCTCTGGTTGCTAAAATTCTACCAGCATGTAATTATTACTTCTGAGTTCCTCGCTAATCTATGGAGGAATGTTGGTATGTCAGTCATAGCACAAGTCTGGAGAGGATAAGTTCCACTGCAGTAAGTTCCTGGACAGCAGCCCTATCTTGAGTGGAATGTCCTGGCTGGCAATGGACCTCCCGAACTTTAGGCTTACAATATTATCACCCCCTTTTCTGCAAGATTCGCTGAGCCTTAGGATGGGAAGAGATCTGGTTGGCCTGATTCCAGCTGAGTATTTAGTATCACTGGTACTCTGTATTCTGGTTGTTGTCTATTTCACTGCTTTTCCATTGTATTAGACTGTTTCTCATTTGGGTGTTGAGATCTTTTCTTCTCTAAAGATAAAATGAGAGGCATTTAGATGAAGGTTTTCTATCAGGTGTTTGTGGTTAGTACTGAGGCATCTGATCCTGACAACTGTCAGTTTTCTGCCCGTCCAGTGTTGTTTAGACTGGTTTACATTGCTGGACATGTGTTCCCAGTCATTGAGATGGAGGTAGGGGGTCCGGGGTAGTAAACTGGTGGTGAATTACTTAGAGACTAACCCCACTCCCTACTGTGTCCTATTCCTGTTTTGCCCTCCCCTTAAAGACTTTTATTACATAAAAGCCTTTTTTAAAACTGTTTACCCCTGTTCTTTTTTATTATTATTATTATTATTATTATTTATTTATTCAATTGTGCGTGTATGCATGTGTGCGTGTGTGTGTGTGTGTGTGTGTGTGTGTGTGTGTGTGTGCGTGTATAGGACCACGGGCGAATTCGGGAACCACCATGGACCACCTCCACGTCCTCCTTGTTTACTCTGCCCAGGGATTCACAGGCTCCGCCCTATCAGGACCAGAAACGCAGGCCGCCCCAGCTTCCGCCCGGCATCTATATGTGGGGTCTAAGATCCGAACTCAGGACCTTCTGCCTACAAGGCAGAGGCTTAACCCCTGAGCCACCTCTGCAGTCCCGTTTACCCCTGTTCTTTTGTTATTTCTCTTTGGAGTCTTCTTCCACTCCCTGCTCCACCCTGGCTTGTGTTTCTTTATATGTGCGGATGTTGTAAGAGTTTCTGTTTGATAACATCAAATTAAGTGTTTAATGCTAGGACCCACTTATAAGGGAGAATGTATAGCACCTGTCTTTCTGTGTCTGGGATATTTCACTCAGTATAATTTCTTCCAGTTCCACCCATTTGCTGGCAAATTTCATTAGTTCATCTTTCTTGACAGCTGAATAGTATTCCATTGTATATGTGTATCACATTTTCATTAACCGTTCATCAACTGTTGGACATCTAGGTCGGTTCCATTTCCTTGCAATTGTGAAAAGGGCTGCTATGAACATGGTTGTACATGTGACTTTGTTGCAGGGCTGTTGCAGGAATATTCTTTGGGAATATTCCCAGAAGTGTTATAGCTGAGTCATATGGAATTTCAATTTTTAACCTTTTTAGGAACCTCCAAATTGATCTCCAAAAGGGTTGTGTGAGTTTACAATCCCACCAGCAATGTGTGAGGGTCCCCTTCTCTCCAAATCCACACCAGCATTTGTTGTTGTTTGTGTTTTGGATCTTAGCCATTCTGACTGGAGTAAGATGATCTCAGGGTAAGAACTTCCATTTTAAAACAATGGGTGTCATTTGTTTATACTTAACACTGAAAGTGTGGAGACAAAACAATCTCTGGAGCTCAATGGCCAACTAAACTGGCCCATTCCACATGTAGCTGAGGATGATTTTGAACTTCTGACCCTTCTGCATCTACCTCCCAAGTGCTGGGATCACAGGTATGTGCCACCATGCCCAGTTTATACAATGCTGCGGATGAACCCAGATTTTTGTTCATGCCAAGCAAGCACTGAAACCAAATCCAGCACCACGACTTCATTTCTAAAGAAAGGAAGAACAGTCTGGAATTAATGAGTTATCTAACTGGGACTCACTGACATTTTCTGAACAAAGGAGCAGTTTTCTGAAATTGATTAGAACAGCAGTATAATATATTCCAGAAAAGACTAAAACCTGCTCAGTATCTTAAGAAAACAAGAACTGTGATGAAATTGAAGGAGATAGAGTAGGTTTTCCTGTGCTCTGTGTATCACCTCTGTAGACTGCTTGCTGCTTTGTGAAGGATTTCAGAGATAAAATGACATGATGGCATGATATTAGAAAAAGACACCAACAACCAATCAAATGAATAAGCAAATAAAAAGGCAAATGGTGAGCTCTGCAAAGCAGATTCAGAGAAAACATGAGCCAAGAAATAGTATAAAGCAGCTCAGGGTTATAATACAATACAGAAATCAGTGAGGGATGCAGCGCTCTCACAAGAGGCGGGTGTTTCACAAGCAGTAAAATCACACACTGTGATTCTGTAATCTACATTCAGTACATTTCTTTCAATGTTGTTGATCTGTTTATTCGTATAATAAAGTAATTCATGTTTTCTCAACATAAAAATATGTCATTCAAATGGAAGAACATGTTAGACAGACCCAGATAATAATTCATTAAGAAAAAACTAATTAGGAGTTGGGGCAATGACTCAGTTGCAAAGCGCCTGCCATGCAAACAGGAGGACTTGAGTTCAATCACCAGCACCCACATAAAAGGACAATGACTGACAGGCTTCTATAACCAGTGGTGAGGCACTGAGTCAAGAAGAATCCTGGGGTTCACTGGCCAGTCATCCTAGCTGGTTTGTTGAGGCACAAATTAGTTCAGTGCGAAAGCCTGTCTCAAAAAATAAGGTGAAGCAATATCAGGGAAAACAGCCAATGTTAATTTCCGGTCGCTAAATGTACATATACACATAACCACACAAACATGAGCATTCGCAACACACAATATAATATGCACACAAAAAATTCTGATTAAAATTTTAAAAATCTGTGTGGAAATACATAGTGTAAAAAGCAATACAAATGCACAGGGAACCACTGCTCAAATCTTTTATAGCAAATAGAAGAGCAAACCTGCATACAAAGTACCATGAGGCTAAACAATATTGTGTTAATTACCTTCTTAGTACCACTTTAGGAATATTGCCTGCAAAACCAAATTCAAGGGCACATGTAGGCATACACACATGCACACATGCACATATACATATACACATATGTATGCATGTGTGTATATATATACATAGTTATGTATATATAAACATACACATACATATGTACACACATACATGCACAAGCACAAACATCATATATATATGAACACACAGGAATAGATACATCATACTCACATAAATACACATATATACACATCATTCACAAAATTAAGTAAGAAGGAAAATAAACTCAATTAATTTAACTATCAACTAGTATAACTGTCCCTTCCCAAATGCTTAATTTCTCCCTCTCCCTTCAGGACACATTAGAGGGGAAAAAGTATTGCCAGCTTCTAATAGTAGCAGGCTTATTTTCTCCTCCTCACACTGACATATTAGCACCTTCTGGGACAGAGCAGATGACAGGCTGTGTCACATTTCTCTTCCCTGATGACAAAGATCCTCAATACACATACAGCTACTTCTTCCGGAAACCCTCAGCACTTGCCTCAAGCTGCTGAACTTCATAAGAGAAACTACACGCCACTTACAGGTCAGACACGCTGACGTTCTCCCTTCATTAAGACTGCACCAGCGAATCAAGACAGGACACCTGAGTATCCTGCACTCCTTATGGTCTTGGCTTCTCACTGTTGGCATACACTTATGGACCTTACCATTTAGTATCCGTGAGTGTGCCCAAATTGCTGATTATTTCCCCTTCCCATATCGCACAGCCACTTCTCAGGGCATCTCAGAGCAATGGTCAAAAAATAAAGAAAAGAGATGAAAAGGGCCATTCACTGCAGGTAGAGAGTCAACCAATGTTTCGAGCAACTTCCCAACTCCCTAAACCTGTAGCAGCCTCACAGCGATGGCTGCCACTTACAATGGAGCCTCAGGCCTGAGACTTCACCTGCTGCTCCCATCCATCCTCACGGTCCTCTGTGACTGACATTTTCTCTAGGAAATACTTTTAAAAAGAAACAGAAGGGGCCAGATCAAGTTCAAAGCTTCAGTCTTTTATGCCAATCTTTAAGAATAACTGGCACTGTGGTTTGAGGAATCAACCTCGGCACCAGACATCAGATTATCTCCAGTTGTCCCTTCCTCTGTCTGAGTGGACCACATCAATGCTACAGCACTGTGTCACTTGATCGCAGCAGAGTTAGTCTCTGACTACTCTAGACAGATGGAAGAATGGAGCATGCATGCAGGAGACAGTTGCTGACCTGATGTCATGGGCTGGATATGAAATATACCTGGAAAGATCCTCTGTTGGACCAATGATATGACTTATATAAGCTTGACAACCTGAGTTCAATCCCCTAAACCATGTAAAGATGGAAACAACTTCAGAAATTTGTCCTCTGACTTCCACATATGGGCCAGAACACACATATCCCTGTGCCCCCATACATATACAATAATAATTACAAATAACAAAGCTCTTGTTCAGTAGGCTTAGTCATGTTACCAGAGTTGTTAGAAGCAGAGCTTGGGCTTTGGTACCCCTGGGAGGACAACTCAAGTAGCCATCATCCTCAATAGGTCAATGAACACATAAGGAACAGCAACAGAGAAAGATTTATTCAATGTGGTCACATTGGGAGAAGAACCAACAAAAACAAAGACACAAAACCCCAGATCAAGATGGTGACTAGTGTGAGCTCTAGGTTTTGAGAGACCCGACCTTAGTAATAAAAGTAGGGAATGATGGAAGAGAATACCTGATGTCAACTTCAGGTCTCCACACTCACACATACATATGTTCACGTGTACTAGCATGCCATGTGTACATGTGGAAACAAGAAAACATGCAAACACATGCACAAAACAATGACCCTGCCCTTGGGCCTATTTCCTATTTGCTAACATACTTAAATAATCACTCAGGTCTTGGAAAAACAAAAAAATATCCTGAACAGCTAGCAAAAGGAAACTGTCTATGCAGAGACAAGGCCCAATTTTGTCCCAACTCCACACATAAAGAGAATTCCAGACCAGAAAGCTGGAAGGAGTCCTGGCTGACCTCTCCATTTCCTGCCAAAGCAGGAAATGGCTCTGAGATGGCTGAGAAGGTTGTGGAAGTCAGGTTACCCTTCTTCCAAACTTTTGGGTTGAGCCAACTTCCTTCATTAAGACAATTTTGATACTTCTGACCAAGTCGTTGCTTAATGAGAACAAGACCAGTACTTGAAAATCCAGCAGAGTCAGTCAAAGACAGAACTAAGAAAAGTACTTCTGAGAGACTGGAGAGATGGCTCAGTCAGTGAATTGTTGCCACATAAGCAGGAGGACTGAGCTCGATTCCCCACTGCCACATGAAAAGTCAAGTATGGTAGCATGCACTTGGAATCCTAGTGCTGGGAGATGGAGACAAGCAGGTCATTTGGGACTCACGGAACAGCCAGCAAAACTGATCACTAGGCCTTGGGCCTCAGTAAAAGATCCTGTCTCATAAAACAAGGTATATTGCTCCTGAAGAGGAGAGTGATCTATGGTCTCCACACACTCACACAGTTGTGCTCATGTACATGCATCTACACACTCAGGCATACATACATACACAATACAGAGAGAGAGAGAGAGAGAGGAGAGAGAGAGAGAGAGAGAGAGACTATTCCCAGCAGTAAATAGGTAGCCTAAAACCTCTCAATCTTGGGGATGCTCAAGCTGTGGGACAGGGAAATGGCTCAGCTCAAGGACCTTCTAGGCACAGAAGGACATCACTGCTGTCATGCACAGCCCTTCTCAGATTGTGCTTTGACTCACTAACTAAAATAGACTCACTGTTATTCAATAGCTGCTTAACAGTTGCAACAAAACCAGCATTTATATGGTGTTTGCTCCATACCATGTTGTGTCCCATGAAATACTATGGTTTCCACCTAACTACCAAGGAAAATAAAAAAATAAGAATACTTAGCAAAGTCCAATTCACATAAAAGCACTGGGTCTGCCTTTGTCTGAGATGGGAGAAGCAGGTAAACAGTCTCATTATTGGGAACTCTCCTAATTGGAGACCTATCAAGAGATTTTTCTACCTTTCTCTTAACAAGATCCATCTTTGTTTCCTATGTTTGACAATATCTGCTACCTTGCTGCTTCTAGAATCACTTAGAGACAAGTTATGTCTGTGAAAGAGTGGGTTAATTAGGATGGGAAGACATATCCTGAATGTTTTCAGCACCATCCCATGGAGTGGGGCTCCAGAATAAATAAAAAGGAAGGAACAAAATTATCTGATCGTGAGCATTCGTCACTTTCTGATTCCTGACTGTGGATGCCTTACACTCTTGCCACCGTACTTCTCAGCCATGATAGACCATCTCCTCAAACTGTGAGCCAGAAGAAGCCCTTCCTTTCTTAGGTTGCTTTTTGTCAGGTGTTTTGCCACAACAAGTAAAGTAACTAACATACCTGCTCACATCCTTGAACAGTTCATCTTCACTTGGTGGTACTGCTTCAAAGGATGTGTGACATTAGAGGTGGAGCCATGCTGGAGGAAGTGAGTCACTGGGTGTGGGCCTTGAGGTTTCATAGCCTAATTCCACTTCCTGTCTGCTGTCTGCTTCCTGATTGTTTGCACTATGTGACCAGCTGTCTCCCTTTCCTGTCACCATGCCTTCTCTGCCATGATGGATAGTAATGTCAAACTGCGAGCTGAAATACATCTTACTTTTCTTAATTTGCCTTCTTTTCAGGTATTTGGTCATAGCACCAAGAAGGATCTCTATTAAAGTCTCCATCTGAGATCCTTCTGAAGTCAGCAGTAGGAGCTTTACTTTCCTCACAGAAAGAAAGTGTTCCACATTTTGATCTTGTGCACAAGAGGGGGTCACAACTGATGCATCTGCTCATACAGGTAAACTACAAGATACATTTCATGGAGAGTAGCTTGGGGGATTCCAGGAGGTGGTGATGGGAAGTTGGTGTGTCTAGTCAGATGGTGAAGTTTATCACAAGATTTCCTGCCTGGAAATCACGTGGAACTTTTTACATATTTCTTATTTATTGTGCCTAGAGAAGTTGGAATAAACTCTGGGCTATATCTTGTCAGGTTTCTGATTTGGAAATGGTACTGACGCTGTCTAGGAATGGCAGCATTAGAGACCCCTGAAGGAGGGTGCACTGGCCTCCCTATATATGTTGTGGCAATTTCTTCCAAACCTCAGTGAAAGGTTATTTTTATTAGGTTTTTAAAAATATACACATTTATGAGCAAAACTAAAATTGACTCAGTATAAGTGAGGTCTGCTTCTATTTTGTCACCCTCCATATTTATTTTTGCTGTGATTTTAAACACATGCTGTGATCAGATACATGAGTTGTTGACCTACTGCTGGATCGTGAGATCCACAACTTGAACACCACTGACCTGAGAAGAAAGCCTCACTATAGCAGCGTGACGTAGACCCAGCCTTCCATTTTCATTTTCCACTCCTGTCTTATGATCTCAGTGCTGGATGTCACGCACTAGCCCAGCTCACTTTTCTGGGTCTTGTGGGAGGATGTAAGTATCTCTTGCATACCCATTTTGTTTTTCTTCTAGGCAAGCTGTTGCTCTACAGGAACCATCTCTGACTCCTTATCCATTCAGTCTTTCCTTGAGTTCCCTTCACACAATGTTTGTGCGTATGTGTGTGTCTATGGGTCTCTGTGTATGTAAATGTTTACTTGTGTGCACATGCATGCATGTGAATGAATGTGGAGGCCAAAGGCCAACCTTGGGTGTCATTTGTAGGAGTCAATCTACATGAAGCAGAGAGCGGATCTGTGTTGTCCTGATTAGGCTAAGCTGATTGGCTAACCAGTCCCCAGGAATCTGCCTGTCCCTGCCTCTGAAGCTGCAGGATTACACACATATAGCATTATTCCTGGTTTCTAGGGATAGAATTCAGGTCCTTGAGCAAGAAAGAGTTTTACTGACTGTACTATTCCACCCCCATCTCTTCTTTAGTATATTATATATGCCTCTATTAAATTTCTTCTCCCAGGACATAGCTGCATCACCCAGGGATAACAAATTCACTCTGGAGATCATGGTCTGCTCAACACTGTGTCCAAACTGCTGTGCATCTATGAGATAAATTGATTTTGCAATCAATGAAAGGATGCATAAAGGTGGGTGTTTGCCACCACACTCAGTTTAGACAGTGCCAGAGATTGGACCCAGGCTGTTAGACATGCTAGGTGAAACTTCTATACATTGATCCCTAGCCCACTTTGTTATTTCTTGAGCTCAGCATTTTCATGTCATTCAATCACCTGAAACATCATTTCTAGAATCTTCATTATGAAGTTGCACTATTATTATTGAGCATCTAGCCTGTTTTCCTTTTTTTGTTACTACAGACATTCGTTCCCTCAGTGACTGGTCCCAAATACATATTTTCATTTAACAACCCTAACCAAACCCCTCAGCATCACAGTATAATGCTAATTCATTTTGGTGGGTTTTATAGGCAACATTGCAATGCATGCACAGTGCTGGGCAGCCTGGAGCTGAGGCGTGTCTGGACGACTAGACACCTGCCTCACCTGATCATGTCAGGCCCAGAGCAGTGTGAAGCTGCCACCTGCGTGTTGGCACTCTCTCACTATTGCTATTAAAGTTGGTGAGGAAGTTCTTCAAAGGGCAAATATTGTTCTGATTATACAGAAAATCCTGCAGAGCCTCCACATTCCCAGGCTTCCAAATGTGCTCACACAAAGCAGACACCCAATTTCAGTGGCAGCCCTAAACTGCACATTCTCTAGTTCCTTCTTCCTACTCTTTCAAAGATGCACATAGACACCTGCTTTCAGACACACTGCCGAAATGGGAGGACAGATTTTTAGCCCTGTCAGTGCCACTCTGCAATTACTCAAAGACAAGGACTGGAGGTCATTATTTCTCAGTGATTTCCTGTGTCCCTGAAAGACAGTGTTCTCAGATCCCTGAGTCGGTATTTCCACAAGAGTTGGGCACGTTGAGCTGATGGTGTCTGTCCACTGAGACACCGTCATCCTGGACAGTGCAGGACACTGTTCTGGAAGGTTAAGTGCATACCCTGCACCTCGCCTGGGTACACCCACTTGGAACAAAGGCTTGGTCAAGAACAAAGAGCACGCTCTCGTTCCTCCTGTTCTTTGCCGCTCTGCACACGCCTTCCCATGCACTGGCTGTCATTGTGCCCATAGGTAAAAATAGCTCCACTTTCAAACTTCACCTCAGTAAATTAGGACAAAGGTTAGAGGCCAAGGTTCTTGCAGAAGGATCCTTGCTGGGGACAAAAGGATGGCCCAGCAGACCATAGGGAGGTCAGTCCTGGGGGAGCAACATTGGGAATCTGCCTGTACTTAGTCAGTCTGGATCAGGGCACCGCCCACCTGCAGACCAGGCAGAGTTCCTGCATAGTCAGTGCTCTTTGAGAAATGAGTCTGTTCGTAGTCTATTTATCTTTGTGGGGAAATGAATTTAATTGCCACCCGTGTGAAAAGACAGTGCGTTTTGAAGCCTGCACAGTTGCATGTGGTCAGGGCAGGAAGACATGGGGAGCGACGGTCTTTTGTGGATCCAAGGCAGAGCTCTAGCCAGCGACATCGGGTAATTATGAAGAAGGATATCCCTCCTTCAAGTCCAGCAGGAGCCCAGGGTTGCCTGTTCCCCAGGCCATACCTATGTGGATTGGTGGAATCATTTGACAGACATGAACAAAGAGTGTATTATTCACAGAGGCCTCCTCAAAGGAATCCCATAAATTATTGGCTTTCTGAGGCAGCAATGGGTGTTGGGTGAAGAGGTGTGACCAGCAGGGTTCCTGCCTAACTGGTCACTTGCAGGAGGCAGCATTTGATGTCCTGGGTAAAGGCACACCCTGTTCCTTTTGGGCACTGCTCCTGCCTCTTCCCGGAAAGGAGACTTCTTGGTTCTTAGCCATGGGGATTAGCAGGAGACAAGAGCCAAGGTCACCACCCAGAAAGTCAGAACTGATCCCAGAGCATGGTCCAAGAACCACTTCTCTATTCACCGTGTATCCTGACAAGTACTCGGCATCTGAAATCAGTGACTTGCTTGATTCTTTGAGAGTTACACTTTTTTATTCTCTTTCTTTTCTTTCTTCCTGAGACAGTGTCTTATAAGCCTAGACTGACCTTCAATTTGCTTTGTAGTCGAGGATGACTTTGAACATCAGACCCACCTCTATCTCCCAAGTGCCTGGATTATAGGCATGCATTACCATGCCTGATTTTATGATTTCTAGGGATGGAACCCAGGGCCTTATGCATGTCAGGAGATGCTCTACTACTGACCCCAGCCCTAGAACACTACTTAGTAATTTTTAAGACTTCAAAGAACCCACGGACCATGAACTTTGACAACTGATGATCCAAAGTCTCATGATCATGGAAGGAAAGCTAGCTTTGAGAGAACACCCTCTGTGGTGTTCTGCAGCCTCTATTGTGTCCTGCAACACTCTGTGAAGATCGACCTTCAGCTCACCCACTGTTCTCTCCATTTCATCCAGATCTGGCCTTTTCTGAAGCAGCAGCGTGTCTGAGAAGGCCCTCCTAAGAACTGCAAGACACTCGCCTCCCATATCCCCAGTGTTCAGTGTTCTGCTGGTACTGAACTGGCATCACACTCTACTCCTGTAATGCTTGGGTCTCATCCCTAAAACTCAATCACGAGGTCTTTGAGAACAGGATTCTGCTAGATTCTCACTGGAATCTCCAAATGTGAGCATAGCAGAGACTCTGAGCTGATTCTGCCATGCAGCTTTGCTTTAGAAACCAACTTCTCGGCGCCGGACAAATGGTCTATAAGGTGTTCATGGGAAGACCTGAGCTCCATTCCCAGAATTCATGTCAAAAAAATTACACACTTGAAATCCCAGTGCTGGGAAGGTAGACACATATGGATCCCTTAGGTTTGCTGGCCAGCCAGCCCAGCTTAATCAGTGGCCTCAGGGTTCTTCCAGATTAAAGCTGCTTCATTCAGAGCCCTAGACTCTCCTGACCTACTGCTGTTCTGAGGAGCT
This sequence comes from Typhlomys cinereus, assembly GCA_023101885.1. NCBI lineage: Eukaryota > Metazoa > Chordata > Mammalia > Rodentia > Platacanthomyidae > Typhlomys > Typhlomys cinereus. Next base: position 6,615,995 of record JALPQD010000015.1, read on the forward strand.
TTGGTCACAGAAGCTCAGGGGAGACATCAGGATGCCTATGGAAGCATGCATAGGGTTTAAGAAGGGACCTCAACAACATGAAAAATGATCATAATTACATCAGGAAGGCTGTGTGATAGATGACTGTTTTCTGTTTGCAAAGTTCTGTAAGGTGATAAGTATTCATTTCTTTACAATTCCATTGAAAACCTCATCATGCATTTCTTAAAGGGGACTTACACAACTGGAATTTGTGACGGTGTGTATCTGACAGCACTCTCAGCTTCCTTGAGAATAGGTCAGCAGTGATTTTTGTATGCCAGCTTCCCTGGATTGAAGAATACTCAGATATTTGACTAAACATTACTTCCAGGTGCCTGTGACAGCATCTGTGAATGAGATTATACCCCTGGCTTTTCCTGGGGAACATCTCCTCTTCACCACATAGAAATGAGACCAACAGATTGAAGAAGGATTTCATTCTCAGCTAGTGAGCCCAGGAAATCCATTCTCAAGACAAAACTCGGCATGGTCTCTCATGATGACGCAGTCTCCCCTGCAGCCGTGTCACTGTGGAAGACTCGGCATAATGCCTCCCCTTTCCGCGCAAGACCCTCTCTCTACCTGGCCCACCTCAGATTACTGCAGGCAGCAAAAAGCAGGGAGAAATGCTGCTTGTCCCTTCCTTTTATTTCTGCTGGGAACTTGGCCTTCCCACTTTCCAAAACTGGAAAGTACAAGCCTGGATAATGTCCAACATGATGTTCTCCAAACTGCAGAGGGAGAAGTATAGAACTGGGGAAGACTCACTGCAGTACATTAGGTGAATAAGAAGAAAACTCTGCTTCCAGAAGGCCAGGTAGGAGCAGGCTGAGTTCAGAACACCCCAGAGCAGCAGATACCTCAGATGCTGTCATCACCCTCACTGTGAATTTACCTTTACTTCAAGTCCCTGTTCTTCCAAGAAGTAACAGGTTCTTTTCTACAAAAGCAATAACTACCCATTGGCTAAGGTGCATGTGTTCCCTAGCAGTCTAGAATTGAATTAAAGAAAATGCTAAAGTGAAAAGAATGAAAGTAGGGGAATAGCTCAGTGGGTGAAGTGCTCATTGTGCAATGAATTCAGATCTCCAGAGCCCGCATTAAAAGGCAAACATGACAGCATGTGTCTATAATCCCAGGGCTGGGAGGAGAAGACAGGAGGATGCTTAGGACTCTCTAGCCAGCAGTCCTGAAGTTCAGTGGGAGATCCTGTCTCAAAAGATACACTAGAGCATGATAGAAGGAGATATTTGACATTGACCTCTGGTGGGCACACACAGGGACACACACACACACACACACACACACACACACACACACACACTACATAGCAAGTTCAAGGCTAACTTGGGATATGTGAGATTTTTGTTTCGAAAAGAGAAGGAAGGAAAGAAGAGGAGAATTGGAGGGAGGGAGAATTGGAGGAAGGGAGAAATGGAGAGGGGGAAGAAGGGCAAAAACAAATGTTTACTAATAATCACAGCACTTACTGTTAGAGTCAGGGGGAGGTCAGGCAAGATAACACAAAGGAGTCAGCAGAGCTTATTAAATGGCTCTGTGGCAATTATCCATCCACTGACACTTGGCTCCCAGCTCCTTCCTTTCAATACTTTCTCTGGCTTTAGCACAAGAGATAGGCAACAGAAATCTGCCCAGATTGACATTTAAGTAGCTATTAAGCATCAGAAGATAAGTTGGCTATTAGGTGATTTGACAGTCAAAACACTAGGCTGGAACATTTTTTCAGTTTTGTCCCAATTTTTGGAATGGTTCACTGGCAGTCCAGTTGTCTGAAACGAGAGATGTGGGCTGGCAGCAGAGTAAAATGCAAGGGTGAGAACTCATCCCTCACCCAGAAAATTCCACTAGGGCAAGAAAAAACCTCCCAAGTGTAGCTAAGCAAAGGCCGCAGAACTCTGGCTGGAGAGGGAGAGGGCTCATCATAAGCACTGCAGGAATCTGACCCTTCCAGAGCATTCTGAGCTGGTGTTTGCCCCCAAAGAGGACATCTGAGCTGGTATGCTGTTTATTAACACATTGGCTGGGCATTGAGCACCCCGTCTTCCTTCCAATCCCTGGGTTCTAAGCCAGGCTCTTGTCACCCAGTTGTCCTCACTAGCTGAAGAAAGGGAAAATGAAGTTTCTGAAAAAGCTGTTGAGAAGGATTCTGAAAGAAAAACAAAAACCTGATCTTTTCGTTTAAACTCGTTGCCTGAGTCCAGCCGGGCTTATGCGTGCAGAGGGAACATCTGAAATGAACTTTCCAGTCATCTCAGTCCTGAATAAATGCCTTGTGTGCAGCTCCAATCAATCAGCAGTGTGAAAACAGCAGCTCGAGATTTTCACCAAACCTAAGCACTCTGTCTTTGGATGACGATCAGGCCAAAGAAATGAATCATACTCTGCCGGCAGCCAGCTCAGGATGCAACGTGTGTGGAAGGCTGCAGCTCTGCCGCTCCCGCTGAACGAGGAGAACAGACCAGTGAGGATGGATGTGGACCAAGCCTTACCAAAAACCAAGTGGCGATCTTGCTACACCATGAGGAGGGCAAGTGGTGCTCACACCCGGCACAGCCAAGGGGCTGAGGTCTGTCGCACCCTCCCGTACGGACAGGGAGCATAAAGAGGATCCCGAGGCATTCTGTGTAGTGGTATGGAAGTCCCGAATACCATGAGGTGTTCAAAATCGGGATTGGTCAATTCTGAGCATCCAGTGTTCGTTCTCGCCTTTTGGGGTTTTACAAAATCAGACTCAAGGGCTGGGAACTTAGCTCAATTGGTTGCGTATTTGCCTCACGTGCACAGAGGTTTCCCTAGAATCTCACAAACGGAACGTGGCGGCACAGGCCTGTGATTGCCAGCACTGGGAAGGTGGAGGCAGGCAAATCAGAAATGCAGGATCAGAGGCCTGCTGGAATGGATCTCCACAGCCCACATGGTGGAAGGAGAGAACCAGCTTCCAATATTATCCTTTGACTTCCACACACGTGCTGTGATACTTCTCTCTCTCTCTCTCTTAAATAAATGCAATTTTAGAAATAAAAGATATAATAATAATACAAGGTCGTTCTCAAGTACATAAGGAATGTGAGGCCAACCTGTGATACATGAGACTTTGTCAGAAAGAAAGAAAGAAAGAAAGAAAGAAAGAAAGAAAGAAAGAAAGAAAGAAAGAAAGAAAGAAAGAAAGAAAGAAAGAAAGAAAGAGAGAAAGAGAGAAAGAAAGAGAGAAAGAGAGAAAGAAAGAGAAAGAAAGAGAGAGAGAAAGAAAGAAAGAAAGAGAGAAAGAAAGAAAGAGAGAAAGAAAGAGAGAGAGAAAGAAAGAGAGAGAAAGAGAAAGAGAAAGAAAGAAAGAGAAAGAGAGAAAGAGAGAGAAAGAAAGAAAGAGACACAGAGAGAGAAATACAACACATTCATTAAGCAATTATTCCTTCAAGTGTTAAGCTAAGTGTGATGGGTGGGTGTCAACCTGGTATCTCAACATAGCTCACAGTCACATACATAGGCACAACTAATACAGTGTCCTAGTTAACCTGCATGTTGTCAATAAATTCACAACAAAATGTCATAAGGAAGAACAAAGGTTTCATCCTGATTTAATAATTGTCTGGTTATAGTTCTTCCTCCAACTTGGCAGGAGAGTCCACACCATATCTACAGGACTGCTGAGAGGAGGCAAACTTCCCGTCCCAGATAGCGTCTCTATTCAAGTACACTGAAGAATGACAACTAACTTAACCAGCTCCCACCATCTTATCCACCTGCCCAGGGAACTTTCCCACCCATCATGCACCCCCTCATCCCTACCTCCCCCCATCAATTAGACAGTCTCCTGCAGGCTTGCTCAGGCTTTAACTCAACCACTAATTCTTTGCAAATGTGTCCAGAGCACCTGTATCTAATTATTGCACAGAAGAATCATTCTGGGGTAAGGTGGCTCTCCTTTTCTCTCTGCCACAGCTCTGTCCCTGCCAATAATAGCGAAGTAAATGACTCAGCACTGGGTCCCCGCCACCCTCCTTTTCTGCCCAGGTCTCCTTCCTGCGGAGCCCTTAACCAACACTTTTCCTTCAGTCGCCAGGACTGCAACCTTCCGACTGCAGAAGCAGAAGGCACATGCCCCTCCCCCAACCACACGTGTGGAGACCAGCTATCTTCAGAGAAAGTTCTGGCTAACAGCAGTCAGCTTCCTCGGACTCTCAGCAGAAACACCTGACGAGATTCAGTAGCACATTGGGGAATCAGCACACGTGAACTCTCTAATTAGCATATCGCGGCCCTACACCTCACTCTTTCCTCCCTCTGATCTCTTCCTAGCTGTAATTAAACCAGCTGTGGCTATTTAGGCCCCGCTTTTTTTTTTTTTTTTTTTTTTTTTCATGTTTCTTCTCTTTCTGCTAAAACCATTTGAAAATAAAGTCTTAACATCAACTTCGATGAATCACACCAGGGTCTCATTTGAGTCTATAATTAAAATCTGGTTTAATCCACAGCATATAATTACTCTAATCTAGCAGGCCTCAGTGAGATGCTACCATTGTAAATGTTCTTTTTATGCCTGACAGAAAGGTCAAAAGAGAGTATTCCCATCAGCTGTCGTCCTTGGTTTCAAATGAACCAAAAATATTACACCCAGAGAGAACCTTAGCAACCTTCCTTTGATGATCCCAAGACAGAGAAACTAAGCAGGCTCTGTGGCAGACAGCACCTCAAGTTTAACCTGTCTGCCCAGATGAGATATCCTGTCTCTCTCCTACACATAGAAGGGGACTTGAATTCAGAAGGTGGGGGCAGGATTTGAACCCAGGATTTGCTGGGTGATCTGGTTCCTCCTCTAAACTGATGATATCAGTGTTTATGGGATGCATGGCCCCCTTACAGCCATGTGGCCTAGAACTCCCCAGCCTCCTGCTACAGACGAGGACTCTCTGGTCCTCTAGACTCCAAGCCAAGGAAACAGCAGGTTTCACTGATTCTCAACCTGCCGAAAAGGAGGCTGGCTAGCCTGCTTCCTTCTTGATTCTAATTCTACCTTCATCACCTCAAGTAGTAGCAAATAGTTGGAGTGAATCCCAGTATAACTCCACCCCCCTTAAGTAAGCACCAAAGACTCACTGATAGGCACCAGGATGGTTGGTATAGTTTGTATTAATTGGCGACCTACCACTTAGGAGTCAGGACTCCAGGCCCACCTGAAAGGGACTCTTTAGATAGCCTTGGGCACGCCTGTGAGGCAGGCCTTGATGGTGTCGATGTGGGAGGAGCCACCCTCTGTGGGTGGGACTGTTCCCTAGGCTGCGGATCTGACACTAGGCAAGGATGGAGAGGGTATGCATTCATTTGCTCCGCAGACGTGATGTGACCACCTGCTTCTGGCTTCTGCTGCTGTGCCCCACCCCCTGCCACAACTGGAACTGTGAGTCAGCAACCCCCTTCTTTTCCTAAACTGCTTCCTTTGGGTATTTTGTTGCAGCAATGGCAATGAAACTAACACGGGCAGCTTTTAAAGACATTCTCTGCTTTAGCTCCATGAAGGCTTTTCAACAACGGTGAGCCCTGTGCTGCCATGTGCTTGGCTTCTCTACCTACGGTGCACACAGTGTGGCTGCTGCTGAGCTTTCCCAGAGCACTGCGCTCACTGGAACACACGCCATGATGCTGTTCTGTGGACGCACCTGGATTGCACTAGTACTCGCCCTGTGTCCAGTCAATGACTTTATAAACAACAGCAAAACAGTCAATTAGAAAGTACTAGAAGAAAAAGCAGGAGAAAAATTAGAACTCTAAGAGAAGCAAAGCTTCTTTTCAATGACATAAAAAATTTTTAAAGTGTTGACAGAATTTCCACTACCAAAATGAAGTTTTAAATTACTCAAAATATAAAACATTTTTAAGAAACAAGATTATTGACCATATGAATATCAGAAATAGCATTACAGCCCAGAATATGTAAAGAGCTCCCATAAATGATCAGAAATTACCATCTCTAAAGAGAACACCATTTCTATGTTACTATAATTGAATGTGTTTTCTTTCATTTATTTAATATAACTACTTATTATAATATACTTGGTAATGTTGAACTATCTTTGTGTTCCTAAATTAATTAGTTTATGACAAGTAAGATTTGTATACAATGCAGGAAATCAGGACTGGGTTTGTAGCCCAGTGGTACTTAGCTAGCATGCACAAGGCCCTGGGTTGATCTCCAGTATTCCAAGAAAACAAAAGCAAAAAAGAAGGAAAAGTGCTTTTAAGTCAGGCACATTGGTACATACCTGTGACTGCACCTCTCAAAAGTGTGAAGGAGGAGAATCAGAAGTTTAAGGTCATCTTGAGCTACACAGTGAGTTTGAAACCAGTCTAGGCAAAAGAAAGAGAGAAAGATAGAGAAAGGAAGAAGAAAGAAGGAAGGAAGCAATAAAGAAAGAAAGAGGCGAGAGGGAGGGAAAGGAAGAAGGGAGGGAGAAGAAGAAAGGACGGAAAGAAGGAAGAGAAAAAATAGCAAAGAAAAGTAAGGAAAAACCCGACATTCATTGTGAAAATCTACAGTATTTTTCTATCTTGTTTCTGAGGTTGCGAGTTTGGGGTGCCTGTTCTAAGAGAAGATATGTTGTCAGGAGCATTAACTACCCCATTGCTCAGTTAGTACCATATTTGAACTTCAGCAGCCTTTTTTCTTTATCTATTCATTAGTTCTATTTCATCTTCTTTTGGACTTAAAATGTGGCTTTTTTTTTTTACACCTAACATTTGGCTGCATGGATCAATTTTATTTTATCCCATTATTTTTCCCTCTAGTAGTTTAGAAGATACTTCTTTTTTGTTGTTTGTATGTTGGTTTGGTTTGGTTTGGTCTGGTCTGGTCTGGTCTGGTCTGGTCTGGTCTGGTCTAGTCTGGTCTGGTTTGGTTTGGTTTGGCTGATCTTGAACTCAGATTGATCTTCCTGCCTTCACTTCCCAAGCATTATAGGTATGAGCTGAGCTTGGCCCCTCCACATCAGAATTTTTTACAATTTATTTTTAAACTGATATATGTAACATAAAATTACACATATTTAAGGGTTGTCGTGTGGTGGTTCAGTATACATGTGCATTGGGAAGTGCTCTCATTGGGTTAAACATAGGTCTCTTCAAACATCTGTCATTGCTTCTTGGCTGAAAACATTCAAAATCCTTTCTTACAGCTTTTATTTATTTGTTTATTTTTATTCATTAACAGTTTTACATATGAATACAGTGTATTTATGCTACTTTCATCCTTTTTACCTGATCCCACTCCCCTTCTTCCATTGAAAAAACCTTTTTCCCAATCAATGTCTCTCCTACCTTTTCACGTGTGGTCCACCGAGTTGCATCTGGGCCACCTGTGTTGTCATGTACCTGAACACTCGCTGGAGTGTGGGTGATGCATCGGTACACACACCACTGAGGAAAGTACTCTCTTTCTCACAGCCAGCACTAACCTTCAGGAGACTCTCAGAAAATTGTGGAACTTTGTGAGAGCTCCTTCCATGACTCTTCCAACTTAGAGGCTAGACAGTTCATTGTTGTCACCAGAGTTTTCTGGGCTTGTCTTAACAGTAACTCGGCACCCAATGACTGGTCTCTGCCCTCCCATAGTTCTCTGCTCTTCCCACCTCTGCCAGTCACCATTCTAGTCCAAACTTTTCTAAAGTGCACGTATGAGTGATACTGTCTGATACTTGTCTTTCCGAGTCAGGCTTATTTCATTTAATATAATAATTCCCCAGTTCCATCAAAGTTAGCACTGTGGTGACACTCCATCCTTTGCTGTGGCTGAATGGTATCCCAGGGTTTGTGAACAGTGTTAACTTCACACATTTTTCAGTTGATAGATTTTGAAGCTGTTTCTACTTCTTAGTTACTATGATCATTTTCAATGAGCATAGCAGGACAACCATCTCTCCAACATGCTGATTTCATTGCTTTTGGTTGAATTCTAGGAATGAACATCTGGATTACATGCTTATAATTTTGTGTGTGTGTTCTTATGCCTGTGTGTTCCTGTGTGCATGTGAGTGTATGTGTGTGTATGAACCTATGCATGCATGTGTGTGGAGGGTAAAGGATAACCTTGGTATTAAGTGCCATCTACCTTATTTTAAGACAGAGATTTTTCACTGGCGTGGAACTCACCAGGTAAGCTAGGCTGGCTGGCTAGTGAGCTATAAGGATCCTCCAATCTCCTTCTCCCCAGTTGTTGAGATAACAGTGTTCCCCACCACATACCAGCTTTTCCACTCTGATTCTGGGGATGGAACAGAGGTCTACATATTTACAAGGCAAGCACTTTACCAACTGAGCTATGTCCCCTGTGTTTAACTTCTGAGGAGCCTGCAGACTGTCTCTCTAGTGGCTGTGCTAACTCATCCCTACCAGCATGTACACAACTTCTGTTGCTACAGGCCTTACCGGCACCTGGTAGCTTTACCCTTTGACAGGCCAAGGGAACATCTCTGTGTGATTTTGTTGATGTTATTTTTGCAACAATTGCTCTTAAAACTTTTAACACAGACAAGCTTTTCTACCTTCTCTCCAGAAACAAGAGGAAGCCTTGCTATATCGCGTCACTCTCTTCATTCTGCACCTCAAGTTCCAGCTGCCCCCCTCCTTATGTTCTGCATCGGGAACCTTTCTTTTTATTTATTTATTTATTTATTTATTTACTTTTTATTTCCACTCATACAAACTTAACAGGTACACCAGTCCCCCCTCCCTCCAACCCCCTATCCCCCTGTGCCCCCCTCCCCTCCTCCTTTCCTCCCCATCCCCCAGTGCCTCCCCCTCCCATCCCCAGAGCATCCTTTAGTGTGCATGCCAAACTCTCCTCTGGGTCCTCCTCTCCGATGAGGTGCAAGGACCCAGTGGCATTTCCCAGAACCCTTTCCTGTGTTCATCGGGAACCTTTCTTAGATCATCATCCCAATATCACATTTTCATGGCGATGATCTATTATTGATGATTTTTTCCTTACAGTAAATTCTGCTGTGACTCCTCCCTGGGTCCTCTCTTGTTAGGTGAGCCGTCACCCTCTTCTGGAAATGTGTGTTTTGTGGGTATGGTGCCTTGGTGTCCTGGGAGGCTGAAGGGCCAGTGAGCTCCCAGGATCCTCTTGTCTCTCCTTCTCTGCCATGGGATTTCAAGTATGCAACAATGTTTCTGGATTTTTTTATGTGTACTCTGGAGTTCAAACTCAGGTTCTCATGTTTGTGCTGCAAGCATATCACTAATAACAATCTCTTCAGCTGTTATTTATTTATTTATCTATCTATCTATCTATTTATTTATTTATTTTTGCCCAGGGTCTTGCACATACCAAGCACATGCTCTCTCACTGAACCATGACTCCAGTGTAGCATGTTCCATATCATCAAGGGGGCCTGACACCAAAAGGAAGACAGACAAGTGCCCAGGAGTCAGTATGCGTGCCACTTTATGAACACTTTACCCTCTCCTCCCCTGCTCTGCCATACAACTTCCAGTAGCCCAGGCTCTGCTCCTGCTTCAGACTCACCCCTCACCTTTGACAGACCCCTACCTCACCTGTTCGACTTCTGCTCAGCCCTCCTTCACCCTCACCCAGCCCCACCCACCAGTCACTCCTCTCTCTTTGGACTCTCACTTTCGGTGTCCATAGGGAAATAACATTTTGGAGTAAACTATCTGTAGGATCCTTCGGTCTCTAGAATTTTGTAATTTTATGCCAATAAGTAATTTCAGTGACATTTACCTTTTTCTTTTTTCTTTTCTCTTCTTTCTTTTACTTTTCATTTCATTTGAGGAAGAATCTCTACCCTGGGTAGGCTTCAAACTTTTTATGTATCCAAGGAAGACATTGAATTTGTGGTCCTCTTGCTTCGGACTTTCAGAGTCTAAGATTACAGGTGTCATGTACCTCCATGACCGGTTTATGCAGTGCTTGGGATGGACTCAGGGCTTTGTACCTGCCAGTCAATCACTCTATGCACTGAGACCAGCCCCAGCCTGATCTTTTCCTCGCTTCCTAAGTAGAGTGGGGTGCTACACATTCCAGCAGAAAGTAGGGGATACAAGCACCTGATTTTTCCCTGGTCCTCTGTAGAATACCTCACACTTACAGAACTTTTAATTGCAGTGAAAGTATTTCTCAAGTGCTGAGTAAGAAATTAGCATGTCAGCACAGCAGGTGGGGATGGGATTATTGCTAAGAATAGCAGCCCGCTCCCCAGTTAGCACCTCTTTGCGTTTGGAGCCCAGATGAAGAAATGGTTTCTGACAGAGCCAGGCACATTTTCATCAATTAACAGAAGAAACTCAAATCCTCACCTTGAAGCAGAACACTTTTAATAGACTTTAACATTTTCCCTCCAAACCCCAGGGGCAGCATACCTGAGCACAGGCAATCTTGCTGATAATAATTTGCCCCCTTGTATCTTCACATAAGAGTACATGCTAATACTGGGCCTTGGGTTCCAGGCACATGGCCATTTATTCCCACAGGACAGGACTGATATCTTTTATTTAGTTATTTATTTGAGCTGAAGTCTCATGGAACTTACTACATAGCTGGGGGTGACTTTGAACTCCTGATCCTCCTGCCTCCACCTTCTGACTGCTAGAATCCTGGCCATGTGCCACCATGCTTGGTTTTACATAATGCTGGAGGCGGGACCCATGGTTTGGTACATGCTAGGCATCACTTTACACACTGAGCCACATCCCCAGCCCAGGTCAGAATCACTTTCTGCATCCTGGTGGAAGTACCATCTCTCGAGATCTGTCCTAGCATCTTCTTATTCCCCCTATTACTCTGGTTCATCTGTTTTTCCCCCAGGAGAGCTTGCGTTCTGCTGACTTAATCACGCCATAATCCCTGCACCACGAAGTCAGAGCCTGTGAGTACATGCCGCTGTTGCGGTCACAGGAGGAGGAAATTCTGTTCAAATCACCATCTTTGGATGAAAAATGCCTATCCAGAAGGACGTTGCAAGCTGCCTGGAAAGGTCATCACCAGGATCACGCACAGTGGCAATTTCCCATGCCAAGCACACCAGCCTCATTGTTTTTCTCGTTGTAGGACTTCTTTCTCACTAACATGACATTCTACCTTCTACACATCCTGGTCATAATCTCAAACTCCCAGAAGAACTCAGTATGAGTTTGATTGGTTACTCATGCTATAAAGACCAGAGGATATATGGGCCACACTGGGACAGATTTAAGGTTGAATAGAGCCTGATAAATGCATGAGGTTAATAGATACTCAGGATCGTTTCAGGCAAGGGACATATCATGCTGGGATGACTTGTGCTGCTGGGAGACCTAGTTCCCAGAGAAATCATTTGCCCTCCTGCTTCTCCTGGTTCAAGGGATTAATCGGTCCTGCTTGCTACTAGGAATGCATATTTGCCACTTTTTATGTTTCCATGTGAAGCCACTTTCAGGGGATACATAACGCAAGTGAGTTCAGAAGTTAGACAGCTTGGGGCTATTAGGAGATGGTAGGAATTTCTCACCTAGTGAGAGGAAATGATATCATTGGGAATTGTGAGACCACAACCTCTTCCTGCATCTTTCCTTTCCCAACCATGAGATGGACAGTGTTACCCCCACCACAATTTTCCACCAGGATGTACTGCCTCAAATCCAAAGTAATCAGTCCAGCTGATCACAGATCAAAATTTCTAAAACTATAACCTAAACCAAGCCTTTTCTCATCCTAAACTGATTCTCAGGTATTTGTTACAGTGATAGAAAGCTGATTTACAAAGTGACTTTTCTCACTAAATGAGTTAGTGGAGGAGACTGACATCCTCAACCCCGGCACCATGCTGGTGCTTCCCATCGTATAGCCGGGCCATTTGCAAGAGAGGCAGCAGCATGAGAGGACTTAGTAGGGTGCATGAGCAAGCCCATTGTCTGACAGTCCACAGCCTCCACATGGCTCAAGTATTCGTTACTTTATACACTGCTGGGACAAAATACCTGGAAAAGCAAGGTAAGGAAGGGCTCACAGTTCCAGGTTATAGTCCATCGTGATGGCAGAAGCTTGAAGTGGCTGGTCACATTCTAAATGTAGTTCAGAAACAGGAGATAAATGATGTTGGCTTGTTTTCTCCTGTTTATACAGTGGATGGCTTCACTCCATGGCATGATGTGACCGACATCAATGGGACTTCCGAATACAAACTAGCTCATCTTGTTAATCTCTCACAGGCATGCCCTGAGCTTTGTTTCCATGGTGATTCTAGATCCTGTCTAGTTGCTTATCGAGATAACCATCAAGCTATCTCAAAAAGAGACTAGCTTTAGATTTCTGTTTGTCTGTCCTGCGGCTCTGATCTCAATTGATTTCTGAATGTGAAGAAGATGCAATAGGTGGCACACAGTGACCACCAAGACTCTCACCCTTTTCATTTCTACTGCTGACAGTAAACAGAGACTCATGGGATTCTCAAGAATGCCAGAGAAAGAAAGTAAGCCAAACACAGACATGAGACAGACAAGCATCTGTCATCTTTGATGGTTAAAAATAGAAGTCATTCGTTGCTTCAAAAGAACCTAAAACCTAATTTATAAAAGACCTTTCAGTGTCATAATAGTCTTTATATACGCACACATGTTGAAGAGGTTCAGCCACAGAAGCACTGTGAGTATTTTAGAGTGATTTTAAAAGGTGGAAAATCTGAACAACACACATACCATAGGCACTCACCTCCAAGAGAGCTGGGCAACACCTAGCCTGCACGCACACATTGCATGTGTGCTCACACACAGTACGCACACACTGCACGCGTACGCATGTACACCACATGCATACATGCACACAGCATGTATACTCCTGCACATAGCATGCACACACGCAGCATGCATACTGATACATACAGCATGCACACACACTGCATGTACTCATAGACATGCTGTAGTGTTCACAGGTCAACCCCCTTCACTGTCCTTCTCCAGTGTAACACATTCTTCTGTGGCTTTATCACTGGCTTAGTCGTTGATAAGGTCAGCACCCTCCTGACCTTGTCACTTCTAGAAGTCCTACCTCTGAACATTGTTGCACTGGAGTATAGGTTTTCATTGAATGATTCTTTGGGGAAACACTTTAGACCCCAAATTCCTGATGAATTGCTACAAAAATAATAGCACAGCTCTAGAGACAGGGCAGGCCATTTAGCCATGTCCTGTCCAGAGAAAAAGATTTTTCAAATATCCTAACTAAATGTTTGGCCAATGGCCCTAAATATTGTTCTATTGTTATAACCATTCCAGCCCCCTTCTAAAACTCCTAATTATTACTAGACAAATCTTTTCACTCATTTCTTTTTTTAGTGCAATAACAAGGACACAAATGTAATATAAGCAATTGTCCTCAGTTTCACCTCGATTTATTCCAATTCTTTGCCTTATCATCTTACAGAATCTGTGAAGGTAAATTAATTAGCAGCTGTTTGAATGGAGAAGCATTCTTATTTCTTCTGATAAGCTATGGCAGGTTTATAATGAATATTGTAACCTGCTGTTGTCTAAACCACTAGGCAAAGACAATACAGGTTAGTGCTTGACATCAACACAGCCTCACACCTCAAGTCTTAGGACCTGTGGTGTTGGTTGAAAGTCATCGGACATTCATACTTATTAGGCAGATGGAGGTTGGTGAGGAGAATGTGGAACAGGAAGAACAGGAAGCATTGATTCCAGATTTAGATATGTGAGATCCTAGGCTACATAGCTTCCAGTCTTTATATTCTTGTTGAAATATTCACTCTCGTTGGTTGGTCTAATTATAGGCCCAGAGGAAAAAAGAGCACATGCAGAGAGAGGAGTGCATTGCTTAGAAATCACCCACGTGGAGAGAAACAGGCAACTTCGACTTTTTGCCAGCTTCATTCCTGAGCAAAAACATGTACTTTTCACTAAGTGAAGACTTGCAGATTTTGCCATGAGCAAAACACATTTTTTATCGCATCCTGAGTAATTTCCCATGATAGAAAAGTACTTCCACCTCAATTTAGAGTTTTTGCCTCACAAAATACTGCAACTTAGTTGAGAATGAAAAGACCTAACCCCAAATAAAATTGGGTAGTGAGGCATCTACAGGATACATGGAGGGAGTTCCCATACTCTTGTACATAATTCTTCTGGAATTAGGAAACGAGATATTTGGAGATGACTAGACTGATCTGCATATGTTAGAGGACACTTGGGTGATTTCCATTACTGAACTAATTGCAACATCTAGTTCAAAAGGGACAATTTAAATAGCAAGCCCCCCACCCAGCCCCCAAGTTTGTTTCAGCAGCCCCATGGCCAGAACCTGGGAAGGCTCAGAATGCCAACCTAGCGACCCAAGGACAAGACAGGTTTGGACCTCTACCACTACTCTTTCTTCTTTTCCTTTCTTTTAAAAAATGTAGAGTGTGTGTGTGTTGGGGATAGAGTGTGCGCGGTGGTGGGATGCACGACTTAACGCATTAGAAACTTTAGCAAAAGATAAATGAGAGTTGTCAGATGTTGCATAGCAGGTAGTGCAGCACTGTGACCCCCCCAAAACAAAGAATAGCAAATGAGACAAGTTCTGGAAGTGGCCCAGCTCACTGCCTGGAGAGCTGCCAGGTGTCAGGGAGACAGGAAGCTACAGTGTGGGACAGCAGTCTCGCTAATTGGAGATAACAGCTCAGGGTTTGGAAGGGATGCACAAGGCAGAATTTTCAGTGCACAGTAAGGAAGGAGAAAGAACTTCCAACTCAAAGGAAATGGACTTCTAAAGAAGGGATGAATCCCTAGGGACACTGATCTACATGAGCAAGTAGGAAAATGGCCACCACAACTTAGGCAAAAGCATCCCTATGGCACACCAAGATGGGGAGGAGTTTATGTTTGTGTCACTCAGAGTAGTTGTCTAGTACACAGACCTCTGTATCTAGTTTGCCAAAATAATGTCGCTCCTGTGTCTTTAAGTGGAGTCTGATTTGGTAGTGGAGACAAATTAGTTTTAGAAAAAACGTTACTGTGGGACCACCTTCCAAGACCTTGAGAGAATTCATTCTAAATGTCAGAATCAGTTCTCAAAACAAAGCTCCTTAAGTATATTTAGAAATGCAAAACAATAATTGATTTACCAACAGCATCCAGCCAAAAAATGGCCAGGTAGACAAACGTGCAGAGGTGGAACCCAAAGGAGGAAAAAGTCAAGGAATGCAAATGACCCATGTGATGGGGGTTGGTTGACAAACCACAGTTTTTTTAATTAATTAATTAATTTTACTCAATTATATAACCTCAATAGGTACCCTGATCCTCTCCCTCCTTCTACCCTTCCCCAGTCCCTGTTGCACTCTCTCCCCTTTTCCCTTTCCTTTCACCTCCTCCCTCCCCTTCTCCCAGTGTCTCCCCTTTCCCCCCTCCCATCCCCTGGAGCATCCTTTTATGTGAATGCCAAACTTCCCTCTGAGTCCTCCATTCTAGTGAGGTGTAAGGACTCAATGGCATAGCCCAGATCTCTTTCTTGGGCTCCCCTTTAGTATGGGAACACTATTTGAACTGTTAATCCTTTGCCTCTAAGGATCCTAGTACCTGTGATCCATGCTAGACTTTGGGAGGTCATTGACATGTCAGTCATTGTGCAGGTCATACAAAGTCTGATTATGGCTACTGCAGCCCTAACTTGTGTGGAGTATCTTGTGTATCGTTGCTCCTCCCCATCTTTAGGCTCTTACAATCTTGCCACCCCCTCTTCCACAAGGTTCCCTGAGTTTTAGGATCGGGAGAGATTTGGCTGGTCTGGTTCCAGGTGATTAAGGTAGGGTCTTTGGTGTTCTGAATTATGGTTTGTTGTTGTTTTCAGTTTAAAGCACAGTTGTTAAAAGGATATGCTACGTGTTCAGGAAAGTCAAAAACCTGGGGATACGGCTGTTGATACAGACCGTGCCTAAAATACACAAGGCCCCAGTTCAATTCCCAGTATCACATAGGCCAGAGTTGGTGGCACATTCCAGCACCCAGGATGCAGTGGCATGATGGTCAATACAAACTTAAGTTGCGCTTGGGCTATATAGCAAGTTCCAGAAGAGCCCGAGGGATAAAGAGAAAATGCCTGCCTGGAAAGAGAGTAAAAGTAAACAAAACAAAACAAAAATATATGACATATATAGTCCAATTAAAAGATCACTGAATTGGGGGTTAGGGAGATGGCTTGGCTGTTAAAAGGGCTGAAGTTCACATTTCCAGATCCTATATAAAATGGTAGCTGAGTATGGCAGCTCATTTGAAATTCCAGCCTTGGAAGACAAAGACTAGATGCTGAAAATTCAAACCATATCCCTAGCAAGTACTCTTACCCACTGAGCCTCAAGAGAACATTCAGAGAGAGAGTTGTCCAAACTTACGATCAAATGAACATAAACCCAGCATTCCAATTATAACCCAATGTCTCTTGTGAATAAAAACAGAAAAATTATAAGCCAATATCTCTTGTGAACAAAAACACAAAATCATTAATGAATCACTAGTGAAATAAGTCCAGCCCTTCATATCAAAACAATCACCCATCATGACCAAGTAGGGATGACAGCAGGAATTCAAGCTTAGCTGAATTTCAGCAAAGTGATCATCTACTTTGTCATATTAACAAGCCAAAAATCTATGATTATCTCAATAGATACAATTGAATATAAAGTTAACAAAATTTAGCACTTATTCATGATTTTTTAAAATTACAAATTATAAATAAAGAGAAATTTAAACCTCAAAGTGACTGGGTGTTTTCCCTCAAATAGAAAGCACATGTCATTTTTGTTCATAATGGATGAATAATTATTATAAAAAGATGACTAAAAGAAATAAAACATTAATATATCAGAAAATAAGTTAGTAGCCATCAATGAAAGACAACTTGTCAGTTCATCTGGAAAATTCATAGAAATCTGTCAAAACATGGGACTACCCCTTTGTGCCCAATGCCATTCTGTGCCTGGTCCAATGGGACCACCAACCTGTCAGACCAAGCCCTTGTTTTCCCTTCTACTTAAGCTCTGGTTCAATGGAACCAGTCTAGCATGGCCTACTGGGTGCACAAACCAAAGACAAAGTAATAAAAGCTTCAAAAAAGAAGAGAAAGGTTATAAATAGAGGAAAGCCAATCAGAATAATAGCCCAGTAAACCTTCAAAGTAAGACTGTGTCAGACAGATGTAATCCAAGTACATAAAGGACTCAACTATCAACCTAAATTATTATGTCAAGCCCAACTTTCAATGAAAATGAATGAGAAATGGAGATATCCCATTATAAAAACAAACTAAAGAAATGCATGACCACAAAACAAGCTCTAGAGAAAATACTGACAGGAATATAATGAACTGAAGAGAAAGATACCATGATAGAAAATCAACAGAAGTACAACTAATCTCAGTAGAATGAAATATACCAAGAAACCATACACATTTAAATATTACCACTGAATATCAATGGACTCACCACCCAATGTGAAGACACAGACAAACAGTTTGGTTTGGAAAGGTAACAAGATCTCCAAGAAACATACCATCAGTTATCACTTCAAGATAAAAAGATGGAAAAGAATCTTCCAAGCAAATGGGACCAGGAGACAAGCATGAGTAGTCATTCCACTAGCTGACAAAATAAACCTTAGACCAAAACTAGTCTAAAGAGATAAAGAAGATTATGAAATACTAATTAAAGGAACAATCCATTAAGAAGAAATTACATTTCTAGGCATATTTGTACCAAACACAAGTACACCCAAATTCATAAAATCAAACACTACTAGACACAAAGTCATAGACTGACACCAATGCAGTAATAGTGGGAGACAATAACACCTCAACCACACCAATAAATAGGTCACCTGAACCAAAAATACACCGAAGCAATGAAACTAATGAAATCATAAACTAAATGGGTCCAACACATATCTACAGACCATTCCACCCAAATGCCAAATGTTAAATATACTTTTTGACATCCTATGGATCATTCTCTTAAATATCACATGCTAAACACAAAACAGGTCTCAATGAAAGACCATAACAGAATAAATCTAGAAGTTAATAGTAAAAGAAACCACAGAAAATGTACAAACACATGGAAATTTATTGAAACACTGTTGAATGATCCTTAGATCACTGAGGAAGCCAGTGACAGCGGGGAACCTTAAACAGGGAACCTGTATGGTGAGAGGGTAGAAAAGAGAATAATGGAGGGGAGTTTAAGGGAAGAGGCAGATGGGGGATAGGACACAGAAAGAGGTAGTGAAGCAATAAGTAGCAGTAGGGTTGTAATAAGGTATAATGAGGCTGAAACCTTCTACATTATGTTTATACACCTTTTCTTTTTTGTTTGTTTCTTTTAAAAGATTGTGAACAGATATAACCTACACCTGGAAACACAGAGAGATGAAGACAAGATATGACCGAAATTGTCCTGAGATGTTCCTCAGAAGTCATGAGCAAATAAACGAAATTTCCAATACAAGATACATGATAATTTCTACCGAGCTGTTGGTCAGAGAGGGTTCAAAGACCTCCCCTAAACAATATAGGCTTTTGCCATCTCTTGGTTTTCCCTCAGAAACTGACAATAAGACCTATTTCTGGAGACACCACATAGTTCAATCATCCATGGAAGAAACCCATGGAGAAAACAAGCTGTAGCTTATCTGGACACTTCAACCCTGCTGGCTAGCTTTCGTAGTACCAGAAAGTAATGTACAAGCTGCCAGAGGAGAAGAATGTTTGATACAGAGAATCATAATCCAACAAAGTGAAAGAATAAGTGACAGAATTGCTCAGTGCAAACAGGACATTGAAACCATCCAGAACCCCAAGGCAACATTTCAGAAGAGGGAAGTTACAGTCTTATCACCCAAATGGAGGAGGAGGAGTGCAGCCAGACAGTATCTTCTGGACATGACATGGCCACTACACTCCTCAGTGGCATACCTACTGATATGTTATACTTGTTCCAACAAGTACCCAGACACATGTCATTAAAGGTAACCCATATGAAACTTAGTGGTCACACATGCAAAAATGCATGAAAGTAAGAGGGAAACTGATAGAGAGGAGGGAGATTTGTAATTGGAAAGGGAGAGGGATTGAGATTGAGCAATGAAGAGTAAAAATGACGTAAATTCACTGTACTCATGTTTGAAACTATAAAAGAATAGACAAAGGTAAGAATAAAAATTAAAATCTAGCAAACTTTTTGCAGAAATTGACAAATTGCTCACGAAATCTATTCAGGACAAGACAGTTTTGAACAGAAAGTGCTTAGAGGATTATCACTACCTAATGCTATAATAGTAAGACTACAGTTTCATAAGACAATGTAGTATGAAAAGTGACTGATAGTCATAGAATAAAATAGAATCTAATCTAGACTCACTCACATGAAGTTAATTGCTATTTAACATAGGCACCAAACAATGGAGAAATAACAATCTTTTCAACAAATGTTTGCTGGAACAATTCAGTATCCATACATAGAAGAGATTGAGAGAGGGGAGGGGAAAGAGAAAGGGAAGAGGGAGCCAAAGGAGATGATGTAAGAGAATGAGAAGGAGGAGAAATAAAATAAGAGGGAGAAGAGAAGGAAGGGTAAGTTAGGGAGAAAATAGAAGATGAGAGAGAGAGAATACATTAATCCCTATCTTATACCATGCACAAAAATTAATTCCAAATGAGTTATAGGCTTAAATGTAAGAGTCCAAGTTATGAAATTTCTAATACAAAACATCAGAGAAGAATCTCAGTAAGCTCAGATTTTACATATATTTTTTAAAAAGACTCCAAAAAGGACCAGTGAGATATCTTAGCAAGTAAGGGGTCTGCCCACAAATCTGGCAACATAGGTTCAATCCCTAGAAGTCTACATAGTGAAAAGAGAAACCTACTTCCAAAAATTGTCCTCTGACTTGCACTCATTTTCTATGATATACATGAGCTTTCCCCCTTGTATGTGTGTCAAAAAATAAATAAAACGATAAAGTAGTAAAGAAAAAAAAATGACAAATTTGAATTATTCAAAACTAAAACATTTTGCTCTTCAAAAGACACTGTTGACAAAATTAGATGGTGAGTTATAGGATACATAAATAATTGAAAATACTTATAAGGCTTATAAGACTACATGAGTATAGAAAAATAACCTCAATGCTAAGAAAATAATTAAGTAAATTTTAATTGGTGAAACACATGACTACTTCCACATTAAACAGTACTCAAGTTATTATTCAATGATACAAACACAGTATAATGAAATTCATTAAGGGAAGTTAAACCAAAGTGAAATACCATTAAGCACACACTTGAATCTCTGAAATTAGAAAGCGCTGTAATCCTCCAGTCTGGTGCTAGTGACAACTGCCCTGGGAAACAATTGGGCCATTTCTTATAAAGGCAAAGGTAAACGTGCCTCACAACTGAGAATTCCCTTCCTAGATATTTACACAATGAAATACAAATCCGGGTCCAAAGAGACTTGCATGGTGTTCGAATTTGCAAAGCAGTCTTGCTTTTAATACCCTCTAACTGGAAAGAATCACAAAAGTCTCCTCATTGATGACTGAATGAACAGATTTGATATATGCATGCAATGGAATTCTTAAAATTCAAACAGATCAAATTACTAATAAATACAGCAGTATTGATTCTCAAGAGCATTCTATTAACTGAAAAAACAGTAAACACAAAAGATTTCATGCTGTGTGATTCTGTCTTTATGAAATTCTAAAACAAGCAAAACAATATCAATAAACTACCTGTCACTGGTTTCCAGGGCCTGGAATCCTGCAGAGAGGATTAACTGTAAAAAAAGTAAATAAATAAAAAGCACCAGGAAACTTTCTGGAGTGCTTGAAATACTCATGTCTGCATGGTGTTTACAGTACTTTAATTATCTGTCTAAGCTCATATAATCATACAGTTAAAGGGGAAAATTTTATTACAAGTTGATAATGTTTCAACAAACCTGTTCTCCCAAATACTAAGTGATTCTTATTAATTGTTACAAAAAGTATTTTCATTCTTCAATTTCTTTCATTGCTTTTCAAACTTTCTAACATAAATATGAGTTACTTTGCATCAATAAGAAAATGTTGTGTCTAAAAAACATTAGTTTAAGTAAAAGTAAAAGAAAATAAAAGAATCAATGTGGTTCCCAGAGGTAACATTCAGTAAGTATATATTTCTAGAAACATATACTTAGATGGAGAAATTCTCCAGCAAAGAATACATTAAAAATGGATGTAGTCAAAAATAATATTAGAAATCTTCTTAAGTAGGTGAAAAGTTAGAATAATCTGAGGCCAGATAATACAAGTAAACTGGAAAAGATGGAAGGGAACACAGAAAAAGCAAAGCAAGGGAGAAGCTAGTAGTGTTGACATGTGTTGATTCAGCATTTGAGAGGTCAGGAGGCTCAGAAACATCATCTCCTACATAGCAAGTTCTAGGCCAGTCTGGGAAAAATGAGTCCCTAATGAAGAAGGAGGAGAACGAAGAGAAGAAGGAAGGAAGGAAAAAAGGAAGGAAAGAAGGAAGAAAGGAAGGGAAGGAGGGAGAGAGGAAGGGAGGGAAGGAGAGAGAGAAAAAAATTAAGAGAATTGAACAGGAACTATAGTCTGTCATTTTTATTGGGATAATTTACTTGTCTCTAACTCTCTAGAGTTCAGGTTTAAATAAACTATACTTCTCAGATAATAGGAAATAGTACTTGGTTCTCTAAGAATGTAAGGTAGGACCAAAGATTTTTTTTTCCCATAGATCGGCTTAACAGACAAGGGTCCTTTATATTAATTACAGCTTCAATTCACCAAAATTACATGAAAAGTCAAAAATGTCTATGCATATAATAACATATAATTTATAAAGCAAAATATATTAAAACCCAAGAAATGTAAGTCTTGTAAGTCAAAAATTTGAATTCTGGTTAAATTCAATTTTCAAATTTCCTCCTAAGACTTAATGAGCTACACAAGAGTAAACAAACAGATAAACAAATAAATAAATGGAAAAGATGCAGAACATAGGTAGCAAAGTTGCCATGCCTGTTTTCAAGTGACTGTAAAACTTTATGCTCAATAGTGTTTATGTTCTTTTCAGATATCCATGGAACAATCACAAAAGTTGACTGCTCATTAGGCATAAAGAAGTCTCAACATGTCTCAAAGAGTTGGTGTTATATAAACTACTTTATACCTATAACATAATTAGGACAGAACTCATTAGCCAAACAATAAATTGAGATATCATTAACAATTATGTGCATCCACCTATAGACATTTAGAAATTTTAAGTCAATAACACAGCTCATGGGTCAAATAATAGCTAATAATATAAATTCAGAATATTTCAAATACAAATAAATACAAAATAAAAACAGAATGTTGATTAAACATACTGTTTGTCAATATTTTGGAATGCCTTTAAATTTTGCTTACATGTTACAAGCTTACATACATACATTTGAACAGCAACACTGAAAATAAATTAAGTGAATCAAATAATGTTCTAGTAGGAAAAGAACTGCTGTAATAGACCTAAAGTATTCTTCATGGTGCCACAGACCTATACTCCCAGCTAACCAGGAGATTGAGGCAAGAACACCAGGAGTTCAAACCTGTCTTGCCTAGGCAGCAGCCTAGACAATTGCTGAAACCCTGTCTCAGAAAAGAAAGCAAAAAAATAAAAATGAAATGAAATATAAAAGGAAGGCTGGGGATGTAGCTCAATAGCAGAGCAGAGCATACCAAAGTCTTGAGTTGAATACTCAGGACTAAAAAATAAATAACTAAAAAAGCAAACCCAAACAAGTTAGAAAATGGAAAAGGATAAAATGGATTTTTATTAGCTAAATTCTGGTTTGTTTAAAATGCAGCTATTAGTTTTGGTTGATTTAGCAAGGAAATAACACAAAGAGACATAAAGAAAAACATAAAGCTGGATGTGGAAACAATTGGTAGCTGTGTTCAGAGAAACACAAAGAAGACATCTATAAATGGGCATACAGGAACTCTCAAAATACCCTGAAGTTATGTTTATATATTTGCTCCATATTGGGCAGGCATGCATGCCGTATATAGTTTCTTACATGTACAAGTTTTCCTTTCATGTGTGATATGAGATCTTGCTACTTTCTACTCATATCTCCATGTGCACACAGGGAGACAGGCATGCTGAGAGAGAACTCTAAAGAGCATGAGGGAAAAGAAAAAGAGTACAGGAGGAATAGAAAGAAAATCAAGGAGAAAATAAAACAAACCAGACATATGGCACACACATCTGTGATTGCAGTGGTTGAAAGGTGAAGAAAAGAGGACCAGAAATTCAAGGTCATCTTTAGCCACAGAAGGTGTTCAAGGTCAGAAATATGTGGAAACCTTTTCTCAAAAAAACAAAATTGTATTTACAAAACTAACTCATGGCCTCCATGGGGAACATATCTTTTTTCTCACTTTGCAGCCTAAGACCTGCTGTGGAATCTGCATGCTGTAAAATTCTAGCCAACTCTGAGAACATAAAATGTCCTTTCCTACCAGTGGGATACATCAAGACAGTATCCTTTGTTTAAAATGAGGAAAATTTTCAGCATAGTCAGGAGCAGTGTAATGAGCCTCTGTTCTGAATAGAGACATTTCTCACCTGCTGCAGCTGCCAGTCATGCGTGGGCTCTCACTGCGTTGGAGATCTCAGTCTGATGAAAACAAGATAAATTTGGAATCCCACGTTTGCAGGCTAAATAAGGCTCCCACCAAGTCTTTATCATTTTGCATTTTGTACAGGAGCTGTTGCTGCCAACTGTGTGTTTGCATGTCATCAGCTCTGTTTGTCTTCCCAGATGTAAACAATGGTGGTAAGAGATTTACAGTCTGTTATGCCCCCTTCTTGGTAGCAGTCAGCCTTAGGATGCAGGGTCACAAATAGTAAATAAGTCCCAGAAATTAGCACATTTTGTTACCAGAGAAGTACAGTCACAGCTGAAATGATATGGTTATTGTACCTTTGATCTCTTTTACTAGAGAAATGTGGAAATGTTTGAAAACTTGGGTTCTGTGGGCTGGAAAAACCATTGAGTAGAGCTAAGTGGACCATTTGGAAAGTAGTAATGCTGAGAGAGATGAATTGTTCAAGCACAGCTTGTGATGTCTTGAAAGGGAATAAGGACTTTGGCAAAGATGAATTTAAAGATGGTGGACTGTTAGAGAAGAGCTGTGCTGGAAGCCTGAAAGTTTCAGGCAAAGAAAGGGAAGACAGTAGAGCAACTCTGACCAGTGGAAGAAAACCAAGTGCTTTGCACCGGTATGATGAAAGAGATGAATACCACCCTAAGGAGGCTTCCTTTTGTTAAAAATCCAGACTCATTTAACAGAAGAAAGCCTAAACTGAAGCAGTTTCCTGTTCTTTCAAGGTTTCAGCTGCCTAAAAAAGGACGATTCCAGGGTCAGCACATGGAAGTAGATACAGTTGTGGGTCAAATGAATTGAGTTATAGTTCAACCTCGTGGCAGAACTTGAAGAATTGTCCAGGAGATTCTGGTTGTGATATAAATTTCAGGAGTTTGTGGAGAACAACTGAGGTCTGGCACTGTATGGTAGGTTGAAGCTCCTGTAAGCAAGGTGAAGCTTATAGTTACAGTAGAGAATGAAGGATAAACCCAAACCACCGGATGTGCACTGAGGAAGGTTGCTAGTACAGATTGGAGCTGCTCCAAAGAAAAGTTGTTCATATTTCCAGCTGAAAAACTGTGATTATGGAATGGCCCAGTGTTTGTGAGTCAACCTAATTATATGACAAGCAACAGAAGATAACAGAATGTGCTGTTTATTTATCTTGCCAGACTTTGGTATTAATTTTGACTTGATTTCGATCTTAATTTTTATTTGCTATTTTCTTGTGTCTTGATGCTTCTATTTTGATGTTTATTCAGTGCACTTATATGTTGGAAGTATTTTACTTGTTTTGACTTTATAGGAGCTTACAGTTGAAAGATATTGGATTTTGAAAAAGACAGTTGGATTTTAGATTGGTGGAACTGAATTATTAATAGCTACAAGACATTTTAATAGGGGACTATAAGAACTTTTGAAATTGGATTGAATGCATTTTATATCATAAAATGAATATAATATCTATTGAGACAAGAGTTAGAAAGTTATTGTTTAAAAGTAGTATGTTTTTTTGTCAGGTTAACAAGGAGTGGATTGTGCCATTTGGATACAGTTGTTTCAACTTGACAACTGAAGGCTAAGACTTTGGGCACATCTGTGAAGAATCTGGAGTCAAAGCAAGCACTAAGCAAGCCTATGACAGAGTATCTAATTGGTGTGGGAAGACCCAGCCCATGGCGGGTGACACCATTGAATGGAAGATGGATAGATGAACAGAAGTGTTTCAGAAGTTTGGCATACTTTGACAGACTAGCACGTAAGAATGTTTTCCCCTTTCTCAGCAATTCCTGTGGATATTTTGTGAATGACTTCCTGGGCTCTTGATGTTGGTATAAACTTTTCTTCCATTCTGATGAAGTGTAATTGAGAATCACAAGCAAAAATAAAATGCCTTGCTTCCCTAAAGTCTCTGGACATATATTTATTAACAATACAAAGAGAAACTGCAATACAAATGAAAGACTTTCACGCCTTCAGCAACAATGGCTTCATGTGAGGATGTAAGACCACACCCAAACCCTGAGACCAACTTTGACCTGAGAATTAGTTATCTTGTTTCAACAAAATGCCGGAGGAAAGCAATTTAAAGTGCAAAGGGTTTGTGCTAGCTCACAGTTTGCGGGTACTATCTTCATGGTGGGAAGGCATAGTGGCAGCAGGATGAGACATCAGCAGAAGTAGACAGAGATGGACCCAGGTACTCAGCTCACTTTCTCCTTTTCAGTAAGTCCAGGATCTAGGTCATAGAATGTGCCAAATTAGGGTGGGTCTTTCCACTGCAATTAACTTAATCTAGAATTAACTCAATCTAGGAAATCTCTCACAAATAAACCCAGAGGTTCAGTTCCATGGTGATTCTTAATCTCATCAAAATTAACCTTTACAACCTCAGTCACCTAAAAACCACTTGTCAAAGCTTAACAGTTAATTCTAACTTTTGTAAATGACAAAAACCCAAAGATGTCTTTCCCTGCCTGAGGGAAAACATGTTGCTTCAGAGTTCGAGAATCAAAACAGGGCAGACACATGTCCAGGGCTTTCATCAGTCCTGTCTTTCTACAATTCCGTCAGCCTTGCCTCTCATGCAGAAGTAGCACCCTGTCTCTGAATCATCATGGTTTTGCACAAATTAATCCAGTATGAAGATTAGGCAAGAAGTCTCTGGAGTCACTTTGCATCTCACTCATCAGGTTTAATAGGAACCTCTCATCTTCTTAAGAGAATTAGGTGGATTCCCATCATGTCAGAACTTTGTCATTAGATATTAAAGCTACAGACCCAGCATCACTGACAGATTTCATGACTTGGCAGTTACAATGTGAACACTCAAAACTACAACCCAAGAGTTGCCACACTTAAATAACTCAGCTTCATGATAGAGCTGAGTTTTAATTGTAGTGAATCAGGAATGAGAACATGCATCTGTTAGCCACACTTTCTCTTGTGAGGGAAAATTGTTTCTATAAAGGGATACTGCCTTCCTTATTCAGAATGTTCCTCCTTTCCTCCCAGCCTTTTGTGACCCTCTGTGGCAGGGGATCCCAATTATACTGGAACAGCTACTAAAATGAGTCAAAGGGTCAAAAGAAATGAGGGAGAGATGAGACAAAATGAGGAATGAGAATGAAAGAAAGAGCAGGCAAGAGAACATTTCCATGCTTCACCCAGAGGGGATCTTTTGCCAGATGCTGGCTCTCACTCTAAGTCACTTTAGCAAAATGGGTCATTGACATAAGGTACCTCAAGGGGTTTTTTTGGAAGCTGAAATGCTTTCTAGTGCAGAATTTCATAGCTTCAAGACAAACAGGAATCTGTTATTTATGATGAACACTTTTACACAAGCTCCGGGCAGTCTGTGCTGGTGAATGTCTCATGTTGTCCAGCTTCCTGTGTCTGCCTGTGACACTGACAGTCTTGATACAAATATCTTTTTATATGTGCATTGCTTCTTTCCTCTATATTAGAAGTTTCTAGAAGGTATAAACTACATTTCATTCACTTACATATTTCCTGAAAGTCCCAGAAAAGCCAGACTAGACAGCTAGAAAGCATATACCACCTTCCAGAGTTGGGCTTACAGGTTCGTTCCACCTACATTAGGGTTTTTATATAGGTGCTGGAGCCTGAACTCAGGATCTCATGATTGTGTAGCAAGCACCACTTTGCTCACTGAGCTATCTCCCAGGCTATCTGGCAATGCTTTAACATGGCTACATGGCTGTATTAAGGTTGTCACAGAAGAGTTTTATTCCCAATCCACACACCTAAAGTAGATTATTTTTAAGACAGATAGTAGAGGGCAGAAAGTGATGAGAAGGAAAGAAGAAATGGAGAGAAAGATAGAGGAGAGGGGAGAAAAGGGGAGGGGGAGAGGACGGGCGAAGGAGGAGGGAGGGGAGGGGGAGAGAAATTTAAAATTATTTCAAACATCAGTCTTTGCTTCTAGGCCATTTGGCCCAACTATGCAGAAAGTCATCCTCTGGATGCTTAATTATTGATACCTGACTAAATGCAGATTAAGAAATCAGGATACAATCCTCTATACCACCTCTCAGCTCATTTACACCTGAAGGGAAGTCCCCTTTGCATCTTCTTTGGATTTTCACTGTTTATAAAGATTAGAGATTGAGCCACTTGGGTCTGTATGTATTTAGCCTTTGTCAGATTGTTCATGAAAGATGTGAAAAAAAAAATACCAAGTGGACTCTAGTTGATCTAAAAGCAACTATTTTTTGTTTGTTTCTGCTTCTTTCCAGTCAGAATACCTGGGAGAGTAGCACCATGGTTTCACATTGCAAACCTAACAGTGGCTGGTTGCAGAATTAAAGAGGCAGAGTCTCAAGGACTCATGTGGATCTGGCTAGGCAGCTCTCTGGGGCCTCCCATGATGTTCATTCTAGGTTTCTGGAAGGTTCTGGCCACTGTTGGAGTCATATTAGCACAAAGATATCTGAGAATTGAAACACATGTCAGTATGGCTATGTTTCTCCACATCTTTAAAAGCATGGGTGTTAAAAAGGTCTGTCTAAAAGCTGAAAAGTTACAGGAGAGATGATTCCTCTGTTCTCCCTTTAAATATGTCAACTAAAGCATACATATGCATATCTTCTGTTAAAGTACAAGGGGGGATTTCTTTCTTCCCTAAGCAAGTCAAATGCTCAATGGCCACATTTCATTCACATTTCATCATGGACCCCAGGCAGCATTGGTCACATGAACACTTCTAGGACCGTGGGTCTGGAAGCAGAACCTGAGCCTTTCAGAGGGATACCCCAAAGGGACATCCCCCAGAGGAACCACACATCCCAGGCCAGGATCTCAGGAATGGTACCCACTTAGCTAAGAAACCCAGAAATACCAATTATCACGGTTCTTCTCAGATGGGTCCTTCAGAGGCACAAGTTGGGGAGGAGGAAGGGTTGTGGAGATGTACTTCACAGATGAGAAACGAGCAAAATTTCCAGCATCCATTTCCCACATCAGCAAGGCAAAGAGAGATGGAGTTGGAGATATGAAAAGCTAGATGCTGATACTCAATCCCAGCACTTAGTGTGGGAAGTGGAAATGGGGATCAGGAACTCGAGGTCATCCTCTCAGCTACACCGAAAGTTCAAGGCCATTCTGGGCTACATGAGAATGTCTCTGAAAAAAAAAAACTGAAAAAAAAAAGGAAAAAAAATCTAAGCTCAGCTCTTGAGACGAGAGGAAAAAGTTTACATTTATTTCAGAAATATTGATAACTTACCCAAGTGGTCCTAGAACTTGTAGTACAAATGTCTTTGTGAGGACCTGACCAGCAAAATGGTTGGAAGCACCACCGTATATCCTAGAACATGTCCAGATACTCGTTAATCATCTAGTTCTTGCAAGGGATCACCTCATGGATTCAGTCACACAGTATTTGCTCTCACCTACTAGGGACTAGCTGCTGAGACTCCAGCAGAGCTCACAACACTGTCTATGTGTCTGTGAATCCAAAGGAGGATCAAAAGTAGTCAAATCACCATGCCAAAGATGAACAGCCATGTCTACAGTAGAAAGAGATAAGATTTATGAGAGTGTGTAACAGGGTCCACGAAAAGCATCAGCCACAGAGAAGTTAAATGTATGTAGATAAGGAATGAGTCTTTGGATGGGATGAAGGGACTGGGGATGACTTAGTCAGTGAAGTGCTTGCCTCACGAGAATAAGGATCTGAGTTCAATGATCCTTAGAGCCCTGTAAAAATGGTGAATATAGTGGTGTCTCCTTATAATCCCAATGCTGGAGACACGAAGCCAGGTCGATCCTTGGGCTCACAGCTCAGCCAGCTTGCAATCCAATGAGATTTTGTTAAACCAGGTGGGCAGTACTTCTGAGAATGACACTAAAGACTGTCCTCTGGCCTTCACACATACATTGCATATACACATACATATGTGTGCACATAATTACCGATGTGTATACACACACACATACGCATGCACATTGAAAAAAAATGAAATGTTATGCTGTAAAATTTCTGCTCATAGAGCATTGATATTCTCTGTTAATTACCCAGCTCCTGCTGAATTCTTCAACACTGGACTTTGTGATACGAAAAGCAACTCAAACCTGTTTATTCTGTCCCCATAAAGTTAGCCAGATCCAGTGACTACTATGTTAATGAAGGGTTGCTAACAGATGGTTTCAACATTGCACCTCTGGTATACCTGGAGCTAATTAACACATTAGTTTAACTTGAGTAAAAAGTTGACTCCAGGCATTTTTCTCATGAAAGCAAAGCACAAGGTCCTTTCTCATGTCTTTATTCATTCTCCAAAATGGAGTTTCCTAAAGATATTTAATGCCAGGAATGATTTTGTATAAGCAGAATTTGATTTTCGCATTTTCTATCTTAATGTATTTTGCTTAAGATCAGTGTGGTGTATAGGTAAAGACTTGAGCTACTGAAGAAGTAGATGATGAAAACTGAGCCTTTCAGTTTATTTTCTCAATGACTACTGGTGATTGTGTTTCTATTACTAGTGATAAATAGTCATTTAAACATTTTAAAGCCAAAAGATTCTAGATTTCCATTTTTGTCTTAAATCTGCAAAATATTCACTCCATTGTAATTTCAAAGGACATTAAGATTCCATGGACAGTTTCTATTATAAACTGAAAAAAATAATGGTAGTGTTTCCCCTCTCCCATGTCTACAGATGGTCTTGTTTCTCCCTGTTGCTTTGACTCCCTGTTGCTGACCAGCCGGCATCAACCAGTCCTAGGATGTAAGCAACCTCAGACAAGATGAGCACAGAAACTTGCTGAGCCATGTGGTTGAGAATGTGGGCTCTCTGTTATGTAGCATTAATGTGAAAATAAGTAATAAAATATGCTACACAAAATAATCATCCTTTCTCCAGCATAGTAATTCTCATGCCTCCTGGCATCATTAAAAAAAATCCCCAAGACTTCTATCCATTGATTGGTGTGTGTGCAGGTGTGTGTGTATTCATGTGTACATGTGTGTGTGGTGTATGCAAGTGTGTGTGCATATGTGTGTATACTTGTTCACATGTGTGCATGCAGAGGCCAGAGATCAACATTAGGTATCTTCCTCAATCACTCTCCACTTTTACATGCATTTGCCCCAAATCTAATAAGGGAACAATGTCTTGTTCAGTGAAATACAGTCCATATCCATGAGAAACTGTAAAATAATCCAGCTCCTCACCTTCATTTCTCTTGGGGTGGAGCAGAGGACTCTAAGCACGGAACTCTCTGCTGCAGTTATTAAAGTTCTGTCTTCCTGAATCCAGATGAATCTGCAGAGGCCAGGTTGACAGTGTAGCTTAAAAAGATCACGTGAGCGTGGAAAGCAATGATCTGCCACATGCTTGAATCTCTTGGGAAGTTATAAAAGGTCCCAATGCCTATGTCTGTTCCAAGCTTCATGTTCTAATTTATCTGGTATGGAACAAAGTCTGCACATCTGTACTTTTAAGGGCTCCCCAGGTGATTCTAACCTGCAGCCAAGTTTGAGATCCAGTAATTTTGTGCAACATCCTATGAGTGTACAGAGGCTGTGGGCAGAGGAAAACCTCAGACAAAACCAAAGTTGTCACTGGGAGGAACCAAAGCAACCCCTGTATACAAATCTCCTTCTGACGGTCCACCTGTGAACAAATGTAGGAAACATTTCCTTCAGAAAGTGAGGGAAAGATGGAGATGATAAATATGCTTTTTGCATCCAGGGTAATTCCCAGAATTTGTTGCATTAGCAGAAGGGATGGATGAGGAGAGAGGAAATGGAAGGGCGAATTAAGAGATACATTTGGTAGAGATCCACCGAAATGCCTGTGGAGACCACAGTTCATTTTTTAGTTGTAATTGAAACAAATGTCTAAGAAAACATATAAAGTGTGCTCATTTGTTTGTTTATGTAATTGTTTATGTATCTATCTTCTATAATTAATAATGTAGTCTTCCACATCAATGCTGAAGAAAGATGTGGACCAGAGGCATGATTCAGGCAAATCTGAATGCACTCAGGATACAAAATGTCCTTCTATGGACTATTTAGTCAAGTGCATTCTTTTCAGTGTTCCTGGGCAGCTGTTTTCTCCCTGTGGTTGGAACCCAGACTTTGGAGGGAAGTTTGAGAGGCTCATGAAACTTACAAGACTCACCAAGCCTCTTCCCAAGGTTACATCAGTGGTAAATTGCTTGGGCTCTTCAGTGCTGTAGCTGTCTGCAAGTTATTCTGGAAGCTACAGGAATACAGCTTTTCTGACTTATTAGCCTTGCTGTGTAGGCTTTCCAGAGATGCAGCTGCGTTTCAAATACCCATGGTAAGCATTCCTCACTCATACTCCTATAAGTAATCCCTCACCCACACTCCTGTGAGTAACCCTTACTGATACTTCTGCAAGCATCCCTTCACCCATGCTCCTCTAAACAATCCTCACCCACACTTCTGTGAGTAACCATTACCTACACTACTGTAAGTACCCATATTCCTGTGAGTAACCTCTCGCCCATACTCCCATAAGGAGCTCCTCACCTATGCTCCTTGAGAGTAGCCCTTACCCACCCTCCTGTAAGCAACCCCTTACCCTGGAAGTAAACCATCACCCATGCCCCTGCAGTAACCCAAGATGTCCATTGGTTCTCCAGGTTGGACTTGGTCCTCTTTCATCTGCTGTCATCCTCTCTGTCTGGAATAAGTAGAAATAAACTCCCCACAGAAAGTCATGAGAAGTGTCCCATGTTGGAATCACTAGGCTCTCAGTATTGTAAAGAGTAGAATTCTAAACAGTTGAAAAAGCCATGACTGTCCACTGGATTCACAGTGGTGACCTTTGCTGAAAGTGTCTGCTCTGCTCTGATTCTGGATCTACTGTTGGTCTGACCTAAGAAGGATGTGGTCCAATGTACTTGCCTCTTGAAAAGTGACATTCTGGTTCCTTTGGGTGGAGTCCACTTCCCCAACTCCCAGCTGCCAATCTGAGTCACTCACATACTGTCATAGTTAGGCACAGGTGCAACTTGACAATTGAAGGTTTGAGCTCTGGGCACATTTGTAAAGAATTAATGATTGAGTTAAGTCCACAGCAAACTTGCAGGAGAATGTCTAGCTGATGGGGAAGACTCAGCCCATGGTGGGTGAGATTAGGCCCTGGAATAAAATATAGATTGTTTGTTGAAAGAGTTGGCATCCTTGTGTACACTTGACCAGACATGCTGGTCTGGCAAGAAAGGATTTTCCCTCTCTCAGTGGTTATGTAGAGGTGTTGTGGCCAGTTCCCTCAGCCCTGGTGTTAGTGTGAGCTCTCCTGTCAAGCTAGACTGAAAACTGTAACCAAAAAAATTATAACAGACAATAAACCCCTTGTTCCCTTAAGCCTTTTGATGGTGATTTGTCAGAAACCAAGTAGGCCACACATACCTCACATGACTCCCAGCCTCCATCCATACAGCGACACTTCAGGAGTTCAGTGACTCTCAGATCGCATGCAGATGTCTAAATTCTCTGCATGCTATGAACACACCAGGAAGAAGCCAGCCAGCAGCCTGTGGCTCCCATACTTCAGTAGCACACTAGGTTACTAAAGACAGAAATGGTCTTAGGTACCTTGACCTTCACATGCCATGTCCACCCACCTGGCATTCTAGAACTCCTTCATAGGTGGATAACTACAAAGGTGCTTCACAATTTACTGTCCTTACGGTCCAGCACTCACTCAAGTGACGGGGCTTCTCTTGTCCATTTCTATCCAATCCTACTCCATGGTTCTTCCCTCATGGCAAATACAGTATAAGTAAAGGACTGGGGGGATAGCTCAGTCATTGCAGGGCATGCCTGTAAAACATGAAGTCCCAACAATTATGCAAAAGCCAGGTGCAGTGTCATATACCTGTGGTCTCATCGCTGGGGAGATAGACAGAAAGGCCCACGGAGCTTGCTGACCAGCTTGTATAGTCAAATCAACAAGCTCCAGGGTCAGTTACAGAGCAGTCTCAAAAAATAAGGTGGAGAGTAACAAAAGAAGACACCAATTGTCAGCTTTTGGCTTTCGTCATATGCACTTACACACATGTGTATACACAGATGAACAGGGAGAGAGAGAGAGAGAGAGAGAGAGAGAGAGAGAGAGAGAGAGAAACTTGTCCTTATTGTCTTAGGAAAGTATGTGCAAGAAATATCAACTGTATTTGATTTGTTTGGTTGATATTAACCAAACACAAATTGTAACATAATCTGGCTAAGTAATTTGTGAGTTTCAGGGCAGAATGAATATGGGACCTTTGTTCAAACATCACTGAGAAGACAGTGAAGGAGTCAGGCATGTTGGCCTCTGGCTGTAATCTTTGAATATGGGAGACTGAGGCAGGAGAACGACTGTGAACTCAAGGTCAGGATGGTCTCCAGAAGGACCTCATGGCAGCCTGGGCTGTAGAATGTGCAGGGGAAGAGAACATTCAACTAAGATTTGCTTTGCAGCCTTCACGATGCAGCTCCACAAAGCCATCCCACTGTGTCACATGAAAAGACACCTCTGACCAGGCCCCTCTCTCCAGCTGACAAATCCAATGGTGGAAGAAAAACAAAGGAAGCAACTAGAGCAACTTAGTTGTGATCAATTTCCAGATGCTCGAAAATGATCTAAAAATTTTTTTAACATAAATTTTCTTTTTGAACATAGTCTTTCAAAAATAGTTATTTATACTCTTCTGTGTGCGTTCATGTTGGTAGACAGCTACTGGTATTATCTTGGCAATTGACGACTTTGGCCCTGGGTTCATTTGTAAAGAATCAGTAGTTGAATTAAGCCATAAGCAAGCCTGCAGATTGTCTGACTGATATAGGAGGAGCCCTATTCAAGGGCAGGACTATTCCCTGGACAGATGAATAAAATGGAGGGAACTGGTTAAGTAAATTTGAATTTTTCAACATACTTGGACAGACATGCTGTCTGGAAAGATAACTTTGACCTTTTCTTAGCACTCCTGATATGGTGCAGATAAGGTGTGGCCAGTTCCCTCAGTCCCTGTGTTGGTGTGGACTCTCCTGACAAGCTGGATTGAGAACTCTAACCAAACTGTAAAACAGAATAAAACTCCTTATTTCCTTCCTATAAATTATCTGGTCATGCATTTATCAGCAACATGCAGAGTAGCTGCAACATGTGGCAGCCTGGAGATGTGCCAAGTACATCATGCTTCCTGGTCTCTACAGTTACTCCAAGTAAAATTAGAAGTTAGGGGGCTGGAGAAATGGCTCAGGGTTTAAAACTGCCTCACAAGCAAAAAGTGCTGAATTCAGATCTCAGGTCCACTTAAAAATGCTAGGAGGGTAAGGTGTCAGCCTGAACTTCCAGCCCTGATGGGCAGAGCCTGGGAAATCCCAGAGAGAAGGAAAAAGGAAATAGAAATAATCCAGGATGATTTCCAAAGTCACCTTTGTTTGGTGTTCCACAGGGACACAGAGTTCCCTTTCACAGACACACACACACACACACACCACACATACACACACACACACACACACACACACACACACACACACTCAAAATAAAATAAAATAAACAAATAAATAAATAAAAATTAGAAGTTAGGATCCGTACAGGAGGGGGAACATGCAACATTTGTCTTTCTGGGCTTGGGTCACTATACTTTGTATTATATTTCCATCCATTTATCTGAAAAAAATCATTTTCTTTACAGCTGAATAACAATGCTTTATTGCTAATGGACATGGTATCAGACTTCTCCTTACTGTTCTACTTATAAAAATATTTTGCCCATACCATTTATTAGTGCTATTCTTAGCTTTGCTTAGAGAAGCTTGTGTTTGCAGTAGGCAGCAGCTAACACAGAGTATAACAGATAAAATAATATATTGTATACATGTATCACATTTTTATCATACATTTGTCAGTTGATAGACATATAGACCAATCCCATTTCCTTGCTATCTTAAACAGAACTTCAGTGAACATGAATGAACAAGTATCTCTGTAACAAGATGTAGAGTCCTGGAAATATATACTCAGGAGTGTTACAACTAGATGATATGGTAGATCTATGTTTAGCTTTCTGTAAAATTTCTATACTTATTTCCATAGTGGATGCACCAATTTGCACTCTGATTTACCCACATCCTCACCAGTATTTACCATCATCTGTCATCTGATTTCTTATTATAGCTATTTTGATGTTTTTTCTTCTATTCTGTGGGCTGCCTCTTCACTCAATTGACTCTCTCCTTTGCTGTATAGAAACTCTTCAGTTTCATAAGGCCCTATTTGTCTTGTTGTCCTGCTGAGAAAAGTCTATACCTGTGTCTATATCACATGGCATAGTCCCTACCTTTCCCTCTATCAGTTTCAGAGCTTCTGTTTTGGATTGACGTTGGCTTATGTGCAAGGTGAGAGATAAGGATCTAGTTTCATTCTTTTCTAGGTCAGCATCTCAGCACCATTTGGTGGAGGTGCTTTTGACATCTTTGTCAAAAATCTGGTGTCTGAAGTTGCATGGACTTGATTCAGGGTCCTCTGCTCTGTTCCACTGATCTGTGTGTCACTGTGCCAGCACCGTGCTGTTTTGTTGCTGTGGCTCTGTAACGAAGCAGTACAGTAACATTTTTGATACTATTTTTTTTTACTAAGGTTACTTTGGTTCTCTGAGGCTTTTTGTGCTTTTATAAGAATCTTAAGATTATGTTTTCTATTTCTGTGAAGAATAGTGCTGGAATCTTATTGCATTTGCATTAAATTTGTAGATTGCATTTGGTAGGATGGCCATTTGCACAAAATTAATTCTTCTAATCCATGAGCATGGGAGGCTCTTCCATCTTCCTAGTGTCTTCAATTTGTTTCTTAAGTATCTGTTCACTTTAGAGTTCTTGCACTTCTTTGGTTAAGTTCATTCCAAGACTCTTTTATTATTTGTAACTATTGTGAATGGAATTATTTTCCTGGGTTCTTTTTCTGTATGTTTATCATTGGTATACAGGAAGGCTACTGATTGTTATATGTGAATTTTCTTTCCTGACATTTGGCTGTAAGTGTTTCTCGGCTCTAGGACTTTTCTGGTAGTGTGTCTCTCACATATAGAATCAGGTTATCTGTAAATAAGGAGGCTTTGCCTTCTCCTTTCTTATTTGTATCACATTTGTTTCCTTCTCTTGTTTACTACTCTGGATAAGCCTGTTCTGTCTCC
The DNA here is from genome assembly GCA_023101885.1 of Typhlomys cinereus. Taxonomy (NCBI): domain Eukaryota; kingdom Metazoa; phylum Chordata; class Mammalia; order Rodentia; family Platacanthomyidae; genus Typhlomys; species Typhlomys cinereus. Next base: position 6,652,901 of record JALPQD010000015.1, read on the forward strand.
ATCTGCCCAGCACTAAGATTACACATACATACCACCATACTCACCTTTTTGTTTTTAGCCTGTGTTTTGGGAATCAAACAGGCTCTCTGATTGCAAGGTAAGCACTTTACCAACTGAGCTGTCCTTCCTAGCTCAAGAATAATCATTTACAGCTTCCACCCTTATGTTGTGCCCATCAACCAGTGAAGGAAAAATCTTTAAGCCAATCAAAGAGCAAAATGAAATTTTCTTTCTCCCTGCCTTCAACCCATCCTCTTCCCCACCCTCTACCCTTACCCCCCACATCAGCGGAGTAAAGGATTCAGGTTTCAGACTTTATCATCCAGTTAGGTTCCCTGTTCTGCAGGGTGTTGTTGAGTGCCTAGATTCATTCTGGGCATAGCAACTCCTCAAGTTACAGAGCAGTTTAATGCTTGGTGAAAACCAAGAGTATTTTTTAACAACTTAATACCAGTTTCTCAGGATTCATCTGTCCCTCATTCACACTTGAAATATGGTGATAAGAAGGCCCAAGCTTTGCTCACTGACATTGTTTCACAAGCATAAGAACCTGAATTGGGTTCCTCACATCCTACATAGAAGTGCCAGGCAACTATTTTAACCAACTATATAATTTTTATCCTAGAAGAAAAGCCTGGAAAACCTTAGAGCAAAGTAATAAGGAAGTAGAGCAATCCAGGGTGATTACCTTTGTCATCCTTGGACCTCCGTAAGCACATAAGTCAAAATGCCCCCCCATGCACACATAAACATACATATGTGCACAAATAAACAAAAATTAAATAAAAATAAAGTACTGCTTCCTTCCAACCAGACTTTTTACTTTTTGTTGCACAGAACATCTTGCAGTATTGAGCTGTGTGACTAATGCAACTGTGAACTGTGCAGAAAGGAATAATTTGGAGTTCTTTAAGCCATCCCAACTCTATCAACAGGAGCTTCCTCTGGGTATAAACTTAAATACAGTTTAGATTTTACAATGACAGTTTTTAAGGTTGGATAAGTTGGGTGTGGTAGTAAATACCATAATCCCAGCAGTCTGGAGGCGGGGGCTGAGGTCAATGAGTTTGAGGCCAGCCTGGGTTACATGAGGCCCTTTCTTAAACAAAGAAAAGATCAATGAAATTGTTGTGAGGGGAATAGAAACAGCACTTTCAGCTGGCATAACCTTTGGTCAGCTGGTTGTAAGATCAGAGTCAGTCACACAAGGAGATAGCTAATGCTGTGCCACGCATGTACGTGGCTACGTGGTGGCACAACCCAGCCATAGGCTCAACGCTGACCAAGATGACTGACAAGCGAGGAGTTGTAAGTGTTCCATGTATTTTCCTTTTCGTACCTTCCCACTGACCTATGAAGGTAGGCACTATCACAACACTGATTTACAAATAAGAAAACTGAAATGCAAAGAAGTTAGTTAATCTAACTGAGACCACAGAGCCAACCAGGGACAGAATTCAAAGAAATGAAACACAACTTTCTCACCCATGTGCTGTGAAGTTTCTCATTAAAAAAATAAATAAATAAAGAGCAGAAGAAACATAACATGAAACTCCAAAGTCTGGAATCGGTCCGATTTTATCTTTCTTTACTCACTGCTTTTATCCAGCCTAAAAATATTAGTCAGATGTATAAACAGCCATAGCCAACTGGTGGTTACATGTGAACGCAAGGAGGTAATTAATCTGGTTCCTCGGTTATATTTGAGTCATAAACAATACTAAGTTAGTAAACGTTTATAGCATAATTCTGTTTCGTAAGCTCCATAAAAGCAAACAAGCAATTTGATAGTGGTTTAAAGAAACGGGCAGGAATAAGCCATGATTAGAAGTTTCAATTAACTCTCTTCATTTGTAGTCACCAGTGACTTTTTTTTTCCCTGGGGTAGCAATTTACTTGCATTTTCAGCTATACACTAAGACACTAGCAGACTCAGCCAGCTCTCCTCTTCCAAGTTAGGGGTGAAGCACAGCACCCTGAGAATTGAGGTCAGCTGCTATGCTGGGGACTTAAATCGTGCCTGAGACCTATTCCAGTATAGAGCAATTAAATCTGACCAGTGATGATGGCCGTTTAATGAGCTTCCACGTGGCAGAAGGGAGCTCACTCTACCTGTCTCAAATAGGTTATGATGTGCCATAAAGCTAACGTGATAAATAATTTACTTGCTGGAGTCCTGCTGCAGAGGCTTTCTTGCTGACTGTGGAGTACCTGCCTGTTCTGTCACAAGGAGCAGCGCACTTAGGTGCCAGCCTACTGATTGGTTAGCTAAGGGGCAGGAACTAAGGCAGCTCTTTGTATAGGAGAGTTAAAATGTTGGCTAAGAACAAGGATCGGAGCATTCAGTGTTAACATCACTTAGGAGCACAATGGACACGTCTGTCTCCGGTGTCAGGTGTGGGGACTGCCTGGCTCTAAGACCAAGTTAACATGGAGAAAAGGGAACGTCCTATAATTATGAAAGATATCGCATACTCTGCTATTTAACCAGTGAAGCTAAGGGCTTCTGTAGATGGTAAATTAACCCAGTGGGGATTGGGAGAATATTTCTGTGCAAAAGATTTCTTTATTCATGAGAATAATTGGATATTGAGAAACCATCACAGATTGTATCTTGATTTGAAACTGTCAGTGGATCTGAGAGGCTCCTACCTCCCCGCCCCCTCTCCTCAGCCCTGGTGTCTTTGCTCAGCCAATTATGAACTGCCTCAACGGTAGTGATGCCCGGAGCTGGGACCCACGACAGCTCCCAAGCCACAGAGGTGGGGCACACACCCTCCGGCTTCAGAAGCTGGTCCTCCTCTTCTCATCCATTGAGGTCATTAAGGTGACCTCAGGAAAAAGAAGAATTGGGAAGGGGAAAAAAAAGAAATCACTAGAAGACACAATGATCCACCTTCAGGTTGGAAATTCAGCTTTGAGATAGATCCTCCTGGAAGCAAGGTGTTTCTGCATGTTTCACATCTTCTCTCCCATTTTCACATTCCAAATACATCATTTAGAGAGAAACCCCCAGACCAGTTCTGGAAGTTCTTGCTATGAAGTCACCGCATTAGCACATAGAGAAGGGGGAGTGGACATGAAATCCTGATTGGCGTCTGCTTGAAAGGCATTATTTCCCAATACCTGAGCATGCCCAGAGGAGCTGTCTGCAGCAGCTGTGAAACAGAACCTTTTTACTGCAGGGTTAGCGCAGGAGCTCATTAGCACGGCTCTCCCCTCAGCTAAACAGGCTTGTTTGCATATTGAAGCAATAGAATGTGAAGGTGTTAAAAAGGAAGAATTGCTGCGCTCCCCCTGACTGACATGTCTATCTGGGCTCTTGTGTTTACAAGAGAATAAGGAAGCTGCCCCAAAGCCCCTACTGGGCCTGATTACCATGCGAGGCTTCTTAGATTATGTATAATTGATATCCTTTTTCCCTCCAGCTAACCAGTGGCAGCTCTCAAGAGTAATGCTAATTTGTCTGCATCTCACCATCCAAGCAAACACTGGAAATTGCTATCTTTCTTTCTGCTTAATAATTTTTAAAGACAAAAAAAAAAGTGACGTTTACATTTTTTAGAAGCACAAAAACTGCAGGGTTGGTGTAGATTTTACTGCTTAATAACAGTCACAGAATCAGACTTGAGATGGTATCCAGGGCTTGCTGCCTCTGCCAGTGTGTGTGTGTGCCTCATTGTGTGCACATTCATGTCTAAGTGTGTGCCGTGTGTGTGTCTATGTGTGTTTGCATATGTCCATGTGTTCATGTTAATATGTTTCTGTGTCTCTGTGTATATCTACCTGAATGTATCCGCCAGCATGTGTGTGCATGTTTCCCTGTATCTATGTGTGTGTATGTGTCCACGTGCATACATTTGCACACATGTATGTCTGTGTGTATGTGTCTGAGTCTCTGTGTATCAGTATGTATGTGTGTTTTTCTGTATATCTGTGCATGTGTTAGTATGTGTCCATGTATACATATGCATGTATATATGTGTCAGCATACATGTGTCTTTGTGTCTGCGCATGTGTCCATTTATGTGCATACTCCTATGTATGTGTCTTTCTGAGCCTCTGTGTGCAATTAATATGTGTCTGTGATTGCACATATGTCTGTGTGTCTATGAGTATGTATATCTATATGTCTATGTGTATTTGTGTATCTGTGTGTCTGGTCAATTCATGTATATCTATGTATGTGTGTGTCTCTGTGTCTGTGTCTACGAATGTTAATGTGTGTCTATGTGTTATATAGGTTAGACGTATGTGTTTATGTGTGTTTGTATATATATCTGTGTCTGTGCATGCATGACTCTGTGTGTGCCTATGTGTCTCCATGTAAATCTGTCTCTGTGTGTGTCTCTCTGTGTTCATATGTCTTTGGATGTGTATCCATGTCTATATGTGTCTGTGTACATGAGTCTGTGCTTGTTTATGTTTCTCAATGTATGTGTCTACGTGTCTCTACATGCATGCCTGTATGGATGTGTGTTTCTGTGTACTTATGTCTATGTGTGTGTGTTTGTGTGTCGGTATATGTCTTTTTATAGATGTGGCTCTGTGTGTGTCTCTGTATCTTTGTGTGTGTATCTGTGTTTATGTCTCTATGTATGTGGGCATGTGTCTGTGTTGTGTGTGTGTGTGTGTGTGTGTGTGTGTGTGTGTGTGTGTGTGTGAGAGAGAGAGAGAGAGATGGAGAGTCTACCGAACAAGAGCCGCTTCCTTCAAGGAGAGCCTGTGCTCATCTCTCACTGAGGCAGAGTAGCAGGCTTTTATCTCCAAACCCTTGCACTGGAGCCTCATTTACATTTGAAGCAGGTCAGAGGTAAGTAAGGCCTCTACCCGCACACCTGCACACCTGTGCCTTCCTACCATCTTCCTACGGTGCTTTGTAGATCTTCCAGGTTACTTACTGAGGGACAGTAAAGATGAGTCATAATTAGGCAAAGGAAAGCCACTCTGCTGCCTGCAGTCTGACCTCTAGAACTGCTGCTTTAGGAAACAGGAGCAGGTGTTGGGGAGAGGGGGTCGGAACTGACTTCAGGGCAGTCCTCCCACTGCAGCCTTCGTGAACTCTTTCTCCAGCACAAACTTCCCAGCCTCTTGCAAGAGTGCAGATCCCTGTGCTCCTCGGAGATTAGAGCACATCTACCCCAAATGACATGATGGCCCTTATGCTGCTCTACTGAGGAACAATCCAGAAGCGCCTGAAAACAGGCCTGACAAGGTCACACTTTCCACACACACTTGAGGGCCAAACAACACACAGACACAAAGAAATTTGAGTTTAAATCCAAGAGCTGTGCATTTTACAAATTTGGTTGGGTATCTAGCAGGTGCCAAATTTATCCAGGTGTTCTTTATTTTGCTTATATTGCTTTTTTTGGGGTAGGGGGCAGGGCTTCATGCAAGTCAGGCTGTCCTTGAACTCAGTATGTAGTAAAATGATCTTGATTTGCTCCTGCCTCCACTCTGTTGTGGGATTACAGGTATGTACCGCCACACCAATTTATTACTGGGCTTCAAATCTAAGGCCTCTTGTGTTCTAGGCAAGCTCTATAATCAGCTAAACTTCAGCCCTAGCACTCAGGAGCTCATTGTTAATGACTGGATGCGATGGCGTCCTCCCTAGACAAGCAAACTGGTGATATATGCCAAGCTAGAAGAGTTTAGGAAGCTTCCAGAGCCCATGGACATACAACCTGGATGCCAGTGAAATGTGTAATCAACTTCTACATAGAGTAAGAGTCCCATCATGTACCCGGAATAATTCAACCTCAGGACTCAATTGTAGAAAATAATGAAGACCCAGAAGAAAGCTGGGCTGGATGCTTCCACATAGTCCGTCCAGTGGGCGTGGAAGAGGATTCCCTGAGACATGATTCTCTTTCTCTCAACTGTGTGCCCACTGCTTCTTGACTATGTTTTGGGATTATCCATCAGCTTATTTGAAACTTCTCTGTGTTTTTGTTGGTATCATTTGGGAAGCTAATGCATTCTACTGCGAAAATAGAGCTACTTACAGAAAGAAGATGGAGAAGGGGGGAGCAAGGTGGGAGGCAAATGCTGCTTCCCTTTTTCTAACGCTATACTTGTAATTCAGCTCATAAAGAGGAAGTGCATGGAAGGAACATAGACCACAAATGTCTCAATCCAAACAGATGTGGTAGATAAAAAGCCAAAGAGCAAGAACAGGAAAAAAAGAAGTGTGTCCTTCAAAGTAACTCAGCACACATATTTATCCTATCTCGTAAAGCACCCCAAAATTCCTGATGCTTAGTTAACCCCTAAAATAAAAGGATATCTTGAGTCATTAGCAGTGAATGCGGCACTCACTGTGGTATATGTGCATTGAGGAAATATGTGTGCTTTTTTTATGTTTGGTATCAAAACTTAAGCATCATCCATTCCTAAGAGGTGTGAGGGTCATTCTGACATAGTGCCTACCAACAAGTGAGGTGCTAGGCTAGCCTCAGGGTGATGTCCCAGCAGGGAAAGGTAGGTCAAAGTCTTCTCTAGGACTTCTTGCAGGGAAAAGGCTGGAGACTGATAGTTGTTAGCTGAGGTTTTATCCATCCCTCCTCTGTCCACAAAGTCTCCTCTCCACAACGCAGTGGCTAAAGCCACAAAGCAATTGAAACCCTGGAGGAAACAACTCAGGTAGTGTTGCAGCATCATCTCTCCTCCTTTGGATTATTGGTCGGGGCTGCAACTCTATGCCATGAATGGATATCTGCATTTTTCTCCTGCATTTTAAGCTTTTTTTTAAGTACAGTGTCTCATTTAATCCAGGCTGGCTTTAAACTGTGTGTAGCCCAGGATAGCCTTCAACTTTTGATCCTTTTATCTCTACCTCTGTAGTGCTAGGATTACAGTCTTGTACACCATGTGTCATGGCTTGAAATGTGTCCCTTACAGTCCATGTGTTTGAGAAGGTCATAGAACCTTTAGGAGATGGAGCATTGTGGGAGGAAAGCTGTCACAGGGGGTGGGCCTTGAGGTGGATTAGTCCCCACCCTACTTCTGTGAGACGTCTGCTCAAGCAGTTTACAGTCTAGCAGCTTTCAACTTCCTGGATGAGTGTGACTTAGCCTGTTTCTAACTTCTGCCACCAACTGTGCCACTTCCATCATGAAAGAATGTATCTCCCCTCTGGAACCATAAGCTGAATAAGTCTACCTTTCTCCCTCAAGTTCCTTGACTTTGGGTATTCTCTCATAGCAACAGAGGAAAATAACTAGTATACAATGTGTAGTTCATGTGGTACTGGGGATGGAACTCAAGGATATTTGTACATTAGGTGAGCATTCTATTCACTCAAGCAAATCCTTTCTTCTGCATTTTAAATATTCATCTCTTTCTATGACTACTTATTATGTAGTTTTTTTAAATTGGCTTATCTTGTTGCCCAAACCTGCTCTTTCCAGTTATCTTAAAAAAACAAGACAGATTGTCTCTGATAGGTTAGAGATAGAATGAGCAGTCCAATGCATGTGAGTCTCTATCTGCCCAGGTCTAATAAATTGGAGAATCAAGTCAGATACAAATGAGCGTCTGTCTGCCCAGATCTACCTTGTGTGAGGGCAGGAACATCAGAACTGGAAGTCTTTCTTTACCACTAACAGTGTGATTCAGACATAGCTCTGGCTCCATATAAAATAAGAGTTTATTCTGAGCCAAATGTGTGTGGCCGGAGATCTGGAACCTTGATTCAGATTCCTCTGGATACCATGTTCCACTATGGAGCTGATCATGGATACATGAACTTTATAACCACAGAACCAAAAAAAAGTCATAAGTCAATGCATCTATGAAATGTTTGGTGGAAATATCAAGTAGGTGGGCAACAAAGCAGGAAAACTCCTCTATAAATTTTATATGTTATTTCTTGACATTCTTAGTTTTGGATTGGTAGAAACTATTTTTCTGCTGAGTTAATATATTTGAAAGGTTTTTCCTGACAGTAACAAAAGTGCTAGTTCAGACAAAGAGGTTGGTAGTCAATTTGCTCTTTTTTTTTTTCTTTCATGTTGTGTGTAGGAGGTAAGTGCACATGAGTGAGTAACTGAGTGTATATGCCTATGAGGCCTAAGGGTGATATTGAGACTCTTCCTCTATTATTCTTTAACCCTATTTTTGTGAACTGGGTCTCTAATTAATCCATAGCATGCCATTAAAGCAAGTATGGCTAGTCAGCTTGCTCTGGGGGCTCTGCCTTCCAGGACTAGAATTTCAGGTAGACCACCACATGGGATCTAGACATCTGAACTCAGATCCTTTTGTGTACATGTCAAGGGCATTGACCACCAAGCGATCTCCCCAGCCCACTCAATGGCTTTTACTAGGAGTAAGTGAGCCAACGATCATATTGATCCTTGATCTATAACATTCCAGCTCTGGACAACCACAAAATTCAAATCAGCCAGGGAAACTCCACATAGATGTGGTCCTTCAAAGAACATCAGTTCACAAAGTTCCAACCCACCCTGCCAGTGGTGTCTACAATCACTTTAGAACACTGCTATGGCATCTTTGCTATGAAAAGACAGTGTCTTTCTACTAAGAAACGGAAGGAAGAAGCTCTTCTTTTAGTCAGAAATTAAGAAGCTAATTATCATAACCCTTGTATGAATTGTCTGATATGGAGATTTTCTTTACAACCCAGAAAATGAGCCCACATGCTCTACCCTAAATGCTGAGTTTACAGCTCCATGCAGGAACTTTCTGCAAGTGTTAGAACTGCCCTTGCCTCTGGATTGTCCAGCAGACAATTTGCAAAGAAACACAGAAGGATAAATATGTGGAAAGAAGCTCATGGCTGAAAGCCGTCCAAGAGGAAAGAACTAACATTTCTCGGGGACGTTTAGGCTCATTTCACAGAGAACGTGGGAAATGAGGTAGGTTTCAACATATGAGTAGGAGTTGGTTACATAAAAGAAGGAGAAAGTCCCCTTGGCAAATTGATCAGTGTCAAAGGTGATATGGAGAAGTGGCGTCAAAGGATTGTTGATGTGGAGTCTGGTAGGTGTTGAAGACATGAGATGTCGCACTGCACAACACTCACTTGGAAACCTTTGTAAAAGTAAGGAAATTAGGGATTGCTGGAGGTGTTTCTGAGAATCTCCTATAGTCCAGAGCAATGCCCAGCTCTGGCAGGTCAGCTTTACTGACCCAAAGAACACAATTCTTCAAAATATGTCTGAGGTATAGGAAGAGTGGGTTTTCCTACCATTCCAGCAAAGTTCCTGTGGGTCTGCATCCCTCAGCGTCTCCAAATCTCACTGGGAGTCCATGTGTGTTTCTGAAAAAGGTAATTCAGAAACAAAATATGTCCAGTAACATGAAGGTCCAACCTGAGTGAATGGTACAAGATCCTCTTAGTCTCACAACCACACCCTGCTTCTTGATACCAGTTTCTATACCATGTACTCTCGTTGCTGCTGTGGGGCAATACTCAGTCATAACTTAAGGGAGGGAAAAAAGGAGACTTATTCAGTGTAATGGCTCCAGAGGGGAGAAATAGTCCATTATGGCAGGAAACCTACGGCTAGCTGGCACAAGCTGGAGACAGCTTAAGTCATGTCCATCCAGGAGGCTGAAAACACTCAAACTGCCAACTGCAAGAGCTGACTTTTTGCAGGAATGGGATGGAGATAACCAATCTCAAGGGCCATTCCCTGGTGATATGCCATCCTCAAGCAAGGCTCCACCTCCCAAATTTGCCATAAATTTCCCAAACATCAATTAAAGATTCAAACACATGAGTCTGGAGGAGACAACTTACATTCACGCATGAAAAATCTCAAATTTCTCGGCTGACAGATGTCCAATGTTTTGAATTTAGACACAGAAAAGTCACTGAATTTCAAGGACATAATCTGAAAAACATTGACATGTCATACTTTTCTTTCATGTTGATGCTTATAAAAAAGAAGTTTTGTGTATTTTATGGCATTTTTCCTTTGGGCATGACATGATGCTATCCAGGTCTCTTCAGTGATAATGGAGATTTTGACGCTCTCTACTAGATGGGGGGTGTCATAAAACAATCACTTAGAACTGGGACAAAGACAAGGATCAATGCTCATATGCTTGCCTGGCTGATGGTTTACATTTCAGAAGTCAGGCTCGCCCCAAGCATTGGCCCTTGCCTTGCTTTGACTTTGAATGTGAGATGGGCAGTTCACTCAGCTCCTGCTGGTGTGACTCCACTTGATGGACTGCAACCTGGAATTGTGAGATGGAATAAGACTCCTTTCTGTAAGATGTTTGGTCAGGCATTTCTATGTGCTGAAAACTAAAACAAACAAATAACATCCATAACATTTTTTAATGTGAATCCAAAAAGTGAAGTGAGGTAGGCACAAAAATAAGGAGAGTCATTCTCCTCGAGGCATCAGGCACAGCCTTAGGTGAAAACAGTCTCTAGATTTGGTAAGGGACACTTTATAAGGTCCTTTAATTTATACTGTGTTCTCCAAATAGGAGTAAAGGGTTTAGAAGACATCTGTCATACTACAGGATATCATCAGGCATAGGGAAAGTTAGGACAGCCTCATGACCAAGTTCTCCAGGTAACACCAGAGCCCTTCTGTTTGTGAATGTTATATTACCTGATGCCAGCATGATTGATTAGGAGCTAGCAAGTGTGGAGCATACAATCTTTTCCTCATATTGATGTATATGTTTTATATATAGTGTTCTGTGGCCTACATTCAGTTTTAAGGACCTGGCATCCTGCCATGTGGGAGCACAGAATACCTTCTAACCACAGATCACTAGAATCTCAATTTGTGTGACAGTGTGGGCTTCAGAAAGTCCTCTGATGATTAATGTAGACAACCTCTCTCCTTCCTTCCTGAATGGTGATGTGAAACAAGATATTAGATAACAACTTATCAATCATTACATGAACTCCTTTCTCCAAGGTCCCAAGCACATGCAGCTACTAAGATGACTGGTGTTTCATTTGAACTTCCCTAGATCTTTCTGATTGGTCATGAAATCTTGAAAACCCTGAGGTGTAATGATCTTATTTTAGTTTATTCTCAAAATTAATCAGGAGACATAGCTGTTATGTTCAGTTCCTGCTAAGGCAATCTTACAATGTTTTCTGAGCATGTATGATACGTTGTGGGTGTTTATCTTTTATTTGCACAAGGACATATGCTTCACACTCACAGACAGAAGGAGTCCAGATTCTATTCCCATTTGCCATTGTTTTGGGTTTCCCTTCATTCCTTTCCATTGCCAACAGTCCTATAGTGAACGGCAACCACATGGAAGAGGACTTTGGAAACAAACAGCAGGCAAAGCCAAGTGGCCAGGCATCACTCAGACCTCCCTTCCCGTTTCTAATTCTGCAACTCAGCAGACGTTGATACAGGTTTCCATAGAGATGGAATCTTATTCAAAATCTGCATGGTGTTTCCCTGAGCACAAGATAGAACTGGCACTCGGGGAGGTGAGGCAACTTTCTTGCAATGGGAATCACAGCTACACAGAGCTGAAATGCCTGCCACGGGATGCACCTGAGCTGGTCCCTGTCACCTACTGTGTTGCAGTCTCATGGGCCCGCTGTGCTCTTAGAAGAACAAGCTCCCCTGTCCCTCTCCTCAGATGTCAGGGGAGGCTAGAGTGCAAGTTGAGGATGGTTGGAGTAGCCACTGACACCAGGCTTTTCTGCTGATTGTGATGGAGCCCTGTTTGGCTGTCAGGGAACAGTGTTGGCTCAGTCTGTGACCAGTGCCTGCTGAGATAAGTATAAACCCTATATGAAAGCAACATACCCAGGCCATCTGGCTCAATACCACAGCCCTCTGTGTATTCTCCCTGGGAACCCCAACTTCTAGGAAAGCACAATACTAAAAGGGTCCACCATTGCCAAGGAAAGGGGCAGCATAGAGACCACCAGACTAGTTAGTGTCATAGCTGCAGCATTGTGACAGTGCTGATTCTGCCTGCGTGAGGGTACTGCTTCGCTGTGGATTTCCATGCTTCTATCTTGTCTTTTGAGACAAGGTCTCAGCTAGCTCAGGCTTGCCTCAAACTTTCTGTACAACTGAAAATGACCTTGAGCAGCTGATCCTTCTGCCTCCACCTCTCCAATCACCAACATATCACACCCAGTTACATGGCACTGCTCGGTCAAACCAGAGCATTCTGCAAGCACTCTGTCAGCTGAGCACATTCCCAGTCCTCCTTTCTTTGGAGCTGGGCTCTTGCTTTATTACTCAGGTGGACCTCAAAGTCTGGCCCCATTTGAGTCTCCTGTATCAGCTTCCTTAGTGGCTGTGGTAGCAGGTTTGTTCCATAACACGTGGTCCTCAATTCATTTAGCCTTCTAAAGGACTCTAACTTAGATAATATCCCTGTATGGCCATGGCCGATTAAGAAGATACAGACTCTGAAAGGTTAAATAACTGGGAGTTACTGGGCAGTTGACCTTCCTTTAAGCCCAGGGCTGTTGACTCTAGCACTGGGACTTTTATTGCTGCACTAAAGCACTTTTATCCTTTGCTTCCTCCCTAGGCTCCAAGAGGTGGCAACAAGCTTTTATTAATGTAAGAAAAAATCAGTGACCTGTGACCTGCCAGCCCCAGAAAGCGAGGCAGACCATTTTCTTAGCGTCTGGGGGTTGCTTCGGGCCAGACACAATAGTTAAACAGCTGCAAGATTCATCTTAATGACTCACCACAGCTGCACGTTCTTTTATTCCCTCCCCCGCCCCCTTGGCATCGGCTGTTTGGATTAAAACATGGAAAATGTAATGAAATCTTGTAAAGAGAAGAGTGAGAAATTACAACAGAAGCTGATTCCAACACCCACGGAGACAAGATGACAAACACAGGCTGTCATGGAGGCTCAGTCTGCTGAAGGGCGGGGCCTGGAAACCACTAGGAGCCTCACACTAAGTTCCCCACACCCTTCTGCACCCAGCCACTGTGCTTAACCACAGGCACCAGACCACCAGGCTAGCTATGGGCGAGGACCTAACATCTCCCGGGAACCCCACGTCAGAGACGAGACCGAGGCTAGACATAATTCTCACAGGAACTCAGTTTGCACAGCCTTGAGAGACTGTTAAAGGAAAATGCAAGCCAGGCATAGTGGAGCATGACTGGAACCCCAGCACTGGAAGGTAAGGTCAATAAGATGGGGTGCCCAAGGTTGGGGTCTGCTACACAGCCAGTTCAAGGCTAGTCTGGCTTATGTGAAATAAATCAGTCAAGCAAAACAACACATAGAGACTCATCATAAAGAACATCTTTTAGAAAACATACCTGACTTACATCTCTGGCAAAGGCCTTATTATGAAAGTACATTAGAGTCCCAGGGAAGTTTGTATCTATATTTGTGACAACCTCCACATCTACCTAGCATGTGTCCAAGCCCTCAGGGGATGAAGCATGGATGTGTGATTAACGGTGTTTCTGTTTGCTCCTCTTTGTGGCCAGACCCTGTTTCCCCAATGTCCTCTGTCTGCCAAGAATGCAGTGTGGTTGGATTCAGGCTCCTTCTCACCCGGGCCTCCCAATCCTTCCCAGACATGCAGAGCATGGTGCCTGCCCCACAGTGCACAACTTTAGAAACCATAGCCTTTAGTAGTCCAAAATACCAATGCCCATCAACTATGTATCAGTTATGCTTTGCAGGTGAGGAAGCTCAGCACACTCGATATTCAAGAAGGCCGTGGAGATAGCTCAGTTGGTAAAGTGCTTCCTTGCAAACATACCATCTGAGAGTCATCCCCTGTACTCCTGAAGGAAAAAAGTCTGGTTACTATCCTAACTAATGAACCCAAATGCTAAGGGGTTATTTGTCCAGCAAGTATTGGCTGGGCTCAGCAACGTGTCACCAGGTACTTGTGGGCTCTCTGACCATTTGAGTGTATAGACACATCTGGGGTGAATTGCTTTTAATATGATGATTGTGTTATAGAAACGTAAACAGAGAGAGGAAAGGCACCAAGAGTTAGGAGAAGTTGAACACAGGAAATAAGCTGGATTCTTAAGCATGGACAGCAGTCTGCTGGTTGGTGATGGCATTGTTACAGAGTTCAAGTGAAAGAAAATGCTAAGTTGCATAAGAAAGTCCAGGCACATGAGCAAAGTCCAAGTAAGTGAAGGTAGGGATGCAGATAAGGCTAGGAGGTGGGATGGAACTGTGCGCGAGCCGCCGAGCCAAAGTAGTTCTGGGCATTTATCCTGCAAGCTAGAAGCCTCTGGCAGGTGTTCCTGACTTGGCTGTTCTTTGGCTGGGATGTCAGCCCAGGCAGATGAATCAGGAGACCTTGGAGCCTGAGAGTCTGAGCTGTAAGACTCCCCTGTTTCCTTTGATGACTGGCCCTACTGGGAAGCAATGCCATCACTAACAGAGGAGCGCCCAGAAGGGTCTAGAGCAAGCAGATGTGGATTCCTATTGCACTGGAAAAGTGCGACCCCAGCAGCAGCATTGAGTTGGGTGGCCGGGTGCAAAGGGAGAAAGCCAGCTGGCTAGATAGATGCTGTGACTGAGGACAGTGCTGACAAGGTCTGTGAGGAAGGGTCAGAGTGACATGAGGGAGCTCCAGAAGAACGACCTCTACTTTGTGTGGACTCACTGGTGTTCTCAGGAGTAGACGAATTGGAGCCAGATACTGTACAAGATGATGGTGTGGAGACACCAGAAGGCAGCCACCTTCAAAAGAAGCAGAGGTGCCTTACTCCAGACCCCCCGCCTGAGAAGTCTGAGAAAACATGTTTCTGTTGTTGAGCCTCCCAGTCTGTATATCTCATGATGAAAGCACGGAGCAAACCATTGCACAAGCCTCAGTGGAAGGTCAGAGATAACGAAAAGAAAGAGGGATGGGGAGGGAAGGGGAGGGGAGGAGAAAGAAGAAAAGGAAAAGAGAGGAATGAGAGCAGAGGAAGGGAGGGGAGGGGAGGGGAAGGAAGGAAACGGGAAAGAAGGGGAAGGGAGGGGAGAGGAGGGAGGAAAGAAGGGAAGAAAGAGAAAGAAAGAGAGAGAGATGGAGGGGAAAGTTCAGCAACAGGGAATAAGGACACAACTCGGTATTAAAACCTGTATTTAGCAGGCACAAGGCCCTGGGTTAATCCACATAAAAAAGTAGGGGCTAGAGATGTGAGTAAATCGGCAGAGCTTTTACCTAGCATGTATGAAGCCCTGGGTTCAATCACCAGCACCCCCTAAACCAGGCATGGAAGAACATGTCTATATACCAGGCACTAGGGAGGTAAAGGCAAAAGAATCAGAAATTCAAGGTCATCTTCAGCTAATCAACAAGTTAAAGGTCAGCCTGGGCTGTATGATGAAAGCCTATATAAAGAATTACTATTAAACAATACAGCCAGGAATGGTGGTGTGCACTTTTCATCTCAGAACTGAGGAGTGGGGAAGGGTACAGGTCAGTAGTTCAGTACCACTGTTGGCTACATGGCAAGTAAGGCCAGCCGGGGTGCATGAGACTAAATAGCATATATTGAAAATTGAAGAGAAGATATTCCATGGTATCTGTAGTGAGATCAAGAATAATTGCAGATAGGAAAAGGCTAAGTGACCTTGGCAAGACTAGTGTTATCATGGGACAAAGGTCAGCTCGAGCTGTGGAAGCAATTCAGTGCAACTCCACTTGCAGTGATGATGAAGCAAGCTTTGGATTGAGGCCTGAGACAGGCACATTTGAGAGATGTTTTTAGAAAGTAAAACTGCCAGTGTTTGAGATGGAGGGGAGGAGCCAGCAGATCCTGGTATACTGAAGACAGAAGTGGGAAAGTGCAGCAATGGACAACCTCACTGTACCCATTCACTGGAGAAGCATGGTGGACAACTCCTAGTCTCTTTCCCTTCATCTGAAAGGAGTGATCAGTTTTCAGGGGGATGCTTCAGTTATCACAGTGCTCTACTTAACATGTGGGGGTGGAGACAGGAGAAGGAAAACCCAGACTCACTGTGAGATCCCCATTGCTACAGGGGAGAGCTGGCCACTGACATTCGGCTCCAAACTGCTCACTGAGGTTCTGACGTTGTCCACGGCACCCATGGGAGTCCTGGATTCACAGAAATAATGCCGGCAAGCCTGGCTTTACACAGTCATCACGTAATAGGAAAATAAGATTCAGATTTGCTGTAAGTGCTTCTCTACAGAGGGGAGATAAAAATGGCTGACTCTGTCAAGTAGGTCAATAGAGGAGCCCCCAAATGAGACCTAGAGACCCGAGAGGGGGCCAGCAGGAAGGTGCAAGAGGAGGGACTCCAGCGTGAGCATGTGACTCTAATTTACACAAAACACAGGGAATGCAGAGTGGGAGAGGTAAACTGAAAACTGGAAGCATGAGGTAAGCAAAAGCTTTCTTTACTTCACACGGGGGCTCCAGCAGAGAAGGGGGGAAAGGCCAGAGTCCCAGATGCAGACGCCTGGGGCAATGGAGAGAAGAGCAAGAGATCTGGCAGGGACATAATCCAGGGATGCCAAGATGCCGTCTCAGGGGAGCAGAAGATAATGGAGACTGAACCACAAGGGATTGTAAGTGACAGAGCAGCTAAAGAACAGGAAGAAGGTGTCATCAGGGAAGAAACAAGGAATTCACAGAGCCCAGTGTCACAGAAGATCAAAGTGATAATGAATGCTCTTTTTGCTGTGATCGAATACCTGACAAGAAGCAACTTAAAGGAGGGAGTATTTATTTACTAATATTTAATATTTCCAAATATCTAATAATAATTTGTTCGCATGAGCTGAATATGTAGAATGTTCTGGTGAAAACTTTATGCTTCCGGTGAAGTGTCGTGAGATGGACAACCTAACCTGACCCATTACTGAAGAAACATGCTGGACAATCCCTTGTCTTCTATCAGGTCTCGGAGAGAACACTTCAGTCAGTATGATTTGTGAGACTCACAGTCTGAAAAGAGACAGTCTTCTACTGTAGGAGGGGCATAGTAGTAGGTGAATGAGCACCTGGCCACATTGTAGCAGACAGCAGATAGCAAGTGGATCCTGTAATAACCCAAAGCCCATCCCCAGTGGCTCTTCCTCCAGCAGAACTCTGCCTCCTAAAGGCTCCACAGCCTTCCCAAACAGCACCACCCAGAGACTAAGGGTTCAAGCACATGAACCTATGGGGACATCTTACATTTAAAACACAGCGTCCACTGAAGAAAATGACTGCAGTTATTCCCGTGGATCTGTCCACTACAGCTACCACATATCCAAGCAGGGGCAGCCCCGGGTTCCAGGGACAGTTAAGGGGTTAGCTTTATACACTGCTTGCTCATGGTCTGAACACTTCATTTCCCCCAGACATACTCACCTGACACAGGTGAGTTCAAGACACGGTCCCATCAGAAAGGACCCAAAGAGGAATACTGAACTTCAATGAAGAATCTGCTTTTAAAAAAGATTTTTAAGAATGTCCAAGTACAAACACAAGCTGAAAACTCAGCAGCTCATTTGCCTGGCATTGGCAGGTCTTGACTGTGCTGAGAAACTCTTCCTGTAATGGTTGGGGTATACCACGTGACAATATGCACTGTTTTATTTTTCCTTTGGTTTTTGTTTCCCTTCCAGAGAGCTTCCATTTAGTGTTTCTATGTCTAAAGGAAAGACAGCTAATCACAGTACTGAATATTGAGTTCCCATTATGCAAGTTCTCTTCCACTAAGCCAACCCTCCCTCCCCATCCAGCCCTAAACTCTTGCAACTGAAGGAAAGCTCAGGGTTTTCAGAACACTGATCTTAGTTCAGTTTCCTCTTGTCTTGTGGCAAGAGGAGGAGAAGGAGGAGCAGAAATGAGGGGGTGGTGAAAGTGGAGCACAATTAGACATCTGATTATATCCTACAATTGGTCACTTCCCACTCTAGTCTCTTCCAGGGATCCAGAAATGTTCTTATAATTGCTGTCTTGACTCAAAGAGCCATGGAGACAAGCCACATCTGTCTCCTCAAGTCAGAGGTGCCATGGGTGTACTAACACTTTGAAACAAAATAGGTAATACTCTTGACACAATAGTACAACATACTGGTTATTAATGCTTATGTTCTGTCCATCTCAGTCACAAGAGAATTGGAAAAGTCCTGTCAATGGTGTGGACACAGAAAGCTCTAAAGGAAATTGAAATTCTCTCAGTGATTTCTTCCATTCCACTGCATCTCCAGAAACCCAGGGATGAGAATTATGCTTATGAAGTCAGCTGCTTGGATGGTGACTTTTGAAAAATTTGCAAAAGCCTTCAAGACCCACCTACTGAATTCCAGATGATGGAATTTCAGACCCTGTGACAACTGTGTTCAATTTGAAGGAAACAGGTGTTGCTTCTTGCCTGTTTCTCAGCTTCTAGGAAGCTCTGACATGAGGATGCAGTTTGACAGATCGTGGCCTGGTTGCAATCTAGACCACCCAGGCATACCAGGATAAGTGGTTGTCTTTCCCTATCAGGGTGGCCAAGCTTCCTTCATGAAAAAAAAGCACCCCAGTTCTCAGGCCAGCCCCTTTGTAGTCAGCCCATCTACAGTTCTTGGCAGTCAAAAAGCAAGCTGCTGAGTTGCCCAGCCTGACCCACCTGTCTTCTGTCTGCTCCCCAAACAGCTGGAGAACAGCATTATCACACAGAGAGCCAGGCTAAGCCGAATTAAGCACACACATGTTCACACAGCTCCTCTCGCCTTTGCAGACACATCCTGACAAGCAACACACAAAGCTTTGGTTTTGATTACTTGAACTGCCTCTGGTGAAAGGAACTGTTTTTATTTTGTTTTGTTTTGTTTTTCAATATGCTTGATCTACCTCCAGATTATAAGTGGAGCCCAGCAGAACCTATCCTGCTGAGCCTGTGAACTAAATTCTGCCTTGGATTAGGCCAACCCTCCCAGCAACAGGGAACCGCATGGGAAGCTTCCTCAGACACAAGCCCAGCAGGCTGAGATCCGATCCCCCAGGCAGAAGGAAGAAAGACGTCTTTCTCTCATCGGGCTGTGTTCCTAGATGGGTGCACAACCCTGACAAGTCGTGGTCCTCATGAATTAAAGCTGCGGCAACGGGAACTTCCAGGTCGCGGGTTTGTTGTCAGGCATCAAATGTCACCATCCTTTCTTACGAAGTCCAGGCTAGGCCGTTCCAGATGAAGATACTGGCAGAGCTGGGACCAATGGCCTAAAGATGAAAGTGTGAGAATCAGTAAGAGCATCCACTTAAACTCCCAAGGTCAGGAGGTAACATATTTTAAAAAAAAGATGAGGCCATGACTGGCAAAGTCAGACACAGGGAAGACCTTCCTATTGCCTCTTGCCTGGGTGACCCACCGTGCCTTAATGCTATATAGTTGCCTGAGTATGTTCCTATGACCCCCTCCAAACACACTCAAACTGACTCTTTTTGTGCTTATGCATAACACTTCTCTGCTCCAGAGATTTACGTGGTTGTGTCTTCATCCTGGGAAAGCTTGAAGAAAGGAAAGACCAACTATTTGTATATAAATGATACATTAAGCTAGTGACCTTTGTTTAAACCTGGCTTTCACTATTCGCAACAGAGTAGAAATGGAACCAGCCTGAATGTCCATTAATTAATGCATAGACAGTGGAAATGTGGTACATGTACACAGCAGGACATTATGCAGCTGTAAAGAAAATGAAATCATGAGATTTGTAAGAAAATGGGTGGGTCTGAAAGTTACTATAAGGCATCCCAAATTCAGAAAGACAAATATCACCAGCTCTGTCTCATATACAGATCCTGTCTTTTCATGGTTGTGAAATGTAAGGTTGTGAGTATGGGTGTAGGTTATGAAAGTGTTACCTCAAGGTGTCTGGAATCCCTTCTGTTTTCTCTAGCAGATAAAGATTTATGCAGGAAAGAACTGAGGATCAACAAGGCCTAGGTTTTATTTTTTTTAAGTATATTTAAAGTGTTTTATATTTTAAAGTATATTTATGGTGAAAGTGAAGCAAGAGAAAGTTGAGGCCAAATCTTGTTTTAAGTGAAAGTGATGCAGCAGAAATCAGAACTCTCCACTGAATGGGATCCACTGCTGGAGCCGGTTCTCCCTCTCTAGGCAGGACACTTTCATTAGCTTAGGGGATGGCACAGGCTATTCTCATTTCTCCTTGGGATTACTTGATCTTGAATAAGGGTGATTGGATAGACTGTTCTATTCTCAAGGTTGGCCCATGTATGTCCAGGAAGGTCAGCCGCAAAATTCCCTCTGGTAGTGTTTATGAGGTTTTTATGGCCATGTTCTTGTGTTTGAGAGTCGAAGATTGTGACCAGTTCACATGTAGATGATTAAGGCAGATTTATTAGAAGAAAGAACGGGACTCATAGACATGAAGTCCATGAGGGGCAAGGGAAATGAAAGGAACTCACTGACACCAGGCATGGAATCCATAAGAGGCAAGGAAGTCAGAGATGGCTGACAGAGTCAGAGGTATTTATAGAGTTAAGCAGGCCCAAGGCAAGTGGCTTTTCCTGTTTGGTTAGCTCCAGTTTCTGCAAACCTGATTGGAACTTTTGGTCTCCTACATCTCATTGGTCTGTTCACATTGGGGCCCAGCTCAGTCCTGGCGGTTGAAGCATTTTCTTTTGAGGAACTTTACTTATCTGCAATAGAGAGCTCATCTCCATATCCCTTCATAAACAGAGGGCTGGGGGAAGTAAACCTTATTTCTGTAGAGTATTAGAACCAGTTGCTCCCATATTAGGGTGTGTTCTTTCAGGATAATCCCAGCTGTGGATGACCTTCAAAGACCTTCCCAGCATGGCCTTGTTCTGAAAATACCTAAGTAGGAAAGTAGTCAGAAGAACCAAGAAGTGAAATGAAGCCATACCAATCTAAGTCTGCAGTCAGAGAATTTCTGCCCTCAGCTCCTTCTCTCTACTGTGTACCTGTCCAGGGGTTCTGTATAACTCCTGTTACCTCAAAAGGATGTTGAAAAGAGGTGTTAATAAAAGGGGAAGAGCAACAGGATGCAGAAAACAAGAAAGGGGGATAGGCGGTTAGGTAGAGATGTGAAAAGACACAAGCAAAGCAGGGCATATAAGAGGATAGGAGAGAAGAGTCAACACAAATGAATTTTATTTGGACATATCCCAATGAAACCTAAGACTTTTAATGCAATTTTAATTAATTGATTAATTAAACCAATTCTCTAGGAGAAAAAGACTTTGACCTTGTCTCCTCTCTCTGTAATAACACTCCTATGCCTTTGGGATAAGGTTCAAGCTCCTGAACATTTAATCAATAATAAGG
Organism: Typhlomys cinereus; assembly: GCA_023101885.1. NCBI lineage: Eukaryota > Metazoa > Chordata > Mammalia > Rodentia > Platacanthomyidae > Typhlomys > Typhlomys cinereus. The sequence goes on from JALPQD010000015.1 coordinate 6,674,135, forward strand.
ATTTGATCTTATATCTTCACAGGTTAGTTCTAACATATGTTATATACCTTTGCCCAAAAAGCATCTTTCAACAGGGAAAGTGACAGAAAACTCATACGTATCTGCTAAGAGAAACCAAGAAATTCATGAGGGACTATGTGGTCATTCCGTGTACCTGTGGTCTCACTACACAGGTCAAACGCTCACTTCCAGAATTCACCATTACATAAAATGGTCTTGTATTTTCATTTAACCTAGAAGTATCTTCCTAACCTTTAAGCAAACAATACTTTTAAGCAAAGATTACTTGAAACAGCTGAACATTGAGTTGCAAGGGGAGAAAAGGCCAGGGGGTAACAGTGTGGAACCAGGCCCAATGCTCCACCTTATTTATAGACTTACGTTACATGCACATCCATGTCAGCTATCACTCATCAGGCTTCATGCCTTCACAATGCACATGCTGTTCCCATATCTCTGATCACTCTGGTCTGGCTGGCTTCCTTTCCAAGCAGTCTCTTCATGTAAGCCCCCCGTGCCCTTTGAAACCAGCCTCAAAGACTGCTGTTCCTGAAAGCCTTTCCAGCTTCTCTTCTGGTAGAATTCTGCTCTCCATCTCTTAATCTCTCACAGCACCTGTGCTCTTGGGCACTCTGTCTCAGTCACAATGAAATGTAACTACATCTGCAGTGAAACTAAGAATTCCATTAGACCAAGGAGCAGGCATTCAATGCACACATTGTTAGTGGCAGGAATCTCAAGCCTTAGTGACTATGATTTCTTTGGATAGAATTGTCTTCTTAGTTTTATGACAAACACTTCATGACCATTCGTATAGCATAAAAGATGGGAAAGAAAGAAAATCATCAGTGCAACTGACAAGGAGCAGGTCAAGGCGGGCATGAGGCTCATGCCTGTCATTCCCATGCGTCAGAGGCTGGCCTAGGAGGATTGCTGCAGGTTTGAGACCAGACGGAGTGACACCTTGTCTGAAAAACAAGCCAAGCCAAACCAAAAACAAAAACAAAAAAAGGCAAGGCTTTTTTTTTTAAATAAAACCTGACCAACTGAATTTCCAAAATCAACTGAAGCCATTACCTCTAGCTCAATGACAAAGTTGTCTTTTTTGCTAATGTATTTATGCATTTGAAATACTACATGGTGATTAGTAAACACTCAAAAAAAGATATTATAGATAAATGGATGAATTTATCTATAATATAAATAAGATTGGGTTATGTCATGAGACTGGATTTTAGCACAAAGAAGTCTATTTATAGCTAATTTGGACTTTTAAATTAATATGCTTTACTAAAAATAGTTCATCTGAAAATCAGTGAATCCTACTCTTTTCTTTTATGAATGCATGTAAGGTGTATGCCTGCATATGGGGGACAGTGGCTGTGTTTGCATGTGAGTGGGTGAACATGTATGTGAGTACATGAGTGTAATTGAGTGTGTGTGCCTGTGAACACACCAGGGTGATATCAGGAATATCACAAATCATCCTTAAATGCTTTTCCATCTTATTATCGAGAACCTGGGTCTCTAATTAAATTCAAAGCATGCTTTCCAGCCTCTACTTCCAGGGCTGGGATTACAGGCCAGTCGCCACACCTGCCTTTTATATGGGATCTGAGAATCTGAACTTGGGATCTATTGCTTTCAAGGGAAAGCCTTTAAACACTAAGCCATCTCTCCAGTCCTGTTTACTTAACTTTCAAGTTTAATTTATAATTTTAAATATTATAAAAGAGTCATTATCATCCATAGCTTATTTATATTACCATAACCCAATAAATTTAAAAACTTAGTTATCTTCCTTAGTTGACATTAAGCACTGTATTTTTAAATATATTTTATAAGTCAAACAAATAAGTGTATACATTTTGCAAATCTGAGGTTTAACATTTTAGTACTATTGTACACTTGTAAACGTCTCAACACTTTTCATCTAAAAGCACATGAATTGTGAGCCCCATATTATTAGATGTCCTGATTTTGCAACTGCTTAAAATGATCAGTGTGATGTAGAGTATAACTCACTAGTAGATACCTTCCTTAGCATGCATAAGGCTCTTTATTCAATCTTAAAACAGCAAAATATAATTAATTAAAAAGCTCAAATCATTGCACATAATTCCTAAACAGAATATTATGAATACTTTATGTCACTGGCTCACAACAATGAGATAAAAAAGTGATGGAGGATGATTCTGTACCTTCCCTTGTCATTCCCAAAATTGATATCTATTTGTGATATTGAGTCACAAACAAGTGACATCTCCAATCTAGTGGGTCAAGATGAAATATTATTTCTTTAGTTAATTTTTTATTAAGAATTCTTCACATACAAACAAAATGTGTTTATGTTCATACTTTCCTCCTCTTCCTTTTTTCCCCATCTTCTTCCACCATAGCCTCCTTTCACCAACCCAGCTTCATCCCTCCTGGCATCATGTCCCTCTGCTTCTATAGCTCTTAGGGCTCCTTTTAGGGCACCTATACTAGCAAAGAACCAGGACTTTGTGGTAACACATGTGACTCTTCAGAGGGTAAATCTACAAGTGGGGAAGCCCGCCTTCTATTGTCCAGCACCTGCCTCAAAGATTCTCTGAGTGTAGTGTTTCATTTGAAACTTTTGCTAATCCAGGAGGGAAAATTGATATGTCAGTCATTGTGTAGTTCTGGTGGAGGTAGACATCATTGTAGTTACTTCCTGGATGCAGCAGTCATGTCAAGACTAGAGTTACAAGCTAGCAGAAGACCTCCTGTGACTTTAGGCTCTAACATTCTTACTGCCCCTTCTTCCACTAGGTTCCCTTAGCCATGGAATTAGGAGAGGTTTTGATGGCCTGATTTAGACTGAATATTCCAGGGTCTGATCACTTTTACTCTGCTCTCTGGCCAGTTGTGGTCAACAAGATGTATCTTGGTTGAGTGCTTATAGCTTTTCTTATCTTGGGATATGATAAGAAGTGCTTAGATGATAGTTTTCTGTCAACAAAAAAAGACTCATATTATCTTGTTGGCAAATGTATTTTTAATTTGGGACAGCCTCATGTAAGTCAGGCTGGATTTGAACATGCTATGTCACAAGCATGCCTCCAAGGTTGAACTCCTGGTCAGAAGGTTTTCACCTCTTGGGATTAAAATATCATTTCTCCCCTTCTACTGTTATTTTTGACAAGGCATCTGCTCACTGATTTCAGAAAGTAATTACCTCAGGGCCTTGCATACTATCTTGCTTCAATAGATTTTTAACAGAGTTGTAGCTTGAAGCATTCATAGCTGGGTGTGGCCACTGACCATGCTAAGCCCCTTGCTTTTTTTGTTCTGTATTTTGCTTCCCCACTCTTTATTATATCATATTCCCTTCATTCACTCCCCTTGAATAACTTCCTTCCATAAACTGCCTTGTTCAACTGTCGGCCTGTGTTTTGTTGTTGTTGTTGCTTTTCCTCTCTTTGCTCTTTCACTATACCCTAGACTTATTTTCTCTTGTAATTTGTGGGTGATATATAATTATCCAATTGATTATACAATCTGAAGATTCAATGCTAGCATTTATTTATAATGGGGTACATACTGCCTTTGTTTTTCTGTGTCTGAGGTATCTCATTGAATATAAATTCTTCCAATTGTATTCATTCACCAGCAAATTTAATGAGTTCATTTTTCTTGATACCTAAATCTAAGAATTTTTACATTTCTATTTTGACTTCTGCCCTGATCCTTTTTTCCTTCAATAGTATGTTGCTTAGTTTCCAAGAACTTGTGTACTTTCTGTTGTTTACTTTTTATGGATGTCTAGCTTCATTGGGGATGTAATTTCAATTTTCCTGTATTTGTGGAGGCTTGCTTTGTGGCCTAGTATATGGTCTATTTTGGATAAAGTTCCATGGACTACTGAAAATAATGTGTTCCTTGGTTTTAGGATGGAAAGTTCAGTAGATATTGGTCGGGTCCATTTGGTTAATGACTTGATTTATTTCCAGTGTGTCTCTGTTCAGTTTTTGGCCTGTTGACCTGTCTAATGGTGAAAGAGGGATGTTGAAATCTCCTACTATTAAAGACAAAATATTAAACAGAGAAAATAGAGGCCAAGATTTAGGTTCCATTTGTACCCACAAAGCTAATTGGGCAAGTTAACTCTTAGTCATTGCATGTGGAGCCATCGTGCAAAAGGAGACTTTCTGCCCACAACCCTTAACTGATTTAATAGGACTTAGCTCTTCTCTCTGACTGGCCTTCTTTCATGTCTGTCATGACTGACTTTCTTTCCTGTGCACTTGGATTCTGAGATCAGATTTAATCTGTTTGCTTTCTTGCATCCATTTATTTTTAATTTGGGACAGACTCATGTAAGTCAGGCTAGATTTGAACATGCTATGTCACAAGCATGCATCCAAGAATGGTCTTGAACTCCTGATCCTTCTGTTTTTACCACTCAAGTGCCAGAATTACAGGCATATGCCACTATGCCCATCTTATGAGGTATTGAGGATCTAGCCCAGGACTCCATGCTTGTACTCTACCAAGTGAGATGCATGCCCAGTACCTGCCACCATACTTTATTGTCTTTCTGTCTTACTATAAAGGTCCTCACAGCCATCCCATTCAATCTGTTGGGCTCAACATAGCTTTCCATATCTTTGTTGTCTGCTTTGGATAGAATGGAATTCATAATAGTTTTGTCTACCCAAAGCTACAATTATTAAAGACAGTCATATAGTACTCTGTTGTGTTCCATGTATTGCCTCTTCTGGCTTTGTGAAACCTTTTAGTGAGAACAGTAAGCTTACACCAATGACAACAGACACATGGAAATGTCCTTTCACACTGGCAGTTCCTGCCCTTATTCAAATTGGGCTTCCTCCTTGAAGGCTTCTGATTTGTCTTAACACTGGTTACCTGAGACAAGACATATTAATACCTGCTAACTATGTATTCTCCCCATAACTAGAATTTAAAAACTCACGTTATGTTGTTGGCAAATGTATCCTTGCACCTGGAACAGCACTTGGCAGTTAGTGAGCACTCAAAAAAGAAAAAAAAAAGATACATTGTGGGGCTGAGGAAATGATTCAGTCAGTAAAGTATTTACTTGCAGCATGAGGACTTGAGTTTGATCCTCAGCACCCATTTAAAAATCCAGTAATGGAATCTAACACTTGTAATCTAGGGAATCAGACATTGGAGGATCTCTAGATTCTCTGGCCAGTCAGTCTAGCCAAATTGGTAAGCTATAGGTTCTCAAAAAAATAATATGAATGTGCATCCACGTACACACATATGCATCCATATGTTTAAAAAATGTTGAGTGAATGAAGTGAACAGGACTAGCTTTGTAGGTTGTAAGACACATTGCTAAATAATGCTATAAAGTCCCTGTTTAAAATGATATAGCATTGCAAGATAGTAACGTCTGAGTGGTAAGCCAAGTGTGGACTGCATGTAAGCATAGGCTGTCTACCAACAAAACTACATCAGTCTAAGTCTTCTTCAAGGTCATTGACTGCACCTTTAATGGCAGCTCTGAATGTAAGTAGCCGTGTGTGTGTGTGTGTGTGTGTGTGTGTGTGTGTGTGTGTGTGTGCACGCGCTAGATCAGCATACTACAAAAAAAAGAGTGGTTAGTGGCTCCAAATAGCATACAGAATCATTAAAGGTGTTAGAGTTGGTCGGTTGGGCATCTTTAGATCTAGATTCTCTGTTGAGGTCAAAATTCTTTGTTGAGGTCATTCTCTCTCTTTCTTTTTTTTGTTTCTTCCACTCATACAAAGTTGATAAGTACCCCATTCCCCTCCCTCCCTCCACCCCTCCCTGGACCCTCTTGCTTCCTTCCCCCTTTTCCCCTTCCTTTCCCCCCTCCCTCCATTTCTCCCAGTGCCCTCTCCTTCCCACCCCCCTATTCTGGAGCATTCTTTAGTGTGCATGTCAAACTTTCCTCATCAGAGAGGAGGATCCGGAGGATAATTTGAAATTCTTCACTTTCTTAACATCTCTGTCCTCACAGTAAGTATAGTGAGATGCCAGATTCCAGCTGTAGAAATAAACACACGTGTATATCACACCATGGGAATCTGGATGAGTAAATGGAAAGTGCAGAGCTAGGTGACCTACAAAAGGGCACTTGGGATTCCGCATACTAGCTACGTCAGTTCCTAAACAATTAAATTTGGAAAACTCATTTCATCAAATAACCTTTTCTTTGTTGAGACATAGTCTCATTTATGTAGCTAAGGATAGGTGCAAGGTCAGTATGTAGTGGAAGATGATCTTGAATTTCTAGTACTCAAGTGACAGGATTACATGTGTGTCACCATGCCAGGTTATGCCATGCTAGGGATGGATACCAGGGCTTTGTGCCTGCTAGACAAGTGCTCTGCCAACAGAGCCACATCCACTGAAATAAGCATTTGTAAAAGTAAATTTAGTATATGTCACATCTATAATTTGATTGAAAGATATTTTTTAACAGCTAGTCAGAGAGATGAAATCAAGTGTTAGAAATACTTTTTTTCTAAACTACGAATTTAGAAAATATCCTAAATCATTTAGCTACAGGATTAATCCATCAGAAAGTCATAGAGACATAAAATACCATGGTGGAACAGCTATGCCTGTCCTGGTGGAAAGCAAGAAAGGACTTGCATCACAAGGGCATGTCTGAGTGACTCTCAGGTCATACTTTGATGAGCAGAAATCAAGATGGGACAAAATATGAAGTCCAGAAGACCAGCACTGTCAAGGAAACAAACACACAATGTAAGAATCAAAGGTAGAGTTGGCCATTTGACTGTTCACTTAAGACCAATACATTTCAGAGAATAGCATGTCACACATACATCCTTCATGGATTCCAGTATCTTCGCTGTTCATTTAAAAGTCCCTATGCTACATTCATTTCCAAAGAATCAATTGTATGCAAATTTGAAAAACATATAATCATCAAATGGGCTTTTATTTTTGAGATATGTAGTCCAGGCTGTCCTCAAACTCACAATATATCCCAAAACAGGCAGGCTAATGTTTGAGCAAGGGATAAAGAGATCAGAAGGATGCAGGTGCTGTCAGGAGGAGTCCTGTTATAAGAATGACCCTTAGTAAGCAAAGGGCATAAATGGTGATTTGTAAATCCTGAGTCACCTTTATGGAATATGTAAATACAGGAAGAGCTTGAGAAGAGCCAGAGAAGCTCCCAGGACACATTCAGTGCATTCTCAAGGGACTGCCTGTCTCTGCAGGAGCCAGGGAAGACCACAGACGGCACTGCTGGAGCTGGGAAAGCAGGAAGGAACTTGATATTGGATGAAAGCAAAGACTGCAATTGGTGAAGAAGCGTCAGCTGCTCTAGGGATGTCTTGGGAGTGGGGCCAGCCTAGCCAGCTCCAAAGCCAAGAGTAAGTCATGAGATGCCCTGAACTTGAGTCCCACCCGTGGGTGGAGCTGGAGCTCTCTCTGAAAGCTTCTCTACATAATGTAAAAATAAAGTATTTTCCTAAAACACCAGGGGATAACCTTTATTCTGGGTGATTGAATAACACTATTTTCAAATCCTGAAAAATAAAGACTACTTCTAAAATACCTTTGGAAACAAAAATGGATGCATACAAAAAGAATTCACTGCCCAAATAGAGTTAAGTAAGAAATGGAGGAGGGGGGTGGCAAAGGAATGAAAGATTCAGCATAATTTAAGAGATTATTTTGGCAAACTGAAGAAAAAATGGAAGCACTTTGTCTCTCTTACAGCCCAGCCCCGGGCTAGAATGAAAATCCAGTAATAATGAATGAGGCTAGCTCAACAGGTAGGTGGGTGTGTACCTGACACTGGCCTTTACAGGATGTATGCCAGCCACAAATCATCCAGAAGGCAGTTCTCCAAAACTAGTGACAAAGAAGATCAAAGTCCATTTGAAGTAAAGAATTATCATCCTAAAATTAAGACAAAGGACAACAGATTAAATTGAGTAGTTCCTGTGATCTGCTCCCATAAATCCTCCTCAGAGTCTTCATTCTTTCTTCAAAAATCAACAGGGCAACAATGGTGAAGGTGGGGGTGCTGTATTACCCTACCACGGATGGAAAAGAGAAATTTAGCTGGAAATGAAGACAAGCAATGTTGAATTCCCCAGCCTGGGGAGAATGCAACTCGCTCAATATTGCCCAAAATTTGCTTAGCTACCTGCCCCCAAATTCCCATGCCTGCCTCAGCTGGCCAACTAGCTCATGAAAGGATGCTTTGATATTTCATGCCATAAGTGATTGTGGAATCAAGACAAATACATGAATTTACTCCCACTGGCTTTAGTACCCTTGAAAATTCTTTTACTCATTGGAACACATGTGATTTTTTTTGTTGTTCTTTCAAAAAAAATTTTTTTTGAGACAGAGTCTCATGCAGTCCAAATTGACTTCAAACTTACTGTGTAGCTGAGTATGATCTTCCTTCTTCCATCTCCCCAGTGCTAGGATTGCAGGCTTGTGCTACCATGCCTAATTTATGCATTACTGTTGTTTGTTTTTAGGCAGTGTCTCTAATCCAGACTGCTCTCAAACTCCTTACATAGCCAAGGATGTCCTTGAACTTCAGATTCTCTTGCCACAATCTTCCTGGTGCTTGAATGACAGGCCTGTGTCATCACACCTAGTTTGCACAGTGTTAGGGATGAAACCGAGCTTTATGCACACTAGGCAAGCACTCTAACAACTGAGCTGTGTCTTCAGCCTCCACTGTAATATACTAACTAGATAGGAGAACAGTGTGCATCCACATTTAGAGTGAAGTATTAGATAAGTGACCGAACAAGCCAAAAAGAAAGAAAAATGTGAACCAAGGAAAATCAGGAAGGACGTTGAACTGCAGGAATACTGAGACCTTTCCTCTGACTTCTGCTAGTTCTTGGGTGAGAGTTTTGCCCCTTTCTCCAAGTCTCCTTGCATAATTCCCAGCACTGCTTTCATACCTTCAGTTCTCCAGATTTTCTGGGCTCGTTTATCTGTGTATTAAGAAGAGGCAGCTAAAAGATGCTTAAAGCCATAAATTGCACTATGTTTAGGGAAAGTTGTCAAAATGAAAGAAAGCATGTGTTTAATCTGAGATTAAATGAGAAATAGCAGTCTCCCCTTCCTTCGTTTCTCAGTTTCCTCTTTTGAAACAAGAAGGAGGCGCTGTGAACAGTGCTCTGAGCAGCACTGTGTCTTCCCACATTGTCTGCGCTTCTCTAATTCTCTATGGCATTGCAGCAAAACCCACAAAATCAAACCACCACGACTTGATTTTCCTTATTTGTCAATAATTTTTACTTCATATTTGTCCCCAGGGTTGCTCCTTGCCTTCTCCTGCTCTGTGACTTTCCAGTTATTTTCTCACAAGCTCTGTCCTTGGTCAGAGCCTTCCTTCAGGAGGCGCCGGTGCCTTAGTGGGGTCACACTCTTCCTCTGACTTTCTGTAGCTTTGTCAAACACACTCCAACTCAACCTGGGCTTGAGCACAGAGCTTATATATATTTGCTAATCTATTGAAATGATAGACCTGTCCTTGTTTTTCTCAACATGCTAAACACTCATATAACATTGTTTCTCTGTAACACGAAACCCATCACAGATCTTAACTTTCCATTTGTCCATGGCCCTGAGGCCTTATGACACAGCACTCCTGAGCTAAAAGGGTCATTTATACTTCTCATTCAGTTAGATCCTCTCCTTCCAATACGAACACCACCACTTCTTTGAACCATGTCATTTGGTGACATGAATGCCTACGTGGAAGACACTTTGAAAGCCGTTCTTAATCCTGAGGAGTTTTGTCTGGTGGGGATGAATAGTTGGGGTGTGGCTCCTAAAGGCATGTTACTCTAGAAGATTCCTATATACAGAGTGCTGGGCCACATGGGCAAGTCTGTGGTGCAACCTATAATAGCTAGTGTCATTGGCAGCAGATGTCACAGCAGAATGTTGACAAAATATGTTCTAGGAGACAGGGGAGGTCTACCTAGCACTTGTTTCTACGCATGTCTGCCTTTTGATGTCTTGAAAACAGCCACTTGTTAACCAAGTTAGCTGCTTGGAGAGGAACTCCGGCTAAAACCATGCATGGCCAGACTTGCCTTCTCTTCATCTGCTCTTAGGTTAGGTCTGTTTCTGCAGTGAGGTCAGACTTGGAGGGGCTTGGCAGCACAGGAAGGGTGAAGCCCCAGTTCCTTCCGGCCGGTAGTGGGACTTGGATGTCTTCTTGATCTCTTAGTACATTTATTTCCTGTCCTCCTCTCCCCCTGTTCTTCTCTCTCAGTCTCTCCAACCAACCCATGAATTATTTGAGAGTGGAGTTGCAGCTTTTAAAAATATAACCCATGACTAGGATGTTACTCAGTTGGTAGAGTGCTTGCCTAACACATACAAAGTTCTGGGTTCAATATCCAGCCAGCACTGTACAAACAGTGTTTTGGTGCACTCCTGCAACCTCAGCACTCGGGAGGTAAGGCAGGAGGATCAGAATTTCAAAGTCAGGCACAGTTATACTGTGAATTCTAGGCCAGTCTGAACTCAATGAAACACAAACATGCACGCTACACATGTTTACATATGTACAAATATACATGTACATGCATTCTATAAACACACAAATATATATTGTATATACATACAAAGGTATGGCTAGAGTAGATAACTAAAATGTTCAAGGATAAACAGTTACTGAGAGATTGGGAAGATGGCTCAGGGGTTAAATTTCTGCCTCCCAAGCAAAAGAACCTGAATTCAAATCCCAGATTCCATGTAAAAAAAAAAAAAAAACACTGAGCAGAAATAGCAGCAGTCTATATTTCTGGCCCTGGAAGGCTGAACCTCAGAAACCCCAGAGCACAGCAAAAAGGAAGTAGAACAATTCAGGATGATTCCCAAAGTCACCCTTGGGCCTCTACAAGCACACGCAGTGCTTCTGATACATAAACACACACACACACAAAATTAATTAATAATTAATCAATTAATTAATTTAAAAAATAATTTTTTAAAAAAGGAGAGGCAGTTACAAGTAAGAAGTTGGTCATCTTGGTGCAATTGCTGCATGATTCCATACCAGTCTAGTCTTTGTAATGAATTCAGGCCATCTAGGGTTGCACAGAGAAATCTTGTAGTTATAAATTGAGTCTGCTGAACTTGTTTACAATGCCTGACATTGCAAGCATTCTCCTCACCTTTGCACACTGATTTAACCTTACCCTGCTTTCTTACTGTTCATGACTCAGTCTACACATTACATACATGTTATTTTGAGGAGTTCCCTACATTTTTCTGTGTGTCAGGATTAAACATCTGGGCCTTACCCAGTAGGCTCTCAATGCTTTGAAAGAAACTTCCATAGGCTGTAAAGAGAGGCCATTTCTCACAGCAGCAAGTGAATTTTCAAACTTCGGAAGAAACCAGCAGTTCAGAAAACTCTGCAAGGGGCGATTGTTGCTTCTAGAAATTGTGTTCTGCTGCTGAGAAGCAGAGGCTGCTGTGTAATCTTTCTTTCAACGTCTTCTGAGTTTCTAGAACACTCCCTGGGAATGTTTCTGCCCATATCACCGTCCCTCGCCTGGTGAAGCCTGTGTATCCTGCCTAATAAGCATGAGCTACCGACAATCACACCAGGTTGTTCATCTGTAACTCGAGAGTCCTGGAAGAAAAGCCTTGTACAGGAGCTTATGTTTGACTTAAATATTTTAAGTTCTTTCAGAGCATTGGTGTGAGGCGAAGTATTTCTCACATTCCATCTGGAAGGCATGGCACAGAAGTTAGTGTCAGGCCCAGCAAACACAGGTACAAACTCTGGGGCTACCACTCATGACTTGTGAGTCTTGGGTGAACCACAGTAAGCTAACCTTCCTCAGTTTGAAAATTCCTATAGCAGTGTTCACCCCAAGGGCTTACCCAGCATGGACTGCAAAGATGTGAGTTGATGAGATTACAGAGTCATAAGGAACAACTCAGAGAAAGCAATGCCTCCTACAGAGGAGAACACTATTTGGTCATCTTTTACTTTTCTGTGTGTGTGCGTGTGTGTGTGTGTGTGTGTGTGTGTATGTGTGTGTGCATGCACACGTATCAGTGGAGGCCAGAGGACACAACCTCACATGTCATTTCAGACAACACTTTTCCTTTTTTCGTATTTTTTCTTTTTCTTTTGAGACAAGATCTGTTACTGGGGTTTGGAATTCTCTAAATAGTTTAGTCTAGGCTGGCTGGCCAGCAAGCCACAGGACTCTGCATATCTCTGTCTCCCCAGTACTGGGATTACAAGCTCATGCCACTGCGCCTGGTGTTTTATCTGAGGATCTGAACTCAGGTCTTTGTGCTTATACAGCAAGTACTTCACTGATGGAGCCATTGCCTCTCTTCCTGATTCAGTTCTCTCTCCAACCTTTTGCTTTTCAACTCCGTTTATTATTTTATAAAGAACTTTTAAAGAGATTAAGGTCTTCAAAAATTGTATTCATTGATATGGCATAATTCATGAATAAAACTCTCTTGGGAACTTCATTTTATTTTTGGCTTGTGGAATATTCATCCATTGTTTATTGAACAAGAGATTAAAGAGAGACTGCAAGCTCTTCCATTTCTGAGCAGTTTCCTTCAGGAAGAATCCTCGAAGCTTTGGCCCTTCTATCCTGACCCTGGGAATTATGTAACCAAACACTGACAATGAAGATATTTGTGAATCCAGCTCAGTTGTGTTCTCTACATGGTTTAGGGCCTTGGTGCACCTGAGTTCCTAAGACAGACTGCAAGCACCAAAGAGCTGGCCACCTCAGACACCATCACATAAACAACAAGAGTTCCAGCTCCAATATAGCTGGAATGACGCTTTGTTTACGCAGAAATGAGTGTTCCAAATAGGTGTGTTCCTTCCACCTGCAAGACGTTTAAGCCAAAGTCTAACAAGTAGACTAAAACAGCCTCAATTTAATTCAGGACAAAGCTCATCTGCTTTCAAAAGTGCTTCTCATTCAATTAATAAGTATAAGTAGCTGATATATTGGAGTTTCTTCGTGCAAAAATAATATTTTCAATTCTATTTTCATGATCTATCCTTTTTCATATGGACAGTAGCCTTTGAACTATGCCAAGCACCCAGCAAAAGCTAAAAAACCTTGGACACATAATCTAATATTTGTTCTATTTTATCCAAAATTTGAAATTCGGTAAGCAGATTTGTCAAATAATCATTTTAAAAGGATCACTCATATAGAGACTTAGCCACAGTCAAGCTGCTAACGCAACAGGATTACATATTTACTTACTTAGTACCAAAATTTAAAAGAGGTGTAAAACTTCTTCATAATATTTTTTAGGAACCAGTTTAAAATGTTTCCCCCATGTGCTCTGGAAATATTCAAATGCTGTCAAGAAAAAACCTGACTGCTTTTAATAAATAATGTGTCTGGGAATATGGGTTGTTACTCTCAAAAATCACCACTGTAGATATCTTTGGAGCTGCTTATTCATATTTTCTTGTTGGAAAAGGTGACTTCTGTTTTTTTTCTGTTTCTGCTACTATTATTTTTGCTTTTAGGAAGAAATTATGAAAATTGTGTTACTGTAAAATATTTTCAATTTGGCACTCTTGTTATGTATTCCTCGATAATGCCACTTACACTAGCTAGGATTCAAACCATTGATTTCTTAAAGTTCCAAACCCCTTGCAATTTTAGCCCCTTGGTGGTTGCTTCATCATTCTGCATTTTAAGCAAGTAAATTCATATTTTCCAGTCATACAGCCTTCTTAGACTGTTAGTCTCCACAAGCAACTTTCCACCCACAAGCTGTCACTCAACAAGAAGGTTTTCATTCACCTCATAAATGACTAATACATCTTCAGTATCAATCACTTCAGATTCCCCAAGAAAGGTCAGCTCATGAAACTGAAGCAATTTGAAAGAAAGAACCAGGAAACACAAGTCTGTAAAGCAAGCTCCATCATAGATGGCACTTGGGTCCAGCTGACTGCCAGGAACACTCTGGTTCAGAGGAGCCACATCTGTATGAGTTTATTATAGTCACTTCTTTTGAACTAGAAGGAAGACCCAGGACAGACTCAGAAGAAATATCAGATCTATGTACTCAGAACCAAAAGTGAGACCTACAGAGGCGGAGACTGGATTTCTTTAGCTGCCCCCAGACCTCTTATGGCTCCCTTTCTGTCTCCAGGCAGGCTCATTTAAAGCAGAATGGAAACTCAGGTCACGGATATCCAGAAAGCAGCCTCTGTGGAGGACTTTGTAGACTGTAAAGTCAGTTCTGATCCTCTTGTTCTGTCCTCCCATTCCTCATGCCTTTCAGTATAAACAGCACCACAGGGGGCATGCCCCTCTTTCTGCCCAACCAATTCCTCCTCCCCCTCCTCCTCCCTGATATGACAAGACCCTCATTCCCAAAGCAGCTGACCCTGATCTCTCTGACCAGCCAGACCCCTCTTTCCTGGGTCCTCAGAGACCATTCCTTGAATTTGCAACACATACCACATTGTTAATCACCTGTACTTTTGTGATTATAATTGGAGACTGAAGATCCATGAAGAATGAGATGCTACCTCTTTTTTTCAGAGCTGTAAGTTGTCAATTGAATGGTCCATAAATATTAATGTAGTGAACACTGAATTCTATGTTACTAAGATAAACATACTACGCCTTAAACATTTTAGCATTGATCTGTCAATAATTATCAGAGCCAATCATCTCAACAAGTTTTTATTCCACTTCACAATATGGTAAGCAATGCTCTAGACTCTGAGATACAGTAATGACCATAAACTGATCTTTGTATTTTGTAGCATAGGCTCTACTACAGGTGGTTGGATTGGAAGAACCCACCACTGTCTAACTTGGTGAGCTCTGGTTACCTTGTTTATAAACAAAAAGGGTGGAAGAAAAGATCTCTGTGTTCTTGCCCATCATTCTGTTTGTTTTTACTGATTTCTAAATGTTAAGGTTCTACAGGTCCATAAAGAGATGGAGGATCCTTAATAACATATTCAAAGGTAAATCTCTGTAATACCCACTATAATCACAAAGGATTATAAGCAGGAGGGAAGGGGAAAGAAGACCTCAAAAAAAGGAGACAGAAGAACACAATTCAATAGAAGAATTATGCCACAGTCATGTATTGCATGTAAGTAGTGAGACATCTGATGCAGCTCACTCTCACTTCCCTTCTTGTTCATTTGGGACTGAATAGGTTTGATCTCCCCAATCAGGGAGAATATCGGGACTGGCAGTTAGATGGTAACCAACCAGCAAACAGGAGACTGACCCCTCTCACTGCTGTGTCCTACTCCTATTCTTCCATTTACCTTTGAGCCTCTTCTTTTAAGATTAAGATCTTCGTTTAAACAGTTTTTTATCTTTGGTTAGGAGATGACCTCGACAACCAGTCAGGATGCAGCCAAGGGCAGTGCAGGAACAGCAAAAACTGAACACAACAAACCATAATTCTTACAAAGACCCTACAATGTTCACCCAGAATCAGACCATCCGAATCTCTCCCCATCCTAAAGCTCAAGGAACCTTGCAGAAGGGGCGGCAAGATTGTAAGAGCCTAAAGATGAGAAAAACCAACTATACCCAAGATATTCCACACAAGTCAGAACCACAGCAGCCAGGATACAGCTACAATGTGATTGGACCTTGTCTGACCTGCACAATGGCTGGCATGTCCACACTCTTTCCCAAGTCTAGCAGGGATCACAGGGGAGAAAGCTTCAGGCAGTAGGATCCTTAGAGGCAAGGGATTAAACAGACATAATAGAGTTCCCATATTAGCGGGCAGCCCAAGCTATGTCACTGAGTCCCAAACTCTCACTAATGTAGACTCAGAGGGAAATTCAGCACCCATATGAACAGATGTTCTGGAGAATGGGAGGGAGAAGGCAGGAAGTACCAAGAGAGGAGGAAGGAAGGAAAAGGGGTGAAGAGGGGAGAGTAAGAAGAAGGTGAAAGTGGAATGGGGAGATTACAGGAGGAAAGGGAGGGGGAAGGGAGAAAATGGGGGATACCTATTGAGCCTGTATAACTAGGCAAAAAAAATGTAATAAGAAAAAGAGATGGTGTATCAAGCAGTCATCATCCTGCTTTGGTTCTCTTGGGAACATGCCATTTCCTGGTTCTCACATACTTACGAAGTTGCTGCTCTTGAGTCCTCAATGACAGTGGTATAATACTAGCCAAGAAAACTTTTAAATCACTGCCCTAAAAAAAGGAATGCTGCTTCAATGTCTTAATAATATCCTTCAATGAGGAAAAAGCAAGCAAGCCAATTAAAAAAAAAAGAATGCCAACTTTTCCCCCCTGCAATTAAAGGATAAAATGATTCATTATTTGGTAAAGAAAGAATTAATCTTGAAAAAATTTCATCAAAAAATTAGGAAAGATGTTAAGAAAATGAAAATGATATTCACATAGCTCCCTTCTGATAATATTATATTATGTTAAAAATGATGTAAAAATAGTTTAGCAGGGCATTTTAATGTGGAAATTATTATAGAGACCTATAAACTAATAAAGTTCTACATCATGTTTTAATATGGAAATTATTATATAGACTTACAAGATTTAACCTTTCAGTGTTTCAGTGACTCAGAGATCACCCCCTAGCTAAAAAAAAATCTCTAAAGTCAAAGATGGTCAATGATCATGCCTGATGTATATTCCTCTGTCTGTGAGTATGGGGATGACTAAAGGTAGGGACTCCCAGCTAAAGCAAGAGCTTCCTTCTTTCATGCTATCGCACCAACTGTTCATTAATTCATCTCACAAACTCCATTTTGAAATTCAAGTTACACTAAGATTGAAATTAACAATGGATTTTCAGCCTTGTGGAGTCCCATGGGGTTGTTGAAGGACTAAGAGACAACAGCTTGGAGAACAGCAAACTCTGATGGAAGCTAGCAGGGAAACTGATCTCAAGAAGCAAGAGAACTGGGAAGGGCCTCAGAAACCAACAGTGGAGTTGTGGATATCAATGTACATGTTCCTAAGAGAAGCTTTCTTAAATATTTTTATTCTTGTTTCTTTCTAAATTGAGAAAGATAACAAAAATGGGAAGAAAATGATCCGCTTACATATCATTGCACACACGCTTCATCTGCGCCTAGTTGTATGTTTCCTTTGAACCCATTGCATGGATTCCCTAGAGTAACTTGTACACAAACAGTTCTAGCTATGAACTAACAGTTTGTCGCACTAAAATTATGTCTATTCTGCCAAAACAGAGTATTGTGTACATATCAGAAATGACACCACAGATTTCCTGACTCTTTAGCTCAAAGCTCAAATGTTCTCATGATTGGCATCACTATTGAAGAACAACATAGGGAAGAAATGAATGAATCTAATTTTCATAGATGTAAAACTAGAGATACTGCTGAAAGCCTTAAGCATAACCAATATTAGTTAATGTGCTTCCTCTTTCTGAACATATTTCAGGCATGTACTTCACAAAAGTATCATGGTTCACATTTGAATACATTTAACATCAACCGAGTATAAGTTTCTCCAAAATGTGATAGGGAGGATAGATTAATTCGGTGATGAAAATGTTCAGTAATCCAAATCCCAGAATCACACTACTGTAATTACTTTTTTTTCTGTGAGACAGTACTCAGACTCAAGCAACTTAGGAGACAAAGTGGGTATCTATTTGGCTTACAGTCCCAGAGGGGACCTGTTCGTTATGGTGTATATCATATAACAGAAGACATGGCGGAAGCAGGAAGCAGATTCAGATCACTGCAGCTACTAGAATGCTAAGATGCCAAACCTCTGGGCCTATCTCCTGTGATACTCCTTCCTTCAGAAAGGCTCAACCTTGCAAAGGTAAATTGTGACAGAACCTTCCCAAACATTAAGAGCTAAGGATTTGAGCTCATGAAGCTATTGGGAGTAACTTGCATTCAAACCATGATACAAAGATATAATTTTGATTTCTTTAAACAAAAAAATAAGCCTCCAGACCTTGGAGTCTCATATTTTTCTCCCATAAAAGGTGCCTGGGAACCTTAGAGGAATTGCTGATTGTAAGACAGGGATAGCTCGCTAGAAAAATAAAGAAAAAGTGTACAGAACACAGAGCAAAGAAAGGAATCACGGTAGTGGAGGTGGGGCAGAGGAATAAGCAGATAGTTGAAAACAGTCCATGCCAGAAAGGGCACAATATAAACAATGAAACAAATAAAACAGCTTTGAGTTGTAGCTCAAAGTACAAAATAAATCCAAAACTTATCTCCTGCATAAAATTTATCCGTGAGCATATTGATCTTTTACTCTTAAAGGAGGAGTATTTTGTATTTAATGCATAGTTTTAATTATTTGTTAGGTTTTATTCACTGTAAGCCACTGTATTTCTTAAATCTGGGCTTCCCTCATTGCTTCCTTTGAAAGAATTTTACACAGAAAGGGAAGAGAGGCCTAAATTAGTTTCCTATTGCTGTGATGAAATACCTGGCAAAAGCAACTTGAGGAACTTGCTTGTTCTGGCTCACAGCTTGTAGTTGGAGACTCCAACCCATCATGCGACTGAGGCAGCTGGTATCATTGTGTCTTCAGTCAGGAGTCAGAGGGACAGAGAGCAATGCTGCTGCTCAGTTGGCTGCTTCCTTTTATTCAGCTCTGGACACAAGTCTGTGGTGTGGTGCTGCTGGTCTGCCTACCTCAATTGCTCTCTTACATAGAGGTTTGTTTCTATGTGATTCCATGTTCCGTCAAGTAGATAGTATTAGCATTAATATGTAACAGGGAACTTATGGTAGTGTCAGTGCCCACAATTGGTACCATGCCCCATTGATTGCTAGGGTACAGTGATGGTGGCATGTCCATAATCAATACCATGTCCATTTGCTTGTTCATATGTCCCTGTGTCTCTATGTGGAGGTAGAGGTGATGGGACATCCTGGATGGATTCTAAATGGCAAAAAGTATTAGGATAAAGCTCTAGAGTCTTAACACTCCAGATACTTAACAACAAGTTAATGTTGGTTCCTTTCATACAACAAAAGTGCTGTATGCATTCAAAGTGTTAGTTATAGGAATTCTCCAACCATCTGCTTACTGCTTCTGTAAACCCAAAAAGAATTATACTTTAAAATGAACTAAAGTATAAGTGATAATCCTTTTTTTGAGATGTTATCTCATTCCAATACCCAGATTGACCTCTGGATCCTGTCTTAGCTTTAAAAGTAGCTAGAATGGCAAGAGAATGCCAAAGCAACTGGTCGAGGTCATGTCATCTTAATTTACTGAACAATATCCTGCTTAGGGACTAGGGTGGGGGTAGTAAAGTGTTTGTCATGTAAGCACAAAGGACCTAAGTTCCACTCTTCAGCACCCACAATAAAATCTGGGCATGGCAGCATGAGTTTGTAATCCAGTACTAGGTGGGCATAGACAAGAGCCCATAGGTCAGTCAGTTCCACATATAATGAGCAACCCAATTCCAAGAAATAAGATGTGATTGAGGAAGATACCAGACACCAATCTCTGTCCACACATACACACACACACACACACACACACACACACACACACACACACACACACACACAGAAAATACACATACCCATACCCCACTTGGTCTGCTTCTTAAATCTGAATGAACATGGTCTAGCACCAGTGGCTCTCAGTCTTGGTGGTATAAATATTTATATAGCCTAATATAATATCAATAAATTGAATTTCTGCTGACAGCCATCAGCAACTTTTAGAATGCTGTCAATACTCCCAGCTTTACCAGAACAATATCCCATGTGTACAAATCACATAGTTGCATATTTCACTGTTCAAATCAAGTGTCTCTCTTCTGTAATAGAAGTTACCACCCTTTCCCCTTTCCTCTGAGGCACCTCAGGAGTTCTAGCAACATGAAATTAAGTAAAGTCATGGTTATAATTCACTTAACAAATTTATATCAGCAACGTCACTTAAAGCAGTTTAAAGAATGCTTCCTTTTATTTTTCTTTCGTCTCCTTGGAAAACTATTTCTTAGGATACTGAAAATTCAGATGGTCTAAGACTGGTGAGCTGGCTTAGTTTACATAGATCTAGCAACCTGAGTTTGGTCATTGAGCCCATGTGGTAAAAGGAGAAAATCAACTTTTGAAAGTTGTCCTCTGACCTCCACACATACACCTAGCACATGTTCTCTCTCTCTCTCTCTCTCTCTCTCTCTCTCTCTCTGTAGTAAATAGGTATTAAAAATAAGAAAATCCATGAGAACTAAAAAGAGAAACAAGTTTGAATTAAAGGAAGAATAAAATTTTTCATTTTAAGAAATAAAAAGTGAATGCATGGTGTTTGATAAGTTCAGATATGGTCCCTGCCAGGTCTCATAATACTATCAAACCCTTCCTGGCATAGCAGGAGCCAAGCCCTGCACCTAGCACAAAGGTTTCTAGGTGCAGAACCTGCGGCTCCCCAGTTGGTCCCACCTAACAATGGGGGCTTGCTAGACTTGCAAGCTCAAAGGTCATCCCACATTCCTATTTTTTAATGCTATTTTAAGAAAAACTGTTCATCTTGTCCAGTGAACTAAAAAAAAATGTGTCAGTGACATGATGACTAATTGAAGTGTCCTATGTAGTGAAAGCAGAATGCTGCAGAGCTCAGGAGTGCAGCTACGAAGCTGGGAATGCCAGACTTGTTTTTCTCTCCGCTGGGCTTCACATCAACCGGATCTGGAGAGCAGAGTGGAAAAGCCCCCGGGATAGCTGGATCCTCTCAAAAACAGGCATCAGCGGGTTTGCTCAAAAATCAAGGTCAGGGGTAATTCTTCCCTAATCAAGGGGATCTATCAGAGCACCATTGCCTAGAGTAGACAGAGAAACCCACAAAGTTGAAGATGGTTCGCTCTGGGTCCCTGGGTATAGAAATAGCCACAGGCCCTTTCAGCAGCTTATCTCATCAAACTGACACTCTGGTCCATGCAAGGCAGCTGGGTGAAAATCATGCACCTTTTGGAAGGCAACAGGCTGAGCAGGGGTCCCAAGGCTGAGCCAGGCTGCCTGAGCTACTGTGCCTCCCTCTCATGCAAAATAGAGCTAAGAATGCCTCCTGCACACAAGAATGTGATGCCAAGACCCTGCGAAGAATATGAGACTTCGCATTACATTGCACCTGTTACTAATTACAATATTTTATTCTGATAGAAAATAATAGTAACAAAATGATATCATTGTCATTATTTTAAAATCTCTAGCAACTGAAACTCATCTCTCACTGATCTTCAATTCAGCCCTGATATATTTTGACAAGAAAAATTGCTTTTCTTTGACATTTTCCCTGTCTCCTACTGATTATACTTTTGGTTTATTTACTTATGTGTTTGTTTCAAAGTATTGGAGATTGAACCCAGGGCCCCAGGCTTGCCAGGCAAGCGATCTACCACTGAGCTCCATCCTAGCCTTTAAAAATAATTTATTTACTATTTACTTGTTTAGAGTGTATATGTGGGGTGTAGGGCATATATGCATGTGTATGTGCCTTCTTGCATGTGTATGGGAGCATGGCTCTCTCTCTCTCTCTCTCTCTCTCTCTCTCTCTCTCTCTCTCTCTCTGTGTGTGTGTGTGTGTGTGTGTGTGTGTGTGTGTGTGCATGCGCATGCACTTATGTGCACATGCAGGCAGAAGACTTGAGTTGATGTTGAATATTTTCTCCAATCCCGCTCCATGTTTATTATTAAGGCAGAGACTCTCAATTGAAAGCAAAGCTCATCAATCAGCTAGGCTGACTAATCTACCTGTCCTGGAGATTCTCTGCCTATGCCTCCTGAGTGCTAGTATTAAGAGCAGCCTGGCTTTTATGAAGATTCTGGAGATCTAAACTCCAGTCCTCCCACTTGAGGAGCAAGTGTTTTATACACTAAGCCATCTCCCCATCTACCATCCTCAAAGGGTTTTTTTTAAAACTTTTTATCTTGAGGAAAGCTTTTTCTAAGTTGAACTGTGATCCTTCTGTTTCAGCCTCTCCAAGGAGGCATGGGTTAGGGTGCAAACCCACTAAGTCTGGTCAACATGCTTCAGTTATCTACCTCTCCCTGTTTCTTCTGAACTTTACTGCATATCTCCCTCTTTTGTGATATTACCTCATTTCGTGCCAGCCAGTCAGGTTGCTAAAAGCACCACAGCTATGGTATATATATAATCAGAGCTTCCATATTCCTCTTGGCCAAGAATCGTAAGTCCATTTTTTGGATGAAAAAAATGTAAAACCTAACCCGTTGTCTTAGCTTCATGAACAGGAAAGTGAAGGTTCAGAACAGTTAACATATGCTCCATTCTGTTGGTGGCAGAATATCGACAGAATTCAGACCTCCAGAGAATTCTTGCCAACAATTAAATCTGTTGGTATTAAACAAACCTCTTGCTGTGAAGACAATAAGAGATCATTATTCTGATCCAATTATGAGTGACTAGAACTGAGAACACAGCTTCAGGTTTCCTTCAATGACATGGTCCTAGAGCAAAAGAAGGTCAAAAGTTAGTGCATTTACCAGACCCATTGGGAACATCAGACAGGTGCGTTACGGCAAAGTGGAAACAACTCTGCTATAATTCTCAGATGCTATCTAATAACATTCTTAGTTTTGAAGACAGTGGGAATGAGTGGTCTATTAAGTTATTTCATTCCACAGGTTTCAACTAATGTCAAAAGGATGCTGGGTAAGACACACAGATTGTTGATAAATGGTAATTAAGGTGACTAAAGACAGACCAACATAAATATGGCTTTTTATCAACAAAGTTCCAGCTCTCCACAATCAGGAAGTCTTAATGAATCAGTGTGCAGAATAGTCAACATAGAGGTGGCATCTTCAGGGACCTTCAGTCACAGATCCAGCCCGACAGTAGTCTACAGCAGTGCTAGCTCTAGCATCAGTCGCTAAAACATAGCAGAGTTCCTTGGATGAAATAAAGGTTCTCCATGTATTGCACAGCACTTTTTCTTCTGGGCAGTCATATTGACTTTTGCCAAGCTGATAAAAAGAGGGGCTATTCAGCAGTTAGAGGCAGTCTGAAGGAAACCCCAGAGCAGTGAAGAAGCCTCGAGAGTAGTTCGAAGGAGACTCTGGAGCAGTTTGAAGCCTCTGAAGCAGCAGTCTCTCCCAGACTGCAGCCAGCAGTCAGAGAGAGAGGCTGGAGCAAGTCCAGCAGCTGGAGAGAGACTCAGAGCATATCAGGGCCTGGAGGAGACTGTCCTAGCAATCCTACAGCAGGGAACTCCAGGTGTGCAGCTTCTGAGAGTTTCACCCATGCTGCAAGGAGGCTTTCTGGCAATGTGGCTGTCTTTGAATTGTCCCAGCTCCTGTAGTAATCCTCACCCTATCCTGTAAGTAGCCCCAACAAACTTGATTTGTCATCATTGGTCTGTTGTGAAACTTCTATCTGGTGTGGGCAGACAGTTGTGGGGCATCTCCCCAGGAAAAGTAATTCACACAGCATCATACTTCTTTTTTCAAGCAGTAAAATCCACTGATTACAAAGGCATCGACTTAGTTCATCTAAAACATGTGAGTGAATGCAAGCTTGGAAATGCTACTGGCAACAATCTACACTTTGCTTTAAATACAGCTGGAACTCAATGATTGCTTCATGACTGAATTCACACATGAATGAATGAATAAGAACTTCTGAGGGAAGGTTCTCAAAACTGTTCTCAGCAGCATATCACTAAAGAATTGAATATGATTTGGTACTGAAACTCATTCCTTTCTCTAGAAATTTTCACTTTTCAAAATTATCTTAGTAGAGTTGTGGATTATTTGTCAGTAGTATCCTGCACGGGTAAAGCAGAAGACAAAAGAAAAACTACCAGAGGTCATGGAAACCAATGAGATTCTGCTCAAGACTCCACAAGGAAGTTGGCAAGTAGAACCTGTGTCATGGTTTGAATGTGATTTGTCCCCCACAGGCTCAAATGATTAAATCCTTACTTGATGTTTGGGCAGGTTGTTCCACCTTTAGGAGGTGGAGCCTTGCTGGAGGAAGGCATGTCACAGGGGGTGGGCCTGAAGTTGGTTAGTCCAGCCCTGCTTCAGTTTATGGTTTGCTGTCTCAGCTTCCATGATGCCTGCAGTGACCTAAGTCACCTGCAGCTTCTGCCAGCCAGCCGTGCCTTTTCCACCAAAGTGGACTGTACCTCTCCTCTGAAATCACAAGCTAAGTAAATATTGTCTCCTTTAAGTCTGACTGCTGTCTCAGAACCACAAAGAGAGTAACTGGTACACTGTGTGATCAGAACCACCCAAACATGTAGACATACAGGCTCACACCAGTGACCAAGAGATTGTATTTCTGTTCCAGTGACAAATTGAGCAGTAGAGCAAAATGAATGCAAGTCCATGTCAAAGTGGGTTGTAATAGAAGGCATTGCATGTGAACAGAGAAAATAGACCATTTATACAGGGGTATAAGAAGGAGCCTACTTCAGAGTACATGGCAGACAAGATAAAAAGTCAAGATGGATAGAAAGATGGAATTTCAGTCAAGAAAGGGTTAATACCTAGAAGATTTAAGAAACCTCATAATCAGTAAGACCAAGGGAGTAACCCAAAGAAAAGATAGAGAAAGGTGCGATAACCCAAGTCACCAAAGGGGAAATGGGATAGCCCACATGAAGAGAGGTGTGTCCTTCACTGAAAGGTAATCAGAAAATTCTAATCACTGGCACTGATTTATAGTGACTTTGGAATTCAGGAACTTCACATGAAGTGACTTGGCAAATGTTCCTGTCACCATTTTGGTGAGTCATCTAGCAATATAAGGAGATGCACACAATACAAGAATCACTGAAAATGCATCCCAGAGAGCAAAAACATACACAAGCATGTTTAAGACCCTCAAACAGGAGCAGGAGATGAGGCAATAGCTCAGTTAGTAAAGGTTAAAAAAAAAAGCTGGGCAAAGAGTGTATAATTGTAGTCCCAAGCCTGGAAAGGCAGAGACAGGTGAATCTCTGGGGCTCACTGGCCACCTAGTTTAACTTATTTAGTGAGCTCCAGGCCAATCAGAGACCCTGTCTCCAAAAACAAGATAGATTGTGCCTGAGGATGATACTCGAGATTATTCTGAAGCCTCTATATTCATACACACATCAACACAACATACATACACAACATACATACATACATACACACATACATACACACATACAACATATATATACACAAATCAACACACACACAAATGCTGAGCAGCACATATGTTCCAACTGTGATTTAGTCGCACAATGGTTTCTTATGCAGATTCAAAAGGTGATTAATTCCCAAGGAAAATGATGAAATTCATTGAAAAAAATCATTGTAAGGTATTCAGCCTTCAGTACTGTAAATAATGCTTAGATCAAGTTCAGAAGATACAGAAAACACTGCATATTTTTCATATATCTCACATGAAAGAAGGATTGTAGAAAACACTGTATTTTTCACAGGTCTTACATGTAGGACAAAGAAAGTGCTGTGTATTTTTCACAGGTAGAAGGCAGGTGTCCAGCCTGCATTGGGGAAGAATTACCCTGTGTAGCCAGACAGTTGGTAACGAGGTGGGGAGACAAAGGGAAGGAAAGGAAAAGATCTGACACTAGGATGGTTCTTTTAATGTAGCACGAGTTAAATCATATTCATACAATTCTTTGCAATTAAAGACCCAAACAGTTAAAAATAATAAAGAGCACATTTTAAAATTGGGGTAGGGGAGAAAAAGTCAATTACCTAGAAAGGAACTAACATACGCTTCACTGAAGTTGGGCATTTTTCAGGATGAGTGCTGGCCCATCCAATGGCCCTTTGCAGCACAGGGTAATTGAGTGTTAATTCCGCTGACCTTACGGGGGCAGCTCCCCCATCCCCTGAGCACCCTGGCTGTCAGGCAGCATGCTTTACATAGCTGTCGACTTAATGTTTTTCTTTTGACTGAATTTTTTAACCTGAGGCATTTCAGTCCCGTAACTTCAGCAATCAATTTAGGCCCAAAGCAGCTCAGGCTGCAGTTCCCTGTGAGCAAGTATTTGCATGCAAGCTAAGGGTTTAAGCACCAGGGAAATGAGCGCCTTCCAAACAGACCAAAGGAGGACTTTATGCTAAATAACTTCACAGTTAATTTGCCAGTATTAGAATTATGCTACACACACACACACACACACACACACACACACACACACACACACACACACAGAATGAAAAAGAGAGAAAAACATGTAGCGCCTGCATGGGATGCCAACATCACTTAGATTTTTATACTCTCTTTTTCAAGTTGTAAGCTATTTTTTAATGTTGCTTGCATTAATGATCCTAAGCTAATGCTTTAAGAAGTAATCATGAATTTCTAATAGTTGGAGGTATCACAAAAAAAGAGAAATGGTTTGAAATGTAATTTGAATTGAATTATACTGAACAGGTTAGGATTTTTAAAAATATTTTAGACAACCCAATTTCTTCCAAATATAGATGTGTATTATTAGGAAGCAGAATTATAGTTTGCCCTGAGAGCTTGTCACTACATATCTTTTAAAATTACCCTCTAACAATGGCATAGAAGCAGTTTCTTTCTTTGTGTAAGGACACGGGATGAAACATTTCCTGGTACCCCAAGGAAAGCCAGCAGCGTCATTTACTGCACCCAGATCTTTGAGCCAAGAGAAGTTGCCACATCCGTGGCCATGACTATGAAAGAACTGACCAGGATTCACTGGACTTCCCCCTATCTTCCTCAGTATATAGAAGAATCTCTCAATCCTATTCAGGAGGGAAGGGAAGGTTGGAAACAACAGTTTACCTCACAGCTGCAGGCATCATCAAGGAAGTGGCCCCAGAGAACACCACTGGATACTCTAACTCCACCTGGTACAGATAAGCAGCTATCCCCATAGCCTAATGATCAAAATAAGACAATTTCACCTTCCCCACTAGCCTATAAGTTGATGCCGTGAATACTTCCTAAAAAGCAACAGTTCTCCATGTAAGACAAGAAGAACCTAGAAGAGATTGTTTTTTAAAGAACTGCACAGACTTTCATCAGGAAATTAAAGCTGGCAAATATTTCTTTACTGGGAGGAGAGGATCCTAGGAAACAGAAGCACCTAACAGAGGTAAGTAGGCTTGAGCTTTATCTCTCTTTTGAAACAAGGTTTCACCAAGGAGCCTAGACTGGCCTGGAACTCATGATCTTCTGCTACCACCCCTAGCTGGGTGGTTTGTCCTCAGCAGGAAGTAAAGAAGTCACATCCACCTCAGAAAGTCTTTCCTGTGGGTGCGGGGCATGAGACCTGCAGCCTCGCCAGAGCCTGCTCCTTTGCTGCAAGCCTAGCTATGCCTGGAACTACCTCAGCTCCTGCTGCCTCTCCCTCTGCCCAACACCAATCAGCCTTCCCTGGCTCTTCCTTCACTCCCTGACTACCCTGCTGGATTTTTCTCTTTTCTGCATCTGGCTCTGCCCTCTGAATGACATTTTTCTCTATTTCCCTTCTTTTTCAGAGTCTCCACTCCTTCAGTCCCTTCCCCTCTGTTGTAGTTCTAATCCTTGGTCTCAGAAGGGATCTATGTCATTTCTGTGGGAAGAAAATGTTAAAATTCCTCCCACCTGACATGGCTTCCTAATCCTAAAGTTGGAAAATAAAACCTTCCATGGGTGTATTTCCTTGTCTCATTGCTGTGACAAAATACCCACAGACGGCAACTTACGGTAGTGATAACTATCTCCAGTATTCAATATTCAAAATAGAGACATTTATGCCCCTCCTATTAGCTATCAGACAATTGAACACAAAGAACGGGATTTTTCTCCAGGAATCTCATGCTAAAAGAAGAAAAGGGCTGAAACCTCTTGAATTCCAGAATGAGGTTTCACACAGCTCTAACAGCCTGTCAAATCACCTTACAGGAAAGACTGAAATTAAGGCAATGATGCGCCATTGATGGGCAGGGACACACCTTCACCTGTACTGCTTAGTTATAAATGCCATTTTGCCCTCTATTTAAATCTAAACCTCAAAGCAGGACTTCAAGACAGATTTGAGGCTGCTGTGGATGGGGCAATTACTAGACCTCTTTATTCATTCTCTTCCTCATATGGTCATATTGAATAAATCTCATTCCTTTGCTTTTCATTATTACTTATCTCAATCATTGTGCTATTGAGGGCAAGGGTCCATGCCTATCTTCTTAGAGCTGGCAGGGCCCAGGCTCTGACCCTGAGAACTCTGGTAATGGGGGTGAAGTTTATTTTGGCTCATGATTCAGAGGATACAATACATCATGGTGGGAAGATGTGGTGACTGGAGACGTTAAGTGGGAGGTGGCACTACTGTTTCTTACATCTTGGTGGACCAGGAAGTAGGGATGGGACAGGAATCAGAAACAAGTCAAAAGCCTCAAAGGCTAACCCCAGTGACCCACCTTTGCCAGCCCAGGGATAGTTAGATGTATAGCTATCAACTTAACAACTGTAGGCTGAACCTTGGGCACATCTGTGAAGAAATGACAGGTAAGGCAAGCCCTATTCAAACATGCAGAAGACTGTCTAATTTATGTGGGAAGACCCAGACCATGTGGATGGAACCATTCCCTGGCAGGTGGATGAAACGGAGGGAGCTGGCTCAGGAAGCATTCTTTGACAGACTTTGGACAGATATGCTTCTGGCATGTGAGGTTTGCTTCTCTCAGCAATGTCTGTGAATGTAGCATGGTCAGTTCCCTCGGTTCCTGGTATTGGTGTGAATTCTCCTGCCAAGCTGGACTAAGAAATGTATCCAGACAATCATAAGCCAGAATAAAACCCTTCATTTCCCATAAACTGTTTTGTCTTGAATTTATTAGCACAAGCAGGCAAAGTCCAACATATCCGAAAGGTTCCCCAACTTCCCATAATAGTGCCAACATACACCAAGAATTCATGTCGATGAAAGGTGCTAAATGTCAGAAATTTGTGCGGAGAACAGGTCCTGCTAAGACCTTTTAGCCTCAGTGTAATGGTGCTGCATGAGTCACATGGGGAGAGTTCCTGTGGAGGGAAGCTGGGAAGGAAACAGCAAAAAGTGAGAGAGCAGGGAATCTTGAAGGCTATGGCAAGTGTTTGAAAGGTCGAGATTTAATCTCTAGGCAAGAAGATGCTACAGATTATACCAAGGTCCAACCTGCCAAGCCAATGAGTTTATTGGGGTTAATTAATGGAGCTTAGGTGAAGTTTGTGTACACTCACTGAAAGTCTCGTCACCAGAATGGATGATGGGCTCCCTATGGCTGCTCAGATGGGGTGCCCCTGTCAATCGCCTTCCTCAGTTTATGTAGTGTAGGCCCCTCTCCAGACCTCAGGGCCCTGAGGATGAGTACAAGTAGGTAGACTTGCATGCTAAAGGCCAGGAAGTTCTCCAGATGAGGCCAGAATCCCAGGTGAGGGTCCAATGACCTTTCCTAACCCTTTGTCTCTAAAGGAATGTCAACAATCCATGGGTGTGATTTTGGTGGTCAAGTAGTTAGAGCTGGTCAGAAAAAGAGCAATGGTAGCTGTTTTGCTCAGAGGAAAATACCATACAACACTTTCTATTCTGATACACCCATTACCAAATACTTCCAAAATGTCCTTTCTTGTGTCTCCCATCTGAAGGTATTCTCAGGGTTGCTTTTTTGACTGATGTTCCCTTGTACTGGGGAGTCCATTGTGTGAAGCAGCTCCCACCAGTATGAGTGAGCTCATCTCATCATCCCAGCAGCTAGCTGTTTCCTGGTGCTTTGAGTAGTTGTTAGTTGGAGCTGTTTTGATCCATGGTGCTCTACATGATATCATTAGTTCACCAGTGCCTGACAAGTTTTATCCTAAAGCGAAGGGTACAAGTGTAAGACATGTTGAAGGACTCCCTGAAGTAGAAGCATTCCTGGATTCTGGAGGAGATGAGATGTAATACCAATTATACCTGCTTTCATCTTCAAAGCCCCACGCAAACATGGTCTAATTAACCCTCCTCGCGACATACCCTGAAGGCAGGGAAGCATCATTAAACCTGGGCTTCGGGAGAAGAGATTGGAAACTACAAGGCAAACACCAAGTCCTCCACTAGGAAGACTCAGAGTCGGTGCCAAAACTAGCAAAGGAGAGCTCCTGACCCTCACTGCGAAGCAGGGCCAAGAAGGGAGCCAACACCAAAAGTTTTAGATTTATTGCTGAGGTCACGTACAATATCCCTCCTTAAAATTTATCAGAAGGAAGGAAAATAAATTGTGCTCCTGCAGGGTCCTGTAACTGGGTTTGCACTGCCTAGTTCCATGACCTTGCCATACTTTGAATTCCTCATCTGCCAGAGGGGCCCTGATAGCCTGCGATTGCCAACCTACCATAGCACTAAAACAGCTGGTGAAAAAATCTCAGAAGATGAACTGTAATGAGGTCCTACGACATGGATCATGTGAACTGCTAGGAACAGCTGTGAGAGGGACGAGCCTGTGTGTCCCTCCTACATGACTTCCCGCACACTCTCTCACCCTGCTTACCTCTCCCAGTGTTATAAGCAGGGCTTCTCCCTCTCTAGCAAAGTGATCTCTGAAACAGACTCCAAGCTCTTGATGGGAGGTTTAAAGAGCAAGGTAAGATTTCATGTATGTGCAGCAAGGGGTCTTAGAAATTTAGCTTGGGGATCCAAGCCAAGGACCTGATCCTGCCCCAGCCTCCCTGCAGAGGAGGTCCTGGGGTGGTAGAACCCTGACATCCTCCCACCCCACACTCCTAGCATCCAAAGTGGGAGTCCTGACATTCCCCTACTACCCACTGCCAAAATCCGCAATAACAGACTGACATCTTACCATCCTGCACCACCAATATCCACAGTGGCAGCTAAGGAAAGATGCTTGATTACTTATCAGGCGCTAACCTCTGTTTTGATAGGAAGTCTGGTGTTGCCCTTAAGAGACTGAACACATGCTGAGAAGACAGTTCAGCAGGTAAAGCTCTATTGCCATGCAAGCCAAAGGATCATAGTTTGGATCCCAGACACCATGTAAAATGCCAGGTGTATGTGGTAGCCTACATATAATTTCAGGATCTGAATTCCCAGAGCAAAGTGGGGCTAGCCAGACCATGAGTTTGATTAGAGACCTTGTCTTAAAGGAACAAAATGGAAGAGCAATCAACGATGATTCCTGGTATCAACCAGGGACTCTTTACATATTCATTCATGTAAACACACACCAACATCTTCACATGTGCACACGGGCATGTGAACATTCATACAGTCATCCCACACATATATGCTTAAAAATGGGAAAAAAGTAGCAGTTGAACTGTGATCTCTCCATTGTTATGAAGTAACATGGTTCAGTCTCTTCATCTCTAAAAGAGAATTTAATGTGGCATCATGAGGTACGTAGCACAGGTCACTTACACAAATACCAAAATGTAGTTGCTATTGTCCTGGACACTAATATATTAATATATGATTAGGAGGTTACCAAATACAGGTAAGCATACAGGGAAACAATTGATTGGAAATTGGAATTGCTACCAAGTCACAGTGCAGAGGACTCCCAGCTTCCAGATCCTTCCAGGAATCACACTGAGCTGCCAGTTACCAGTCTAGGCACAAGTCTTAACTTGTGCATATCAAACACATAAAGTTCTCTCTTTTCTCTTTATCTTGCTATGTTGATTGATGGAGACATGATTTTATGTATTCCAAGATAGCCTGAATTGCTTATGTAGCTGTCATGGTTTGAAATGTGAGTTGCCCCCCACCAGTTCTTGTGTTTGAGTCCTTAGCTGCTACCAGTATTTGGGAAGGTCATGGCACCTTCAGGAGGTGGAGCCTTGCTGGAAGAAGGAAGTCATAGGGCTAGCTAGGCCTTCAGGTTGGTTAGCCCCGCCCTGTTTGAGTGAGTGAGTCTGCTCTTGAGCTTGCAGCAGCTCTCAGCCTCCTTGATGGATGTGACTTAGGCCGCCTCCAGCTTCTGCCAGCCAGCCTTTCCTTTTCCACTATAAAAGGCTGTATCTCCCCTTTGGAGCCAGAAGCTGAATAAATATCCCTTTCTCCCATTAAGTTCTTTGACTTTGAATATTGTCTCAGCAACAAAAAAAAGTAACCGGTACAGTAACCCAGAATAACCTAGAACTTATGATCCTCCTGTCTCCATCTTCAGAATGCTAGATCTTGGTATACATTAGGAAAACATTCCCAACTAAGCATTTCCCAGCCCCATGTGTTCATCCTTAAAACAAACAAAATATATACCATAAAAGTTGACCATAAAGATCAAATTACATTTGCATACAGATTTGGAAAATTCTAGAAGGATGTACCTATTACAGGTTGAACTGAAATAGGGGGCTGCAAGCAAGAAGCTAGAGAAGCCAGACTCTGAGGATTTTAGAAGTCTCTGTTCAAAAGCTCAAGACTCTGGATCCAACCTGGGCTCAGAGGGTCCAGAACTAGGTGCAAGGAGCCCAAAGAGACTCCATAAAGTCAATAGGCAGCAAATTGTATCACATAAGCCAGGAAGCTATCATCTTTCGGGTGCTATGTGTTCCCATCACAAGCTCTTCTAGAGGACAGAGAGCATGGGAGGGCAGAACTAGAACTTCTATGAGTAGGCAGGATGGAAAGAAGATCTCCCCAGGTCTGAAGAATTTTCGCACCACAGCTTTGCCAACTGTGAGGGTTAATCTTGATTGTTGACTTGATTGGATCTGGAATCAAGTAGGAAGCACACATCTGGATGGGTCCGTGAGGGTATTTCCCAGGAGGGTTTAATTGTGGGAGGAAGATCTTCTCCCAAAAGCCTACTGCACCTTCTGGGGACAACACAGATATAAAGAGGTCAGGAAAAAGCCCCAGTACTTGTTGTCTGCCTCTGCTTCTTGCTGGAGAGTGCACCTACCCTGTCGTAGTTCTCTTGCCACCATCCTGACATCAGAAGTCATCTTCAGCCTTCATGCACAACTGAAAACTAGTTAATCTGAAATCCTCAGGGTCCTCAGCACTAGACTAGGACCTCTGAGGCATCAACCTGATAGACTGAATAAGCCACCAGGTTCACAGCCCGTCCAGTGAGCACACTGGATTCCTAGCCAGACTGGTGTAGGATAAGCTAACAAATTCTCTTGATATTGGATATTCATTCTATTAGTTCTGTTCTTGTAAAGAACACTGATGAATACACAGCCCTCATGCTCTTTTCTGATTTATATCAAATCATCTCGAAGCCCCTATCATAGTTAGATACATGTGTCAACTTGACTGTTGAGGGTTTGAGCTCTGAGCACACTTATAGAGAATTGGTAGGTGAGTTAAGTCCAGAACAAACCTGTAGGAGATCATCTAGTTGATGGGGAAGGCCCAGCCCATGGTGAGTGGGACTAATCCTCAGGCCGATGAATAAAATGGAGGGAACTATTTGAGAAAAGAGGCATCCTTGTGTATACTTGGCCAGACATGCTTGTCTAGCAAATAAGGATTATCACTCCTCTCTGCCATTATGTGGAGATAGTGACCAATTCCTTCAGCCCTTGGTGTTGCAGTAGACTCTCCTCTCAAGCTGGACAAACAACTGTAACCAGGAATAGTAAGAGAAAATAAAACCCTTGTTCCCTTAAGCAGTTTTGTCATGATTTTATCAGCAACAATGCAAGTGAACCCATAAGACAGTAGGCCATTTCTGGTTTAAGGACCTGCTGGGACTTGGGGAGAACACAATCTGGCCTTGGGGACATCCACCCCAGCTGCCTAGACACTTACTTTTCTGTGCTGCCTTTTCAGTTCCTCAGGACACCGGCCCATGCATGTACAAAGATGAAGATGTGCATCCACAAGTGACGGGCTGCTTCTTAACTCAGCAAGTGTCTTCAACAGCAGCTCTGTCCTGCCTTGTGATCTGGCTAACAAGTGTCACCCTAGTTTGTACCCCAAGGTAAGAGCA
Organism: Typhlomys cinereus; assembly: GCA_023101885.1. Lineage (NCBI taxonomy): Eukaryota > Metazoa > Chordata > Mammalia > Rodentia > Platacanthomyidae > Typhlomys > Typhlomys cinereus. Next base: position 6,708,039 of record JALPQD010000015.1, read on the forward strand.
AGTAAAAGTCATGGGACAGCTTCAAAAAGCAGAACCCAGAGGGCAATCCTCTTCCACCCTCTGTCTTTGGCAATGGCATGGGAGGCAAGCCGGCCCAGGTTACAAGGTCCAAGGACAATCACCCTGGCAGAGCTGTGCTGCCTCAGGCATGGACATGCCCCAGTGAGATGCCAGCTGCGCTCTGCCCAGCTCTACAAATACTACTCCCTGTCCTCCCAGCTTGATTGCTTTACAATTCTTACATATGTGCTTTAACTGCCCCCACTTTATACTCCCCCTACTCATATTCTTCATGGGATACAGGACATTTTGGAAGCTGCTTAGTGGCTTCCAAAGGTGGACCAAGCTGGTATATATTTTCAGAATCCTACTTCCCACTGACTTAGCAAATGGCACCCGTGGCTCTCAGCCTCCACCTCATTGTGGCTGCGTTGTCCTTTAGCAGGCATGGCGGTGCTCCCTGTGCCCGGCACTCTCCCGGATGAATAGAAACATAATGTTCCTGCCAAGTTGATGCTTCATTTAAGCAGAGAGAGCAGGAGAAGAAACAAACAGTAGGGGAAGATGTACAACTCACACTGAGGTGAGACACGGCAAAACTGGGCCAGATGTCTTTGTTGTGCGTCCTTCTGATTCCTCCCACAGACAGCTGCTGCGCACAGGGAGCCCATTGTGGGTGAACTTTAAGGATTTTTTTTTAAGGCTAGCACTCTATTTGGGACATTCTACCTAAAGCAGGACACCGGTCCTGCTCCAGTACGCCTGGCTCATCTGCCATGACCTTAACCCACAACCTCTACCTCCCTTCAGTCCTCTGTGCTCGTCTGTCATTAAGCCAGGAGAGAAGGCAGGCTTCAGAGCTCTTTATACCCCTGCAGGGAATATTTATCACGCCTTTTTTTTTTTTTTGTGAGAGCAGACTTTTGTACGTCTGGGTCCCTACCGCCAAAAGTGAGCCAGGGCTGCCTTCTGGCATTTTTCTCTTTAATTGCCAATTAGGTGCATTGGTGTGCTCGGCTGCACAGCTTTTTATTTTAAAGGAAGTATTGATTACAGTTGTTTAAAAAATGTAAGTGAAGAGGTGGAAGGATAATAAGTCTGTATCAGGTAAGGTCTCAAAGAATAGTCTTGACCAGCCGAGTGTTAAGATGAGTGTCAGATGGGGGGAGGGGCTTGAGGGTGACGCTAAGGGTAGAAAAAAGCTGACAGGGCCCGTGCTCTGAGCCACAGGAAGAAGACCATCCCAGCATTTCCTCACAGGGATGCAGTCAGGCCTGATGTCAGAGCACACACGTCAGGACAGATCTGCCCTGAGCTTGATGGAATTCTGGCCTGAGCCCACAGTTGTCTCTGCCTGGTCATTGATTCAGGGTTCTTGAGTCGCTCCTAACACAACTCAGGGGGGTTTCCTGGGTTTTTTGTTTGCTTGTTTGTTTTAATTTTCTTTTGTTACCAAGCATTCCAGAATGACTTGGGGAATGAAGACTCACAAAGCAGGCACGCTGATGTTGCCTCTAAGGATCTCAACTGGCAGTTCTCACCCACTTCCTGGGCACCAGGGCAATCGCAGAGACTTCTTTATGTGGCAGCCTTTGCTGTGTGTGCTCTGCAGGGCTGAGGTTGGCCGTGATATGTGTGGAGTTCTTTAAAGAAAACAGTTGCTCCCTGAGCAAGAGGATTCCATCCCTGCCCCCCAGACTTGCCCTGGGTCCATGACCTGGATGCCAATAACCAGATATCTAGGCCTGGCTCTCCTGGAAGCTGTGATCACATAGGCTCAGAATTCGAACTTTAGTGAATCATGGAGACATTCTAAGTGTGACAAACTCCCATATTCAGCCTTATAAATACATGATATATAGCAAATGTATACAACTCACAAATAGAAAGTAGCGTGTTTATCTCCATTTACAAGACATTTTAAAGACTCTATGGCTTCAAAAGTCTAGAAACTTCTCCACCTAGCAAGAAATGAGGAAAAGGTTAGTGTCTTGTATTCTTGGCTCTCAGATTCAAATCCAATCACTGATGAAAACCACAGTGACTCCTCCAGAATAAAGACTTCCTCTGTTAGAACAGAATGTCAGTTTTTTTACTTGAAAAAAAAAATTAAGCCTAAGTATAGCTGAGCTGGTAGTAATGTTTTCCTAGCAGTCATCAAGGTCTAGGTTCAAGACCGAGCCATCTCCCCAGCTCCAGTGGGAGCAATTTAATCTCTGTATCGCAGGAAACAAACTAAAGCTGTCCACAGACTCCTATGACCAGCGTCAGCTTCTGGCTCTTAGAGATAAGTAATCCTGCATACTGTTTTCTAAAGAAAGAAAATAAGGTCTGGGGAGATAACCAGTCAGTAAAGTACTTGTGCAAGCAGGAGGACCAGAGTTCAATTCCTAGCCTGCACATTGAAACAAAAGTATGATGGTACATACATGTAATCCCAACACTTGGGAGTCAGAGACAGGAGGATCCCTGGCGCTCAATGGCCAGTCAGTCTTGCCAATCAGTGATCTCCAGGTTCACAGAGAGACCCAGTCTTAGAAAACAAGGCAGACTGCTCCCAAGGAACATCACTTATGATTGACCTCTGGCCTCCAAATGCATTACACATGGACCTGAACACACACATGTACACACGCGCCACACACACACACACACACACACATATGAACACACACATGTACATGCAGATTCGAGTGTGCTCAGGATCATCTTAGGCTCCATAATGAGTTTGAGGTCACTCTGTGCTGAAGAGATGGCTCAGGGATTAAGATTCTGCCTCACAAGCATATGGACCTGAGTTTGGATCCCAGATCCCACGTAAATATGCCAAGCAGAAATTGAGGTAGTCTTCACTTCTGGCCCTGAGAGGAAGAGCTGGGAAACCCCAGAGCAAAGGAAAAAGGAGGTAGAGGAATCTAGGATGATTTCCAAAATCACTCTTGGGCTTCCACAGGCACACACAGTGTCCTCCAATACACACATACACACACACACACACACACACACACACACACACACACACACATAAAAACCTTGTGCCTGGATAATTCTTCACATTCCATTCAATATATTTCTATTTACTATTACAGTTTGATCTTGCTCTTCAGTATTCAGAGCTGCTTCATCTCTTTAGTCTCCAAGGACTCTCAAGGAGAAACACTGCATTTCCTTTTAAGTCATTTTCTCCTCTGCTTAACTTTACTAGGGCTAAATTCAACCTGATTTAAGAAGTGTTCCTAGTCTTCGAGACAGGACAAGCTCGGAATTCATTTATTAGATGTGATTCTGTGTGCATGTGTCCATGTACATATGTGTAGATATACATGTATTTTAATAACTTTCCTAGGAAGCCAGCTGTAGCTTCAATGTGAAATTCATGACTTCTAACAGCAAACCAAAGATCCCCAAAGATCCCCAGTGATGCTTCTATCCTAATGCTGCTTATATACTTATACTAAGATGATTCTAGGGCAGGCTATGTCATGTGTACAAAGCGGAGGAGCTGTATATATTAATTTCCTCACTACAATAAAATATCTGATACAGAACTTAAAGGAAGAAAGGTTTGTTTTGGTCAGGGTCTCAGAGTATCCAGTCTAACATGACAGGAAAGTCATGATGGAACAGCACAAATTATATGACAGGCCAGGGAGTAGGGAAATGGAAATACCAGCATTCAGCTAGTGTTCTCTTTTCTTACTTTATGCCATCCAGGCCCCAAGCCCATGATATGGAGATATCAATGTCCAGGGTAAGTATTCCCTCTTTCATTAATCCTCTCTGAAAAAGCCTTCACAGACACACCCAGGAGTGTGCTTCATTCTCCTTGGCCATCCTAAATCTAATCAGATTGATGGTGAAAATTAATCTTGTCAGAGACCAAGGAGGACCCTGATCCCACTGTCAGCACTTATGACCTCTGTGCTATGGTAATGAAAAGATACATATGTTGTGGTCACACCCCAAAAGACACTCATGGTCACTTTGCCAAAATCAAACAAGTCCACCTGGCAGCCTTTACCTTAGAAGAAGCAACATAAATTTGTTACATGTTTAACCTATTACACCTCATGAAGAAAACAGCAGACATGCCGTTCTAATGCTGGAACAGTCCAATTTGTTACATGCACCAGCCATGAAGTAAAATAAATCCAACAGTCCAGGAAATATTGAAAGGGGTCATTTCTCCCAGCAATTATTTTAGTTTTGAATTACTTCATACTCAGAAATAGAAATTCTTGCAAGATATTGTTTTCATTGTTAGTAGCCAGGTTTTGTTTGTCTGAATGATTGATTGATTGAACAATTATTTTTTATTCTGCATTTATTTCATTTATTTCTTGAGACATGCTCTTGCAATGTATTACCATCCTCCTAATTCAACTTCTGGAATGCTGGGATTAGAGGAGTCCACTAACATGCCCAGTTTAGCATGCTGTCTTAAATGAGTTTAGAGGATATTATCCTGAAAGAACAAGTCAAAATTTAAAAAATAAATGCAAAGTAAAAAGGCATACAAAACTTGAAGATATTTGTACAAACCTGAAATAGTCTTTGGCATCTTCCTTGGCAAGAACTTAGAAATGGCTGTCCAACTGATCAAGAAGTCATTTCCTAGATATACTCAAACTTGCCTATTTATGTTTCTTATTACTATGACAAAACACCTGACAAGAAGCAACTTAAGAGAGAAATGCATATTTTGGTTTAGCACTTGAGCAGCTATAGTCCATCATGGTAGAGAAGGCACAGTAAAGCAATTGTTCTCAATTACAAAGCAGGAGTGAGCTGGAAATGGGCAAGGCTATAGAACTTCAAGGCCCACCTTAATGATTCATTTCCTCTAACGAAGCTCTACCTCCTAAAGTTTCCGGTCTTTATAACAGCACCAGTGGCGACCAAAAGTTCAAGTGCATGAGTGTGTGAGGACCAATTCACATTAGACCACAGAAACTCCCCATCACAAGAACATGGAGATGGTCAATGTAACCCAAAGTCCTTGGTTGCCATCTCCTGGAGGTAATTCCCAAACTCTGCCCACCATCTGAACCCAGGAGAACAGGAAGGCCATCACAGCTGGCAGTGACTGTCTCTTTCATTAAAAACAAAAAAAGCACAATAATAGCAGTTTGGCACTCTACCAATCAGGCTCCAAGTAAATATCTTTGCTAGGGTCACCAAAGAAATACTTTACTTTTCTTGCCTGAATGGAAATTCCTCCAATATAGTTCACAGTTATTTGAAAATTAAAAATCGAAAAGATAAATTTTAAAGGTAATTTATTCTTGGAATGGAAAGTAGGGAAATTGTAGAGTGTTTGCCTAGCATGCACAAATCCCTGGGTTTATCCCCAGAACAAAATAAAGCCAGGCATACCTATAATACTGACACTCAGAAGGTAGAAGAAAGAAAATTGAAAATTAAAGGTCAACCTCAATTACATAGTAAGTTCAAAGTCAACCCTGGCTGCAAGAGACTCAGTCTTCAAGAAAAGGTCACTTCTTGATGTTAATGTCTGTTTTTGAGTAGCTGAAAACTCTTTTGAATATTGTTACATGTAGATCATTTCAATTGTAGTCATTGGCTCCATTCTCTGATTTCCTAGGTGTCTACCTACCTGCTTTCAGTAGCTAAATTCTTTTTGTACATGTGTGTTTTTATTTAATTCATTTTGTGTATCATACATGAATGTGCTGAATTTACAATATTTTCACACCCTTAATCTTAAATCCTTCACCCCCTCCTCTTCCCATTTCTACTCTTCTTTTCCCCTGCCAGACTCCTTCCTATATTCAGATTTGTGGCTCATTGGGTTTTATGTGGTTTGCCTTTGATATCATATAACTGAGTACTTGGTGGAGCATGAATCATATCAGTGGTTATGCCATTAAGAAGAACACCTTGCATTTCTTCTCATCTTCATTAGCCTTCATCAGGAAGGTGTAGTGTCTCTTCCATTACAGTAGATAGGATAGTTCCCATGCACATAGCTGCAGTGAATTCATGGATACACTGGTCCAGCATGTCCAGAGAGAGTGTCTGGCTGTGCCCTTGCTCCACTTGAGGCTCTTACATTCTTACCATCCCCTCTTCACAATGTCCCCTGAGTCCTGGGGTGGCAGTGAGGGTGACTTAGATGTCCTGCTAAGGGCCAAGCAGTCTGCAGTCATTTATTCTCTGCATTTAGTTCAGTTGTGATTTTCTGTGATAACCACTTTCCTTTTCAGCAGGAAACCTCAACATTGACTGCTAAGAGCTCCTCCAATCTACGTGTCTAATAAAAGTTCTTTAAAAGACATTTTGATATAGTGCCTTAGTAACTAAATTCTTAAACGGAAGTTGGCTTTCTTTCTTTCCCTTTGTCACTGGTCCTGGAGTAAAAAGCCAACAAGCCTGGACTGAGTGCTTCAATCACTTATAGCCTGAGTACTCCAATCACTTATGGCCTGAGAATTCCAAGCACTTATGGCCAGAAGATTCTAGGCCTGAAGACTCCAGGCAGTTATGACCTGAGTACTCAGACACTTATTGCCTGAGTGCTCAGGTACTTACTGCCTGTGCCCAGTTCTTATGTAAAATAAGTGGGAAGAGCAGCGTTGTCTCCAGTGACCTCTGCAATCTTCTGGGAATAGCATCTTACTTCTTCAGCAGAGCCTATTTAAGTCAGTTCGAATTTTGAGTGTAATATTTTATGTCCTTGCCACTGGAGTTCAGAAAATCATTTTTTGTTTTTTTTGAATAAATACTTTTTATTTATTTATTCAATTGTGCATGTGTGTGCATTTGTGTGCATGTGTGTGTGTGTGTAGAACCACGGGCGAATTCGGGAACCACCATGGACCGCCTCCACCTCCTCCTTGTTTACTCTGCCCCAGGATTCACAGGCTCCGCCCTACCAGGACCAGAAACACAGGCCGCCCCAGCTTCTGCCGACGTCTATACATGGGGTCTAGGATTCGAACTCAGGACCTTCTGCCTGCAAGGCAGAGGCTTAACTCCTGAGCCACCTCTCTAGCCCCCATTTTTTGTTTTTAAAAGCAAGATCATGCATGTCTACTTACCCACTGCCTTGCTTTTCTTATCTGGTCTGTTCTTAAAAAAAAAAGAAAGTACTACTTTGTCATAGGAAAATATTCATTAATTTCTAATTGGGCTCAATTGTGATGGTTCCTGAAATTTCAAGTTACATCAAGCTGCCCACTATTCATAATGGAAGCTGCCAGAGTTTGTGAAGGGGTTAACTCCACACCTTCTAAAACTTACTCCCAGGGGATTTGCTCTGTGTGAATCTCCAGGTAGCAAGATGTAAGATGGAGTGGGGAGGATGGAATAGTTTCTTGCTGCAACACATTCTAGTGCCTCTCACTGAAATATAGATAGATACATATCCCTGAAATAAGCACCGGTAATGAAGGCATCTCCCCCTGGAGAGCCACATGTTTAATTAGAATGGATTTATGTAAGGCTCATCTCACCAGATAGCCTCAAGAGACGAACATCTTATTATGGGAAAACCCAAGAGATACTACTGCCAATCTTCCTCCAGAACGCTGGGCACAGTGTGAAGGGGAAGCCCAGGATGCTCTGCTTGTGGTGGAGACACTGAATGAATCCCCTGCCTTCTGTTTGCTGTAGGAGGAATGACTGCTCCTGTGGTCAGAGCTCAGACCCTGAGTACCAACCCTCAGTCACTTACAGCTGAATAGGAAGAAAGTTATTGCCACTCAGGTTCACCCCATAAGGTTCCCCTCATATGCAAACATTCCTTTCCTCTCTTACCTTGATTACACCTTAACTATGTCCATTTTTCATTAATCTTTTCCAGAAAAAAAAATCTCCTTTCACACAAAGTATCTAAATAGTAACTTACTATATGAAGAAAAAAAAAAAGATTTTACAGAGAAGAGATTTTCCAGTAATTCCCATTTTGGAGCTAAAGCACAGATAATAGGTTTTGAAACATTTGTGTAATTATAATATTAAATAATGAATTTCAAAATATCTGTGAATATGCACCTGCCCCTCATGGCATATGGGGTCCACAAGTTCTTTTTCAGCTCCTTGCTCCTCATGGATTCTGTCTGGAGTCCATGAGTTCCATCCTTTCTCTCTAATAAACTCAACCATAACCCTCTACGCATGTTCTGGTTTCAGTCTTTGACTCCAAGTACAAGAATCTGGATGCACACAGACCCTAGAGACTGAGCCCGCAATATTTGGTGAGCACAGCCAGAAGGTCAGCTCTGCAACACTAAGATTAACATCCATAAAGTTTCAAATGTGGGGACCTCTGGACCATCCCAGCATCTCATAGATGAGGACCACTGACTGTTCACACTTCCTTTGTTCCAAATCAGTAGAAAGTAGCCAGAGCAGTCATCACCCCTTATCCCTTGAGCAGTTAAATCCTCATAAAAATTAAGGGACAAATTAAGCAGTTTTACAGCAGCCATGCTAGGACAAGTTCTGAAAATCTTGTAACATCTTCCTTACCCTGTGGTATTACCCTGTGGAAGTCCGGGGGTGTGAGTTTGGGAATCACCCTGGATTGTTCTACTTCCTCTTTGTGCTGAAGTTTTTCAAGCTCTGTCTTTCAGGATCAGAAGTACAAGCTACTGCCACTTCTTCTTGATTTTTGTTTTGTTTTGTTTTGTTTGTTTTTTAACATGGATCTGTAGTCCAAACTCAGGACCTTCTGCTTATGAGGCAGAGGCTTAACCCCTGAACCATCTCTCTACTCCAGATCTCACATTTTAAAAACAAAAGCTATCATGAACTTTGTCTTCTAGTTTCTTTATTTACAGAGAAATATTTTGTTTGCCACATAGCCCATCCTTCTTCTGAGTTCCCCTTATGTTCTCTGGAGTATGTGAAAGAGAAAGGAAAGAAGAGAGCAGTGTCATGTTACTACCCTGTAGTACTACCCTGGAGAGGTTTAACAGACTTCTCCAGGGCCTCTAATTAGGATCTGTATCAGAGTCCTCCCATGAAGAAGACAAATGCAAATTAATGAGGAAAAAGTATAAAAGCAGCAGTTGTGTCCTAGCCAGTCTGTGCCCAGCAGGTGCTGGGTGCTGTAACAGAGTGGGTCCTGCTTTTGCTGCAGTGAAAGTTTATTTACAAAATAGTAACCCTTAAAATTTCTTTATGCTCTTTGCAAAGCCTATGTTTAGAATCTTAGCAGCTTTATGTCTGAGGAAGAAGCAGATCATAAAAGTAGCTGATAGGTCATCAAGAGCTCAGATAGAGTGAGGAATGTAGCTCAATGATAGATGGCTTGCCTTGCAGTGCAAAGCCCAAACGGGCAATAAAAAACACAAAAAAACAGCCAAAAGGCTTGCAAATCCAAAAGAACTAGCATATCCATGAGATTTCTTGTGTCTCTCCCCACCCCCAATAAGATAGAGTCTCACCTTGTGGTTCACACTGACTTCAAGAGGTGGAGGCAGAAGATCAAGAAGTTCAAGATCATCCTCAGCTATCCAGTGAGCCCAAGACCAGCATGAAATATCTGAGATCTTGTGTACATCGCTTAATAGGCAAGATGCCTGTTGGCAAACCCAACAATCTCAGCTTGATCCCTGGAAGCACACATAGCAGAAGGAGAGAAATCAGCTCTCCTTTCATCAGCTAAATAAATAAATGAAAAAAAATCTGTGACTATCAAGCTATATTATGATTGGAGATATGGTCAAGTTAGCAAAATGCTTTGTCATATACATGAGACAATGGGTTTAATGGGTTCAATACCTAACAAAATTGTATTCAATACCTGAATAAAATTGGATGTAGTGGCACCTGCCTATAATCTCAGCACTCAGGAAGTGGACACAGGAAGGTTAGAAGTTCAAGATTATCTTTGACTACATAGAAAGACCAGCTTGAGATATATATATTTTTATACATTCATATATAAAAATATATATTACTGTATACTGCTCCTTTCAGTTGACAAACTACATCATAAAGATTTAAGACAATTCCTTGAGGAGAGCAGGCAAGAAATGACTATCACTGACTGCAAGGCAATGACTATAAACATTAGCACAAAGTGTCACAATGTCTACTACTCTGACTGTCACACTATCACACCAATTATCATACTGACTGTCACCCTCTTGTGTGAACACTTGACCTGGGAAAGACACCACTCAACTGTCTATTCACCCTAGACAGGAGGAGATTGACAATAAACCAATTTAACAGTCATACCAAGGTCCAACTTGATAAACCAACAAGTTTATTGGAGTGAAGGATTAGAGGTAAGGGCTACTTATAGGAGCAGAGATGATTCAAAGGCAGCTATGTCACCAGAAAGCCCCTCCCCCACACCACCCTGGATGAGGTACAGGAAGGCTGTCTCCCTGGAGTTCTCTGCCACATGACTTGGTAGAAGAGTTCCTGCCGGCTTCTGAAATGCTCCAGGATCTCTCCAACTACTGCACTGTTTGCTCGTCTCCCTCTGACTTCTTTTATTTATTTATTTATTTATTTATTTATTTATTTATTTATTTATTTATTCCATTCATACAAAGTTGATAAGTACCCCATTCCCCTCCCTCCCTCCACCCCTTGTTCCCTCCCCCCTTTCCCTTTCCTTTCCCCCCTCCCTTTCTCTCAGTGCTCCCTCCCTCCTATTCCTGAAGCATCCTTGAGTGTGCATGTCAAACTTCCCTCTGGGTCCTACTCTCTGATGAGGTGTTAGGACTCAGTGGCATTGCCTAGAGCTCTTTTTTTGTAGTTCCCCTTTAGTATAGGAACACTATTGTGACTATTAATCTCTTGCCTCTAAGAATCCTAGTGCCTGTGATCCATGCTAGACTTTGGGGGTTCAATGATATGTTGGTAATTGCACAGGTCATGCAAAGTCCTATTATGATTACTTCGGCCCTAACTTGTATGGAGTGAGATTGTAAGAGCCTAAAGATGGGGACGAGCAACGATATGCAAGATAACTGTCTCTGGCTTCTTGATTAAACTTCCAGACTCGATTCCTCTAGAGTCTTCTTCAAACTGATTTGAACTGCTTCCAGACTGCTTGGCTGTTTGCAGTCCTTTCTAGGCTTCTTCACTGCTAGGGGTCTCCTTCAGACTGCCTGGCTGGCAGAGGAGTCTGTTCCCCCAGCTGTTGTTTACTATTTTTTCCATATCCTAAAGGGAGCCCACTCCCAAACTCTTCTCATTAGTTTCAGGAACTTCCTGAACCTAACAAGTTGCTGGTTTGCTGAGGCTTGGGCAAAGTTCCAGATGACTGCCCGCAGGAAAAAGGGTTACAACACACTGATTATCACACACACTGTCAAACTGACTGCCACACTGGTTGTCACGTGACTGTCACACTGACCATCAGATTGACTCTCATAAAGACTGCCCCACTTTCACACTAGTACACTTTCACACTGACTGCCACATTGACATTGTCACATTGTCACACTGTCACAATACCTGTCACACTGACTACCACACTATCACACTAAATTTACATCCCAACATCAAATTGTCTTCCACTAAATTCAAAAACCTCTTAGATAACTGAACGTTGCAGAACCAAATGAAAGACTTCGAACTTGAACTCGGCATTGTATTAAACTAAACTGTGATTGAATTGCCATTTTACAGACAACCATCCTCTTAAGCACTGTGAACATTTGTAATAACTAACTAATATCTAACTAATTTCTAATCTAAACTTTGTCCACTAGTGCTACTTATAGGGGACCACTTATACTTGATAACTTTCAAGTAAGAAAGAGCCTAAGGTCCTGGTTCAGACTTTTTGTCCAGCATCTGCAACTCATTTGGTATATATATAAACTTTCTGTCACTGTGGCACAATTACTGAGAAATGATCAATAAAGGAAATGGCTTATGGCTTATTGAGGGGCACAGTTTCATAGATGTCAGTCCATAGTCACTTGTTCCCTTCACCTCATCATGTTCAGGAAGAGGAGGGATGGAGGGAGAGGTAAAAAAAAAAAGGGGGGGAGAATTCGGGTCCAGTCCAGTAACTACTTCAAACACAACCCCGTTGACTTATCTTTCTTCCTGTACCTCCACCTCCTGAGGGTTCCACTAACTCCCAGTAGCACCACAGGTTGGGGGCATTCAAGGTTCAAGCTATAACAAACCATAATAACCCTGTGGTAACTGACATTTTCAAATATTTCTATCAAAGTTTGCCAGAGGGTTTCTGCCTTCTACTGTGTGCTTGCTCTGGGCTAGCCAGGAGACCCTCAGCTATTGTGATAAAGCTTTAGCAGACTTTTGCCAGGACCTCCTCAATCTAGAGACAAATTATTCAGTAAAACTGAACCCCAAGCAAACCAAACAGCAGCAGCAAACAAACAAAAATGTAAGACTGCAATAATGGCTAGGCTACTCAAGAACAGGAAGAAAGACTGCTCAAGGCTGAGCCTGCAGAGCGGAGTTAATTTTTAAATGCTTTGAGGTGATTAGGAAGCAGGCATCGTTCTAAATGTAAATAAGTTCCTATTTCATTTCCTGAATCGGACTCTGATGGGGGCAGTCTCCAGCTACTTAGTCTGCTGAGCATTGAAGATCTATGGTCTAGTTCATAATTAACCATGCCTCCTTCTGAGGCCCAGATTTGGCAGACACATTTGTAAATACAAGCACACCCCAGGCTTCATCCCTGACAGGTTCACTGGGGAAAAGTTGACTTGTCACCAAACCCACATTAAGATCTCATAACCCTGCCACGTTAATGATGGATTGCTGACCAAATATTGGGCTGAAGGTGGTGTCATTTCCTTCAACCAACAAATCTGAGAAGTCATTTGAGAGAACATTCTAGCAATTGAGTTTTGGAGCCTTTTTCTGATAACAGTTTCTGTCCCTTCAACTCCCAGCTTCTGGAAAGAATCTAATGAATTATTTATTTCCCCTCCCTTGTTTCCTTTCCCTGCATAGACGCTATTCATTCCTCTATCTTATCGTAATAAGCCGGGTCACCCCTGAACTGAACTTAGATCACGACTGCTCGCTTGCGGCTTTATGGGTCTGGATGGCCTACTTTATGGTGTTTGTACTTCTCTGCAGCCGCTGTGCTGCTCTAAGATTGTGTAACTGCTCTACCCCGGGAACCCTCATAAAAATGAGAGGGCCGGCTCATAAAACTACCCCACTGTGCAACACTGTAAATAGCCTCCTCAGAGACAGGAGGGATCCAGGGCTCCAAATGTGCCAGGGAACGGCGCAGACCTGGGCGTCTATGCCTGCACGACTCCAGGATCCTGTTTGGCCTGGAAGTGTGGTGTTTTGCAAGCTAGCACCATTTCCTCCCCCCTGCTCCCCTTCTGTTTCCGCTCTGCCACTGTTTGCAGACACAGGAAAAGACCAGAGGGCACAGATGAGGATAAGGCATCCAAGCAGCCCTCACACTCACCAGCCTATTCAGGGATCCCTCCTCTTCTGGGCTGTCTACAGGAGTGATTCAATAACTAAACAGTCCCACTACCCACAATGCTGTTTTCCCTCTCTTTTCCTCTGTCAGTTACTATGAGTAACAGCAAAGTCACCTCTGTTTAAAACAGGACACAGGGGCAGGAGATGGCTCAGTCAGTAAATAGTTTGTTGCACTATCATAAGGAGCTGAGTTCAATCCCCAGAACCTACATAAAAAGCTGCTCTGTTTAAAACAGGACACAGGGGCAGGAGATGGCTCAGTCAGTAAATAGTTTGTTGCACTATCATAAGGAGCTGAGTTCAATCCCCAGAACCCACATAAAAAGCTGCTATGGTGGAACACACTTGTATATAACCAGAGTGCAGGGGAGGCAGAGACAGGTGGATCCCTGGGGTTCTCTGGCCTAATCAGTGAGCTCTGGGTTCAGTGATAGAGCCCGTCTCCATCAAACAAGGTGAACCACCCTTGAGAAACAACACCTGAAATTTGCACACCTCTGGCTTGCACACACACATATGAATACAGATGGAGAGAGAGAGAGAAAAAAAAGAGAGAGAGATTTGTGGCTCTTTTTTTGAAGAAAATGAAGAAATGAATAGAACTCAATGTGACTTCACACCTGGGTATACAGGAGAAAGGCTATCCTATGGAGTTCTGGTTGGAGAGACACTCTTCCGTCTGCTATCAGCATGAAACTGAGCGAAAATTGACTGCAAGGTGTGTTTCACCTTTCCAAAAGCAGACAAGAGGAAGGCTTTGAGGAGAGAGGATGGGTTCCCATTAATATCATCCAGGAACTTGTCAGAAATAAAAACCCCGACACTTGTGAGTCAGAGACCTTGTAAGGAAGACCCAGGAATCCAGAACTATGTCTTAAAATTCTCTAAGACAGGGAACACCATGCCGTGCTGTGAACAACCCTTGAGCTGCTCACCTGGGACGACGCATCTATGTTCTTCATCATTTAAGTCCCACCTCGGAAACATGCAATCTTAATTAAGCTGTGAAATAGTATTCAGTGAAAGTATCTCACATATTTAAATGCATAGTATGGTGGTAAATAATAGAAAATATTCCGTAAAATTAGTTACCATTGCTTTTATTTTTTTTGGAAATACTTAGACTAGAACAGGATAATACACATAGTCTTCCCTATCCACAAGAACATGTTCCCAGACCCCTAGTGAAATCTGAAACCTGATAGTGTTAAACCATTTATATTTTTTTATTTACATGCATATGTATTTGTGTGTGTGTGTGTGTGTGTATGTGTGTGTGTGTATCAGAGGGCACTATGTGTCCCTGTGGAGGACCAAGGTGGGAATCATCCTGGATTGCTTCTACCTCCTTTTTGTTTCCCTCTGTGTAGGAGGAACGGACCAGGGATGTATTAAGGTCTCTGATCAACCATCACTTACAATACCTCCACCAGGGGAGCATGCCACTCAGGGATCATCTGTATGGGCCACATGTTCGTGTGCAACTTCCCCAAGCTACACCTGCTGCCGTGCCTGGTGCTGACGTTAAACCGCCTGTCTGAGAGGACCACCCGGACAGGACAACTCAGTAAAAGCTCACGCTGGGACTTCTGGAATGTTGGGTGGGGTATATAAGCAGCCCTATACTTAGAATAAACGAGCCTGCAAGCCTGCAAGCCTGCCAGTCTGCAAGCCTGCTAGCCTGCTTTGCCACTTGCCTGACTTCCCAGGTCTGTGCTGTTGACTCCGCGCCAGCTTATCCCCGCCCCCAAGGGTCTCCGTGGGTCCCCAAGACTGCTACACCTCTGGGTTTTCCCATGCTCTGCCCATCGGGGCTGGAAGTGCAACCTACCTGGCATTATATGTGACCTGGTATCCAAACTCAGGACCTTCTGCTTGCAAGGCTATGTCTTAACCCCAGAGCCATCTCTTCAGTCCAGTGCTAAATCTTATATGCCTTTATTTCACCCATATACTTAGTGTCATAGTTAGATGCAGGTGCCAACTTGACAGTTGCAGTTCAAATTTGTGGAGAATTGCTAGTTGAGTTAAGCCCCAAGTAATAATCTGCCATCTATTTTATGTATCTACCTATCATTTTATCTATCTAGCAATCATCTATCTTCCAATCATCTATTTATTTATAACCTATCACTTATCTATCAATCTATCTATATACATCTTTTTTCACTTATGAACCATCCATCTATTATTTATCTATCAACTATATATCTATATATCTATAATTTATCACCCTGAATTTTGCTGCATTTTTAGGGTGCAGTTGCCTGCTGAGAAGCAGAACCTCGGATATGGAAAGACTTGTATTTATCAAGCATGTCTACAAATGTATGTCAGATTTGGCTTGTGTTCATGAAAATGTACAGCTATACATCTACCTTTGAGACAACTATTGGAAAAATGAATGTACTTTTTTCTGAGACCTATGAACAAAAATGTGTTTAAGAAATAGAACAGGTAGGGAGAGAGACAGAGAGAGAGAGAGAGAAATCCTTAAGATCTCCAAGAGACCCCTTTTTCTGTTCTTCTCCATTCAGTGCAAGGCAACGTTTTCCTAATGAACAAAGATGACTTTTGGTTTTTCCCTAAGTGCTGTTGTTTTCTGGGAAACAGAATCCAAATGCAAAAAGGCGAAAGATTCAGACCACCAATTTTGGGACACAATGAAGTGAGGTCAGGGACTGTTGGTGGGGACACCTGCTCATGGCACCATATGGGAACAGAGAGGATATTTCATTATGAAAACATGGGAAGCATCAATTATGAGAATACAGAAGATGTTCCATCAGTGGAACATAGAAGATATCCTATCATGGGAACATATGGGGCATCCCATCATGAGAATAGGAAACACTACAGTATATAGTCATAGGAGACATCCCATTACATCATGGGAGCATAAGGAGCATCCTGTCTGCAACAGTATCATATATGTAGCAGTCAGTCTACATGGTTGCTGATAAAATCACCACCAAACGGCTTAAGGGAACAAGAGGTCTATTTTCTTTACATAATGGCTGAGAGAGGGATGATCCTTACTTGCCGACAAATATGTCTGGCTAAGTGTTCACAAGGATGCCAACTTTCTCAACCAGCTCTCTGTAACTTATTCCAGGGCTTAATCCCACCCACCATAGGCTGGGCTTTCCCTATCAGCTAAACAATCTCCTGCAGGTTTGCTCTGGGCTTAACTCAATTACTAATTTTCTACAAATGTGTCCAGAGCTCAAATCCTCAACGGTCAAGTTGACACCTGTGCCTAACCATGACAATACAGGACGTCCCATCACAAGAACATAAGGAATATCATAGGAGACATGTCATCATGGGACCAAAGGACCAAAGGAGTCATCCCATTATGGGACCATAGGGCCCAGAGATGAGATCTCAGCATGAGGCCCCTGGAAAGTTCTGTTCGTGAGGATACAAGTATGTTCAATTCAAAAATTAGTGTAGCTATCTCTAATTCAAAGCTATATAAAATGAGATAAAACTAAACCTATTTTTCTTCTGATAGTTGCTATCCCAAAACAAAAAAGTAAAATGCCAAAGTTCCAAAGAATAAGTGAATACATAACTAAATTATAACATTAATTTAGACATTCTGCAATGTATGACAAAAAGCTTCTTGGAGAGTTCTCTACCCAATGTAATTTGATCCTTTTTTTTTTTTTAAATTTGGGCCTGGCTATTTATTTGCTCTTTTATTTATTGGGATAGATCTCATCAAATAGGCCAGCCTAATTTGAACTCACTGTATAACCCAGGCTGGCTTCAGTATTCTGCCTTAGTCTCCCAAGTGCAGAGATCACTACCCCAGATAACCACACCTAGTTTCTCACACAAAACATTTAATTCTTCACTCTTGCAGGTGACTAATGGCAACAGAAAGCACCCTCCACCCTCTGTCCTAGAGTAGGAATCTTGGAAGTGATCAGAGCCTTTCACAAAGATGTTGATCTGTAGTCAGAATCGTATCACAGCTCCAGCAAAGTGAGTCAGTAATCATCCTCAAGTCATGAGGCTAGTTTCCAAAAAGATGTGATCAAGTTTACTGAGCCCTCCTCCCTTCTCCTCCAGCCTCTTGAGAGGTTACTGTTCAACTATCTGGTGAAAAGCAACCCACGACTAGGAAAAAATGTCGCTGTACTGTGTGATCAAGAAGATGTGGCTTATAAACACAACTCTTGCGTGAAAATGGCCTCAAGTAAACCAGCCTGGGGTATATAGTGAGTTCCAAATCAGGCTGGCCTATACACAATAAAATGTCAAGTAATATACTCACGCGTGCCTAGAATTCCTCCCACCTAGCAAGTGCTTTCACGTGGCTTTGAGGTTTTGCAGAAAATGCTTAGAACTGAACTAACTGACAGTCAACATGAGACAGATGGGGAAATACTGTTATCACCCTTGTTTTACAAATTCAAAACAAAAACCAGATGATGTTGGCAAAACTTTTCTGCCTTTGAACACAGTGTAAGACTAAGCTCACCTAAAACTGGATTCCATTGAAACAATCCCTTTTTACTATTTTTTTTTCATTTGTGTTAATTTAAATTTGTTTGCATGCAAAACCTATCTATTTGGACTGTTTCTTGTGCCAGTTAGATACAAGTATCAACTTGACAACCACAGGTTGACCCAATGAGCTCCTCTGTGAAAAATTAGTTGTTAGGGAAAGCCCTGAGCAAGCTTGTGGGAGATTATCTAATTGGTGAGGGAGGCTCTGGCCTATTGTGGGTGGGATCATTCCTTGGGCAGGTGGATACTGATGGATCAGAAACCACCAGACCATAAACCTGAGAAACTAAACTACCCGCCATCAAAGTTAGCAGAATCTGCTAAAGAAAACAGACAAAGCACACAAATGGTGATCATGCTGGGGAAACTGTTAAGAGCCAGCAACGGGACTGAATGAACCAGTCAAACTTCCTCCCACACTCTGGCCATTCTAAGCCTTATGTACCCCCACTGCAAAACAGTAGTGAGTTCCATCCTGCAGGCAAATTGCTACTCCCACTGTGGAATTCCAAATAAACTTCAGTCTTCCTGGATGAAGCCCAGGTTTGTGTCCTTTCTCTTTCCTCTCCTCTTTTCTAAGAGATAAGAGAGCTGGTTCAATACTTTGGCTTAGAGGCAGAGTAGCAAGCATGGAAGTATGTTCCTCTCGCAACAGTTCCTTAGGATATTGTTTGGCCAGTTCCTCCAATTCCTGTTGTTGGTATGAACTCTCCTGCTATGTTGATGAAGTGTAACAAAAGATCATAAGCTATTATAAACTCCTCGTTTCCATAAACTGTCTGAGTCCTGTATTCATATCAGTAGTATGAGGAATAACAGCAACATTTGGATTTGTTGTTACTACTGTTTCTGAGACAGGGTCTCACTCTAAGCCTAGCTTGGCCTCAAGGTTGTACAAGTTCCCCAACATCAGCTTCCCAAGTGCTAGGATTAAATGCAGAGGCAGAAGGCACAGTCTTTAAAGTTCTTTATATAGTTAGCAGAAAGCTGTCTTATTAAAGTCTAACTAACAGCAGCCACCTGAAACATCAGCTTGCCCTGTCTGCGGGGCAGACATTACATTTTAACAGTTTGCCAAATGGAAAATCCAGTTAGTCCTCAAAGGCTGCTAAGGGGTCACAACAAGTTAGTGGCAGGAGAATAATTAAGTTCAAGACCATGAAGCCGTAGCCTGGCTACACTAACCCCAGTCAATGCTTCTGAAAGAAGAAAGAACCTTTCCCTTAACCCAAATGCAGTCAAATATTTCAGCTAGTCACCCCTGCTTGGGAAACTTTAAAAAAAGTACTGATTCCAACCTGTAGAAGTGGCCCCAGCAAGCAAACCACCACCCTCCCTTTGCCCCTTGTTTTTATACTTTGTTGGTTGGTTGTTTGTGTTTGCTTGTTTGGCTGTTTATTTATTTGTTTGGGCCCTGTGATTTTTGTTTTCAGGGCTGAAAACCTAAATGCAGAGAATTGGGCTTGCTAGAGGACTGTTCCACCCATGACTTACATACCCAACCTCTCAGCATCCTTCAAAGAACAGTTTAAGACCAATGCCTGAGAACAGTTGGCTGCCTGATTTGGATGGATAGATAGATGACAGATGATAGATAGATAGATAGATAGATAGATAGATAGATAGATAGATAGATAGATAGATAGATAGATAGCAGCTGAGAGCTGGGGGGAGCTGTGTGAAGTCCCCGGCAGGAGGATGACCATGGTCTGCTGAGAGCTACCTGCGCTGGTGCAGCAGCAGGCCCAGCTGCTGCCTCCCCACCCTCTCAGAAGGACCCTAGGCCTCTAGTTTCCCTAGCAAAGCCCCATTCAGGTCACCCTGAATGCTGTTTGCAGGCCGGAGCAGAGGACTGGAGCAATCTGCTGCACTGAGGGAGCATTTTGTAACCAGCAAATGAAAGGACAGAGAAAAATCCCCAGGAAAACTTTCATTTCCAGGCATCTCTAATCTGTGTGAATTATGCAAATGAACTAGGCAGCTCTGCATAAGCTTAGTACTGTGGAGGATCACAGATCCTGAAACTGCTGGCGAAGTCCACTTGAAAGATTTCTGGGTATGCTTGGAGAATGGAGAGGGAAGAGGGAGGACTTCATTCGGTGTAAATATTTCATAGCTTGGAATCTCTTGCTCCTGCCCTATCTTCGGAATGCTGCACTGCAGCGGGGCAGGACTTCTGAACTCCCAAGCAGACTTCCAGTGAGCTTTCTGACGGGCAACCCTGGGCTTGCCTGTGCTTTGCTCACTGCTCTAACAAAGCCCCGACAAGCTCAAGGAAGGAAGAATCAGAAGTTCAAGTTCATCCTTGACTACTTAGCACATACCAGAGAGGCCTGGCTACATGAGACTCAAAACGAAATAGCCAAAACCCCTTAGAATTGTTTTAAAAGCAGGCAAAATTCATGATATTTGCAGTTAGATGCCCTCTCTACAGGTCAGATACAGAGCTAACCATATGTGTCCAAGTACCAAATCTGCCCCCCTTTCTTCCTGACAAATTAGTTCTGCTCCTGTCCATGTCTTGTCTCGGGTTTGAGTGTAGAGAGGCACCGGGAATGGTTTTATGTCCCTTCCTGGCCGCACCTCTGTCTGTGCAGTGTCTACCACAGCCAGCAGTCTCCCTGTTCCTTGCCACTGCTTTGAGTCATGTGCCTCAGACCCTGCTGTGCTAGCATCTCACAGTCTAGTCTCCTGAGGCCCTCATCCCTGTTCCTTGCCTCTTTTTAACTCTCCCTGTACTTCAGCCATTTGTTCCTTCATTTGACTCATTTGGAACTGAGAAGCTGCCTGATTCCCGTAGAGACTCTGTCTTCCTCCCTCCTCAGTTCTAGAGGCACTACTGATTAGTCTAAGCCAATCAACTCCTTTGACAGGCTCTTTATTCAGGGGTAAATGAGGACTTGGGCCCATCAAGGGTACACACATACCATACCCCTTTATCTCTCCCTCCCTTTCTATTTTCTGAATACAGGCACCAGTGCCATGACCACCAGGAGGCTCCTTTAGTGGGCTGGTCCTGAGGAGGCCAGGAGAGGGACCAGATCAGTCTGACTGTCCACATCATAACCCAGCTGCCTTACACAACCTCCACCCTTCAACTCTCAGTTATTTGGAATCATATGTTCCTATTCTTGCTTGAAAAATAAAATAGACCATGATGGGTTTTGTTCTCTTTCACACTTGAATGTCACGTGTTATACTCGTTCATTTTCACTCCGTTTCCTTCCTTTGCCCTCCCATTGGCTCATTCCTCTTCCCCCAAGAATCTCAATAGTCTTCCTACTAAATCAATATCCCATATATGAAAAAAAAAACATGACTCTTGTCCTCCCAAGCCTGACTTATTTTACAGATAGATCATGATGATCTCCCAGCCATTTTTCTACAAATTGAAATTTTACTTTTTCTATGACTAAGTAAAATCTCACTATGCTTGTGCATGTGGGGGTCAGAAGTCATCTTGGGTGTCAATCCTCTTCAGGCATCATCAACAGTTTTTTGAAATGTTTTTCTGACCTGGCCCCTCACTGAGACATGGAGCAGGCTAGTTAGGCTAGGTGTCTGATCATAAGCCCAGGCCTGTCTCTGCCTCTGAATTACAAGTGATATCACCATGACTGACTTTTTAAAATGCACATCCTGGGACCCAAGCTCAGGTTGTCATCCTTACAAGGTAAACATTCCCAACTGAGCCACCTCCCCAAGCTCTGGGAATACTGTTCTTCACATCAGCTTAGACTGACACTCATGACCAAAAGCATTTCCTGACTAAGGGATAAAAGAAGAGAAGCAGATGTGCTGTCCAACACACAAAGAGAAAGGAAAAGGAAGAGAGAGGAGAAATGATAACCTCAGCAAGAGGCAGTGAGGTAGAAGCAAAAAGGAAAGGTAAGGATGTGTTGCATACATTCCTATATGACTGGTGAAGGACAAGGACTGACTGAAATCATGGGCAGAAGCTGTAGCATCTCAATATTATGCTAACCCATCTACACGGTCCTTCAGAGATCAGGTGAGAGAGACTATGCTGTACATGAGGCATGCAGCCATCTTTCAGGGGTTTACGAGGTCAGGGCATTCTAAAATGTTCTATCAGACTTTGATTATGTGAGGCCTTCTCCCAGTTCTGACGACTCTATTACTAAATATTCTAGTGGCTCATGGTACCTCTAGATTTGTTTCCCATGTGTTACATGCTATATATGGGGTTTTCAGTAACTAATATTCACATTTCTCATTTACATTCTTTCCACGGTGTGCTGGTTTCCATGAGACCTGTGTTATGTCTTCTTCTTGAATTGCTACAGTAAAGAATTCTTCAAAAGAGGCAGAGGATATGATTCAGAAGATAAATTATTTGCTACACAAGCAAAAGGAGCAGAGCTCTGCATCCAGATCCCAATGGATATGGCAGCATATCTGGAAATCCAGCCTCAGAACACAGACATCAGGAATCCCCAGTCCAAGCTCACTTGTTAGACTAACACTTTTGGCAAGCTCTGGTTGAACTAGATACCCAACCTCAAAAGACTATTGTACAACAACAACTGAAAATGATTCTCAATATCAGCCTCAGGCTTCTACATATACATGCTCACACATACATTGTATGTCTGTGCCCTTATGCAAATGTGAACATGCATATATATATATATTTTATACACATATACTTGAAAATGGAAGAAAAAAGAATGCTTTAATAAAACAAATAGTCACATTCTTTTTTTTTTTTCTTTTTTTCTTTCAGTGCTGGAGATTATATAGGGCCATGGGCAAGCTAGACAGGTACTCTAACTCTGAGCTGTATTTCTAAACTCTGTTTGAGTTGGTTTGTTTTCATTCCATGACAGAGTCTCACTAAATTATATTACCTAGCCTTGAACTTGGTATCTTCCTGCTTCCCCCTCCCCTTCCTAAATAGGTAGAATTATGAACCTAGGTCTGTTTTTTGTTTGGTTGGTTTGGTTTGGTTTGGATTTTCTAAGACTAATTCTAGACATGTAACTCAAACTGTGCTCAAATTCCCTGTCCTCCAGCCTCAACCTTCTGAGTGTTAAGATTACATATGAATGCCACAATGCTGAGCAAATACTCCCAATCTTCACATGTATGTAGTATGTGATAATGCTGGCCTACTATGAAGTTTCTTTAAAGAGAGTAGAGATTTATGAATCTAATATCTTGATGTTACATTATCCAGTAACCAAGCATTTATCATTTAAGCAATAGTTGATATTTCACAGAATATTCTAAAGTCACAAAGTCCTTGTCATAGTTAGATACAAGTTTCAACTTGACCCATTTACAAAGAATTAGTAAGTTAATTGAGTTAAGCCCTGGAAGAGATTGTCTAATAGACAGAAAATACCCAGCCCACGGTGGGCGGGACTAGTTCCTAGGCAGGTGAATAAGATGAAGGAAACTGGTTAAGGAAGTTGCCATTCTTTGGTATACTTGACCAAAGTGGCAAGTAAGGATTGCCCTCTCTCAGCAGTTCTGTGTATATATGTATATGATGTGGCCAGTTACCTTGACCCCTAGAGTTAATATGAACTTTCCTGCCAAGGTGGATTAAGAACTATTATCAGAAAATTATAGAAAGACCAAACTTCCTTGTTCCTCCTTGTTAGATTGTGAATTTATCAGCAATCTGCAAAGTAACTGTGAACCTAAGATAAATAGTCTTTTTTACTTTTCTTTTCATCACAGTTGACAGTCATCTCTACTTCAGACCTCTGTACAGCACATCCAAAACCCCACATAAGCACCTCTTAGGACATTAACTATTCACCCTCATAAACCTAGAAGGAACCAACAGATGCCATAGTACTTTAAATTTTAACCTCTGATTACTAAACCCACCCTATTTCATAATATAAAGCAGATCTAATACTTAAACCAGACCACACATAACAACCCTTGACACCTAATCCCAAATATTTAGGCAAATCTATATCTAAATGCTGCCTGTCACTCCGAACAGAGTAGGGTCGTCAATGCTGTTTTCCTTTCTTTCTTTTTGTTTTTGTTTCCTTTCTTCTTTGTTCTTTCTTTCGTTCTTCTTTCATTGTTCTCTTTCTTTCTTTTCTTTCTTTCTTTCTTTTTGCTTTTTTCTTGTTATTTCTTTCTTTCTTTCTTTCCCTTCCGTTCCTTCCTTCCTTTCTTCCTTCCTTCCTTCCTTCCTCCTTCCTTCCTCCTTCCTTCCTTCCTTCTTCCTTCCTTCCTTCCTTCCTTTCTTTCTTTTGTAGCATATTGCCTTACCTGTGAAGTAACAGCATGGAACCCTAGACTGAAACCTTAAACACTTGGATGAGTATAGTAATAACAGTCCAAGTGCAACAATTCTGTCTGACTCATAACAATCATAAATACATACCAAGAAAGATTCTAGAAACAAAAAAACCATGACAACAACTCCCCCACAAAAAAAATGATAGTCCTGTAACAATGGATCCATACTAGAATAATCCCTTAGATATTAGTCAAGAATTCAAAAACCAAGACAAAATCTTTCAAAATATGACCTTTATCATGATTAAAATGATGAAAGAGGAAATCTTAGAGGAGTTAAATAGCTGCATTAGCCAATATGAACAGCAGCATGACAGGCACCTAGATGAAATGAAAAAGGCAGTTGAAAAAACAAAACTAGGCATTGAATAGTTAAAAAAATTCATACAGAGCTTAAGGTTGAAATTAATAATAAGCCAGTTATTATTCAAAATTCAACAGAAAGTCTTATTAGCAGAACCAACAAAGCAGAAAAATAGAATATCGGAACCAGAAGAAAAGATGGCAGAACAAATTAGCCCAATTAAAGAGGTTGGAACCCCCCCCCCAAAAAAATACTGGAGAGGAATATGCAAGAGTTATAGGACTCCTTTAAGAAACCAAACCTGAGCACTCATGGAATACAAGAAGAAACCCATGAAGCCACTCCAGAAGAGATTTTTCACACTATTATTAATGAAAATTTCCACATCTAAGGAAAGATATCCCCATCTAAGTATAAGAGGCATATTGTATTCAGATATGACCAAAATAGAAACTCACTACAACAAATTATAGTCAAAATAACACAGATACATGACAAAGACAATGTGCTGACAGTATCAAGAGAAAAAAACCAAGTTACATTTAAAGGTAAACCTATTAAAATAATAGCTAATTTTTCAATGGAAACAGTAAAAGTCAGAAGAGCTTGGAAAGATATACTTCAAGTCATGAATGAGCACAAATGTCAATCCAAACTAATGTACCCTTCAAAACTATCAGTAATGATTGTGGATAACAGAAAAATCTTCCATCATAAAGACAAGCTGAATACTTACATGAATATGAAACCAGGCCACAAAAGATGCTAGAAAATATACTCAAGCTTCAAGAAAAGGACAAACATATCCTAAAGGACAGAAGGGAAAAATAATACTAATACAAATTCCAGGCTAAGACATACACATATAGAAAACAAAAACAAAAAACAGAAAATGACGGGAACCAACAAGAATTTCTCAATTGTAACCCTAAAAGTTAAGGGAATTAACTCTCCAATCAAAAGACATAAACTACAAACATAGATCAAATATCACAACCCAGAGATCTGCTGCCTTCAGGAAACACATCTCACCATAAAAGATAGGCACATTCTCAGAACAAAAGGCTGGCCAAAAGTACTGCAAGCTAATGGAAAAAGGAAACAAGCAGGAGTAGCAATTCTGATATCTGACAAAATAGACTTCAAACAAAAAGAAATCATAAGAGGCACAGAAGGATACCACATATTAGTCAAAGGAACAATTAATCAGGAAGACTTCACATGGCTTAGCCACATTCATCAAACACATGTTACAACATTTAAAAAACAACAAATCAACCCAAACACAATAATAGTAGGGGACTTCAACACCCCACTCTCATCATTGGATAGGTCAGCAAGCCAAAAACCGAATAGAGATATGTAGAGCTTAATCAAGCCATAATTCAAATGTGTCTGACTGACCTCTACTGAAACTTCCATCCCAACAATAAGGAATGCATTATTCTTTTCAGCAGCCCATGGAACCTTCTCTAAAACAGATCACATATGGGGACCGAAAGCAAATCTCTTCATTTAAAGGAAAGTTGAAATAATATCCTGTACTCTATCTGACCTCTATGGAATAAAGCTAGAAATTCACAACAAAACAAATGTCAGAAAATACACAAATTCTTGGAGATTAAACACCATGATACTGAATGAGGAATGGGTTCAGACATAAATCAAAAAGGAAATTCAGGGGGCTGAAGAGGTGACTCAGGGGTTAAACCTCTGCCTTACAGGCGGAAGGTCCTGAGTTCGAATCCCAGATCCCATGTACAGATGCCAGGTGGAAGCAGGGGCGGCCTGTGCTTCTGGTCCTGGTAGGGCGGAGCCTGTGAATCCCAGGGCAGAATAAACAAGAAGGAGGTGGAGGTGGTCCATGGTGATTCCCGAATTCGTCCATGGTTCTACACACACACAGACACACACACACGCACGTGCGCACATACATATGCACACATGCACAATTGAATAAATAAAAAAAATTCAAAAAGGAAATTCAAAAATTCCTAGAAATAAATGATAATGAAATACAACATATCAAAATATTTGGGATATGATGAAGGAAAGTTTATAACACTCAATGCCTTTTATCAAAAGAATGGAAGCATCACAAGTAAACAACAATCCAACTTAAAGCTTTAGAGAGATAAGAACAATCCAATCCCCAAAACAGTAAATGAGCAGAAATTAGTAAAATCAGGAGAGAGAAATATCTTTAGTTGAGATAAGGAAAATGATTCAAAGAATCAACCAAATAAAGAGCTGGTTCTTTGAAAAAACTCAACAAAACTGAAAAACCAAATTAACCAAAGCCAAAAGAGAGAAGACTCAAATTAATAAAATTAGAGATTAAAATGGAGTCATTACAACGGACACCAAGGAAATTCAGAGAATCATAAGGTTATACTACAAAAATTTATACTCTACAAAGTTTGGTAATCAGAAAGAAACGGATAAATTCCTTAATATGCACAACTTACCAAAATTGAATCAGGATGAATTGAATTATTTAAACACTCCTATTACAAATGATGAAATTAAAGAAGTAATTACAAGTCTTTCTACCAAAAAAAGTCCATGACCAGATGGACTCAGTGCAGAATTCTACCAAACATTTGAATAACAACTAACACTACTACTACTTAAACTATTCCATTAAAAGGAATTAGGGAACACTCTCACATTCTTTCTACAAAGCTAGTGTAATACTAATCCCACTAATCCCAAAACCAAATTAAAATCCAATAAAAAATAAAACTATAGGTCAATCTCATTGATGAACACTGACAACAAAGATCCTCAACAAAATTTTAGCAAACCATATAAAAAAATTCATTCACTATGATCAAGTAGGATTTATCCAAGACATACAAGGTTGGTTCAATATATGTAAATCAATAAATGTAATCCATCATATAAACAAATCCAAGTAACAAAATCACATCATTCTCTCCATAGATGCAGAAAAAGCTTTTGACAATATCAAACATCCCTTTATGATCAGTCCTGGAGAGAATCTGAATGGAAGGAAACTATATCATTATAATAAAGGCTGTATACAACAAGCCTAAAGCAAGGATCATTCTAAATGATGAAAGTCTTGAAGCATTCCCTCTTCAATCAGGAGTTAGGCAAGGTTGTCCACTCTCACCACTTCTATTTAATATAATAATGGAAGTCTTAGCTGGAGCTATTAGAGAAGAGAAGGAAATAAAATGGGCACAAATAGGAAAAGAAGTCAATTTGCAAATGTTTGCAAATGACATGATCCTTTATCTGAGTGACCCCAAAACCTCTATCAGGAAATACTCCTGAAACTAATACATAAGTTCAGCAGAGTGGCAGGGTACAAAATCAATGTTCAAAAACCAGTGACTTTCTTATACACCAAGGATGGAAAAAGTGAGAAAGTCCTTAGAGAAACAATTACATTTGTTTCTCTAAAACAATGAAATACCTTCATATAAATTTAACTGAGGAAAGATATTTCAGAAGATATCAGAAGGTAGAAAGACCTCCTGTGCTTCTGTCCAATAGAATTAACATAATAAAAATCACCATCCTACTAAGAGTAATATACAGATTCAATCCTATACCAATTAAAATTCCAAGGCAATTCTTCATAGAAATTGTCAAAACAATCTCAAAATTTATATGCAAGCACAAAAGGCCCAGGATAGCTAAAGAAATCCTGAGTAATAAATACTATGCTGGAGGAATCACCATAAGAGAACTTATTCTATACTACAAATTCATAGTAATAAAGACAGTATGGCACTGGCTCCAAAACACACACACACACACACACACACACACACACATAGATCAATGGATAAGGGTCAAAGACTCTGAAATAAGCCCCTACATATACAGTCATCTGATTGTTGACATAGGGACCCAGAAAACTCAATGGCAAAAAAAAAAAAAAAAAAAGATATCTTTAACAAATGGTGCTCGTAGAACTGGATATCCACATGCGGAAGATTGAAACTGGATCCTTACTTGTCACCACATGAAAATCAACTCCAAATGGATCAAAGACCTTGACATTATACTAGAGAATACAAAAGTCCTAGAAGAAAGAATAGGTAATTCCTTTGATTCTCATGAGAATCAACTACAACCAGAAGGGGTCTTTGAGGCAGGTGCCAGACAAGAGAAGAGGAGCTTCTGTAGATTTGCCCACTGGAGGGCCACTTGCACTACCACAGATGCCTGGACTTGTGCTAGTACAGGTGCCCCCCACACACATACACACACACTCCAAAGAGCCCTGCGGTCCACACATGCAGAGGGACATGAGAGCTGGGCCTAGACCAATGCTTTCTAAACAGGACCTCAAGAGCTCAAGAAATAGAACCAACTCTGAACAAATGGGATCTAATGAAATTAAAGAGCTTTTGTTCAGTTAAAGATATTGTTAACTGAGCAAAAAGACAGCCCACAGAATGGGAGAAAAATCTTCATTAACCACTTATCTATACAGGACTAATATCTGAAGTGTACAAAGAACTCAAAAAATTAAACATCAAAGAAATTAGCAGCCCAATTAGAAAATGGGCTATGGAACTTAAAAGAAATTTTTCTCAAGAAGAAATTGAAATATCCAACGAATACCTTTAAAAATATTCTACCTCTCTAGCCATCGGGGAAATGTAAATCAAAATTACTGTGAGATATCTTCTCATACTGGTCAGAATGGAAAAAAATCCCCCAAATCCCATGAGCATATTGCTTGTTCACACTGCCAGCTTTTCTCTATAGCTTTAATTCGGTGCTGAGAGATCCCAGTTCCCCAGACTCTCGTCATTGCGGCTCTCAGGTCCCCTGTGAGTGACATGTGTGAGAGCACTTGCTTCTACTGTCCTATCCTGGCTCAGCAGTAACTGACGTGGGCACCCGGCTCCCATGGAGACACAGGCTTCTGGTTTCGGCACCAGCATGGCAGCTTTCCACAGACCCAGATTCTTGGGGGGGGGGTCTCATGCCAGGCCATCTGTGGCTAGAACCTTCACACTTCATCTACTTCTGCTTCTGAGGACTTGAGTCTCTCCATGCTTCTGCTCTTTTCATTTCCTTTCATTCACTCTTCTCAAAACACTGACAGTTAGCATAAAAAGTCATCCAGTTACCGGCTGGAATTCTCCCTTTTAAAAAAAATAGTCTGTACCTTTGGATATAGGGTATATGTCTGCAGTGCTAACAATAAGAAGGCTGAGGCAAATGGATCAAGACCTACCCAAGCTACACTGTAATATTTACCCCCAAAATTTAAGAACTATGTAAAATATGAAACAGGATTACAGACTGAAAATGGTGCATTAGCTTCATTGTGTGCTCCTGTGACATGATATCTGAACCAAGTAATGTAAGGGACAAAGGGTTTACTAGACTCACAATTCCTGGTTACACTCCATCACTGTAGGGAAGTCACAGCTGCAGGAGCTCGAAGCAACCGATCACTTCACAACCAATCAGGAAACAGAGAAAATGAATATACAATGGCCAACATCAACATCCCTCCCCCCATGGACACGTAAGGATGTCATGAGAATTAACTACAACCAGAGGGGGTCTTTGAGGCAGGTGCCAGACAAGAGAAGAAGAGCTTCTGTAGATTTGCCCACTGGAGGGCCACTTGCACTACCACAGATTCCTGGACTTATGCTAGTAGAGGTGCCCCCCCCCCACACATTCTCCAAAGAGCCCTGCGGTCCACACATGCAGAGGGACATGAGAGCAGGATGTATATGGCTGGATTGGTGAACTGAAGGGAGAGCAGAAGAGAAGGGAAACGGGAAGGGAGGGGTGGGGGACAAAGACATAAACTCATTCTGTTAGTATATGAGGATTTCAAAGAATAAAGAGAGAAAAAATTAATTTATAAAAAAGAATGCTTGCATGCATGCTTTCTTGCTAATGCTCAATTCACTGGTCCATCTTTATATGATCCCAAACCACCTGCCCATTATGGGCAGCTCTTTCCCATATCAATTAATGCATCAAGATAATTCCTCACAGGCATGCCCAGAGATCAACTTTATCTAAAGAATCACTCTTAGATATGCCCAGATCCTGCCTTCTAGGTATCTGGTTAAGAGTTAATACCATCACATTTAGGGAGATAAATAAATGGTAGATGGATGGTTGATAGGTAAGGAGGAAGACAAACAGATGATAGATTTTATGTGAGAGTAGATATAGACCTAGATATTAAAGAGAATGTTTAGTCCTCAATTATATTTAAACCTTTATGCATTATATACATACACATGTGTGTATGTATTATACAAACCCTTAGCCAGAATTGAATTCTGGCTCCTGTCCATCTCTCTTTAAGCTCATCACTACCCTGGGATCTTGCTTGCTTGAATACGAAGGAAAGTCTCAATTACCTATGCTGAGAGGCTGAAAGTTTCATTGTATGAAAGTACATGATTTAGGGGCTGGAGAGGTGGCTCAGGGGTTAAGCTTCTGCCTTGCAGTCAGAAGGTCCTGAGTTCGGATCCTAGACCCCACGTATAGACACCAGGAGGAAGCAGGGGCAGCCTGTGTTTCTGGTCCTGGTAGGGCAGAGCCTGTGAATCCTGGGGCAGAGTAAACAAGGAGGACCTGGAGGCGGGCCATGGTGGTTCCCGAATTCGCCTGTGGTTCTACACACACACACACACACATACATACACACACACACGCACAGTTGAATAAAAAAAAGAAAGTACATGATTTATAAGACAAAAAAACTATCAAGGTTTACAGAGATCTGCAGCTATTCTGATAAATTGCTATGGAGCTTTCTGGAAACCCAGGGAATCTTCCTGGATAATTGTTGAGGTCTCAGACCTCCTCTTCATGTGATGAGTGTAGACAGTCTCTCCAGAGTACTATCAGGAAATCTGAGGATGAAGCTGAGTCTGTATAAGCCCATAATAAACCAGGCAATGTTTTCATGTCCCACAAGAAGTTTCTCTTGGACTTGCCCTCTTGGGGTTCCCTGCATCCAGTTCCCTTCCTTCTACCTTTCTCATGTTAACCTTTAGAAAGCAAGTTTTCTAATTTGAATACGAAATGTCTCCCTCACTGAGACTATGCATGTAACACTTGATGCCAGCTAATAGTGCTGTTGGGAAGCTGTGGAACTTTTGGGGAGTGGGGTACAGCTTATAGGTATGGGCCGCTAGAAGTGGGGAGCAGCACCTCCATGCTTCCATGACCCCAGTTCTTCCTGCCATACCTTATTTCTGAGGTGAAGAGCTGGAATGAAACTGATAGCAAGATGAGCTTCTCCTCCCTGCTGCTGTCAGACATTTAGCTACTTCAGTAAGAAAAATAACAAACACAGTTGGCCTGTCTTCCCACATTCACATGTGACCAGCACTACAGTGTGAATTTTCTGGGTATAAATTTCAGTATCTCTTACACCAATAGTTGCATTTTCAAACTCATAATTAGAAAAATCTTCCACATCCTTAAACAGAGTAGGAGAAATGTGGATGGTTAAGAGGATTCCAAAATGATCATCTAGAACCCCTTCCTGCTGTCTCAGAAGAACCCATTAGCACCTGCCTCCCTTGCAGCTATGGAAGTTTATTCCAAGGTCAATGACATTTTTCAGATGCTGTCATTCAGCCTGAGGCCTCTCTTCACTTCTGCCCTCTTGGCAGGAACCTGTGGAAGGCTGGTTTCACTTCATGCTACTCCTAGAGACTCCTCAGCACCCTGATGGCACATGAATGTGCTATTTGGAGATATGCAACACTTAAGACCCAAGCCATACTTAGAAGCATGTGTGTACAAGGAAAAAAGACTGTTAGACACCATGAGTTTGGGGCCAGGTAGCGTCACATAGTAAGACTAAGTTTCTCCTGCTCCCCCAAAAGATGGACATTCTTTACCCAGAAAGAACCAACCTACCAAGTCAACAGTGTATGAAGCTGTTATCAATGGTCTCTTAGGGTTGGTGAGATGGCTTGGACGTTAAAGATGCCTGTGCACAACCTGGCAGTCCAAGTTTAGTTCCTGAAGTTGACATGATGGAAAGAGAGACCAGCTTTCAAAAATTGTCAACACCAAAAGTAAAATCATAAAAGTTTTCTAAGATCGTGTCATGCCTTTAGTAGAGAGGCAGAAGGCTCTCTACTTGTCTCCACTGTAGTGATCAGGAGGTGGAGCTTAAGGGCTCATGAGTTCAGCCTGAGCTATATGAAAGGAGACACAGTCACAAACAAAAAAGAATCAGACTAGAACTGGGCAATGGCTCAATGATAGAATAATTCCTTAGCATGCACAGGACCTTAATTCCATCACCATTACTGAATTTAAAAAATAAGGTGTGAGACTTTCATGAAACATTTCAACCACTTCTATGAGCTTTTACTTGTATATGGTTAATGTAAAATGTCATATTGTGCATGACTCCAAGCTGGAAAGGCCAGTTTCCAAAGGTGAGCACGAGATACCTTTGCATGAGTGATACAACTGTTCTGGAGCTGCCAGCGAGGATGCTGAGCTTAGAAAGTCACCAATACTCAGGATTACACAGGGAGAAAGCTCCTGCTTAGAGAGGACAGTGATGGTCTGAGCAGTGGCATGTCTGCAGCCTTAGCAGTTACTCCAGCGAGTGCCAAGCGACCGTGCCTCATCACCTGCAGCCGGGGACAATCTCACACCTGCTGGCACTCATTGCTCCTTAATGTCTGATAGCTTTCCCTTAATTACCATTGGAGGGAAGGCACATTTTTCTCTAGCACTGTAGTGAGTAGCTGCTATAGAAGAGAGCCAGCAAGTTCCCACGAATTAAAAAGCAAGGTGGTGTCCAGGTGGAGTCCAAAGGCCCAGAGGAAAAAAGACCTTTCCATCTGTGCTAGTTAGATATATAGATGAAATAGAGTTAGACACAGGTGTCAACTTGATGGTTAAAGTTTCATGCTCTGGGCACATTCATAAAGAATTTGTGGTTGAGTTAGGTCCTGAGTAAGTCTGCAAAAGACTGTGAAGGCCCAGCCCATGGTGGGTAGGACTAGTTCCTGAATAAGTGAATAAGATAAGGGAACTGGATAAGGACATTGGCATATTTTGGTATACTTGGCCAAACATGCTGGTCTGGCAATGAAGGATTGTCCCTTTCTCAGCAGTCCTGTGGATATGTGGATATGATATAGACAGTTTCTTCAGGACCTGGTATTGGTGGACTCTCCTGACAAGCTGGACAAGGAACTATAACCAAGAATCATAAGTGAGAATAAAATCCCTTATTTCCTTAAGCTACTCGGTCATAATTTTTTCGGCTACAATGCAGCTGTGACAGGCATCGACTTGACATGAAGGCTAGCTCTGGCCAGCCACATCTGTGAAGAATTAGTACTTTCAGTCAGCCCCGAGCAAGCTGGTAGGACAGCATCTAATTGTTGTGGGATGACCCATGTGGGCGGGATGTGTTCCCTGGACACCTGGGTAAGATGGAGGGAGCTGGTTCAGGACTTTTGCATTCTTCGGCATATTTCAGCTTTATTAGACAGACTCACAGTCTGGCAAGAGAGGTGTACCACTCTCTCAGCGGCCAAACTGAACTAAGAACTATAATGAAGAATCGTAAGAAACAATAAAACCCTCTTGTTCCTCTAAGCTGTTTGGCTGTGAAGCATTGTTTTGTTTTATTTTTTTGTTTTGTTTAATCTTTTACCTAGTTATACAAGCTTAGTGGGTAGGTACCTTTGGCCCCCTCCTTTCTCTTTCTCCCTCTTCTCCCCCATAGGCCCCCCATGGGAGGCCCCCTTCCCTCCTTCTCTCCCCCCTTTCTTCCCTCCTCCTCTCTTAGTGTTTCCTGCCTGCTCCCTTCCACCCTCCAGAACATCTGTGTATATGGGTGCTGATTTTCCCTCTGAGTCGTCTACACTAGTGAGGGTTCAGAATGCAGTGGCACACCTTGGGGCCCCTTCTTGGGCCACCCACTAATATGGGAAATGGGCAAACTGCAACACCACCCATCAGCTCAAGGAGCCACGGCTCAGCAGTGCTTCTCAGAGAACCTGGTGCTTTGCACAGATCCTGGTGCATCCTCGCCTCATCCAGCTCTCTCTTCACAGGCTCGGTGTTACTTAAAGGCAGGCAACAGTGTCAGCTTCTAAATTTCTCCCTAGAAACGTCATCCGCACAGATATTAATCGTACTCTGTAGTGCTCAAGTTAGCTGAGATTTCAAGGTTTCAAATGACCTGTTTGGTCTTGCAACCACTTGTACCAAGAATGTTGAATTTACACACAAAATTGCCAAGACATTCCCAGCCTCATGGGGGTGATGCAGTTGTCAGGGAGAAGAACATGAATATGGTAAAACTTTTATTTCTGCAATGTGAAGATAGATGAGAGATAGGCAGGTAAGTAGGTAGACAGCCAATGGATAAATAGATAAATGACAGATAGATGATAGCTAGTTAGATATCTAGATAATACATATAGATGAGGATGATGATAGGTAGAGATAGTGTATAGATAGATGACAGACAGCAGGCAGACAGACAGACAGACAGACAGACAGACAGACAGACAGACAGACAGACAGACAGATAGATAGATAGATAGATAGATAGATAGATAGATAGATAGATAGATAGATAGGTGTTTTTTCATCAGTGTTCATATGGCCCAGTTCAGGACTAACTTCTGGAGGTCTGTGGCCTGAATGAAAGTAAGAAACAGTCTAGATGCCCTGGGCTCAGTGAACCTGTATCACAGAAAATCAGGAAGGCAGCGTCTCCATGGGAGCAGGTTTGAGTCACTCTAGAGAAGTTTACTCTCCACTTTTGGCTCAGAACCAAAATGTGCCTCCTGCTCAAATCCCCTGCCGAGAGACACAGCTGTGAAGAGGCCTGGTTCCCAGCCAGCTGGTCCTGGAAACACTGCCTTGCCAGCAGATGGGGGGAGGCCCTCACAGCCACCACAGGCCCATGGTGGTGGTATCCAACTGTGTTTTGTTTCTCAGACTCCTAGGCCTTCCTGCAAACAAGAGATTTTTCTTGGTCACATCCTCTGCTTCAGCATAATGTTGTAGGTATATTTTGAATAAAAAGCAGCTGTGCCTATCTGCATATAGCTCCCCTCCCTCCAAGCCCCCTGTTCCTCAGCTTCCCTTTGACCCTTGCAGAATCTCCTTTTCCTCTAATCTCATCTGCTGTTGTCTTTTTTACTGGATTGGAAAGAAGTGGTAAGCCTGTGAAGTTTGCTGGCCTCAGAGATGCCACTGGATGAAAGGCCCTCATTCCTCACTCATACATCCTCCATACCGTCCAGTGTGAAGAGCAGGACACTAAACTTTTCCTTCCATAACTCAGGCTTAAAGAGCCTGAAAAATTTGTACAAGACCCTGATTATAAAAGCTATAAATCAGACATTTGCTGATAAAAAAATCATAAATTTATTTTAAAACAGTTTTTCTTCTGTATACATATAATGTAACCATTTACTGAAGACAAAAGCAAATTTGCATACTGATTCTGTTTTTTTCCCCCCCAAAGAATTAAATCCTGGCTGAATTTTCTACATTGAAGAATACAGAGCATTTTCAATGTTTTTCAGTTGATCAGTATTTTGGTTTTATAATCATCAGCATGGAGAATTTCACTTGGCAGAAATATGTATAGAAATATGTTCAAGGCTCTTTCAGAAACTACTGGAAATTTTGTTCTAATCCCAAACTGAAATTCATTGAATGACATTTGATGAAACTCAATCAATAATTCAAATAGCAATTTTTAACATCAAACATTAACAATACAATCAAAGGCATGTTAATTTGATACATATGTATTGAGGAATACATAGGAGAATATTAAAAATTTTGCTTTCTGTAATTAAACCACTCAGTTTCTATAAAAACAGAACCCTTTGTATGTCCAGTAGAATCAGTGCATTCATAGACTATAACAGTCCCTAATCTAAGCCCCAGTGTTCAGACACTTGCCACACAGCACAGGTGTGATAACGTGGGTAGTACAGAGTGTGTGGGGTGAGTTTACAGAACAAGACTGTAGTAAAGTCACACAGTGTGACATGGGGTAGCACTGCCAGAAACTCCTTGTATTCATTATACACTGGATGATGCATTCGTTCATTCTTTTGCTCCTAAAGCAGTTACCCAGATTTTGTGGAGGAAGACTTGGATCTCCTATCACTCCAGCAAATGCTCCCAAATTTAACATATGTAAGCCAGTTCAAAACATGGGGTGTGGCACAGAGACACTGCAGATTAAGGGACTTACATACATAGATATACACATATGCATGCACACAGATGCACACACTTGCACACATGTATTTGCCTGCAACACAAAGACATACACACATATAGGCACAGGCACATATCAGTTCTGTTACTCTGCACATCTCACTAAGCCATGACGGTATGAACCCTCTCTTCTTTCAGGGGTTCCCCTGATGATCCCAGGCAATGTTGTATAAATAAATATATTGCTATATGGCTAAGTATTGTTTCTTGGTCCATTTTAAATTTGCAAAGGTGCAGAATTTTTCATTTTGTTTACAGGCAATATTGTAATGCCACCTCCATCCAAAAATGGAGAGCAATTTCTCCCAATCCCCCAAGCTTAGTTCATTCTTTCTCAGGATCTATTTGCAGGTGAAAATAGCCTGGGGTTCTTAACTTCCAATTTAATCATATATCAAGGTCACCTGCCTCCCTATTTTTCTGCTTGTAGCTTACAATCAGTGCAGCTGCTCTGAAGCCCCCAAGTGGAGAGAGTTCTCCCCCCATACACTTCCTGAGGAGGATATTTGGACAGGAAAGCATGTATTGGGTTGAAACAGGAAGATATTATCTGCACAGACTTCCCATATAGGAGGCTCTCTGGCTCCAGTGAGCATGAGAGTCTGAAACGCAGGCCTGGGAAGTGTCTGTGCATCTCCTCGAGGTCACCCTGGCTTCCGTCAGCAGCCCAGGAGGTCGCTTGGCCTCAGATAGCAAAGGAAGTACAGAGAAGGGGTAGGAAAGAAAAGTCTTTCTTAGTTCTCCTATCACCAGAACAGACGCAGCTGCCCCTCAGGTCCTTAGCAGCACAGTCTTGGCGAGACATGTTCCTAGACAAAATCCTGGGTCACTGGACCTGTCTATGCTGTGCAGACCATGGCAGAAACACTAACAAAGAAGACCATGGAAGGATATTTAAAATAAAGAATAAGGGCTGGAAAGAGGGCCCAAGTAGAACAGCTCTAACTGAATAGAAGGTCCTGAGTTCAGATCCCGGATCTCACATAAAAACTTCAGGTGAAAACTGTGGTGACCTGCACTTCCTGCCCTTGTGAGTGGAGTCTGGGAAATCCCAGAGTGAAGTAATCTAGGATGATTCCCGAAGTCACCTTTGGTCCTCCACAGGGACACACAGTGCCCTCTGACACACACATACACACACACACAAAATAAATAAAAAAAAAATTTTAAATGTTTCAAAATAAAGAAAGATAAACAAATAAACAAAAATAAAGTGGAACCTAAAGAATCCAAGGAAGAAGAACACACAGACTACGCTGTACACTCGGGAAGCTGCTAGTAGGAGCATCCTGCCCTCTCAGCACGTCTCCAGGACAGCCTCCACATTCTCACGTCATGAAGTCCTGAGCTTCCCAACAGCTGCAGTCAGGCTGCATCAACAGGCACCAGGATTTCCAGCAGCAGCTCCATGTGGAAGTCACCGTTTCCTCTTCTGGACTGTGAGATGCCTGGTGACCTGCTTCTCTGCTGAGCGCCAGAGCCCCTCGCACAGTGAGAGGCCCTATCTCAATAAAACAGGGAAATGGTCATCCTAAGGAACAACAGATAAAGGTTTCCTCTAGCCTCCATATGCACTGTCACACAAATGCATATGACCACAAACATACCACACATGATACATATGAACACGTGTGCACATACCACACACATAAACACATGTGCTTGCACGCAGGAAGTGTATGCACACACAAACATGCATGTACACATGCACATTTATATGAGAGCATGCACACACATACAAATATGCACACACACATTGGACCAATGCATGTACATGCACACATTATTTCCATTCAAATATTGCAGTGGAGCAAGCTTCACACTGACATCTGCCCATCACTTCAAACACTGACTTGTAAAAGAATATAAAAACCATAGCTAGCAAATCCCCAGCGGCTGGTTCTTTTCATAAGATACTAATCTAGAAAGAAGAAACAAGACAATGTCCCCATGGAGCATGGCCCTGTAACCAAGCAGATTCAGGACATGGAGTCCTGAACTGGATAAAGGTGACCAGAAACTGCTGGCCTAAGACTACTGAACACAGAAGGAAACAGAAAGAAAAAAACAAAAACCAAGTGTGCCCACTCAGCAAAGGAAAATTCCAAAACAGAGAAATCCGATGCTGAGGAAGGCAGCCAGCAAAACCAGCATTCAGTGTATGAACTTGCCTTGGAGAAACAAATCATGCTGAAGCTTCTGGAAAGACTTCTCTGTTGAGACAGAGTCTTGCTGTGCAGTCCTGACTGGCCTGAGGCTTGTCTTGTAGACTAGACTGGCCTTGAGCTCACAGAGATCTTCCTGCCTTGGTCTCCCAAGTAGCAGGACTACAGACATGACTACAGGGTTCTTGAAATAGGTATGTTTGGTTGCCCAATGAGATAAAAATGAACAAATTCTGCTTTAAAATATGTGAGAAATTTTTAAATAGCAACAGATGCAAATGAAAAACAGTATGAAGTCACTGAGTTTGAAGACCAAATAGGGAGTTGGAGGATGTCTCTGTTAGTAAAGCTCTTGCCTCCAGAATACACATAAAATATTTACGCTTGATGCACACTTGTAATGCCAGCACTGCAGAGACAGAGGCAGCCAGATTCCTGGTTTTGCTG
This sequence comes from Typhlomys cinereus, assembly GCA_023101885.1. Taxonomy (NCBI): domain Eukaryota; kingdom Metazoa; phylum Chordata; class Mammalia; order Rodentia; family Platacanthomyidae; genus Typhlomys; species Typhlomys cinereus. Next base: position 6,747,459 of record JALPQD010000015.1, read on the forward strand.
TATGCTATGTGCAAGTGAGTATTTGAAGTGGTAGGCAAGAGTCAGTGTAAAGCTGGCCCCACTGCAATATTGGAATGGAAGTAACATGTGCACATACATGCATGTGCATGCATGCAATGTGTGGATGCATCTTCTCATGTGCATGTGTGTATATGCATGTTTGTGTGTGCATGCACATTTATGTGTGTGCAAGCACGTGTGTGTATGTGTGTGGCCAGTCTCGTCTAAAAACTAAAGTCAGTGGGACATTCTCTAAGAAGGTGGATGGCATTCCTAAGAATCACACCTGAGGTTGTCCTCTGACCCCCTCCCACAGGCACAGAGAGAGGGGGGACATAGAGATGAATTAGTAAGAAAAGAATAACAGTATTGGACCAGACATGACACAGAGAATCTGCAGGGAATCTGCTGTGAATACAACTCAAAGGTCATAGCCAGGGAAGACGCACAAGATGTGCTGAGTGGCTCTAAATGTCCAACAGGAATTCTCTGACAAGGAGTGGATACCTCAGTGGAAAGGCATCATTCCAAATTTAAAACTGTGATGTAAAGGAATCACCCACATGTGAAGGAACATGGAGAGTACACTCCAACACTGGTCAGGATGAAAAATGGCAAGGGCATTCCTAGAATTACATTGCAGAGCATGAAGAATGAATAGTCGAGAGAAAAGGCGGTCTACAGAAAAACCACAGCAAGTATCAGAAGACTGCATGTCTTCAACCTGTTGAGAAAGTTTCTAGTTCTTGCAGAAGATCTCGGCAGCCTGTGCAGATAAAATACAGTTCAACACCCCAAGGAAAGCAGGACCTAGAAAATTTAAAGTGATAAGGTCCCACAGTTCTTTGCTAAAGAAGCAAATGAAAGGTTTAGTTCAGTAGGAATAAACTCAGAGAGGAGATATGGATTTTTGAAAGTAAAGAGAGACAGAGGAAAATGTTTTAGTATATGCATATATTATATGAAAAAACTTAAAATAATAAGTTAGAAACACAGTGAAATGGATGAACTATTCTTGTGTACTCATGCCATGAACATATATAAATATTTCTAGAGAAGCTTACAGCTAAGACATTGGTTTAAAAGTTGCGGATAGTAGATCAAGAAGCAGGTGATAGTTCAGTGGGTAAGACACTTTCCTGCACCTTCTCTGGAACCTGATGACCTAATTTTCAATGTTCAGAAGCCCATATGGGGGGGGAGAGGGAGAGAGAGAGAAAGAGAGAACTCACTTCTGAAAGTTGTCCTCTGACCTCCCTCTTTCAAATAGATAAATAAAATATTGAAAAAACAGCTAATCAGAAATGGAAAAAGACTGCAGAGTTTCTGTTGTGAGATGTGAAATGTCCCCAAAGGCTGTGCTGTCCTGGTGCTTGGTCCCTAGCTGGTGGCCCTGTTTTGGAAAGCTATGGAACCTTGAGGAAATGGAGCCTCTGAAGGAAGCAAGTCACTAGAGATGGGCTTTGAGGTTTTCATAGACTAACCTGATTCTTGTCCACTTTCTGTCTTGACGTGGACACAGTATGACAGTTGACCCTTGTCCATGCTGCCCCCACCTGCCCTGCTTGCCCCACTATGATGGACTGGTCAAAACAAATACCACCACCCTTAAGCCCCTTCTAGTAAGGCATTGGTCACAACAGGAAAAGCAGAACAGGATCCAAATCAGAACAGATTAGAAAGAGAACATCAGGAAAGCTTTGTCAACTGAAAGCAAAACAGAAGAAAAAAGTCAGGTAAAGTAGACAGTATACAGAAAATTTTAAGTATTGATAATTACAACCCTAAATACAAAAGGATTCACCCATATATTTAAAGCTACAAATTAATAAACGACTTGAAAGTCACTTGAGAACATCTAGAACAAGACAAAACTGGAAATTTCAATTAAAAGGAGACGTAATGCATTGTACAAACACATATTTCTACAAGAACCTACTATAGAAGTTTAAGACTAGATGTAAAACTGGACATAAAAGAGGGCAATTCCACATACAAAGGTAAATTCCAGATAGATTAAGAACCTAAAGATGAAGTCAGACTTTCAGAAATTTAGAAATTAATATGGGAGAACAATATAACATCATATCTCCTGACTTCATAAATCTGACAAGGAAAAGTACAAATGTAAGTGAAATATGTAGAATTAACTAGTAATGAAAATTTACTTCTTGTCCAAAAAATAACCCAGCATCATAAACAGATGTGAACAAACTGGACAAATAAATCACTGATACAGAAAAGTTACTTCCTGCTACCTACAAAGGATTAGAATGAGCATATACAGGGCAACTGCAATTCAGAAATGAGCACTCGACACAGGTAGTGCGCAAGAAAAAGTCAAACCATTGGCAGTTGAATCCCTGGATTCCTAAGGAAGGCAAGTCAAAGAACAAAAACATATGAGATGTTAAGATCTCTAGCAAGCTTTGGTATATGTTATGTATCCAGGAGAAATAATAAAATAAAATAATAAAATAAAATAATATCGGAAGTAATCCACTGAAGTTGTGCATCTCATGCAACACAATTCCCTTTCCAGGAATCTTTACTAGCACAGATCCTATGGATCAGTACAAGAGCATCCCTGCGGGGCTACAGTGTAGCACTGCGTACTCAGAAATGTGAGGCCCTGGATTCAATTTCAACACTAGAAAAAAATTATGACTTAGCAGCGTTATCTACATGAGATAAAAGAAATCTGTAAGTTTCTCTTCATGGGAAATGCTTGAGTAAATTTTGGTATATTAATGGTATATTCATACACTTAAATATGTTAAGGCAGTGTGAGCTAGATATGTTGCTCATTGACAGAGCACTTGCCCCTTCGTCTTAGAAGTACCATTGCTGTGCTTCATCTTAACATATAGATCAAAATCACTATCTGAGAACAGAAATCGCCCAGTGATAGTGTATGCGTCTACCATATGTAAGGCCCTAGATTCCATCCTAATAACACACACACACACACACACACACACACACACACACACACACACATAATCCCTCTCTCCCAGCTGTTTGCAGACTTTCAGCGATCTCTTTCCCAATGTTGCAGTTACTCTGCATGGTTGCTGATAAAATCATGACAAAACTGCTTAAAGGAACAAGGACTAGCTTTTACAATAGTGCAGTTATAGCTCTTAGTCCAGTTTGACAGGAGAGTGTACACCAACACCAAGGCTGAGGGAATTGGCCACATCTTTATATAACGGCTGAGAGAGGGATGATCCTTACCTGCCAGACCAACATATCTGACCAAGTTACACAAGGATACCAACTTCCTCAATCAGCTTTCTGTATTTTATTCACTTGTCCAGGGCCTAGTTCCACCCACCATGGGTTGGGCCTTCCCCATCAACTAGATAGTCTCCTGCAGGTTTGTTCTGGGCTTAACTCAACTACTAATTCTCTACAAATGTGCCCAGACCTTAAACCCTCGACCATCTAGTTGATACCTGTGCTTAACTGTGACACCACATATGATATGCTTTCTCTGATGAGAAACACTGTTCGCCTCACCTAGCTAACTCCTCTTCTGCTTCCAGGTTTAAGTCGTAATGAAGATACCGTGCTTTCCTGCTAGACCACCACAGACCAAACTGTATTCCCTGAGAAGAGCTTTCACATCTTGTGTCCTGCTCTATATCACCCTTATAAATATTATTGATTTCCTGTGTGTTTGGTAAAGAGGGTGCTGCAAATTACATGGGAAAAGGAAAGAGGGAAGGAGGGAGAGAGAAAGAGCAAAGTGGAAAAGAAGGGAGGGAGGGAGAGAGGGAATGGTCTTCTGTGAGAACTTGCTGGGCAGGGCTGGCAAGGTTGAAGAGCAAGACCAAGAGAGTTTGGGGGAGAACAAAAGACCAACAATGCTCCACCCAAGGAAACTTTAGTCTCTGGAAAAGCATATTAAAAAGAGCTGGGGACTGGATTTCACTGGTCTATGCTCCGTTTTCTGGTGTTCTGTTATCTGCAATTACTGATCTGTAATTATATATTCCATCAGGAGCTACTTGCAGGAAGTCATGATTAAGGGTTCTGTCTAAACTGGTCTCTGGGGTCTTAGTCATTATTTCAATATTCACTGTAACAACACCATTGAAGAGTGTATCTATATACTTCAAGAAGGGAAAGGAATTATTCCTTGCTAATACCAGGCATTAATTCAGCAAGGGAAGCAATTAATTAAAGTGGGTCAAACAGTTTTCACAAAAAGGATCCATCAAAACACACAGACCTACTCACCGACATTCATACCCTAAGAGCTACGCCACATGTAACAGCACACCACCTGAGTTATCACCAATAAAGTAGGAACCTGCTACACTATAACCCTGAAAAGGGAAACTACTGATGAAGGAATAAAAATCTATTTTGGAAGTCTGTATGGAGGCTCATATTTGAAATCCCAATATTCAGATGCTGAGGCAGGAGGACTGCCATAAGCTCAAGGCCAGCATAGCTTACACAATGAGTTCCAAACAGTCTCTACAGAGTGAGACAATGCCACAAAACAATAAATTAATTGATGATAAACAAATACAATATATTTTGTGTTTATAAATGATAGAGGTGATGATGATGACCACTATGAATGACTTTGACTGCCGTCTACTACATGTCAGGCATTTCACAAAGCTCTTTGTAGGATGTGATTATCTCACTCAATCCTCACCAACTTGAGAGATAGGGAATTTTATTACCCCACTTCACAGATGAAGAAAGTGAAGTTTTCCTAAATTTTAACCTAGGTTTTCTAATCCATGCAAATAATTCAAAACCACACAGATTATGAGTCTAAACATCACCAAAATATAGTGTCCACAGAGCCTCCCATTCCCAATTATTTTGTTTCTAAGCACCATACCCAAGTGTCTAACCACAGTACTAGTGATATTATGTGAAGTTCCCTGCTCCTCTCCAAATTGTGTCCACCCACGTCATGGAAGCTAAAGATGAAAAGCGTTCCTCAGAAGCCTGAAAAAATAGAGGTCACTGGGTGAAAGCAGGTCACTTGATAGATTCCTCAGACAGGGATTCTCAGATGTCAGCTTCCCTAGAGGTCGGATTGCTCAGATTATAGGAATCCTCATATTGTAAGATTCCTTGGATGTAGGATCACTCCAGATGACTGTCCAAGTTTAATCCTAAGGAAGCTAAGCAAATTTTAACCTAGGTTTTCTAATCCATGCACATAATTCAAAACCACACAGATTATGAGTCTAAAATCACCAAAATATAGTGTCCACAGAGCCTCCCATTCCCAATTATTTTGTTTCTAAGCACCATACCCAAGGTTTTGGCTAATCATTTTAAAAAATGAATTGTTTCTCTGGTAATAACACTTTTAATTATACATTTTCAGTTACAGTGGCCACATTATGGTTTAAAATGATGGAAATACAGTTCAGTGGGTAAGTGCTTATCTATGATACATGAAGCTCAGATTCAATTCCTAGCTCTGCAAAACTCAGGCATAGTGGTGCATGCTTCTAATACTAAATCTTGTGATGCAAAAGTCCAAGTATGGTGGTATGTGCTTCTTATAATAAATCTCATGAGATGGAGACAGGAGACTCATAAGTTCAAGGTCATTCTTGCTACTGGGGAGTTCAAGACAAGCCTGTCTCAGCAGAAAATGAAGTTATTTGCAGATATGTTAGACAGAAGATTTATTTTATGCATTTTATAAGCATCGAAAAGCCATTTAGAAAGGAAAAGAAAAAGTCCATTATGGAGCATTGGAGAAGAGTACAGTGTTTTTCATTGAATCCTTGAAATGTCCATGATTTTTCTCTTAAACAGAATTGTATCCATTCTATTCAATACTACTAAACTTATGGAGAAAAGCTTAATAAAATCAAAATACTTCCATGATTTTTTAATCATGTTTGCTGTCCTGTTTGCTCTTTCTCCCTTCATAGCCATAGCAGAAAAAGCAAGTTCTCACCTGGATAAGGACCCAATGGGACCATAGCTGCCACCTTCACTTCTCAGGTACAACAGTCAGGACGTATAAGCCAAAGAAAAATGACTTCACTGTGAGAGATGTGAATGTGCTCCAAAAGTTCCTGAGTTGAGGTTGACATTCTATCAGAAGCCTATATAATAAGATAAGAAAAATCTTATGGGCACACTCAATTATCTAATCTCTCTTGTTAGTTATACAATCTTATACAAATTATTGTTATGTTGGAGATTTTGCTTCTGGGGATATCCAACAAGGTCATACATCTACTAGACACAGCTGGTAAATAACACATGAAGATGTTTATACTAAGACCAGGAAGAACCCAACACACTGCCAGCAATGGAGAGTGGCTTGCTTCATTCAATCTAAGGAATAGAGTTCTGAACGCCACAGAGAGTATCATCACAAAAGTAAGAATTTTAGTATTGGAAGGAAATTTATATTAAACCCTCAATTTTGTAAGGAAACAGAATCTTACTCCCTATGACTTATACATGACAAGAGGTAAGGAGAAAGTAGACTGATTCTAAAAGACAGTCTCAGAACACAGCAAAGTCTCCTGTAGATAAGACCAAGCAAGAGCTTAATGTTTTCAAGAATGACTTCATGGAAAGATTCTGCCAATACTAACTGTGTAGTTCCCCAGTTTCTCAAGAAAACCTAAGGTCAGCCTATTGTTTTAACTTAGGCGTTTGGCCACTTGGCTTTAATAAAGAGATTCTTTTCATAATAGTTAAGCTCCAAATCCTCCTAGTCAGGGCCTCCATTATTACAACTATGTAAAAGAAATCTCTTATTCCCTGTGCTTAATGTCATTCTTTTTAAGTTGATATTCCTAAAAAGTGAAAGAGCAGGAAATTAAGGTAGACAACTGCCATATGATTTCCTTCCTATACAACACAAGTCATAGGGGCTTGTGAGATGGCTCAGGGGTAAAGCAAAAGGACTTGAATTGGAATAACGGATCTCAAGAAAAATGTTGAAGATGGGTGGAAGTGTGTGTTGGGGGAAGAGATGGCAGCAGCCTGTACTTCCAGCTTTGGAAAGTAAAGCCTGGGAAAATCCAGAGTAAAATAGTAGGGAGCAATCCAAGTGTATTAGCGAGGTCATCCTTGGGCCTTCACAGTTACACACACTGAAGTGCCCTGCTTTACATATGCGTGTGTGCGCACACACACACACACACACACACACATACACATATTAAAATTTAAAAACTGCCTGTTAACAGGTCTTTATCATCTAACCTTTACATCCTTCATCTAACTCTCATGAACCAAGACTAATTAATACCTTGCCCTACATCTACCCACACCCAGAAACCAGACAACGAGGGAGGTATTCCCCCAACTGACTGAATTATTCAAACTAGCCCAAACTGCCTTAGCTATTCCACAGAAAATATAATGAAGTTGGGATATCACTCCAAACTACACAGATGTTTTCACATAAGGATCTGAGTGCCATGCTGAGCTCCCTCTTTCCAGGTAGGGTCAATATGAAAATATCTCAGTGTCATGGATCTGTGTATGTTGTCATTCAGTCACTTCAGTACATTAGAACTGTGTGCACCTTTTAGCTGAATGAATGTGTGTGAGTGTGTGTGTATACAAGAGGTTACTTGAGTGTGTGTGCCAATGGAGACCCAAGAGAGACTTCTAGAATCATCCTGGATTGTTCTACCCCCTTATTGCTTTGTTCTGGGGTCAATGTGGCTCTACTTTCCAGGGCCAGAATTACAGGCTGCCACTGTGTCTGCTCAGCATTATACTATGGGATCTGGAAATCAAAACTCAGGTCCTTTTGCTTGCGAGGTAAAGGCCTTAACCCTTAAACCACCTCGATAGCTAGTAATTCTGCTGAGGACAAGGAGGGTTTATCATTAACTAAAGCCTTCAGCTTTATTCACAGGATCATTTGCTAAGCCAACTTCCCTTACCTGTACAGTTATTACTCTAACTTAGTGTTAAAGTTCAGTAGCTCCAAATTGGTAATCAAATCTTAGAACCAGATACCTTGGTTAAGTGTTGAACTTGTGAGCACAGATCCCCAAAACTCACATTCAAAGAGCAAAGTATAGTGGAACTGGCTTGGAATCCTAGTGATGAGGAGGCAGACAGATGGATTTCTGGGGCACCCTGGCTAGCCTATTCTGTTTGGCAAGTTTCAAGTCAGTGAGAGATCCTTCCTCAGGAAAGATGGGTGGCGCCTGAGGAGCCACAGTTGAGATTGCTCTCTGGTTTCCATATGTACACATGTGAACCCCGCCCACACACACACATACAAGCACATAAAAAGAGCCAGATATCTCTGTTGTAATACTTATTAATCTAAGTAACTGTGATATTAGTTACAATAGTAATGACTGAGGTATATCAGATGCTACTGTGATAAACACTTGGTTGGTGCTATTAAGGCATGGTATTTTATTATTGTATCTTGTAAAGAGGAAGGTAAAGTAGTTTAGAGACTTAAATGTAACTTGCTAATATAAAAACATGGGTTCAAATCTAGACTGAAGTGCATTTTTTCCATTGTTTCTTTGTTATACATCTTCTCTCTCTTTCTATTTCTCTCTCTCTCTCCTTATCTCCTCACTCCCTCAATCCCCTCAGCTAAACTGCAAGAATCCCTGCTGAGTTTATCGTTACATCCCTAGCCCCTATCTCTAATTATGGTGCTAAAATACTTGTTTTCATTGGATTCCGTGTTAGATGCTACCAGTGCCACACCTCGTCTGTCCTCCTGGATTTCGGCAGGTCTCACCTTTGTCTTTATGAAACCATTGCTAACTATGTTGGAACATAAGCAACTATATCTTTCTTCTGAGATGCTCTTCTTTGGAATTACCCTGGGGATTCTGTCTTATGGATGCTCACATGCTATGATTCTTTATGACTACACTCTGCTTCTCACATTTCTTCCTATGGACAGCAAATGTTTTCTGTGTATCAGTCATCCTGATTCCCATTATTGTTCAGAAACATTTACATTCTACATTAACAAGTGGCTTTCAAAGACATGGTCACACCTAATTTATAGCAGGAATCACATTGTCCAAAACAATTAGAGAGAAGAAAAGGAGTCCGCATCCTCTTCTTCATGCATTCGTCCAGGCTTATGTGGGTCAGGAATCCTCTGGCATGGTATCTTCAGTAACACTCTATCTTCAGATTGATACTGATTAAGATTAAATTACTAAGAACAACACTTTCATCTTTCTAATTCTGAGTGGTTTGGCAATGTTTTATAATTTAAAAAAGAAAAATGTTTGTCATAAATATGTGTGCAGCAAACTCCAAACTCTGTATGCTTAAAGAGGTCAGTCCCAAATTGCAACACGAGTGGAGCTGCTGAACTGGAACCAGGACTCCCATCTCTATGTCTAGAGCCTATTATACATACATATCAGTAGATGCTAGAGAACCTTTCAGTGGGTGACATTTTGAATGCCCAAAAAGTTGCCAAGAAGCAGTGGTGTGGTGGCATGCGGTGGTCCTGGTAGAGTGTCATGCTGTGAATGGACAGCCCTTCAGTCACCAATCACTTTTCTTTCTATTTCCTCCATTTTTTAAATATTTTTTAGAGTAGAGGTCACTATCCTGCACACAAAAGTTTAATGCAGTAAAATATATTTATATACAAAAGCATTTATGTGCCCTTCAAAATTCTCAGGCCTGCAATATTTGATCTGGAGAAGAATTCTCAAGAAGACAATATTTAACTGTGGAATGCAATGTGTGGACTGCTGCAGAACTCATGCCATCCATGAGCTAGGAAAGCTGAATGTGGGCTGATCAGGATAGGAGAAAGGCGATGTCCCCCAGCTTCTCAGGAGAGCTGGGCACAGTGGCACCAGGCCTTCTCTCACAGGCACAATTCAAAGCTCTTCTTTCCTGTGTGCTTTGGACATGTTTACAAATCTCTCTCTCCTCAGTACTTGTCACAAGTAGTTAAGTGAGAATAATGACAACCAAGAAAAGAAATGGGACCGAATTCCCACTGCTAAGGAAAAAGGTAAGTCAGCCCTCGGGGGTGAGTGGCACACAGGATTAATTCTATTGTGGGAGTTGAGATCTTCACTTCCCTTTCCAGAGATTTTTGTAAATATATTTTCCACAGTTTTAAAGAAATGGAAGAACTCCCATGTGCCACAGCCAGAAAATCCTGACAAGTCTCTGATAGCTGAATAATGGATGATGTTCCACTGTTTACTCAGCAAGGGGAGAAGAAAAAGAGGATAGAGGTTCCAGATACAGAGAGGAACGATATCCTCTGAGCAGAACAATGGTGAGAATGGCCCGGTTTCTTGTCTTTTTTTCCATATACAAAAAAATGTATCTGGAAATAACACTTCAGTATGTGGTTTCCCATCATTCCAAGTCTATACTAAGCACTAAACCAGACAAAACTAGATTCCCAAAGAACCAGATGAGACCTGAGCCCCCATTCCTGGGTTGCCTACCACCTCCATCTCAGGACTCAAGAGTGTTCCTGAGATGCCCATCATTTTTCTAGTTAGGCAGTACCATTAGCTGGAAAGCTAGTTAAAATATGAAGTTATAATCAACAGAGTTTAAGTTTTTCCTTTCAATAAAGTTTAGTATCACGTGACTGATTAATTTATATTCTTGAACTCTGTGGTAGAGCCTACCACATACTGAGTCAGTCATGTTGAAGATTGGGCTGGCATTTGTCTTTTGAAAGAACCCTCCCCACAAAATATCCCACAATACCTGTCACTGAAACCTAGAATTCCACCATTACAGATTTATTCTTTCAGTTCTGGGGCATTTTAGTCCCTGGGGGTCCTATTAAAATGCAGAAAGTCTGAGAATAACAACAGTGAACAGTATTATTAACTGACAGCAACGAGGCCCTGGGGAATTGGACATAGGATAGAGCCCGAGGAACCGAACAGGAAATCAGGACAGGACAAGCAAAGGCAAGAAGGTAGCAAAAGAAACTTCTTTCCAATTGTTCACAAGCTAGTGGCCCACTTCTGGTGTTCCCTGTAGAAGGGAATTACATTTAGAAGTGGTAGGTGGACAGGTACACACAAAAAAAGGTCAATACTGTAAATATGATGATGTTATTTATGACAACTACCCCTGATGAGTAGGTTGAGTCAGGAGTTGGTCCCTGATAGTTCCATGAGTAGTCACGTGGGTTGGTGAAGGAAGGCGTGGCTAGTTGCAGAGCCACAGGTGCATTTGCCCCCATACTCTGTTCAGAAACAACAGTGTGGAAGCTTTTTCCTTCTTATTTTTAAAATCACACATCTCATACAACTGGAGTGTTTCAAACATAGAAGTGACTTAAACTAACCAGGAAATGTCTTCAGAAGAGAAGGATCAAGACCTGTGGATTCCAGAACAGTCCTTCCAGACTGAATTCCATCAACAGAAACAGCCCAGAATGATGTGGACATTGCATATATCTTGGTTGTAGGTGTGCGCATGTACATTATTTTGTGCATATGTGTTTGTACATGTACATTTCTGCATGAATGTTTGCACATATCTGCATGCATATATTTGTGTCTATGCAATTGTAACCATATGTATTTGTATATGTGCTCTTGTTTTTATATATGTGTTTCTCTGTGTTTTAATGCACATGTATCTCCAAGTAAACATGTATGCATGTATTTCTTCATGTGTGCGCATACATATTTCTACATGTGTGTACCTATTCATGCATGTGTGTTTATGCACGTTTTTCTATATTTGTTCAGATCTGTACATACATGTTATACCTGCATGTTTCTGTATGTTTTCAACATATATGCTTGTGTGTTTAAGCACTTATCTGTTTGTGAATGTGTGTTTATGCATGTTCATTGTATGACCAAGTATATTATATGTGTGCCTGTCTGTATTTGGGCATGTAGTATATATGTACTTATACACGATGTGTTTTGTGTGCCTTGTGCAAATATGCATACATGTTTTACATATATTTATGTTCCCATGTGTTTGCATATGTTCATATATGTGTACATAGGTTTTGTGCACAGATGTATTTCTTTGTGTTTGTGTGTACATGTGTCTATGCATTGCATGTTTCCATGTGTCTGCATATGCATATTGGTCTTGCACAAATATGCTTCTGTATATGTTTATAAGCTTGTGTTTTTCCAGTATTCTGAGCATTGAAATGCAGGTATATGAGTGTACATATCCTGCTGCAGTTTCATTTTTCAAAAAGTTTCATTTCTTCCTTCTGACACCCACAACTATCTGTTCATTCAAAAAATATTAAGCATCTAATAAATACTTAGCAATATGGAAGATATGTATGTTTATGTGTACGTGTGTGTGTGTGTGTGTGTAGGTACAAATATGTGTGTGTATATGTGCTTATGGAGGCCAATAGTTATCTCTCTCCACCTTATTCTTTATCCAGGCTCTCTCAGTGAACCTGGAGCCCAGTGATTCTGTTGGTTTAGCCAGTGAGTCCTGGGGTTAGGACCATCTGTCTCTTTGGCCCTGGGATTACAGGCATGTGTCTCTGTGTTTACCTTTTTTTGGGGGGTAAGGGGTTTTAGGGGATCAAATTTAAGTCCTCAGCTCAAAGCTGTGAATTTTGACAGCTATAATAATTATAAAAATTATGAATATAGAGGTGAAGGGATCAGTGAGTAGTTAGAGCATTTGCCCGAGACCTCGTACATTCAGGTAAATGCTCTAACTATTCACTGATACCCTCCCTCTCTCTCTCTCTCTCACACACACACACACAAACACACACACACAAACAAACATGCACCTATTTGAGAATAATATTTGAACCACTTATTTAATGAGCAGTCAATACCAAACATATGCATAGTATCATCTACTCTTTTTAGCACAGTTGTGAGAGAGCTCTACATTAGAACTGAAGAAATCAAGTTTAGTGATCAGTTTTCTGATGCTGCTATATACCAGGCAGGTAAATTATTTTTTTTTATTTTTGTCCTAGTATAAGTTTATTTATTTATTTTTTAATTTATTTATTTTTCTGCTCATACAAATGTAGTAGGTACCCCTGTTCCCTCCCTCCCTCCACCCCACCCCAGACCTCCCTGCTCCCTCCCCCCTTTTTCCCTTCCTTTCCCCCCTCACTCCCTTTCTCCCAGTGCCCCCTCCCCCATCTGAAGCATCCTTTAATGTGTATATCGAACTTTCCTCTGGGTCCTCCTCTCTGATGAGGTGTAAGGACTCAGTGGCATTTCCTAGACCTCTTTCTTGTGTTCCCCTTAAGTATAGGAACACTATTGTGACTGTTAATCCCTTGCTTCTAAGGATCCTAGTGCCTTTAGTCCATGCTAGACTTTGAGGGGTCAATGATAAGTTGGTCATTGCGCAGATCATGCAAAGTCCTATTACAATTGCTTCGGCCCTAACTTGTGCAGAGAATCTTGCATATCATGACTCCTCCCATCCTTGTGCTCTTACAGTCTTTCTGCCCCCTCTTCCACAAATTTCCCTGAGCTTCAGGATGGGGAGAGATTAGACAGGCCTGATTCCAGGTGGTTGATATAGAGTCTCTGATGTTCTAAATTACGGTTTGTTGATTTTTTTTTTCAGTTTTGCTGTTCCTGCAATGCCCTTGGCTCCATCTTGATGGGTATTGGATGTCAACCCCTGGCCAGAAATAACAAGCAAGTAAATTATAAAGAGCAAAGGTTTGTTCTGACTTGCAGTTCTGGATTCATTAGTTCCTGAACAAGTATCCCGAATTCTGTGGGGCTTTGGTAAAAAGAACTCATCTGCATGCCAGGAACACATGGTACAGCAAACTGCAAAGCATTTACAGAGTTACATTTGGAAGCAGGGGATAGAAAGAGGAAACATCAAGGTCCCACAGTCCTCTTTGAGGGCACGCTACCAATGACCTGTGGCCCCCCAACAAAGTCCCACCTCTTTGTCTTCCTAGTTTTAAAAGCATATTGAATATTGAATAATTATTCCTGCCTCCTTCCTTTTCTGTTCTCTCCCTCCTTACCTTCTCTCCCTTCGGCAATCCATCCCACTCACACCCATCTTCCTGTCTGTCCCAGGGTTTCCCCTAATCATCTGCTCTAGCAGGGGTTCAGGCCTCTGTGAAGGCCCCACCTCTTAAAGGCTGGTCCAGCTCCAAATAACTCCACTTGGAAATCAAGTCTTTCTCATCAATACTCAGGTGCTTTTTCATCTTGATAAGACTCACTACCCCAAAATGTTCAGGAATCTGTCTTTGAAAATTATATTCACTGTTTGTAGGGTATATTTTTAACCCATTTGAAATGGGTATACCAGATCCCCAAAGAGGTGTCTTGAGTCCTTCCAAAATAAAACCATCTCAAGCAACTAAAATAAAAGCAAATTATCTCGGTGGAGAGACATTCAGAGAAATATTTTGAGACTATTTAAGAGGCAGGTTTTGTTTGTTTGTTTGTTTGTTTGTTTGTGGGCCACAACACACTTCCTTGGGGAGGCTCCAGGACAGGATGAAAGACACGTCCTGCAGAAAGGTAAACTCTGAGGTTAGAGTTGGGCTTCTCTGCCACAGCCCCAAACAAATTGCTATAAAGATGTTCAGCAAGTCAATGGTGCACCATGAGGGAGAGTAGCTCTGAAACCCTTTTCAAGAGCTGGTGACCTTGAACCTTACAAGACTGGGAAAGTCTATCAGGCACCTGGGCTGTATTCCCTGCAGCAAGAGTTGCCATGGTGCAGTCAAACAGTCTTGAGGGACAGGAAACACAGGCCATAGGGCATTAAGAGAGGTCATGAGACCATGGGGCAGCGGGCAGGAATCAATAGTACTGAGAGAAGTCCAGGGGCGTTGGTGACCCCTGGATTGTGTGGCAGTTTAGCAAATTTGATTAACAGCACAACAGGGACTTTGCCCTGTGCTATGTAGGCAACCACAGACAGCAGCTTTTGGAAAATCAGAATGCAAAAGCTAACCAGGGAAAGACACTTGTGGAAGGCATGGCTCCTGAGCGGAAATACTGGGCATCTGTATCCCTCCCTGGTCTGAGGGATCCAGGAAGCGTCCTCTCCCTGGCATCTCAAGATATGGAAGAACCACCAAATTTGTTCCATCTCTTTATGAACCTATTTTTAATCTGTTCTATTATGAGAAATTTCAAGCATACAAAAATATTAGTGAGAATGGTATATTAATTATTCCAATTTAATTTTTAATAATACATAGCCGAGCTTGTTCATCCATGCTTTTCTCTATTCCTACTGCTCCCCAGTATACTGGGTCAGTATGGAGCAAATCCTAAACATAATATTATTTCATTTGTAATACTCCCATTTGAATCTCTAAAAGTACAAATCACAATCCCCCCACACACACACAAATGAACTGAATGAGGGGCTGATTAGTTCACCTGACCTGGTTGAAGAAAATCTCAAAGTTTGAGAAACACTTGAAATGTGTACAACTTAAAAAGAGAGACAAAATATTCAAAGCACAAGTCACCACTTACAGTGAACACTTGCTGACAATACCACAACAAAAGAAAAGGAACAGAAATGATACAACTTCCTCTAATTCATCTCAGACACAACCTTACAGATCCGCGAAGCTCCAAATAGCAATGAACAGGGCAATGCCAAAAAACCTGGGCCATCAAGATGGAGCCACGAGTAAAAGTCTGAGTGAAAACTCAGGAGAACTGAGTTTCACCACCCAAAAGAGGTCACATAGTCAAAAGACAAAATTGGCTTCTGAAAGTTGTCCTCTAATTTCCACGTGAACTGTGTTATATCCACCTCTTCTCTCTCTTTCTCTTTCTTTCTCTTTCTCTCTCTCTCATAAACTAAAACATGTAAAATACTCATTAAAATACCTATGCAAAGGTATGTCATATTCAAACTTCAAACTTCATAATCCTGAAGAAGAGGGAAGCCAAATCTTGAAAATAGTTTGAGAGACCTAAAGCCTTTCCTTGAAAAACTAGAGATAAGAACAATACTTAACTTGTCCCGAGGAAACAAGTATTAACCTAGATTTCTATTCCCTATGAAATTACCTTTTTAAAGTGCTGAAAAATAAACACTTTCTCACAT
Source organism: Typhlomys cinereus (assembly GCA_023101885.1). Classification (NCBI taxonomy): domain Eukaryota; kingdom Metazoa; phylum Chordata; class Mammalia; order Rodentia; family Platacanthomyidae; genus Typhlomys; species Typhlomys cinereus. The sequence goes on from JALPQD010000015.1 coordinate 6,763,485, forward strand.
AAACAAAAGCAGAAGTTCTGGTGACCATAGACCTATCAAGCATGACGGGCAAATCCTTCAAGTGTCCATCGCTCCCAAGCCACATGACAAGCCCTGACCTGTGGACTTTAAATTTTGTTTTGCTATAAATAGTGAATATTTACTCCAAGTAAAGCATTAAAAAATCACAAAAGACAGAATTGAATTAAAACTAGAAAAAAGATAATAAAGATTAGAGCAGAAATCAATGAAATTTTAAATCAGTAAGAGAAGTCAACAAAACAAAAAGTGCTTTAAAAAGATCAATAAAATCAAAAGAGCTTTAGACAGTCTAAGAAAAAAAGAGAAAGTCCAAACTCACAATGTCATGAGTAAAAGGGACAGCACTGTGGATGTAGATCACTGATTGGGGATTACATGACTATAGACCACACAGTCCCAAGATCATGAATGTGATAATCAAGATAAAATGATCAGTTCCTTCAAAGACACAATTTACCAAACTCCACACAAGAAGAAATATGCAACTTGAATAAACTTCTATCTATTAGCTAAATCAATAAACTAATATTTTCCAAAACAAAAAGCACCATGCACAGGTAGGCTTACTAGTAAATTCTAGCAAACACTAAAGAATAGTTTATGCCTGTCTTCCAACAATCTCTTTCAGAAACAGAGAAGACATTCTCTAACTTATTCTGAGATTACCCTAGAGGTGCCCCAAGCCAAGCAAAGACACTGCAAGACAGTAAAGTTACAGACCGATATGTCTCACAAATTCAGATGTAAAAACCTTTAAAAATATTGCAAATTAAATCCAAAAAGGTATGAAAATGATTATAATACATACCATAAGTAAGTGGTATTTGTTCAAGGTATGTAAGAGCAATTTAATATTCAAAATTCAATTAATGTCATCTGTAAAAAAAACAAATAAGAAAAATATGTAATCATAGCGATAAATGCAGAAAAAGCATTTGGCAAAATTTAGCACCCATTCATGATTAAAATCCTCAACAAACTAGGAGTAGGGGAAATTTTCTTACTGTAGAAGATAATATTTACCAAAACAAACAGACACTCTAAAACTAACATCATACTTAATAATAGCAACTAGAAGCATTCTTGTTATGATCAAAAATAAAGGATGGATGTCTCATCTCTTTACTTTTGATACCAAACTGGAAATCCTAGCAAATGAAATAAGATATGAAAATTAATGAAAGTTATACAGATTATGCGGCTATACAGTATACAGTATATACAGTTACACAGCTATATATATAGAGAAAACTAGCCAAACATAGTCATAACATCCATATCCTAGCTCTTAAGAGGCTGAGGCAAACAAATTACCATGAGTTCAAGGCCAACATGAGCTGTGTAGAAAGTAGCAGATAAGACAGGGTCATATAGCCAGACAATGTTTCAAAAGTCTAAGAAAGGAAGAGAATAAGGGAAGGGAGAAGGAGGGACAGAAGGGAAAAAGGAAGGAAGGTAAGGAAGAAGAGGCAAAGAGAGGACTGGAGGGAGACATCATCATCTATCTGAAAGAACTGACCAAGAAACTTTGAAACTCACAAGTGACTATAGCAAGAATCCATGTCAAAATAGTAATTCTTCCTCACCACAGATTTAACAAAACCTCTCATCCAAATCCCAGAGATACTTTGTGGATATTGATAAACTGATTCTAAAGTTTGTAAGGGGAGTCGATATTTAGAGTAGACAACTCAGTGATGGAGAACCAACAGTATCTGATTTCAAGAGTTACTATAGAACTATAGCAATCAAGACAGTTTGATATAGGCAGAAGTACAGACAAATTGATCAATTAAACAGAACAGACCATTCAGAAATAGATTTGTTTAAGAAGACAGCTGTCATTTGACAAAGGAATACAAAAATGGTGCTGGACATTTTTATCTAAATAAGAAAAACATAAGGTCAACAATAAGTAAAGATACTTTCTGCCAAGTCTGATAACCGAGTTTGATCCTCACCACACAGTGGAAGGAGAGAACTCTTCTGACCTCCAAACATATACTGTTGTATTTGTGCACATGCATATGTACACACACACACATACACACACACACACACACACACACACACACACACACACACACACACAAAATAAATACATAAATGCAAAAAAACAAAGATATAGAACTATAGCCATAAAAATAAAATATTAACTCTGAAACTCCCAGAAGTTAACATAGAAGGAATTCTATGTAGATTTTTTGGAACATTGATGAGTTCTTGGATAGAATGCCACAGCCATGAACCATAAAAAAGTAATAAATCAATTGGGCATCACTGAAATATAAAGTTCCCTTCAAGAGATATTATCAAAAGGATGAAAAGACAAGAAATTATTAACAAAAGCATATCCAAGGGCTGGAGAGATGGCTCAGGGGTTAAAACACTGTCTCACAAGCAGAAGATCCTGAGTTCAGATCCCAGGTCCCATGTCCAAAACACCAGGCAGAATGGTGACAGCCTGCACTTCCGGCCTTGATGGGCAGATCCTGGGAAATCCCAGAGTGAAGCAAGAAAGAGGTAGAAGCAATCCAGGATGATTCCCAAAGTCACTCTTGGTCCTCCACAAAGACACACAGTGCCTTTGGATGTGCACGCACACACACACACACACACACACACACACACACACACACACACACACACACTATAATAAAAATATATTAAAAAGTGTATCCAAAAAAGGACTGTTATCCAAAATAATTTTCAAATCCATGATCACTACAACCAAAAATTAGCCCAAAAAGTCAAACACTAAAGAAGATAGATGGCAAGTGAACATGTGAAGAGCTATTTAACATTATATGATATTGAACATTAAAACAACACTCTTCTACCCCATATCTATTAGATTAGCCAAAATCCCAAATCATAGACGACATCAAAGCCTAATGAGGTTGTAGTAACAATAACTAATTCATCATTGGCAGTAATTCAGAATGGAATATCCATTTCTAGAGGGAGTCTGAAAGGTTCTAATAAAAAGAAAGTGTGCTATCACCACACGGCCCAGCAATCAAATCTCCTTTGTACTGTTTAAGTAGCAGGTAAACATTCATAACGGGCTTCTTAGAAACAGTCAAGATATTCATTGACAGGTGAACTGGCAAGCTGTGACTAGTCCAGACAATAGAATATTATTCAATTTAAAAATCAAATGTTCACGCAAACCATGCAAAGACATGGAGGATATTTAAATACAAATTATACAGTAATGGAAGGCACCCTGAACAGATTGCAAAGCACAAAGCTCCCACATTCTAGGCAGAGCTTTCATGGTTCTATTACATTCCCTGTGGATGGAGAGAGAATCCTAGTGTGGATAAGTGCCAAGGGGAAAGGGGGTTACTGGCCCTAGAGAAACTTTAGGTAATGTTCTTCTAGAGGATACAGCAATGACAGACACCTGTCACCAAACACTTGCCAAACCCCACAGAATGCATGACACCGAGTGACACCTAACGTAGCCTCGGACTTTGGTGATAACGAGGTGCCACCATATGGATCATGACAAAGGTATCAGGCTGGGTGCCTGGGGTCAGTAGTGGGAGACACACACTGTTCATTTGCAGGAATGTGGGAGGGTGGAAGCCCTCTGTGCTTTCTACTAGTTTTGCTGTAAATCTAAAACTACTTTGAGAAATAAAGTTAATTGCTGTGAAATTTGAACAATAATTCCTTGGTGTTATCAAAACTACAGTTAGTATTCAAATTCCTTTTGTAGCCCCAGATGATATATTTGAGATTTTTCAAGTCACAACTTAAAGAGGGATTGCACCTAATAGAGAGCTAAAATGTCTCACCCACTATATTTAATGCATATCCAATCTCCCTCTCTCTACTTTTCTTTGTAATGCTTTCATTGATCTATTACATGTAGACATGCATATTTATTATATATGTGAGTATGCACTGCATGTTTCTTAAGTAATGTGCATGCATGCACACACACATATATATAATTAGTATATGCAATATTTTCATCTCTCTTTTTTAGATCACAAGGAAGTTTGCTTTTTTAATTTATTTTTTTCCACAAAACAAAATATCCTGGGAATTAATAGTAGTATGTATTTCTTGTCCCTCTTTTTGAATGTGGAGGTATTTGCACATATGCATACATGTTTACATGAGGGTGGGCACACAACTGTGTACAAGTACACATGCACATGTGTGTCCATACATGAAGAACCCTATGATAATGTTGGGAATCATCCTTGATCACTCTGCCATCTTATTCTTTTTGAAATAGGATCTCTAATCAAACACAGAGTTTTCTACTAGGGATAATCTATCAAACTTGCTTTAGGAATTCTCCACCTCCTGAAGCTGGAATTATAAGTCTCTACACCCACCCAGTCTTTTATGTGAGATCTAGGGGTCCAAATGTTGGTGCTTTGGTTTGTGTGGCAAATGTTTTAACCACTGGACCATCTCCACAGTCTCCCTTTTTGCAACTTGCTCTTTTTTCATGGCTGTATGTTATCCATTATGTAATTTGTCATTTTTAACAAGTTTCGCCAGTACTGATAGGTGTGTGTGCACTATTACCAGTCTTTGCTACTGCAAAAAAAAAAAAAAATAAGTGAGTGGACCCTGAATATGTTTGTGTTCTGTCTGTCTCGCTCTCTCTCTCTCTCTCTCTCTCTCTCTCTCTCTCTCTCTCTCTGTGTGCACATGTACATATGCAGGGTGTACATGTGGATATCCAAGAACAAGTTTCGGCATGGGACCTCAGACTCCTTCCATCTCTTTTTTGAGATGAGGTGTTCCACTGTCCTGGAGTTCCACCACCCGGGTGAAACAGATCCACCTGTCTCCTCCACCTTCTGCTTCACCGTCACTGGGATCACAGGCCTGCATCTTTGTGCTTGTACTGAACTATTAGCTGAACTCAGGTCCTTGTGAGGCAGGCACTGCCCATTGAGCCATTCCCCTCACCTTCATCTTCATTTCTATTGTTATCATTGCTACGTTACTTTTAGGATACGAACTGCTCAGACAGATTAACTTGCTACTGGTGATCAGTTCTGGGTGGGTTGATTGGTCTGATCACTTGATGCAAAGCATGCGTTCAATTGTTTCTTGCAATAATCGGTGAATTCAGTGATTCTTTGTATAGGATTTAGGCAGAATCAGGGCACTGGGCACATACCAGGAAGGTTAGCATTTAAATGTAGGGAGCAGGACTCCCTGATGAGATGGGAGGGTATGCAGCTAACCTACATGTAGTTCTGCATTGTCAGAGATGACTGAGAGAAAGTGTGCACTGGACATGATCAGATCCTTCTCAAAGCATGCGCTTCACTGGCATTGCTTCTCTTTTAAATCAGCAGATCAATCGAGCAGGTGCTCCTTCTGGGAATTACTTGGTGTTGCATGAGCAGCCTTGCTAGAGTCACTCAGATCCAAGCTGAATATACAGGCTAAGGTGTTGCGTGTGCTACCACGACCTTGCTGCAGCCCTCATATTCTGGGTCTCTCTCTCCACCAAAGAGTCATGGGTCACCTACAACTGCCCGCCAAACACAACAGTTAAAAGATGTAGATATCATTTCCTACTTTTTTCAAGAATCCTCCTCAGATTCCTGAATAGAACCACTCCAAGTAGGGGATTTTAAAAAGCAAGCCTCTGATTTTTATGAATAAGTGGCAAAGAAGGAAATAAGCAGGTTTTACAGTGATTAGAAAGTGATCATCATAGTTAATCTTTTTTAATTCCAAATTTTACATTGGAGGCTTGAATACATCTCTTTTTCGAGAAATGCAGATTAAAAACATAGAATAAGAAGGTTGGGTAACCCCTCCCTGTCTGTGCTTGAGGTTGGAGGAAGCTTGGAAATTCATCAAGACTGGGTTTCATCAAGGGAAGATGGCAGGGAACCAACTGATAGAAAGCAAGGAGTGTACACAAGTTTGATGTGGTGTGGAAATGAAAATACAACATAAATAATGGCTTGTAAGACACATGTGGCAGATTAGGGGCCTGTAATCCCAGCACTGGGGAGGCAAAGACAGGATCAGTAGACCAGCTTTGGCCACATAGTGAGGTTGAGACTCTCCCGGATATATGAGACCCAGTCTTGAAAAATAAAAACACAAAGCAAGCAAACAAACAAAACCCCTACAGAGTAAAAGCTAGAGGACAGGGGGGAGCAAAGATTACTCTGAGTAGAAACTGCCTGTGAAGCCAGATGCTTTCTGCTATACTCCAGATGTGTTGCGCCTCCTGGTTTCAAGCCTTTGTCCGCTCTGTTGGATGGGACTGTTTGCCCCTGATCTCCTCCAATGTATGGGCATTCGGAACCATAGTTTCATCTGGAGTGGAAGGTTTTAAATTCTATGGGATGCATCTGTTATCTAGTTGTCATGGCAACCATTGTATTATAAACCTGGGCACTCAGGAAAGGGACGCTTAAATCTGGAAGGTGGAGCATGCTCAGTGGGTAAGTCCACCCTTCCAGCCAGCACAGGCTGCCAGCAGAAGGAACAGGGAGGGTGGGGCTGCAGAGGAGACCCTGGGAATCCAACTCAGAGATGAGTGTGTTTGCATTTCTCCTCTCTAGGAAACCCATCTGAAAGCACTGCTCCCACCTCCTGAGGCTTCGTTTCACTTTCAATACCCTCTGCCCTTCACAGCACTTCACTGGAACCATTTCTCTGCAGCTCCAGAAAACCATCGGCTTCACTGATCCGTGGCACTGCGCTTTGTTTGACAGCTGTTTAACCAGCTCTGCAACCTTATCTTCCTAAAACACTTCTTTTGTGTGTGTGTGTATGTGTGGGTAGTGTGTGTGTGTGTGTGTGTGTGTGTGTGTGTGTGTGTGTGTGTACTGTATAAATGCATACAGAGGCCAAAGAAGCACCGGTGCCCACCTCTATCATCCTCTGCCTTATTTCTTTCAAGACAAGGTCTCTCACTGAACCCCAGCTTGCCATTTTTCCAGTAGGTCAGTATTGGCCCTCCTGTCTCCACCCCCCTGCACCTCAGCACTGGGTCACAGGTGTGTGCAGTTGTAGCTGACTATTCACTCAGTGTTTGGGGTCCTCCAGTTTGCATAGCAAGTGGTCCAACCTACTGAGCCATCACTCCAGTTTCTTAGTTACTCTTTGGGCTTCTCTCTGCCCTTTGCTTTCTATACACAGAAGCCATACGAAAGCTAATCCACTTAGTCATTCAAGTATCCTATGGGTGTGCCTGCTACCCAGTAGACCTCCACATCTCCTTGACCTTCCAGGTGAGACCACGAGCTAGGGATCAAATCTGAACTTCTAAGGTGAAGAGTGTTGCCCTGGATGGGGAGGCCCCTACGAAAGGAAGTCCCTAAGTGTGAAGGTCCCCAACTGAGTAAGACTATGGGTTCTGATGGAAGTTCTCTAAGTGGGTATGTCCCAGGGTAGGTAAGCTCCCAGTTGTGCCTACCTCCTGGATGGGGATGCTTCTGGGGTGGGAGGTCCCTAGGTGAGGGGGCCCCAAGTAGGGAGGCTTCTAAATGGAGGTTGGGGAGACCGACTTTCTGGTGTATCTTTAGCAAGGGACTCAAGGACACATTTATCCCACTTGGTTTAAGAAGTTCACGTTCGTGCTTGTTTTCACTGGCGCAGATTGACAAGCCCCTGTTGACCCTGTGACGCTTGCCATCTTCACTTAACTTCATGGCTGAACTTGAGTCATTCAGAGATGTAAATACCATCTCCCCACGGAAGCCCTCTTGTACTTTCCAACCCAAAGCATCCCAGCAGTCTGACTGGTAGCACCCTGTTTCATGTCCATCGTCATATCGGTAATTTTTAGTGTACAGGTATGTCTCTCCTCATCTTCACACTTGGAGACCAAGAGAGGAAGGAACTTGCCTTGCCCATGCAACTCCCTGGAAACATCCTCAGTGCATCACAGAAGCAGAAGGTCCCTATTAGTCAGTCAGCTAACTCACATTCTGGGAAAATAATCGGGATTGTTCTTTAATTATTCTACCCATGAGTGATAACTAACAAGAGCTGATAACATGGGAAGTTTTCTAATTCCTTCCTGTCTGCACTTGCTTTTGTGCACAACTATTAAGAAAACAAGACCAAAGTAGCAGTGATCTGAGTACTCCCAGCCCAGACCGCTTCTCTTCACCCTTCAACTCTGCCTCTTTGTACATAAAGTATTTAATTAATAGATTTGTCAAAGGCAAAACACAGTTAAATCCAGAATGTGTGTGTGTTTGTTGAGACAGAGTCTCATGATGTAGCTCAGGATGACCTTGAAATCAATGTGTCACTGAGACTGGCTTTGAACTCTGGATTTTCCTGTTCCTGCTGAGATTATACATGTGCTACCACGTTCAGGTAAATTGAGAATGTTGAATAGCAATGGGTGTCATTGAGGCAGTGAAGAGATTTTTGCAAGGTGTCATTACTCACAGCTTCACGCAACATCTCAGCTTTTATATGAAGTAGAAACAATCTATTCCCGCCTAACAGAGAGTTCAAATATGCAGATCACAGGAGCACTTGGTGGCCAGACCTTCATTCCAACCAGATTTTTATGGGATCTACTTTCTGATACACCTTTCCAAAAGACATCAACAGGTCCTGAAAGCAAGCCACAACCAGGAGTCAGAAAAATCCCCTCACAAAGGTTGGCTTCCCATTTGGTGGCCTTGTGACCTCCATGGCTGGCTCTCCAGCTGTAAAGTAGAGAGAGCAAAGGGCTGGAAAGGCTAGGAGAGATGGCTCAGTAGGTAAAATGCTTGTGGATAAAGGACTAGGACCTGAATTTGGATCCCCAGAACCCATGTAAAAGCTAGAATGTTAGCACTTATCTATAATTCCAGCACTGGGGAGGTGGAGCTAGCAGAATCCCTGAGGGTTCATTCGAACTAGCCTAGCCTAATCAGCAAGCCCTAAGGGCCCCAGAGAGACCTTGTCTGAAAAAACAAGGTGAACAGTTCTAGCATATGATACCCAAAATTGACCTTTGGCTTCTGTGTACACACACAAACACACACACACACACACACACACACACACACACACACACACACAAGTGTGCAGTGCATAGTGCATAACAGGGCTGAGAATGTATTTTAGCTCAGTTGGTAAAATGCTTGACTGGCATGCACAAAGCCCCAGGTTGCATTCCAACACTCACATAAAAAAAATTAAGATAGCAAAACACTCACCATCCTTGCCACACTCCTATGAGGCTGTGATGAGCAAACAAGACAATGAAACCAGCGCACAATGCTTTACAACGCACAGTGCTCATGAGTTTTCTGTCCTGGCTGCCAACCCCTCTCCTGTCATTGTGTGTCTGCTAAAGCAAGAGGAGAGGTTTCAGGTAAGAAACTCAAGGAAGTTCCAGGTGTGGTGGGGCTAGCCACCTGTGCAGGTAGATATGAAACCACAGCATAGATATGAAATGTCCTCAGAGGCCCATGGGTGATAGCTTTGTCCCAAGCCATAGGAAGTGTAAGAGCCTGTAGGAGGTGGAGCTTAACAAAAGGAGTGAAGTCCTTGAGATGTGTCCTTAAATGGGCTGCGGAACCCTGTGCTCCCCTTCCATCTCTGGACCTCCAAACTGCCATGAGGTAATCAGGCCTGCTCTTCCATTTACTCCAGCCAACATAACCTGTATCACCATGCACTAAAGTGATGTGACCACCTGATTAGAACCCGATGGTGAGTCAAACTATATCCTTTCTCCTTTAAAAGAAAATTATTTGAGAAAGAGGGGACACACACATGCATGCTACAGTGCAAAAGAAGGAATCAGAGAACAACTTTTGGAATCTATTCTCTTTTTACCGTACAGACATATGGGAAATGAACCTGGGTTACTAGGTTTGCAAGCAAGAGCCTTACTCATTGAACTATATCTCTCCAGTGTTGCTCCCGCCTTCTTTAAGTTAATCAGCTCAGATATTTTGTTGGAGTGGCAGAATGTTGACTAATACAACAGACACTGTGTTATATCCAGCTTCCCCCTGTGAGTCCTGGAGAGACACATCTTGCAATGTGAACAGCCATTAAAGATGACTGCTCTGGCCAGCACATTTAAGAAGGTTTTACACAAGCTCACAGGAAAGCTTAGAGCTGGGATCCCATGACTGAAACTTTACTCTCAACATGGTAGACATGTTCTGATTGCTCTGATGGGGGTAAGCAGACAGAATCTTCCCTCATACTCCCTCATCAAACCTTCCAGAGAGACAGGTGAGAGAATTAAAAAAAAAAAAAAGCCAATGATTTTTCACTGACTCCTTCTCTAGACTGTAATGACAATAAAGCAAAAAAAAAAAAAAAAATAGTTTGGGGCTGGAGAGGTGGCTCAGGGGTTAAGCCTCTGCCTTGCAAGCAGAAGGTCCTGAGTTCGGCTCCTAGACCCCACATATAGACGCCGGGCAGAAGCGGGGCGGCCTGCGTTTCTGGTCCTGGTAGGATGGAGCCTGTGAATTCCGGGGCAGAGTAAACAAGGAGGAAGTGGAGGCAGTCCATAGCTGTTCCCGAATTCGTCCGTGGTTCTACACACACACACATACACACATACACACACACACATACACGCACAATTGAATAAATAATAAATAATAATAAAAAAATAGTTTTCCTGTTTTGTTGAATCCAAAGACTCATGTTAAAACAAGGTAAGAGTCTCTTCTATGTTTTTTTTTTCTTTTTGAATCAAACTCTATTAAAACAAGATTTTATTATCCTTTTGTAAAAGATATAGACAAATTTAATGTCTTTAACTTTTAAGAAATTTCACCTGAAGGAAGTGCCAAATGACAGAGATCTGTTGAGTGCTTCTAGAAGAAAATGCTTTCCATTGTGAATGGACAGACCCTTTTTTCACATTATTTATACAAGAGCTTCTTTGATTTTTTGTGTGTGACATGTTGGATTAAAAGTCTGGTGATTGCATTAATTAAAAAACAATGAGATGTCCTTTTTTGTTTTTCTTTCCATAAAATCCCAGCCAGCTTCCCTTCGAGTAGACCTCAGTGTGGCCCACAGCCCGTGCAGCAGCGAGTCCAGCAGAGCTGCGTCACACTTCTGTCACTTGATCTGATTCAGGTTGGCCACTGACAAGGGCTCTGGTCGGCTGCAGGGAGGAAGATGAATGTCTGAGACTGGCCAAGAGTTCCAGTTTGGCCAGTCATCAAAACCCTAAAGAAGAATGATGGTTCCCCCTGCCTCCCAAGTCCCCTTCTTGAATCCCCTTCCTGTTCTCCTCAAATTGCAGGACTATACTTGAGATAAAAGGAAGAACTAGAAGATGGGGAGACGAGCAGGGCACAGCTTCCAACTGTTTCCACTCTTCAGTAATCAAAGGACTGAGATCCTGATGCTTGGGGACAACACATCCTGAGCACATCCTAGGGCTGGGAGGGGGCTGAGTTTAAGCCCAGAACCCATGTAAAGCTGGTTAGGTGTGTGCTCTACAACTCCAGCAGTGGGTAGATGGCTACAAGTAGCTTCCTGGGCCTTACCATCCAGTCAGCCCAGCTCAGTTAGCCAGCTCCAGACCAGTGAGAGAACCTGTCTCTGAAAACAAGGAAGGAGGCTCCTGAGGAATAACATTGAGGTTGACTTCTGACCTCCACATGCATGTACACACATGTATGTAGAGAGAGAGAGAGAGAGAGAGAGAGAGAGAGAGAGAGAGAGAGAGAGAGTTCTCTCTAAAAAGAACAGGCTGGAAAGATGCTCAGGGACTAAGACTCTGCTTTGAAAGCAGAAGATCCTGAGTTCAGATCTCAGGTCCCACGTAAAAATGCCAGGTGGAAAGGCAGCAGACAGCCTGCATATAGAGCCCTGGTGGGAAAAACCTAGAAAATCCCATATCAAAGCAAAAAGGAGGTAGACACAATCCAGGATGATTCCCAAAGTCACCCTTTGCCCTCCACAGGGAGGCAGTATTCTCTGACACACACACACACACACACACACAAATAAACAAATAAAGTTAAAAAATAAAACCCTACCAGTCAGTAATTGAAAGTATCCACATAGAAGAGACAATTGCCTATTCTTTCCAAAGCAATGACAGCATTATTCCATTTTAGTCGAATCCTTAGGAGGTTAGTAGGGGAATGGGGAGCTTTGTTTATTGAAACTGGTTCTCAGTTTGTAATCCAAGATGGCACCAATCTTGAGATCTTCCTATTTCTGCTTCTGAGTACTGGAATTTCAAGCATGGACATAAGAGACTTTGGATATTAGAAGGCTGAGGAAATGGGCATGGGAAGATGGCTCAGCTCAAAAGAAAATGTTGGTCAGAGAAGTCTCAAAGGCCCCCAAACATTATAGGTTTTTTTTCATTGTCATTGCTCTTAGTTGCCCTCCAAAAACTGTCAGTAAGACCCTAGTACTAAAGATGTAACACCTATGGATCACAGAACATGGGTAAAACACATCAGCTAGAACTTATCTGAGAACTTCCTCGTTGCTGGATAGCTTACACAGTACCAAATAATAATGTAGAAGCTAATGGGAGAGATAAATAAACACAGGCCTCATTAATTCATGAGATCTGCAAGTTGCAATATAAATCACCATGGCAATAGGTAGCTACCAGTGCAATAGTGGCATGCATATCAAGGAGACAACCAACAGCTTTCTGATTGAACTCAAGATCTGCTTATCAGAATGGAACACATTCCTGTTACTGTTAACTAGAACAGGAACCTAAAAAAAGGGAAGAAAATAGATTAGTAGGCAAAACCAGCCTACGAATCTGTGGTAGAAAGACAGTATACCAAAATGCTCTGTAAATGGCTACTATTATACCTATAGATTTGAAGAGCACTTAGTACTCAGTCTAGAAGTCTTCTACAACAGAGGTAGAGGATCTCTTCACCCTGACAGGATGAAGCCTAGGTCAGTAGAAAAGCAGTGATGTGGACAACAATGGCTAGCCATAATGCAGAATATCAATGGCCTGGCAATGCTCACTCAGTATCAGGCCAACCTAATCTCTCCCCACTCTAAGGCTTAGGAAACCTTGCACAAGAGGAGGCAATAAAATTTGAAGATGGGAAGATTCACTGTTGGACAAGATATTCCATTCAAGGTAGGACTACTGCATCCAGGAATTCACTGCAGTGAGACTTGTCCTTACCAGGCCTGTTTAATGACTAAAATACCGATATGCCCCCATAGACTATCTAGAAACTTAAGAGAGATAAGAACATGTAATGGAAACCTTAGGGACTAGAGCTGGATGAGTGAAGGGAAATGCCCCCTATCAGTGAGGTGGCCCAAAGAGGGGCAACTTGGTATTCCACAGAGACCTGAACCCCCACAAAAGTAGACAAGTAAGAGGGAACACTGGAGTCCACAGAAGTGGCCAGGCAGAAGGGTGGAAGAGAGTAGAATGGTGAAGGAAAGGATAGGTATAGAAGGGAAAGACGATGGAGGGAAGCAGGGATAAGTATTCAATATACTGGAAGAGGGGGCAGTAAGAGTGTAAGAGCACAAGGATGGGAGGAGCAATGATATGCAAGATACTCCACACAAGTTAAGGCCGAAGCAATCATAATTGGACTTTACATGCCCTGCACAATGTCCAACACACTATTGTCCCCACAAAGTCTAGCATTTGCTAAAAGCACCAAGATCCTTGGAGGCAAGGGATTGACAGCCAAAATAGTGTTCCTATGCTTAAGGGGAACACAGGAAAGGGTTCGGGGAAATGCCGCTGGGTCCTTGTATGTCATCAGAGAGGAGGGCCCAGAGGAGAGTCAGGCATGCACATTAAAGGATTCTCCGGGGATTGGGGGAGGGGAGGCATTGGGGGGTGGGGAGGGAGGGGTGAGGGGAGGGTGAGCAGAGGGGTGGGGGGAGGAGGAGGGAGGGAGGGAACCAGTGTACCTATTAAGTTTGTATGAGCGGAGATAATAAAAACTGTTTAAAAAAAAGAAAAGATTTGAAAATAGGAGGGAGTCTGGCAGGAAAGATGAAGGGCTGTGAGGGGAAAAGGAGGGGAAGATGGGATTTGGGACCAAGGGTTAAAAATACTTTAAAGTCACTGTACGCATGTGTGCAACATTAAATAAAAAAGAGAAAAAAAATAAATAAAAATTGGATAGCAAACAAAATGTCCGCTACACAGTTCAAATAGAAAAGATTTTTGAGGTTTATTAACTGGATTGTAATTTTTATTTTAAAATTGAGTAATAAAACAATATATCTAGTAGGAAGGCTAAAGAAAAATAGCAACTTTTAAAGCAAAAAATTAATGGACAAATTTTTGTTGAAAAAGATATAGCAAACAAGTTAAGTAGTGTATCATCTTGAAGTACAACCAAAAATAATTGTTTAAATTAGAAGAGTTCTGAATCATTCTATAGATGTATAGTATAGAAGCAAATCATCGGGTTTTCCCAAAACAAATTATCCTAATATTATAGTTAGACATGTGAATTTCATTTGTGCCTTTTTACTTTAAAATAATATTTTTTAATTTTTCAAATTGTATTTAATCAATTATGAACTAACCATTAATGATTAATAAATAAAATGATAAATGAACTGAAAAAAATTAATTAATTAATTAAAAAATTCTTTTTAAATCTCCAGAAACTCACATGGTGGAAGGAAAGAACTGATTTGCAAAAGTTGTCCTCTGATTTACCTTTGTGCACCATGGGCTCCCTCACTCCACTCTCTCATAAATTCAAAATAAAGAAGTCAGAAAATGGCAGGCTTGTCTAGGGTTGTACCGTAGGAGAAAGAAAGAAACAGGACCTAAGCTGAGATGTTTCTTCCAGCCTTTTTTACCTCACTGGATTTTCTGAACTAACACCTATGATAAGCAAGTGAAAATAAAGAAATACATGGCAAGATCTGAATCCAAGATCTTCCTGCCCTGTTTTGGAATCCAGGATGTCACAGAGCTGTGAGCGGCAAATGGTACTGCCTCAGTATAATTGCTGTGAGGATAAGAGAGGCCATGAGTTTAAACTTTCATTCTATGGATTACGGACATCTTGAGTTCTCTGGAATGCCCAATCTAGAGGCCACACACCGAGTAGCAAATATGAGCTGTTATTTTTGTCACCACCAATAACTGACACCTTAGGGTTGTGAAATGGTTCCACTGGCAAATGTGAGGAAGTAAGTTCAGATCCTCAGATCCACATAAAAGACTGGGCAAATGTGCCATGTATCTGTAATCCCAGCAATAGCAGATGGGAAGTGAAGACAGATGGGAAGTGGATTCCTGGAAGCTCTCAGGACAGCTGACCTGACCTTCCTACATGGCAAAGCACTAGGTCACGAAGAGAGCCTGTCTCAAACAAACACTGGGGGCTGATACCAAGGTTGGGCTCTGATCTCTACTCACACGCCATGGATAAGAACACATGAACTCATAAATCCCTGAGTATGCACACACACAAACACCTGATATCTTTTGTTATGGTATTGGTGGCTCATCCAAAAATTAAAAATAAAATTACTCCATCTGAATTATGGCTACATTCCCTAAGCTGGGTGTTGGAAGAACTTTTGAACACTAGCATGCAGCACTGTTTTTGCAACAGCTGAAAGGTAGAAGGAGCTTACTTAGCCCTAAGGGTGAGTGGGACTATCCATGGAACAGAATATCATCCCTTCTCAGAGAAGGATAGTTCGGAGATGTTCTGCAGACAGACGGTGAGGATGGTTGCACAGTAATGTGTGTATTTAAAGTCATTGAACTGGATGCTTAAAATAGTTAAGATAGTAAATTTTGCAACAATTAAAAAGAAGTAACAAAAGTTACTTACAAATGTGTGTCTTAGGGGTCAAAACAAATTTTCATCGAAACCACTGGTGTGTGTGTGTGTGTGTGTGTGTGTGTGTGTGTGTGTGTGTGTGTGTAGCACATACACACAGGTGTATTTGTGTGCATGTGCTATGTTGTAGAAATCAAAGATCAACCTCAGGTGTTGTTCCTCAGGTGCCACACACCTTATTTGTTGTTGTTGTTGAGTTTTACTAGCTAAGGACTTTCCAAGTAGGCTAGACTGGCTAGCCTTCAAACCACAGAGCCCTGGGATTATAATCATGCACAGCTACACCCAGCTTTTTCACATGTGTTCCTGGGATCTTACTTAGTCTTCATGCTTCATTGCAAGCACTTTACCAACTGAGTTTTCTCCTCAGCCCCCAAACTACTGAGTTTTAAGGAGCATAATAAATAAACTGCCTTTTATGAACTGAAAGCATTCAGAGCTTTGCTAGCAATGCTTAGAGAACACTCTCAGCTTTGCATTGATGAACCTGGGTGAGCATTCAGCTAGTACTGGGTACTTCACCAAGACATTGGGTCTTCCTGACCCTAGAAAGTGCGGTATTCCACCCAAGGTGCCATAGCAGAGTGTGGGCTAGCAATGCTGAGGAGGGCAGGAACTGCTTCTGGTAGTTCACAGAATAGGCTTAGGCTTCTGCTTATAATGAGTGCAGGTTCATCGACACCTGCAGAGTAGCAGCTGTTTCATAGAGCCTGATGGCAAGGGTATCAGGGCAGTAACTGCAGCCAGGTCTCTTCACCTCAAACACCATTAGCAGCTTTTTACCAAAATTCATCTAAAAACTGAGCAAAAAGGAAGGTTCAACTGTGACACTCCTTTCCAAGTCCTTCACTCCTAGGGACCTGTTTTGGGCTCTGAATCTGATTTTCCAGACATTAGTTTATAACCTTTTTCATTACACTAAATGTATTTGCAGTTCTGACAATCCTTGGTTGGATCCCTGGCTTGAAAACAACCATTGCAGCCTTGGCCAGTTCCCACACATTATCTGGAGGTAGGAATTGGAGTGTATTTTCCTCCCCCTTACTCATTTCCTTCTTTAGACCCCAAGGACCATTTTTCCTTCCACAGCCCAGCAGAGGATTAGGAGGAAAGTACAGCTGGAATTCCAGGCAAGATTCTCTGCTGGGCGTTTGCTGAACTTGCTGTCTAGACGTGACTGGGGAAGGGAAGAGGAGAACAACAGACCATGTGGAGTCCTGAACCATGAAAATTTCTGCCATCAACACAGGGTGTGGAGAAGAGAGCAAGGGAAAGGCTATCTTGGGGCATGGAAGCCACAGTCACCTTGATAACTAATATAGGTCGGTCTCTAAATAGGTAAGGAACTGGGAAACCTATGAGGCAGTGAGGGAAATGGATAGATGGTGATACTTTGGTAGCTCAGGAAAATGATGAGAGAATGTATTATCAGCATGGGAAGGAAATCAGATACGGGTCTCTAGTGTATGGAGAAGATTTGTACTGTGGAGCAATCCAGGCAACCTTGAAAGGCGTGTGACCTTTTGACATCAGAGCACCATATTGTCACCTAAAAAGTTTATATTTAAAAACTACACAATCAAGTTACTAAAAAAATTGCAAATTAAAAATCTCTTACTGTTTGAATTAAGTTTTGCAATTTTGTGTAAACTCAGCCTTTTGTGTGAAACCTGTGGCCCCTGAGCTGCTGTGTCCTGCACTCAAGAGGGTCATACTCTTCAGAACTGATTCCTGCCTTAAATAGGGAGAACTCATTTGAAAAGGCCCACAGTAGCGTTTTGATAAGAGGATTGTGGGGCAGAAGGCCTAACGCCTTCTAGAAGCTGTTACGGTAGGGATGTCAGGAAGCTGGAGATGGCAAGTGCTGTTCAACCCTCTCGCCAGACATTTCATTCAGAGACACAAAGAGAGAGAGAGAGAGAGAGAGAGAGAGAGAGAGAGAGAGAGAGATTTTCTTATGCGGTCATAAAAACCACATTGAATATGTTTAGGTGAAGTATCTTCTGCCATGAAATTGCCACTTGGGTTCTGGAATCAAGTGTGTCTTCTCGGGCCAGCCAGTTTCTGCATGTCAAGACCACAAGATCATCCTGACCACCCCAGCTTGCTCCTGTGCATGGGGATTTTATGCTAAAGATGCCTCGTTCACTACCTTTTACCATCCTTGGATGGCGGACAGCCCACAGCAGCTACCTGGGGCCAGGTTCTCACTATCTAAGACCAAGGAACAATGAGACCAAAGGTAGAAGGCTTCTCCTGCCTTCCCCAGCAGCTGAGGAAGTAGGGGAAAGTCCTAGCAAGCACCCCAAAGACACAAAGCTTCCTAAGGAGAAAAGAACAGGACTGTGGGCAGGATTTGAGCACTAGACCAGTTTCTGTCTTTGGTTTTTAATTTATTTTTACGTGTGTGTGTGTGTGTGTGTGTGTGTGTGTGTGTGTGTGTGTGTGGAGGCCAGAGCTCAACCTTGCATTGTTGTTCCTCATGAACCATTTACCTTGTTTTTTGAGACAGAGTCAATGGACCTGAGGTTTACTGACTCATCTAGGTTGGGCAGCCAGAGAGCTCCAAGGATTCTCCTGTTTCTGGTTTTGGGATTACAAGCATGTCACTTTTTTAGGTGGGTTCTACAGGTCAAATTCAGACCCTCATGCCTGTATAAGTTTGCTTGCCAATCTGTCTCCCCAACCCAGCTACTGCTTTTAAAGCTGTGTGATTTTGCTTCAATTACTTAGTATCATGGAGTTGATTGACTTCATTTATACAATGCAGGAAAGATAACATGCCTGTCATTTCAGTGAGACTTCAGCAATCTGCAATGTGCCTACAGATTCAAGACACTCATAGCCCTAACCATCCCTGATAGTCTTTTACTTGCAGCACTCTGCACACCTGCAATCTTAGCACTTGGGACACTGAGGAAGGAGAGTCTTGAGTTCCAGGGAAATCTGCAATACAGGCCAATCTGGAATACACAATGAGGCCCTTTCTAAAGGATACCTGACACCTCAGTCCCTTTCTTGGCTGTTTTCATACGCAGAAGTATCTCAACCACAGAACCATGCCTTAGGAGCTCACATAGGAAAACAGATAACATGAGAGACACAGATCCTTGGGGGGAGGAGCGGTACCTTTGGTGCAGGATCTTGGTTCTTGTGCCTACAGGTCCTCTGCAGCCACCCTGCTCTCCCTAGGTCTGCTATCCTGGTGCCTGAAGCTATGGATCATCTGCAGCCACCTTGCCATTGGCAATGAGCTGAAACATCATGAACAAAAATAGGCAAGGTTTCCCCTTAGCTTGGCTCCAGTGGTTGCATAACCAGCAGCACAGGCAAGTATAACAGCTGGTGGAGAAAGGTATTCTTGATTTTCCTCCTTTCTAAGACTCTGCTGCATGCTAGTAGTGGCTAACTTCAATCGGCTAACTCCAACTGGCACTGCCAACTCAACCTTGCCTTAGAGAAGCATAACATTATCATCATCCTTCCTCTGGAGCCCAAACTTCAAGTCCAAACACAAGAGAAAGACCAGCAGGCTGTCCCAGAAGAAACAGCCAGAACAGGAACTCTGCTTTTGGGAGCTCAGTATCTTCCCCCAAGTCAGGGCAATGGTCTGTGTTCTCTGGTTATTTCTCTAGAATGATCTAGAACACACATCCCTTCTTTTTCCTTTCTAGGGTCAAACTCTCCAAGCATCCACACAGAGCATCTATGCTGAGAAGGAAGGAAGTGTGTCTGGCTGCTCCTTCCTGTTGGGCACCAGAGGGCTTTGGGGAGATCTTGCAAGGAGTTGGGGTCATTGTTTTTCAACCACACCCACTGAATATTCATCAGGTGATGGGTTGCACATTAACCATTAGCCAAGAGATTGCAAAGAATTTTCAGCAGCTCTCAGTCTCAGCTAGGACGCACAGTTATTGCAGGAGAACCTTTCCTGTGGGTGCGGTAGAGATAGGCCAGTATGATTTGCCCAGATGTGGCCCCCTGTTCAGAGCACACTCCTGTCACAGTCGCCCACAGTAAGTGGAAAGAGTGATCCTACTTCCTTTTCCTAAAGGTAACAGTCCTCATTACTCTCATTACTGAGTCGACTGAACCTTGGTACATAGTAGAATTTTCTTTAGATCATTTCTCATCTGACAGCTGATATTTCAGCCACATTTCACTTGAGGACTACAATGGCAGGAGGAGGCTGAGCGGCAGCACTCATTTAACGGACTTCTTCACTCACATTCTCAAAGGACTTTTCAAGTCCCAGTCATTAAAATCCATGACATGTTACTCCTGGTACTATCTTTGCATAGGATAGAGCTGGCTGTGGGTGCACATGAAGTCCTGCTCATGTCCACACCAGCAGGCACAGGGCTGGGCCTGGTCCAACCAGGATACATGGAAGTTCTCACTGTCCTCCATCACCTTCCTGTTTCCCAGAATGCATCACTCCATGTAGAAAGCATCAATACCCCTTGCTGAGTCTTATGTCTTCAAGCTAAATAACTCAGCTTTTCTATGGCTTTTAAATAGAAAGGAAGGCTTGAATTCACAGGAGCATGGCAAAGGACATACACTGGCATTCACTCCCTAGGTATACTGTTTCCTTCTCTGAGCCTCAGTTTCCTTATCTGTAAAACACACACATATCAATGGTAAAACACACGCAGGATTGGGACCTATACGGAGATAGTTTCAATGATACTTGCATGTCTCGGGTGGAGACCCTCAGCTACCCTCAGACCACCCAAGACAAGGGTCCACTCTATGTATCTCCTGTTTCCCTTACTCTATAAAGTTCCCTGTGGCCATGGCCCATGTCGGAGCCACCTGTATCCAGTTCTTAGCATGCATCTAGTACATTAAAAGTAGGCAATAAAACTTTCATGCAGTGATTCTAATTATATGTTACTTAAATTACTCTAGTTATTGATTAATTCATGTGAATTAATTCACATGACATGTGTAGTTATCCATTATCAATCCCAGAAACCAGGTAAAAAGTTAGATAGTGGTATGTGTTTGTAATCCAAGTTCTGAAGAGAAAAAACAAAAAGATCCTTGTGACTTGTTGGCCAATCGGTCTAACCTAATAAGCAAGCTCTGGGCCAATTAAGAGACCCTGTTTCACGAGAAGCCCAAGAAGGGCTCCTGGTTATGCCACTGAGTCCTTACCCCTCACCAGGGTGGAGGACTCAGAGGGAGGTTTGGCATTCACACAAAAGAATGCTCCAGGGGATGGGAGGGAGGAAGGGGGAGGCAATAGGAAAGGGGGAGGTAAGGAGGGGGTGAAAGAAAGGGGGGAGAGTGCAAGAAGTGATGACTGGGGAGGGGAGGAGGGAGGGAGAGGACGGGGGTATCTATTGAGCCTGTATGATTAGGAAAAAAATATAAGAAAAAAAAGAGAAAGAGACCCTGTTTCAAAAAAACAAAGAGGACAATCCCTGAGGAACAACACCCATGGTTTAATGTCTGATTTTCATATGCACCATCCCCCACATGCAAACATACACACACACACACACACACACACACACACACACACACGCATGCATGTGAGTGCGCACACACAAGAACTATTAAGAACTATTAAGAAGTAAGCATATGGGTTGGAAAGATGACTCAGTGGTTGAACCCTTTGTCTACAAGCCAAAGGACCTGAGTTCAGATCTCAGATCCCATATAAAAATGCTGGGCAGATATAGTGGTGGCCTGTAATTTCCATCCTAGAAGGTATAGCCTGGGAAACTTTAGAGCAAAGCAATATGGCAGAAAAGCAGTCCAGAATGATTCCCAGTGATACCCTTGCGTCTCCACAAGAACACACATTCAAATGCCCCTTTATACACATGCCCCCACACACGTACATGTACCCACATGCAAACGCACAAACACATATACACATATATTCATGGAAAATGATGAAAAGGAGTACAGTTGCTCAGTGCCAGTGTAATCATCTATGAACAACACAGGAAACTGACAAAATAAGCTGTTCATGCCCCTGCTGCTGCCAGGCCCCAGGCAAGCAAGGACTGCTCTTCGGAGGAGAATACTGGAAAACAAACCTTTGGATAGAAGCCACAGCAAGCTGGTGATTGCATCCAGTTGCTAATGGACCCATGCCCCTGGCCCCTAAATCATCCCATAATTTGAAAATCTTTGGTTTGTTTGTTTCTCAGTTTGCTGAGGTTGAGTTTTGTCTCTACATTCAAATGCCCAGAATCTTCTTCAACCTGGTCCAAACCACTCACATCCAGAAATAGGCCTTGAACTACAGCCAGCCTGGGGTTTTATGCAATATTTCCAGTACTTCTGCTTTCAAAACATGGTGGTCAGAAAGAAAACACCAGACAAATCCCTTTCAACCCTATCGTGCCATTGTAGAACCTTCCCAGTTCAGCTCAGACATGTTGGTCATCTTCAGAGAATTCTTGTAAGACATAACCAAGAATGACAAAAATAGCATCGCTTTACCTATGTTGAGCACCTGGAGATGAACGTGTAGCCAGCCTGCACGTAAACATGTGTTTAACAGGCATTCATCTGTGTGCCAGTCGGAGCCTCCACAATCAGACACTCTATACTGAGCCCATTCAGCTGCTCCCTGGGTGAAGCCACTCAGCTCCCTGGATCTCTTTGCTTGTCTGTGGTGGGATGCTGCCACTACCTAAACATAGAGGCCCTGCACTAACTAAATTAAGAGGTGCCTAGCCCGTGTCACATACAGGGTAAGCTTTGTGGGTAATCACTCACCCTTTTGATACCCCTCAAAACAGTTTCCACCTTCCTGCTTATGCCATGGAGCTCCAAGGTCATTTGCACATATTTTATATGCATGATGAGAGCCCAATCCCATGGTCAAGGGGAGCTTGACCTTTACAGAATGGTGGTCACAACTAGATAATTAACAAATGAGGGCTGGCTTAGTTTGTCAAGTGTAAGCCTTGCTTCACCTAAGTTCTACTTCCAGAAGAAAAAAGAGAAAAAACAGGCATGTGGCACAACTGTACACCTAGTGCTGGGAAGTGGAAACAGGGGATCCCTGTGATTTAATGGCCAGACCCAGGTCCCAGTGAAGGACCCTGCTTCAAAAAAAAAAAAAAAAAGGTAGATAGTGAATGACAAGGAATGATGCCTGAGGTTGACCCCCTCTAGCATCTCCAGATGCATGCGTGGGAGATACACACAGAGAGATAGAGAGAGCGAGAGAGAGAGAGAGAGAGAGAGAGAGCGATTAGAGCTGTACTCTAATTTTTTTTAGTCCCTATACAACCATGTACAGACTATAAAGTATCCAGTGAGTCCTAACCCTGAGAGATAAAAATCTAACTTCATATACCTTGAGGCTTCCCAGCTCCTACCCATCCCTTTCCTGGGTCCTTGGCTCCAGTCTCCCCAGGGAGACTTCAGTCTTAATTAACGAACTAATAGTCAAAATATGAAATCTGGCCCCACTGTGTTTACCCTGTCATTTACAGACTCAGGTGATGGCCGTCATGGTCAGCCTGCTCACCATTTTGACCCCCCCAGAGCATCACCTGGCATGTGCCAGACATGCAATGCATTAGTTATCCACTCTTTTTGCAAAAATCCACCCCCAAACTTGGCTGCTGAAACCAAAAATAATCACAAATTATGACTCTCGGTTTCCGCAGGTCAGGAACAGAGCACGCCTGCCTGCGGTTCTGGCACAGGCCCCTTCTTGAGCAGCAGCAGATCCCAGCTGGGGCCACAGGGATCTGAAGACGCCACCAGGGCTGCCGGGACCACTTCCCTGGGAGCTCACACACCACGCTGGCGAGTTCCTGCCGGCTGCTGGCAAGGCACTGGGTGCTTCCCACACGAGCCTCCCCTGAGGACTGCTAGAATGTTCTCTCACGGAGCTCTAGCTTCCTCCTTCCAAAAGTGAAGTCCAAAACACTGAGACAGAAGCAGCCATCCATTTCTGACCTACTTTGGAACGTCAGATGTTGTCTAGGAGTCTGACTGTCACAGTCGATAGATAATCACTCAGGGTAAGTGTCAACTTCATGGTTTCTGTCTTTTAAGTTTTATATATAGTACATGTGAATGGGTGTGTCATGTGTGGGGGCACATGTGTGCATGGCACGCCTGTGGAGGTCAGAAGAAACCTCAGGTGTTGGCGAGACCTCAGGTACCTTTCACCTTTTGTTCACCACACGTGGAATTAGAGGTGCATGTCAGTAGGCCTGCTTTTTCTGTGGGTTCTGGTGATTGAACTCAGGGCCTCATGCTCATGAGGCAAGTGTTTTAACAACTGAGCCAAGACCCTCTTCACAGGTCTGTGCTCTCTTTAAAAGAAACAGGCTCATCCTGCTTTCAGAATTTAGCACAATGCTTTATGACTCACAGTCCTCAGCTTTTTAATGTATTTACAATAGATAGAATTGGTTGCTGGTAAATAATGTGTGTGTGTATGTGTGTGTGTGTGTGTGTGTGTGTGTGTGTGTGTGTGTGTGTCTGTGTGTGTGTGTGTGTGTGTGTGTGTGTGTACATACATGCACATTTTGGTCTATGCAACCCAGACTGGTCTTGAACTCACGATCCTCCCATCTCAGTTTAACCAGTGTTAAGATTAAAGTTGTGCACCACACATCTGATTGAATGTAGTCAATATATTTATGACCAGCTAACTCATGGCTTCTTAAAGTTTTCATCAAACAATTATATTATTCACATGAATGATAATTGAGAAAATAGAATCTTTGTGTTCAAAATTCTTTAAAGCAGCCAGGACTGATGATAAATGCCACCAGGAACAAGAGGAAGATAACCTCCCTTCACAAAGCAGAACACTTTGTAATTTTCTTATTTAAGTGTTATGTCTACATGCTTGGGGTTTCCATCTGCTTTTGTTGGCATACACTCATGCTGCTAGACCACCAGTACTCCAATAGACCAAAATTAATTGCTGGTTTTATAGTTTTCTATGTCTGAATGATAGAGATGCCAGACTGCTTCAAAATAAAAACATGTCCAAATTTAATGAAGTTCAAAGGAAGAAGTGTTTATTTATGGATTAAAGTATGAAGCTCCTGCAACTCTGACAGCTCATCTTAGCTGGAGTAGGGGAGGAGACAAGGGGAGGGAGAAAGTTTACTGTGATCCTAAGAGTGATCCAGACAAACACACAAACAGACAAAGATCAGGTCCCTGATTCCAATGCTGGCTGAGAACAGAGGATGCACAGTCAAGGTTTGAGGCATGACGAGCTCTAGAAGAGAGCAGAGAATCTACTCTGTGAGCGCAGCACACATCTGGACCTCTTTGGGGTACAGTTATATCATTAAACATTCTCAGATTTAATGTTTAATAAACATTAAATACTGGCACTTGAAGAATGCCACCAAAGACACTTTGTTCTGTATATTTTATGACCACCAGGCCCCATGGTAAATGTTGCTATGAATCAAATCACTGGTCACCACCTCACTTCTTGAACAGAAACAACAAACTGTTTGGTATGACAGAGCAGACATCCTAAGCTGTCCTCTATAGAGCTCCCTATTACCAAGCAATCCAAAAATCTGATTGATTTTATTTTTATGTAGTGTGTGTGTACATTCATGTGTGTGTGTCCATGTGCATATAGATCAGAGGTAAGCCTTGGGTGTCATTCCTCAGGAATCACCCACAGAGCCTCTTACCGGCCCAGAGCTCACCACATATGCTTGATTGAATGGCCAATGACCCTTAGGAAGCTGTCTGACCCAGCACTGGGATTACAGGCATGCTATCCAAGTTTATGGGGGTTCTAAAAATTGAGGATCCTCATGCTTGCACAGCAAGAACTTTACAGATTGATGCATCTCCACAGCCCTTGATTTCACTTCTTTGACACAAGGTCAGTCAAACCCAAGTTGGTCTTAAATTCACAGTCCTTCTGCTTCAGCCTCCCAAATGCTAAGACAACTTGTTAATGAATCCATTTTAGCTGATACATATTGAATATGCACATAGGGTACATAGTGATGTTTCCATATGCATATGAAATATGTAATAATCAGAAAAGGTCACCTTAGACATTTCTCATTTTCTGTCTTGGGAGTATGAAAAAAATCCTTCGGAGGTTTTAAATATTTTTCCCATCACAAGGCAGATTATTTCTAATTACATTGATTTTACTCAATAAGAAATTGTCCTCATTTTTATTCCATCCAAACTTGGGCTAACTCTAGAATTTGTGGACATTGCACAATGATCTGTAATTGAACATTTAGGTAAGCATTTTCTGTTAATTTACTTTTAAATTCATCCAAAGTCTACATCAGCTTTCTTTGAAATGAATTCCAGCTTGGATGTGAAGAAAGAACATTCTATTTGGAGTCAGAAAATCCAAGTCTACATTTCAAGTTTCCTGCTCACTTTCCACATGTTCATGAATAAATCACTGACGTTGTCAGTTTCCACTCCATTTCTTCAAAGCTGAGCATAAATGATTCTGTTGCCTTTTATGAGTCCCAAGGTTGCTGTGCAAACTTACATTATCAACATACATGTATAGGATAAACTTTGCAAGAATGAAGTTCATCAATGTCTTTATCTTGAGCATTCACTATTCAAGAATAACAATTCATTTAGCACCTTCTACCACCACCTCCACTGGAACACCATCAAAAAACTGAGTCACCATGCTAGCTGATCTATTCTAAGCTTTGACTTTATAATTAGAAACTGAGAGTCAAGTTGTCCTGGTGTAGACTGGTGACTTTCAATGCCCTTTGTCACCTGGTGATAATAATTCATAGCAACATGAGTCAACACTAATGATTTGCTCACAGAGATGATTGTAATTACAAATGCCATGAGATAAGGTTGTTTCCTACCTTCTTTCCTCCTCCATTTATGAATATTTTTTATTTTGTTTTAATTATTTATTTTTATATCTGTATGGTATATGTATATGCTTGGGGGTATGTGTGTGTGCGTGTGTGTGTGTGTGTGCGTGTGTGTGTGTGTGTGTGTGTGTGTAGGTGTGTATACCTGTGGTCATCCATGTGGAAGTTAGAATTTGACTTCAAGTATCTTCTTTGAGTGTCCTCCATCTTATGTTTTGAGACAGGGTCTCTTACTGAATCTACAATTCACATTTTGGCTAGACTGGGTGGCCAGTGAGTCCTGGAGATCCACCTGTCACCACCCAACCCTCCAGAGCTGGAGTTATAGGTGCATATTTATACAGCTGGGTGTTGTAGAAATCTGAACTCAGGTCCTTATATTTTCACAGCAAGCACTTTCTCAACTAGCATCTTTAGAGCTCCAGTTTCTAATCATTTGATGCCGTCTTAGTTGGATTACAAATGTGATTTCATAGCATTAAATACGAAATGGTCTCAAGGAAAATACCAGGCTTGACATTTAATTATTATTTTTAAAAAAATCAACAAAGCCATAATTGCACCATCTCCATAACTACACTTAGACCTGCCTGATTTACATGGTGGTACACTGGATATCTAATTCCCAATTCAGGCAAATGTGACTTCTCAAGACCAAAAGTTCCATAAGAATCATGGCAAGATTCTCCTGCAGACAAGCTAGCCAACTGGCAAATACTTATCCTTCATATTTTCCAAAAGAGTTGCCTCTTCTGTGGTCAATATTGGAATTGTGGGCAGTAACTATAAAGTCAAGTCCAAAGACAATATCCCCCAGCCAAGTGAACACTGAGATGAGAAGGGCGTCCCCGGACAGAAAGTATTCACCTGGTATTCGTTGGCCTTCACAAAGAAGTCCCAGAATTGCTACCTGGTTATCTAGTGTCTTGCAAACTATGAAGTCTCTTAGTCAGCCCCAGAGACAATGAAATCCTAACACTAACCAAAAATATCTTGCCAGGATTCCACTCTTGGAGTTGGTAAAATCTCATGGAAATAGCCATCATCAGAAAGTAACTGCACAAATCCTTTAACTAGCAATTCACACAATGCGTTCTTTTTAGAATGTGGTACCAAGAAGTCTGTGTCTCTTGGTAAATTTCCTTGTTTTATTTTATTGGTTAAATAGGAGTAAAAAAATACATCTTTGTGTTGGTTATTTAGAGATAGGCTGAGTACTGGAATTTACCTAGATTTTTAACTCTGTTCCTCCTTCTCAATCTTAAATGGTTAGTTCTCATTTAAATTAAAATTTCCTAGTGGCTATGTATGTACACATATAGTATGCAAAGACACACATACACACTCTCACACACACACATACACACACACACACCCAAATACATAAATAGGCACACACTGCATATGTACACACATACACACACACATGAATGTACACATTACCATTGTCATCCAAATTGAAGTAGCTTCTGGAAGCAACTAAAATATGAATTACACACAAATGTATCTTACCACTGGCAAACCTTTACCAAACATGACAAGTAAGAATCTGTAAACATATGAATAATTAATACATTACTGGATTAAAATATTTTCAGTGTCTCCTCGAATCTATATCCTAATCTGATCACTATTCTTCCCTACACACACACACACACACACATACACACACACACACAAAATCTCCATTATGACCTTTGAGAAGCTTTGCAACTTGGAGTTGGGAAAATAATTCAGTTAGTAACAAACAAACTTGACTTGAAGCATGAAGACCTGAATTCCATCCCCAGAAACATATAAAAAGCTGGGCTTGCTGTTGCAAACTTCTAATTTTAGAAGGGAAGAGGCAGAGACAAGTGGGTATCTCAAGCCAAATAAAGTGAGTTCCATGTCCCAGTGAGAAATCTGATCTAAAAAAAAAAAAAAGGAAAACTCTTTAGTAACAACTCTAGAGACTGACCTCTGATTTCCATGCACATTAGTATACATATGCATGTACATACACATGAACATGTAGACACATGTGTACACACACACACGCACACACTGAATGAGTAAAAAAATAAAAACTTTGCAAGTCTCCAGAGCCCCAAACTAATTGACACTCCTGTTATGTCAACCATAGTGTCCAGCAGAGGTATAAGCATTCCCCACTGTGACCTACGAGCTTCCTGAGTTCAGAAACCATTCTTATCTCTGAAAACCCACCACCTAGCATAGGGAATTGCACAGAACAATGAGCCAGCATGTTTACAGAATATACAGGAAAAAAACTACTGGACTTCTTTTAATAAAACAAGTTCCTCTGCAAAGATTATAGATCAGACACTAAAAATTCAGTTCTAGGATTTAAATCATTAGCACGTATTATAATAAACAAGCCCTTCTATAAGATATCATTCTGGTTCTTTTAGCACAGAATAATCGCCTCAATATTAAGCAGTAAACTCTTAAAACTTTCTAAAGCAACTGTAAGGTTGTCTCCATCTGCATAATAAAAGAAATAAGATAAGAGCCCTATTAATTAAAAATGCCATTTTTGCAAAATGTGAAGATGTGGCTATAGCTCAGCTGACAGAGTACTTTTCTAGCATCCACAAAGCTCCGGGTTTGATCCACAGCATCACATAAGCTAGAAGTGGTAGTACACACCATAATCCCTGCACTTTGGAAGTAAAGACAGGAAGATCAGGAATTAAAATAAAATAAACCTACTTCACAAACTAATGAAATGGTCATGTTAGAGTCTTAGAAACAATTGAATTCCAGCCTAGTGAAAGCATCAAAATACCTAATGCTGGTCAAATGGACCTTAATATTGACCAGAATATCAGAGGGATTTTTTTTTATATGTGTGCATGCATGTGTGCGTGCATGTGTGAGTGCATGCGTATTAGAGGGTACTGTGTGTGCATGTGACTTCAGGAATTATCCTGGATTTGCCTGACTCCTTTTGCTTTGTTCTGGGGTTTCCCAGCTCCACCTTTCAGGGCCAGAAGTGCAGGCCACTGCCATTTCTGCCTGGTGTTTTTATGTGGGATCCGACTTCTGAAGTCTTTCTGCTTGCTAGGTAGAGGCTTAATTCCTGAGCAATCTCTCTAGTCTATCAGAGGCATTTTTGACACAAGGAGCCAGTGGGCTTTGGGGAAAGAGTGGAATGGGACTATGGCTTACAAGATGTCCCCTCCAAGACTCATGGTGAAACTTGGCTGGCCTAAACCATGGTAGATTAATATCTCTATAAATAATTGTCATGGTTTGAATGTGATTTGTCCCCCACAAGTTCGTGTGTTTGGGAAGATTTGGAAAGTTCATGGTATCTTTGGGAGGTGGATCCTTGCTAGAGGAAGGCATGTCACAGGGGATGGGTCTTGAATTTGATTAGCCCCGCCCCGATTCCGCTAGTGGTCTGCTCTTTAAGTTTGCAGTTTGCTCAAAAAGCCTCTATGATGGATGTAACCTGAGCCACCTCTAGCTCCTGCCAGCCAGCCATAATGACTTTCTTGCCATAATGGACTATATCTCCCCTCAGGAACTGTAAACCAAATAAATCTCCTTTCTCTCTTAAGTTGAGTTTGAGAGTAACTGCTACAATAGACAAATCCAGTCCTTTTTATTCCTGGTCCTTTTGCCTTCTGCCATGTGAGTGGCCAGAAGAGGTTCATGTCCATATCACAGAGATACAGAAGTAATGGCGCTGACAGGTCAGAGACTGGTCATGAGAGACCACTGCGTGTGCTCCTTCCAGCAGGGTCTAAAGTGGCTGGAAAACAACTCAGGGGGAAATTGTTAGATATCAGAGGAGTCGAACTCACTTATCAAGAGCAAGGGAGGAGGTGACAGGAAGGGGTGGCATGCATTCCCCAGACTGCAGTGTTCCTACAGCAGCTTGCTAAGAGAGTTGAGCCTGTGTGTTCCTTTAGACATTTTGCTACAAAGTCCAATATGTCAAAATGTGTGCCTGAGGACATCCTTGATACAAAGCTTCCTAAGCTGAGTTAATGAATTTGTGTTCTTCACAGAAGAGCTCCAGAGTAGTTTAGGTCACACGTGACCAACACCAGGTGTCTTAGAGTTGTCACTAAGACAGGGCCAACTGTTTACAGAAAATCCAACATGAGCTTTTTTAATAGCTCCTGCAGCAGGTTTAATTTTGATATTATTTTCCAAACTAAAAGAACATTCTGGTTTTTTTTAAAGCATTTCTATTTCAGGACTTTTATCTCTTTCACTAACACAGATGAGCACAGTGTTATTGTCAGTTTAACAACATTTTAAGAGTGTACTGCTTAGTATTTATGCTGATTCTTCCTACCCCTCTTCTTTCTTCCTCCTCTTCATGTTGTATGTAAGTATACATGTATCTGCATGCACTTGCATATATGTACCTGCATGCATTTGTATGTGCACATTGCATTGCCTGTGTACATGGGCATGTGTACATGTTCTGGACTCCTAACAGGAAGGAAGAGGAAAAGAAATAGGCAACAGAAGGAGGCCAGGAGCAGGCAAACTAAGCAATCAGAGACTGAAATGGAAGCACAGCTTTTTAATAATCCATCTGCCCACTGTCCAACCGAAAGCAAAGTCAATTAGGGCTAGAAGAATGCCTTTTTATCTAAGGAGGAAGGAAGCACAAAACAAAAGATAAGCAAACAAGGAAAAATAGATCTCTACCTCATTTTTTTTTCTTTTTGCCAAATCTGAAATACACTGCCTATAACATTGGCGGTTTACAATGGCAATTAACATCAATCCCAGGGTCTAATTAACCTCAATCAACAAGTCTAAGTAGGTTAATTAAATAGGATTTGGCTAAGCATGATGCACAAAAATACAGCTGTCTCATTTAAATATGATTTGGAGGCAAAGTCACTGTCTAGCAGAGATTTTCTATTTCCTTTCCTGCAATGGGGCACTTGGGGACAGAAGAGGTCATGAGAGACTGCCTTGTGGGGGTGTTCTTGGTAAGCAATCAGGCTCAGTTAAGTCAAAGGTCACCTGCAGAGAGGCATTCATGGCCACCCTATGTTCCTCAGCCCCCCCACATCTCTTTGTTGTTTACTTGGTCCGCTCTGTCCCCCTCCCCCACACATACATTAGAGATTCCTTCAGAGTACAAACCCCATCCCATTCGCACTGCTAGGAAACTCATCAAGCACAGTGCCTTGTGAGTAGTAAGTGCCCAATTAATTGTTCCCTTAATTGGATTTTCATCAAAATGTGTTTTATTTTTCTCACTACCTTCTTAATCGTAACTTGGATTCCTGGGTTTCAGGATAAAAGTGTCTCCGTGGGAAGGGTGCTCCAAGCTACCGTTCCTTTTCTGGTCTGGGTCAGTGCCTTCTTCACTGCCCCCCCCCAGGTCATCACCAGGGTGTCTTCCAGGTCAGGTCGCTTGGGTCGTGGGCTGTGACGACAGTCCTGACCATACTAGGTCAAGAGCACTATTCAGTCTCCAGTTAGGAGTCTGTGAGCAGAGGCTTCAGTCCTGCTTCCACAAGGCAAAATCTGTCCTTCTAATGTATGAGGTACACATATGTGTGGACATGTACATGTGTACGTGTGTGTGTGTGTGTGTGTGTGTGTGTGTGTGTGTGTGTGTGTGTGCAGACCAGAGGTTACAATCCTCACTGGCTATTCTCATAGGTGACTATCCATCCTATCTACTGCTGGATCCTGCTGTTCCCACAGCCATGCCCTTCACAACTCCCCCTTAAGTCTCTTTCTCCAAATCCAGACTGAAACCTGTTTATTTACCTTAAAGAAAGATTTCAACCTAAACACTGCAATGCAAGCCAACCCTGTCCACAGAATCTTCGGCCCTGAAGGTAACATGATGTCTGCTCTCCCTAGTGTGGCAGCCACCAGTCACACGTATCCAAGGAGAGCGAAGAACTTCACGTTTTTGGTATTCTGTCATGTTTAGTTTCAGTGAACTTAAACTGCAATGAGCACATCTGTCTAGTTGCTACTAAAGCAGTATCACACACAGCTGCAGGTGGAGGATCCTGTCTGCGGAATATGGCTGCGTCTTTCTCAATCCTCACCATTCAGTGAGCCAGGAACATGGCCTGATTTGTCCTTGGCTATAACTCCAGTACTGAGATAACAACTTGGAATGTGAAGAAATGTCTCTCTTCCACCTACCCAACCTCTTTGGTTATTGAAGTTTAATTGAAGTCTGTGTTTTGTAAAACATTCACAGCACACGATGCTACACGTTTGGTGTGCGCACTACAGCACAAACTGCACCGCTAAAGGTCCACTCACAAGCTTTGCTTTGTGCTTCTTGTTCCTCATGGAGAGAGCAGCTTGCGCAGCCTTTGAATCTGCGGCCGCAAATGTTGGTCACTGCCCCTGGCAGACACCCGGCCACAAGAGTTCTACGAAGGCTGGTTCTTCACTAGTCACCAGCACATTATTTTTACCTCAGCCTCAGCTCTGAATTGCCCTAATCTCCTTCTTTGTGAAAACTGAGTAGGCTTGTTCCAGTTCATTTTGCCTTTCAGACTATACAGCTGAATCTTAGTAGTTCCCATCCAGCAGTGGCTTCTTCATGGGACCTGGAACTCGGGGGTCAGACAGCCTAGCCTATGCACACCAAAAAGGAAAAAAAAAAGGCATCAAATCTGTGCAAATGTAAAATATTTACATCAGCACATACCTGTCTCACCAATGCTTCATGATAATCATTACTTGCATACTACAAAATACTGAGTTTAACCTGGGCGTGGCAGCACATGACTGTGAACCCAAACTCAAGAAGCCCAGGAAGAGATCATTCCAGGCTAGCCTGGGCTACAGAGAGAATTCAAATTTGAGAACCAAAAAACAAAATGGGTTATTTAATGATATATTTAGAGAGAGACAGAAATGGAGAGGGAAAAGAGAGAGAGGCTAGAAACAGAAAGAGAGAGAGAGAAAGATATTAAATACTAAAAGTGAAGAAGCTCATATAGTTCTGTACTCAACATATTTTATCTTATTTCTAGAAACAACAAATTGATTGTTCTCAGTAATATAAGCAATAAGTTGCATGATCTCCAACAGTAAAGGATGAGTGAGATCTTGCATGCATGTACCCATGAAAAGGAGGAAATAACTATGTGTGGCCTGGTATAGACATGTGCAAAGGTCCTGAGGAATGAAGGGGCATGGACACCTGAAAACATCTACAGCATCTGAGAAGCAGAAGCCAGGAGTGATGTAGGGACTAAAAGGGCAAAAGGGAAAGAGGAGGCTAGGAAGAGGTACATGAAAAATGGGAAAGCACTGGAATCTCCTCAGTAGTCAGGTGATAGATAGAGATATAGATATGGATGGATGGATGAATGGATGGATGGATAGATAGATAGATAGATGATAGATTTGTTTTTCTAGAAGATTCTCTTGAGACTCTGCAGAGTAGAGTGGTAGAGCAAATTAACACAATGAGAACAATTAGGCTCCTCATACATTTGTGACTAGGCAAGAGGTGGTCTTAGCCTTACCTATAATGTTGACAGAGAAAAATAGAAGGGAACAGATACACTTGGACTATCTAAGTAGGACAACTGCAAGACTAATGCACTGGACAGCTTCTAAAGAAAGACAGAACCAATAACAACCTTGATACATGCATGATAATGTCATGCCTACCATCCAGATATTCACAACATCTGCCATGAGCCAAGATGGCCCTGGGCACTTGCATGCATCATTCATAATACCTGTTCTGTGCCAAACCAGCTCTAAGCA
Organism: Typhlomys cinereus; assembly: GCA_023101885.1. Classification (NCBI taxonomy): domain Eukaryota; kingdom Metazoa; phylum Chordata; class Mammalia; order Rodentia; family Platacanthomyidae; genus Typhlomys; species Typhlomys cinereus. The sequence goes on from JALPQD010000015.1 coordinate 6,797,869, forward strand.
CTCACATGCATTGTTTATGATGCCTGTCCCACACCAAGCCATCTCTAGACTTTCACATTCATTGGTCATAATACTTGCCCTGTGCTCAATCAGCTTTAGGTACTTATGTGTATCATTCATGATACCTGCACTGCACCAAGCTGGCTCTCAGCCTTACATGGATCATTCATGACACCAGTCCCACAGCAGATTGACTCTCAATTCTCAAATGCATTGTTTATAGCACCCACGTCATGCCAAGACAGCTCTAAGAATGTATATGCATTATTCAGTTACTAGTATCACCATCTTGTGGAGGAGGGCATGGGAAAACAAAGATGATTTTCCCAAGTCCTACAAGTAGCATGTGGGAGCTGACATGGAAATCCAGACATGGAAAATCTGAATTTGAGACCACCACAAGTGTGTCTTGGGAGATATTAAAGATACAGCTGTGGGCCTGGAGAGATGGCTCAGGGGTTAAGACCCTGCCTCGCAAGCAGCAGGTCCCGAGTTCTAATCCTGGGTCCCACATAAAAAAAACCACTAGGTGAAAATGGTGGCTACCTATACTTCCAGCTTTTGTGGGCTGAAGCTAGGAAATCCCAGAGTGAAGCAAGAAGGAGATAGAAGCAGTACAGGATGATTTCTGAAAGTCACCCTTGGTCCTCCACAGAGACACACAGTGCCCTCTGATACATGCACACACACACACACACACACACACACACACTATAAATAAATAAACATTTGTTTATGCCACAGGGATATACAGTGCCCTCTGATATACACACACAAACACACGCATGCACACACGCGTACACACATGCTTGTAAAATAAAAATACAGCCCTGTGAGATGTCTGGCATGCACCTAAACTTGTCAGTCTGTGGTCAGAAGGGAACTCAAGACAGGATTGTCCATAATGAAAGCTGGAAGCTGAGAGTTGAATCAGAATAATTATAGGTAACAGACCAAGCTGGCCCTTTACTAGTTTTGTAAATAAAGTTTTATTGGAACACAGGGTAGACCATTCACTTCCACATCATCTGCATTTGATTTCTTATCACCACAAAAAAGCCGAATGTTGGAAACCCGATGCCATTTAACCATTAACCATCTAGCTATTGACAGAAAAGATGATGCAACCCTGTTTTAGGTAAAGTCATTCTGAGACAAAGATACAGTGTTAAAAAAAAAAAAAAGAATTTGGTTGCCACAGTTAAAGCAAGGGAGAGAAGCGGTATTGGACAAGGGGTCTCAGATGATCAGTAAAAGAAGCAAAAAGATTGGGAAGGGGGTGCAGAAGGGAGGGAGGAGGGAACGCAATGGTATTACAGGAAACAAAGGAGAAATTCAAGAAGAGGAGGTGATAGGCTGTGCTAATGCTACATAGAGAGTGCACAGGGCATTGGCACACACCCATTGGACTGGAAAATATGTTTAGTGCAGTTGAGGGTTGCAAGCTAGACTCAAGGGCTAGAAGAGAAAGACAGAAGTGAGAAAGAAATTGTTCCTTGTGCCTTATGGCTTGTGCCTTTTGCCTTATGACTCCAGAGATAGCAAGTAGACAAGCCAGTCGCCAACAAGATAATAAATGCCAAAAGCATTCAAATGACAGTGAAGAGGGCTTCAGCAACCAAGATAAATGGAAGCAAGAAAGCGGAGGCTCCTGGGAAAACAGCTGTGAACAAGACCGAAACTCCAGAGGATATGATCGTAAACTTCCACAATAATTCATATGGAAAGAATATAAACCCGCCAAAAATAATGCAAATTATCTAACAACCCTGAAAATGCTAAGTGAGAAGTTGTGTATGTTCTGCCTACAACAGTGTTAAAACAAATAAGGAAACACACGAATGCATGTGTGTGTGTGAGGGGGGTGTGCGTGTGTGCGCACGCACACACCATCTTTACTAACTGAGCTAGCTCACTAACCCTAAAGCTATATTTTTATATTTATATTTGGAGGTGAATTTTTATTCATTCATTATTCTGTTTATTGGTATGTAGAGTCAATGTGACAATTGAAAGCTGGGCTGTGGGCACATCTGTGAATAATTGGTGGTTAAAGCAAGTCTTAAGTCAGCTTGCAAGATATTTTCTACTTGTTGAGGGAAGACCCAGCCCATGGTAGGTGGGAACATTCTCTGCTCAGTTGGCTAAGTTGAAGGGAGCAACACCACTAGTTCATCATATTTTTACAAACTTTGGTAGACTTACTAAGGTTTTTCCCCTCTCAGCAATTTCTGTGGATATGGTATGACCAGTTCCCTCTGCTCCTGGTCATATGAGCTCTCCTCCCAAGCGGGGCTATGAACTATAACAGAGAATCATACACAATAAAATCCCTTTGTTTCCCTAATGTGATTGGATATGAATTTATTAGCAACATGCAGACAAACACTTTCATGAGTTATTTTATTTTCTATTTTGGAGAAAAGAAAACAAGATACTGAATGGTAAGTGAATCTCCTATTACAATGGCTATGAAACGCATAATTAAAATCTGAAGATGTAGCTTCCTGACAGTGAGTAAGGGTTTGGAACCTGAACAAAGCTCAGGCTTCAAACAAATGCTCCTTAAGCATCCATCACAGGTGTGAGAAGTGTAGCAATGTCTACTGGGAGAAAAGAGGCTTGTAGCTATGCTGATCGCTGTGCAGGTTATGGCTCCAGGCAATGGGTTTCAGCAGAATAATATGGTCAAAAATGTAAATAACAGTGGTTACAGCACCTACAACTTAAGCCAATAGCAGAGGGTAGAGGAGGTTTTCATAAAACAGATGACTCAGGCATCCAGTGCACTTTCCAATCAGAAGCCATGTGCCACTGTTCATCCTGAGCATGGTACTTTTGCCCCGATCACCAGACTCCATCTTTTGCCAGCCATCCTCATAGCCAGGCATTGCTTTGCTCCCACTCTGCCCTCCAGTCCTTCCTTCTCTTCCCCACCTCAGTCCCATCACAGGACTCGAAGGTAACCAGCACAGACACAAGAAGGTGCCACTTGTAACTCACTTTGGCACCCAGTCCAAGGGGGAAACTCATTAATGGCACCATTGGCCCTAGGCAGGACATCACAACTCCTTCAGCCTCTTCATGTATGTTTTAATGTTTTCCTGATTGCTATAGTACTACATACCACTTCCCATAGTGAAAACTCCATTCTGTGCTGCATCAATCCACATAGGCCATCACCCCCCTAACTCAGCCCCCTCCACTGACCTCATATCAAGTGCCTGCTATCCTGCATTGGTAGAGCTGTCAAGGGGAACCCATGTCCACTCTCCACAGAAGAGAAGATACTCAGGGGCAACTCCCTACAGCTTTTTTTGATATAGTGGTTACTTTTCTTGCTGTGCCTAAATACCTGATGAGAAGTTTCTTAAGGAAGAAGGTTTCTTTTGACTTACAGTTCTAGTTGACATAGTTCATCATGGCAAGTAAAGCATGGCAGCAGGAGAAGGACACAACTGGTCACACTGAAACTGAAAAAAGTAGACAGCAAATGGGGTGGGCTACAGAACCCCAACCCCATCCCTAGTGATCCACTTTCTCCAATAAGAGTCTACCTCCTAAATGTTCTACAATATTCCCAAATAGTACTACCAGCTAATATCAAGTATTCAAAGATGAGACTATGAGGAACATAGGAACATTTCACAAGCAAACCATGTTGTTTACATGCACCAATAAGCTGTGATTAATGCTGAAAAGTCCTTATCTAGCATTTTATTCACCACTTGTAAAGGAACTCAATCCTATAGTCTCTCAGCTGCTTCACCTCCCACTTATATTCTTAGTTTGTCCTGGCACTGAGATGACAGGATACTAGGGTCCGGGGGGGGGGGGGGAACACCAGAATTCTGCTCTCACCATTTTAATGGAAGGGAATTTATTAAACACTGAAGAAAATTTACTTTTGCACCCACTCTCCAGGCTGGATCTCCCATGCACTTGGGACTCAGGTTCTAAGCAATTTCTCTCCAATGAATCACAAAGTTCTTGAAAACAAAGGAGAATGGATGTTTCTTGCATTTTAGCTGTGGGATGCACTGTCACCTTCCTAATCTCATCTTCTCTTGTGTGTTAGAGTCTTCTGTGTCCTGTCCCACTTTGGAGGATTCTGAGACAGCTCCATTTCAGGCTGAAGTTCACTTCCTGATAACTGGTTGGAGTCTGGGCACTAATTCCCAAGTTCTGCCAGAGAGGGAAAGCTTCATGCTCTGCAAAACCCTGGTGCATATGTGATAAAGCACTGGGGATCAGCCATCACCTCCAAGGGAAAAATTATTCTGAAGGTTCATGAGCTCACAGTTTGAGACAGTCTCAAATTTAAGTATTAACATTTACATGAACAGATTAAGGCAGGAACCCCAACATCCATTCCCTCCAAACTATCCAGTAAGCAGGTGATGAAAAGATATCTCTTTTTGGCTCATCCACTAATTAATTGACTAAATGATCTCAGGGAAGAACAGTCCTTAGAGCCCCATCCTCATCTATGACAACTGAGGACATGCACTGTCTAAGACTGCTTTTGTCCATTTATATTTCTATTTCAGAATTTATAATTGTAAACCTATGTTTTAGATAAGTGGTTGACTACCTAGAACTAAAAGAGCCTCAACCATCATTTTTTTCATAAAAATTAGAAATATTTAAAACTGACACAGGGTAGTTTTGTTTGAATAATTTTAATTCAGTTTCTTTCTTTGTTCCTCTTTTTTTAGAAATAGGAAAATCCAATAGCAGGAAATACTGATAATGTGAACTGAAGACCTGCCACTGCCACAAATCACTGCAAGCCAGAGAATTGCACAGCTTCTGTCATTGATGAGATTAGTCCACAAACACCATCTACCATATTAGTTTTCAGGAAGTTCTAGTTGACAAAGGTACTTGTATAATGTGGGTTCATAAAAGTTAGTCAGAAGAAAAATGGCCTTTCTAACTAAGAATCAACAGAGAATAAGCTATACTTTCCCTTAATGAGCCAAGTTCAAATAGCAATATTATCTAACTTCCTACTTAAATGGTTATTAACTTAAATGTTAGACACATAAACACATAGTTATGAAAGTATTCATTTGTTTGGCCTTAAATACAGAACAGCCAAGTCATCAGCAGTGAGTAAGGGGTGGTAGGCTTCACTAAGTTTGTTCACAGCCACTGAAGCTGTTGCCTCTGACATCTGTGACATATTTCCATCATTGCTGCAGGGAGAAATCGTAAGATGCCATCCACAGAGATTTCAAGACTGACAGCAGAGGGAACAAACACTGTCACTAGACCCAGAATGGCTTCAAATCTGTAAGGTGGAGGAGTTCTGGAAACTTCCTTGCATTTCAGTGGCACATGCTTCAGCTCTTAGAGGCTCTGGCTTTATTTAGGAGTTGAAATGGTCCCTCCCCTTCTCTGCTCCTTTGGACCACAACAGAGCAAAGATGTAGGACACTGTCTCTTCATTTAAAGTCCACCTGGTGAATAAGAAAAATGGAGAGGAGTTCAAATGTCTCATGGACAGGGCAGAGAGATGATTAGGCAGGTCCATCTCTCATTAGAGGATGGAGAGATAGGGAGGAAGAAACAAAAAGTTCATGTGGGCTAGGTCATATATTATGGTTGGAATTCTTCTGGAGGTCTTTAGACTGTGTAACAACCAAATGCATTCTGAGACCCCCAAATTTAGGAACAGCCAAGGGGTTCAAACTATTTGAAACTTATGATAAGTGGGAAAAGCAAGAGCTAAAGCTAAAAATACTAGAGAAATCTGAGTTCAAACCTTTCTTCCACACAGTGTGTGTGTATGTGTGTGTGTGTGTGCATGGGGGGGTGAGTGTGTACGGGTATGAAAGCATGAGGCATTCAGGAGTCATTAACAATATATTTTGAGACAGGGTCTCTCACTGGCCAGGAACTCACCAGTTGAACTACACTAGCTGATCAGCAAACCTCAAGGGTCCTTCCGCCTGCACCTTCCCAGCACCAGGATTATAATTACACACTAACGTACCTGACATTTTATATGGATTCTAGGGACGAAACTCAGATCCCCATGTTCACACAGCAAGTACTTTACCAACAGAACCATCTTTGCATCCCATAAAATTGGAGACCCTAAGCTTTCTGAGCCAGATTCTTGTCTACCATGATGGTAGACTACCAAGATGCCTTTGGATCTGGTGGGCACTGAAGATAAAGACTTGTCAGCAAAGAGTATGATGATTATTTTGTAGTCACAATCACCTAGAAAGTATGAAGGCCACATGAGGTCAGTGGCAGTTTGTCTGGCTTTTCAATGTGAACAGTGACATCTGGCACCTGGCAGACAGTATACTAGTTCCTCTTCTCTGTCGTTGTGAGATAAGACTCAAACTCAAAAAACCTTAAGGGAGGAGGGAGATTTATGCAGCTTACAGTTCCAGAGAAGATATATAGTTCTTTATGACAGAATCAGCATAGATGGAGGCAGAAGCTGAAGGAGGCATAGGTCACAACTATCCAGAAGGTTGAGAGCTGCTAGGCTGCCAACTTTAAGAACAGGCCTCTCCCAGAAATAGGATGGGGCTAATCCACTTCAAGATCCCCCTCCTGTGACTGCCTTCTTCCAGCAAGGCTCCACCTCTTAAGGGTGCCATAACCTTCCCAAACATGAACCTGTGGGGAACATATTTCAAACCATGACATTTCACTCCTGACTCTCACAGGCTCATTGCCATCTCATTATGTGTACCATACTCAGTCTAACTTTAAAAATCCCAACACAGACTACATCAGTTCCAACACGGTCTCAAAGTCTAAAGCCTCCTATAAAATGAAAAGTCAAGTTACATACTTCCAACATATAATGATGCATAATAAACATTCCCATTCCAAAAGACAGGAATGGGGACATACCCAGGAGAGATCAGTCCATAACAAGATCAGAAACCAGCAGGACAAACTCCAAATCCTACAGCTTCATGTCCAACAGGTGAGCCTCTTCCACACCTCCAATGTAGCCACCTGTAGAGTACATCATCCTCTCGGGCTGACTCCTCCCAGGGGATACAGCTCTCCTTGGAAGATGTCCTACATTGGATCTGGAATCTCTAACATCTTCATTTCTCAATGATAAACCAAGATTTAACTCCACAGCATAAACTGCCCTTTTTGGGCTTCTAAACTGTAGGGTTTTTGCCACATGCTGCCTGGATTCAGCCATTCTCTGAAACCTTGGAAGAGGAATCCACCTTATCCCTCTTGAATCTTTGATGCCTCTGAAGGCAAAAATCACATGGACAACTTTGCCAAGTTCTGCTACAACCTTCAGGTGGAGATTGGTCCCCTTGACTCACAGCTTAATCAGCTTCTCCATGCTGGCAAGAATCTCTCTCTCTCTCTTCGCCAGTTGCTTCAAAAGAAAAAAAAAACCTGTCTTTTGGAACTCTTGCCCTTTAGTCCATTCCTTCCAAAAGGATTTGCATTCTTATTGATGGGGCCCTCTCTGAGGATTTTGCCATCAGGGTAAGGTCTCTTCTATATGCAAATGAGAAGCAGGCTTTGATTTACTAATGGAGATAATCTGCTTAACAATAGCCACCATCTTGCTTTTTGCTTCTTCCTGGTTCAACAATTTAAGTTTATCATTGTATTTTTCATCATCAAACCTCAAAGTTTTACTTCTTTCTGACTTATTTCTTGTTTTTCTTTTTGCAACTCTAAACAAGAGCACTGAAAAATAGCCATGACACACTGTCAGGACTACATTGCCTTGAAAATTCTTTCAACAAACACTTGAATTTAACTTCAGGCAAGCTTATAGGATGAGGGCAAAACTTCACTAAACTCTCTGTCAGCACATGGCTCCATTTGCCACTCATCCAGTTCCAAACACAGTCTGTTCCCCTGTGGGCTTCTACTGCATATGTCTCTCATAGTATTGCTCTCTTCCAAGATCATACAAGAATGGCCTTTTTGGCCTTTTTGGTCTTGTTGCCAGGATGCAAAGGCTTTCCTAGCACAAAGTCCCAAAATTCTCCATATTTCTCCCAACAAACAGTTTCAAAGACACACTAGTCAAATAACAACAATTATCATATTGCTGGGTACCAACTTCTCTCAGCTTCACAAACAACAGCTTCACAAATTTCTCTCAACTTCAAAGCAATTCACATTATGGTACCAGATGATCTTAATCTCACAGCAATACCCCACTGCTTGGTACTAGCTACTCTTCTCTGTTGCAAACTTAAACAACTTAAGGAAGAAAGGGTGCAGTTTATGGTTCCACAGGGGAGATATAGCCCTTTATGGCAGAAATGGTATAGCTAGAGACAGAAACCTAGGTCTCATCCATCCAGAAGGTTGAAAGCTGCTAGACTGCCAACTGCTATATCAGGCCACTCCCAGAATCAGGGTGGGACTGATCCACCTCAAGTCCACCTCCTGTTACTGCTGTCTTCCAGCAAGGCTCCACTTCCTTTTTATTTTTATTTTTCTTTCAAGTTAATTTTTTTTATTTATTTATTTCCACTCATACAAACTTAATAGGCACACCGTTCCCCTCCCTCCCTCCACCCCTCCCTGGAACCCCTAGCTCCCTCCCCCCTTTCCCTTTTCTTCCCCCCCTCCCTCTCTCCCAGTGCCTCCTCCCCTCAATCCCTGGAACATCCTTTAATGTGTATGTCAAACTTTCCTCTGGGCCCTCCTCTCTGATGAGGTGTAAGGACTCAGTGGCAATTCCTAGAACTCTTTCTTGTGTTCTCCATAAGTATAAGAACACTATTGTGGCTGTTAATCCCTAGCTTCTAAAGATCCTAGTGCCTTTAGTCCATGCTAGACATTGAGGAATCAATAATGTGTTGATCATTGCACAGGTAAGGCTCCACTTCCTAAAGGTGCCATGACCTTCCCAATCACATGAGCCTGTGGAGGACACATTCAAACTATAACAGGCAGCAAGCATCGCCAAGGTCTGTATATCTGAAAACGCATCCCATTTCACCATTCAGCCCTCAACCTTCACAGAACACTAAACTGGGTATCAGATCACTTCAAAGTGAGTCCTGGTAACCTGAGTGCTGAAGACAGAAATTAAATCAGCTGGGTTTCCTTCTAGGTAGGAGACTAGGATTGGAGTGGTGTGTACAATTATTCAAGTTGACAGTTCCTGCTAAGTTTCACACACACTGGCTGACCACCTCCATCCCACCCCTCAACGTGCCAGCCAAGCACAGGGACCTGACCAACTTGTCCTTGTTTCCTTGGGTGACTTGCACTGAACCTTTGGCAGAGATGTGCTCTCTGAGGAGAGGAACACTTGAGTTCTGTGGAGTCTAAGCTACTACCCTCCTGCCCCCCCTCCCCGCCCCAATATCCCTGGGTACTCTCCCAGGCTCTCCTCTGTTCATGTCCCTGTGAAACCAGCCTCAGGGGAATCAGAGTTTCTGTATAGACTAGCTGGTTGATAGACAGGCCACCCTGTAAAGCTGCCAACTCAACCAGGTCTTGGATCACAGAACAGAAGGCTAGAAACTGAGATCAGCTCCCTCTGTGAGATGGGCCTCTGTCCAATCTAAAAGAAATGAAGAATAGTGGCCATTTAGCCAACCAGAGTTCACATCCAAATAATCCAACAACTGCCACAGAATCTCCAAGCATGGCACCTTCCAGAAGCTAAGAGGCCTTGTACCCCGGCAGGAGGCTACAGACCTGACACTGCTATCTGCTGCTGTACACCTGAGGCTCATCTCTGCAGGGGGTGTGCCATGTCCTGCATGCTGTGCTCTAAGGGACTGTCTAACTCAGCTGGAGTGTGCTGCCACGACAACCCCACAAGGCCCTCTGAGGAGGCACTAGTTTCAGCCACCTGTGCTGTGGTTATACTCCTCTTCCTCTTCCCCAGGTATATGCCAGGAGTCCTTCCTGAGCACCCAGCAAGCTGGCCCTGCTCTACTCCCCCTTGAGGTTTTCTCTCTTTCCTGCCCTATCCCACTTTTCTCTCAGCTTTTGTGTATGCCGTGTGTGTATGTGTGTGTGTGTGTGTGTGTGTGTGTGTGTGTGTGTGTGTGTGTCTGTGTGTGTATGAATGTGTATGCATAAGTTATGGAGGCAGAGGTCCACTTCACGTGTCAATCTTCAGGAGCCTGTCAATCTTGTTATTTAGAAATAGGGTTTCTTACTGGGAACTAGAGCTCAATGAATATGCTAATCTGGATGGCCAGGAAACCTGGGGGACCCACCTATCTGTCTCTCTTCAGAGATGGATTACAAGCATATACCAGCATGCCCATTTTTTATTTTTCCATTTTCGTACATATGTATTTGAGAAGTGTGCATGTATGTTCACTTGTGTGTGAACCCACATGTGGGCACACATACATTTGCCTGTGTTTGTGAGTACTTTCTAGAGACCCAGTGTTAATAAAGGGAATCATCTCAATCACTCTTTTTGAAACAAGGTCTCTAATCAATCAATAGAGCTAGTCTGTTTAGATAGTTTGTTCTGGAGCTTCCCAACCTTTGTCTTCTAGAGCTGAAATTGTAAAGTGAGTCACCACACCCAGCCTATGTTTCATATGCAATGTGGGATCTGAACCCTAGTCCTTTTCCATGCACTGCAAGCACTTAAATGGTTGTGCCACTTCCCCAGGCTTTCCCAGCTTTTTCATGGAGATTTGCTTGGGTTCTCATGATTGTAAGACAAGCAGTTCACCAACTGAGTCATCTCCCCAGCTTCTACCAATAACTTTTTCATGGTGTGAAATAATCTTCCAAGAATGTTCCTCTGAGAGTGCTGGTGAGCAGCTCCCTTGCTCCCAGAGGAATAAAAAAAATTATCAGAGAAAGCTGAACCACTGAAAAGAGATATGATATACTGAAGTCTTTGTCTCTGAAGATTTTTGATGCAGAGAGTGGAGAAGCAAGCTCTCCTGGGTGGGTCAGTCATGGAGCAAGTCTGGTGTCCACAAGCTTCTGTCAAGAGACTCCTGAGAGAGTTTCATCCATCCCTGGTGACCATCCTGAAGTCTCAGGTCTGTCATTTTAATCCCACACTGACTGACTTACAAAGGCTGCCTGATTCTATGGCCCAACACAAGTTGAACTCGACACGGAACTAAGATGTGGTACGGGAATTCGCCTTGAACAAGTGCCTGTGCTTCCTCTACAGGACAGTTCTTTTGTTTTTAATTTTTTTTTATTATTTATTCAAGTGTGCGTGTGTGTATCTGTGTGTGTGTGTGTGTGTGTGTGTGTGTGTGTGTGTGTGCAGAACCACGGACAAATTCGGGAACCACCATGGACCACCTCCACCTCCTCCTTGTTTACTCTGCCCTGGGATTTACAGGCTCTGCCCTACCAGGACCAGAAACGCAGGCCGCCCCCGCTTCCGCCCAGCGTCTTTATGTGGGGTCTAGGATCTGAACTCAGGACCTTCTGCCTGCAAGGCAGAGGCTTAACCCCTGAGCCACCTCTCCAGCCCCTACAGGACAGTTCTTATGCCCTCTTCTTGCTTTTTTCCTTCCTCCCTTCCTTTCATCCTCATAGTTTTGGCTCCATTCACAGACTTCAAGGCATGAAATTTGGCACAGTTTCTACCTGTCAAATGGTTAAATACTTACCTTCCCAAGTCCAGCAGATCACACATGTGACTTCCATTTCCATCATGGACACATCCTTGAAGTCTTAGACATTTTAAAGTCATCTTCCATGTAATAACAGCAAGAACAGCTTTGTGTCATATCCCCAGTGTACCGAAGCACCCTTATTACTCCCAAGGAAATGACAGCACACTTGTCCCCTCCCTAGAAATGATCTCATTCTCAAAGCCATTGCTGTTGACTCTAGGAATAGTACTTTGCATGCACTCTTACTGGAAACACTAGTCAAATTCATCAGAGAATCACAAAGACACTGGAGGACCATTGTCCTATGTGGAAACCCAGGCTCAGCACCATCACAAAAGCAGGAGTTTGAGGCTAGTCTGGCAAATGCTGTGCTCCCATCTTGACAAGAATTGATCTCAGACTCCCTGGCTAAAGATAGATCAGGCGCACCTGCCAGCTGGAGCCCTGCAGCTGAGACCCCACTCGCCCCTGCTGGTATAATAGTAGCACGTTTCTATTTCTTTTTTCTCATTTTTACTTGTGATTATATTAATAATGGGATGTGTTTTCATCACTGACTACCTACTTCCCCTCCTATCCCATCTTACCCACTCTCCCTCCAGCCAGTGGGTAAACTGTAAAGAGACTCCTCCTCTCTCTTGTCCAGTGCCAATCCCATGCAGTTTCTCAAGATAGCATCATATCTCATGGACTCTTCCCTGCTTTATGGCAAAATGTTGCTAAGTCAGCTATTGTGGAGGTCTAGTGGAAGTAGACAGTGTTGCAGTTAGTTTTTGGGTACACCAACTCTGATATGAACAGAGGTAGATAGATGAGAGAGAGAGAGAGAGGGAGAGGGAGAGATATCTAATGTAACCTCTCCCCATCCTCTAATTCTTACATTCTTATAGCCCCCTTGTTGCAGTCAGCCTGCATGGTTGCTGATAAATGACCATCAATGACTTAAGGGAACAAGGGGTTTATTCTCTTTTACAATTCCTAGTTAACAGTTCTCAGTTCAGCTTGACGGGAAAGCACACACCAATACTAGGGCCAAGGGAACTGGCCATACAATCACCGCGTAACAGGTGAGAGATGGACATTCCTTACTTGCCAGACCAGCATGTCTGGTCAAATGTACAGAAGGATGCAGCTCTCAGTATTTTATTCACCTGTTCAGGGCCTAGTCCCACCCACCATAGACTAGGCCTTCCCTATCAGCTAGACAATCTCCTGCAGGTTTGCTTTGGGCTTAACTCAACCACTGATTCTCCACAAATGAGCCCAGAGCTCAAATCCTCAACAGTCAAGTTGACACCTGTGCCTAATCATGACATCCCTCTTCTTCAAAGTTCCCTGAATCTAGATATGGGATGGTTTAGGTGTAGTGATTAGGACTGAGGCATCCAAGTCACTATTACTTTGTGTTTTGGCCAGTTGTGGTTCTCTGCATTATGTATCTTCCATCGCATGGGTACTTCTTGGTTGACTGCTGAGTGCTTCTTTGATCTATGGGTATAATGATAAGTATTTAGATGGTAGTTTACTATCCAGTATTTATAGTTAACATTAAGAAGTTTGTTCCTTCATGGACCTATGGTCTCTTTATCCATGGGTATTTGGCTTGGTTTATAGTCCCAGGAATGTATTCCCTGGATCATGCATAGCACTTTCTGACATTTGCATAGGACTGACCTGCTTACCCACATCACAGAGGTCCTCACCAGACTTGTAAATCATGATCCACATGTTCACAGGTCCAGTGCTCTGCAATTGCATCTCTATTACATTGTGTCTCTCGGTCCCTTTCCAGGGGTCACCAATGATACCAAGAGCCAATCCCAGATCTAGGTATTTGTTGAGTTTCCTTTCCCCTTGTTATATCCTTAAATTTATATCTTTATACTTGCATGTCCCAGAAGGGTGGGTTTAATTATTTATAGATACTGCTAGATTTCATTTTGATAAAACTCAATCATATGTTCGAGTGAATAAAAAACTATCCAGTTGAACAGAATGAAGAGAGGTTTAGTTACCATTTAGAGACAATGACATTCTGTGTTTAACTAAAGGCCACTGGTTGCTCTGAGTATCTCTAAACACTTGTCTTCGCAGAATAGTTTCAACAGAACATGAAACAGGTTTAGAGAAGAATCTACTGAGAACACCCAAGTGGTATGCAGACTCACCATGAAGAAAGTTCAGAATTTTAACTATAGTAGAACAGGGGTACCCTGGGGACCACCATGACTGCAGGAGACAGCGAAACAAATTGACTCAACCTTGCAGATCCCCACATCCTTATGTCTCCTCAGGTTTTTTGCTTTTGGTTCTTTGTAACATTCGCAAGGTATGGCTTTTCAAATCTTTGCACTGTTTCACATGGTACTCAGTTCCCTCGCAAAGTGCTAGATTTCTGAATGTGTCAATACTTCTAGAAAAACAACTTTCTAAGAAGCATAGTTGGTTTGAAATTTTCACCCTAAAATTGAGAAGGGAAGCTTATTTGGGTTTTATAACTCAGTTGATACAACAAAACACCAGAACCAAACAAGTCAGGAAGAAAAAGGTTTTATTCAGCTCACAGTTCCAACATTACAGTCCGTCATGTCAAGAGACACAGCTTCAGAGCTGCGAATAATGGAGCTGGTCACATCGCATCCACAGCAAGAGTACAGCTCAAGAACCAGTGCATGTGTACTCGCTTGCTTTCTTGCCTTGCCAGTTGACCAGCTCGCTGTTTGTTCAGGCAATAGTGCCACCCACAAATGGGTGGGTCTTCCCACTTCAACCATAGCAATCAAGACCATTTTCTACAGGCTTACCCAGAGTCCTGCCTTCATCCAGAGACCCCTGTTCAGTTATGTCCAGGATCTGACCTCTAACATCTCAAGTTCCATTATTGATAAAAACCATGACAGAATTCCAGCATGGAAGCGCTTACTTATGATCCCAGCTATCTGGAGGCTGAGACAAAGGATTATTGTGAGTATGAGTTTAACCTGGGCTACAAGCAAGGTTCTGTGACAAAAAGAATGGAGGACTGGGAAAATTAATCAGTCATTAAAGTGCTTACAGTACAATATGAGGACTTTAGGTCAGTCCCAGCATCTACAAAAAATAAAAAAGCAAGTTTTGGCAGTGTACACATGTAATCCCAGCACTGGGAAGGCAGAGACAAGAGGATGCCTAGGGATCACTGGCTGACCATTTGATTTAACCAATGGATTCCAGGAAAAGAAAGGGATCCAGTCCCAAAATCTAAGGAACCAAACCAGCCAAATCTCTCCCTCAGGGAACCTCTGCTCAGGGAACCTTGCAGAAGAGGGGACAGCAAGGTAGGAACCTAAAAATGGGGAGGACCAATGATATGCAAGATACTCCACACAAGTTAGGGCTGCAGCAGCCAGGATTGGACTTTGCCTGACCTGCACAATGGCTGACATGTCAACAACCCCTCAAAGTCTAGCATGGATCACAAGGGTAAAGGCTCCAGGCAGTAGGATCCTTAGAGGCAAGGGATTAACAGACATAATAGAGTTCCTATACTAATGGGGAGCCCGAAAAGGGGCTCCAGGCTATGCCACTGAGTCCTGAATCCTCACTAGGGTGGAGGACTCAAAGGGAGATTTGGTGTTAACCTAAAGGGATGCTCCAGGGGATGGGAGGGAGGATGGGGGAGACACTGGAAGAGGGGGAGAGAGAAGGGGATGAAATGAAGGGGGAAAGAAGAAGAGTACGATTGGGGATGATGGGGGAGGGGAGGGAGTAGGGAGAGAATGGGGGTACCTACTGAGTTTGATTTATTAGGAAAAAAAATAAAATGTGGGAGGAAAAAAACTAAGGTGGTGCGTAAATGAGAAAGGCACTGGAAACATTGAGTATGTGCTCTTTACACACACGTGTACACACACACGCACATACACCAAATATAAAAATTTAAAAAGGAAGGGACATACTATGGACACACAGCCATTACTAACTCTCAGAATGGCTCATTTCAAAGCTGTTCTTTCATATCCGCTTGTTGACTAAATATGTCATTTAACACCACTTCCATCAGTAACTAGGTACAGAGCTAGTTGCTGAAATGACCAAGTAAAGGGTAAGTGTATATTGCACGCAGAACACTGTTAAACACTGTGAATTGCAATGAGTCAATACTGTTTCCTCTTGGGTATGGAAAGTGGGACAATACTATAGACTCACTTAGGTCTTTCTGCACATTATCATGGATGCCCAGGGGTAAAGGACCCAACGAGCTCAGAAGAAAGCAAGGGAACCTCCATCTGGGGTTTATCATGAGAATCACGTGGAGGTATCCCCTCTGAGATGAGTAGGAACTCAGCAGGCAGGCAATGGGGCGCATAATTCCAATGGAAAGGACCAGACATAAAGGACTGGAGTCAATAGCACGTGTTCCATGACTGAAAGGTGCACATTGCCTCAGTATCACATGCCCTGCTGTAGCGCAGACCAGCATAGGGAAAACATACTGTGGCATCCAAGAGAATCAGTCTTGACTCAGAACACGAAGGAGGGACTTGGCTAGGCTGTCAGCAAAGGGTGGCATGACACCCCCATCCACTCCACCCCCACCCACTTCACCCCTACCAACCCACTGAAAACCTATCACCTATGTGGGTGATACTGGGAAGCAGGGCCTGAGGAAGATGCCCTGGTCGTGAGAGTGGAGCCTACAGGAGGAATTGGAGACCTTACGAAAGAGACCCCCAAGGGCCAGCTCACCACTTGTGCTGCCTAAAGTCTGAGAAGGCACTGTCTGTAGAGCACAGCAGACCTGGTCCCTGTCACCTCACCAATGTGTGAGAAAATGCAGTCTTCATATTTTTTCCCCTAAAAATCATGAGTTCTCCTTGTGCTCATGGGGAGATAAACTCACCATAGTTAAAAAAAATGCAGTCTCTTATCATTTAAATTGGTTCTTTCATTCTTTCAAGATTCAATGTCTGGCCAGATGTAATCCTAGCACTTAGAAAATAGAACAAGGAAATGCATGTTTATCTTTATCTCAGGAATCTGGCAGTCACATGTTCCAATGGGACAAAAGATTCAGTACTATGGTACAGACGTGGGCAGACACACTGAGGACAGCATGAAAATGTTTGCTTCCAGCTGACTTGGCTGTCTCTGTGAAGCAGGAAGCAAAGTCACCCCTTGAGTGGACACAGTCCCAACAGGAAGAGAGGAAGGAAAAGGGCCAGAGACAAGGATAAGGACTCCATGAACCAGAGACATGGACTCCAATTATACCTGCATGTGTGTAATTAAATTCATGCCAGATCCCAAAATGCATGCAATTACCATCTCCATTAAATATTTTAGAAAGTGTTTTTTAAAAAAGAAATAAGTATGGCCCAGTGCCAGAAATACAGCCCAGGAACTAGAACAGCCCAACCAGAAGGAAAGTTCTCTCACTCTCAGCAGTGTCACACCAGCACAAAGGACTGGGAAGCTGTACCAGTGTTCAATTCTGCATGGTAAGTTGGATGAGGAACAATGAGAAGAGGAATGGAGATGATTCAAGGGCAAGAGTGTAAGTCAAAGCTGAAATCCTCCAAGTGGGGGAGGTGGCTGTTGGGGGGGAGGGTCTAGTCCCAACAGGCTAGAAGACCTGAGTTCAATTTCTAGTAAAAATCCAGGTGTGTAGAAACATACCTATAATCTCAGCATTGGGGAGGAGAAGACCGAAGCATCTGGGGCTTGCAGGCCAGGCAGCCTACCCTAATCAGTGAGCTCCATGTTCAGTGAGAGGCCGTGTCTCAAAAATATGATGTAATACCATCCAACATCAACCCCTGCTCTCTACATGCAAGTGCACACACAAATGAATATGTATAAGCATGTGTGCGTGCACACACACACACACACACACACACAGGCAAGCTACATTCCAAGCTATATACTTAGGGGGAAAAGAGGATGAAGATAGTAGAAGCAGCAGAAAAAGGAGCAGCTGACTCACACATAGCATTGCTGAAGACAGCACAGCAACAAGGAACAGGAGGCCAGGACCTTTCTCCTGTGGGCAGAAGGGACCTTGTGACTATTTTTGTAGGAGGAGGGATAAAGGAAAGGTCTAGACAGAGATTTCTGAAGAAGCAGCTAAGGATTTGAAAGATCAGTGTGTTTACATCACTTGGAATTAGAACAGGTGTGGGTTGAAAGGCCCCTGTGATCTAAGAGACTCAGGCTGGGCAGCTGCAACACAGAGAAGGCTGGGGATGGTTGGACCCATGTGCCACACAGACTCAGAAGTCTAGAAGGCAGGAAAGGATAGAAAAGGGTGTTCTGGAAATGCTGAGTGCAGAGAGGAAGGCATTCACCTGTGTCATCTGCACACCTACAGAGTCTCTGCTAGCGTGTGCATAGGAAGTAGAAAGCTGTGTTTTGAGGAGATGATCATCAGGGAAAATACTAAGAAGCTTGGTTCCCTCTGAGATATTTCTGGCCTCTCAGCAGACTGCCTTCTTCATTTTTCCTAAGAATATCAAAACATGAGGTAAAAAACAAGACACGTTCAACCTGGCTCCATGGAAAAGCATCCCCCGTCCCCCAGCGAATGGAAGAATCCATCCACATGAACTCTGCCTGCTGCATACGGTGGGAAGACAAGAAACCCAGAGCATGGACCCGGGGTTTACATTAGCACTCCCTCCTGCCTTTGTTCCCTCGAAACCTAATAGGCGGCCTGGAACAGTGTGCCATTGTTCACATGATATGGGTGGGAGGATTAAGTCCTTAATTAATCAGAGGTTGGGTAATTGATCGTTAAGTCCCTGCAAGCAGTCACGATTCCATACGGGTCCATGAAATCGATCACTGTCTTTTTCTCTGTAAACCACTCATGAGTCATTTAGCACTGAATGCTGAATCATTGTTCACTGGCCTGGGAATGGAGATGAGGGGCTCAGCAGAGCTCAGCGTTTGCCCCTGTGGAAGCTTTCCTGCTATTCACACCAGCCACCTTTCCAGCGTTAAATACATCGGGAAGGATAAAAGAGGTAGAGAGACGCTCACAGAAAGAAAATCAAACTTTTCAAACAGCTATGATTTGAGTTCAACACCTAGAGAAACCTTGCTGCAAAAGTGGTCAAGGAAAATTTGAAATTCAAGTACAAAACCCTATTCCTGACACCTCCCCCAGCACCACCTTTGTGGGAAGAAAGGGAAAGGAGAGGAAGGGAAGTAATTACAAGAGTAAAGCCAGAGTGACTGCCAACAAGACTTCAGAATTTACCTCCATTTCCTGGCTTTAATGGTCTCAAGTTAAAGATTAACTTTATCAGCGTTCTTCAAGTTATTGTTTTCACCAAAACCTTGCTTCTTGGTGATGCTGAGACAAGGAAAGAGTGAAAGAGGTTCTTTCATGACAGGGCATCTGCAGTATGTCTTCCACAGACAACTTCCCCTTCTTCTGCCTGGCCTGCTGTTACCGTGGTGCTTGGAGCATTCTCATATGTGAATGCAACAGACCCAGACATGTCACGGCTCTAGGCCTGCAGAGCGTGTGAGCTGCCAGGTGAAGCTCACCCTACAGAGTTAATGCAAGTTGTCTACAGCTGACTCCTTCATCAGCCCCGGAATGCCCTACGTGCATTTGTTCACAAACAAGGACACAGATTATTTACCCTGCCTACTGCACTCGCCTACTTGGTCAGGCAACAATTCCCTGTGATTGTGCAGGAAACTTGAGAGCAGTTAGGCTTTCTCTGACCTGCTGAACTAGAACTTGGTTTAACGGCACCCAGCACGTCCGCAGTGGCTCAGGTGTCCTTAATCAGATTCAAGGAGATTGGAGATTGGGAGTTACTGAGGAGATAAATGAAATGACAGAATAGTAAGGCAAAAAAAAAAAAAAAAAAAAAAAGATCGTGTGCTTGGACTAAGGATGTGGCTTGGTTGATAGAACACTCACCCAGTACATATAAAACCCTGGGTCCAATGACCAGTACCACACATTGCACATGGTGGGACACACTTGTAATCCCAGCATTGCAGAGACAAAGGCAAGACTATCAGAGCTTTGAGGACAGCCTGGGATATGTGAGGTCTTCCCAGAAGAAAGAAAACAAAAAGAGAGTGAGGGTTTACTTAAAATGCCCCCTCACCATTTTTTTTTTACAGTCGGAATATCTCCTACAGCAATTCAGAAGTTAGTCCTTATTAAGATTGTGTTGACTACTACAGGATACAAAGCATCTCTGGGGACAGGCAAGCCCCACCTCACCTGCATCAGCAAAAGTAAGTTAAAACAAAACCACAATGTCCTTGTCTCGCTTCAGCGAACACTTAGGAATTCTCCATTCCTACTAATACTAGTTAAGATCATATGATCTTGGCACATAAGGCTGATTGATATATATGTTTCACCACATAGAACATTTTGTTTGTGTGTTCAAATTCTATCCTTAGCTCTTCTTCCTCTTATCACATTTCCCCAGCTCTCACAACCACCATTTTCCCATGTCCCCTACCAACTTAATGAGACCCCCTCCCACACCCATCCCTCCCTGGCAGAACCCATGCCAAGCCATTAAAGTTCAAAGTACATCTTGTTTAGTGTTTCATACATCTAGCATGAGCTCTTGAGTCTCCTTGGGGAAGCAAATTCATACCTAGACACTATGGATGATAAATTTCATAGTATAATGTATATTTGTTAATGTATACAGTGTAATACGCATAGTATAATATGATGTTTAAATTTGACTTCAAGCAGAAAAATTGAAAATCCTCCCTCCGCTGCTGTCCCCTCTCTTTCTCTGCTCCAGGACTCAAGGATACTTTTCCCCAAACAAATCCTAAAACCTGGGAGGTGTTCCTCATGAACCTTGAACGTGAGAAAGAATTGAAGATACCAAGGACACTTCATGGCTGATGAACAGTGATTTCATAACTCTTCCCTGCAAAGTGCTCACTAAACTATGGTAGGAAAAGATTCCTGCTGTTTCTCATCAGTAGTCTTTTAAATGCTTATGAAATAAGAGGAATATAGACAAAAAACAATGCAGTGCACAGGGATCTAATAAAACTGATTCCAAAGGAGAGAAGAGGGATTTGGGAAGATTGAATTCCACAGTGTCTCAGAAAGACAGTCACCAGAAGGCACTGTCTAGAGGACCTCTAACACTAGAGAAGGGAAACTGAGTTCAAATCACACAGACCAAGAAAAGACGAATCAGACTCAGCATCAGGTAGGGAAAGCAGATGAATCGGGAAAGAAAGAGCTAAAAATAGAAAAGTTTGTGGAATTCCATCATTCACGTGTTCAAGAAATACTTAGGAAATCTTCATCACAGTGACGGGCCGTGCCTTACATCCGCTCACGTGGAGCACATCGCCCACAAAGGATAGCACGGAATGCAACAGTGGTACCCACAACATGGACGTGCAAGAGACCCCACCGAAACAGAACAAGAGCAGCAGGCCCCTCAGCAAAGCTGCTGGAGAGATGGGGTCAGGACAAGGTGACAATATTTTGCAGAGGAAGTGCCACAGACAAGCTGATCTGAAAACTGTGGTTATAAAGTCAGCTGGGTAAACTTGGTTTTTCCACAGCTCCAAGATGGATTTCATGATCTTATGTAGAAAAATAGTTGTCCAGCTTAATCCTAAACCTGGAAAGCATAGGACTCAGTCCTGGCCACAGTCTCACCTACCTCACTCAGTAACTGCCCTAGTGGACCACTCAGAAGCTCCACTGAACACTGGCATCCAGGAACTTGAGCTGAAAGCAAAACCCCAAGCATTCTGCTCAGAAGAAAAGATGCGTTGGAAGAGTGTGAACATGACAGGGCCTTGGAAACAGGTTTGCATTCATATTTGTAAACTTGGATGATCAGCAGATGCTAAAACACAGGCAAGGAGAGGTGTCTTAGTCCACTCTAGCAGCTACAACAAAATACCTGGGACTGAGTAATTTATAAACAACAAAATTTTGGTTCACAAAATTTTGGTGCTGAGAAAAGCAGTGTGCCCACAGATTTGGCAACTGGTGACAGCACTCTGCTTCCTGGATGCTACTTCTTTTGTGTCTTGTATTGTAGAAGAAGTTTCAGATTCTCATAGGTGAAGAAGCAGAAGTTAGATGACAACTTCAAGCACCACTTTTCTGGACCCATCTACCTTATATTCTGAGATAGGATCTCTCACTAGAACTAGGGGCTTACTGAGTAGGCTAGGATCTCTCACTAGAACTAGGGGCTTACTGAGTAGGCTAGAGTGGCTGAATAGAGGCCCCCAGGTTCTACCTCTGCATCCCCAGTACTGGGATTATGAGCATGTACCACCATGCCAGACTTTTTAAATACACATTCTGGGAGACAATCTTGGGGCCTTGTACTTGTACAGCAAATATTTTATTGACTGAGCCATCTCTCCAGCCTTACCTCCTGCCTCTTTTATAAGGACACTATTCCCATCAGAGTCTCATGACATAACTACCTCTCAGGTAACTACTGTCACCTAGCCAAGGTAGTATCGCAGGCCTATGATCTCACTATATGGAAGGCTGAGGCAGGAGAAAGGCAAGAGATAAGCCTAGTGAATCTCTCTCTCTCTCTCTCTCTCTCTCTCTCTCTCAGTCAATCTCGCTGTCTCTGTCTCTCTAATCAATCTCTGTGTGTGTGTGTGTCTGTCTGTCTGTCTGTCTGTCTCCCTCTCTCTCTGTCTCTCTCTCTTGGAAAATTTCATGTATAAGTGGTAAGATGAATGTACAAAATCCTCAGAGAGAGAGGATTTTCCTCTCTGGAGGCTGAACTTATGGGATCATTTGATCTTATGAAGGACAAAGTCATTTGTCCTGGCTGACTGTTCTTAATCCCCTGAGTCTTTGTCATTTGTCCCTGAGCGACTATGGTATTATATAATTGGTAATTAAGTTGGAAGTAAGTAATCAGAATGCCTGGCTCTTCTTGGGGAGAAGAGGACTGTGGTTTGCAGGCCAAGAACACTAGGACCTGCAGAACGAGTTGCACTACATCCCCAGGGAAGACATAGTAAATTCCTAATTGTGAGCACCACAAGTGGGATGGCCTACGAAGATGTGGTCCTCAGGCCAGAAGGAAGGAAAGCAGTCGTGTACACAGAGGAGTAAGGAGAAGGCATGTGACACCACCAGAGTGGAGACTACCCTGCTGGCAGCTCCATGTTGCCTTGAGAACTCTGCAATAGCAAATATCTGTTGGTTCCCCAACACAAGCCCACGAGCTCCATGTGCAATGTTAAAAGATTGGACTTGCCTGCTTTCCATCCAACGTGTGTGTCGTATTCTAGAAGAAACCACAGCTCATGCCCATTCACAATCCTGCCGTCTGGCTGTCACTGCAGATGGGTGAAATGTGAGTGCCAGGAGAGTTCTGCTGTCTCTCAAAGTCATTGTACAGCAGAACTCTTCCAAAGTGCCAGCCAGTCTGTACTGCTGTGAGACACCACTCAGACTTAAGCAACTTGTTTGAGTTGCTATGAGCAAGGAAAAAAGGGAGATTTATTTTGCTTGTGGTTTTAAAGGGGAGATACAGTCCATTATGGCAGAAAAGTCATGAAATTGTAGGCTTAGGTCATGCCCATCATCATGGAGACCAAGAAATCCAACAGCAGACTGCAAGAGCAGACTACTAGTGGAAGCAAAGCAGGTCTGTCCAACCTTAAAGCCTCCCCCTGTGAAGTGCCTTCCTCCAGCAAGGCTCTACCTCCTAAAGGTACCATGACTTTCCAACCATTACCAGCAGCTAAGGGTACAAAATACATGAGCCTGTGGGGAAACAACTGATATTTAAACAAAGACATGAAGCTTGCTGGGAAATGCAAGAGCTACACAGCCCTGTTTTCCTGTTTCCATCAAAGGCAATTAGTCTCAGCACAATACAAGCATTCCTACCTCGCTGTCACTGCTGTACTCCATTCACGTGCCTGCCCAGAACACGCTTGTGGGTTTTGTACACTTCAACTTATAAGAGGAAAGATCTTGCTGGGTCTGATGGCATGGGCCTGTAATTCCAGGAACTCAGGAGGCTCAGACAGAGGGGATCAATAGTGCAACATAGCAAGATCCTGTCTTGAAATAACAAGGCAAGAGAAGGAGCTGGGAAGATAGTTCAGTCAATAAAGTACTTCTGTGTAATCACAAAGACCTGTCTGACTTTGAGCCCCATAGCTGATGTAAAAACAGCTAGGTGTGGTGGGGATCATTACAAGCCAGCATAGCCAAACTTACAAGTTTCAAGTAAAAAATGAAAGACGCTGGCTCAAAAACAAAAAACACACTACATACACACACACACACACACATAAAAAGAGAACTATGAATATAGCCCAGTGGTAGAATGTTTGCCTAGCATGTGTAAAATGTTGGGTTCTATCCCCAGTGCTGACGAAGGAAGGAAGGAAGGAAGGAAGGAAGGAAGGAAGGAAGGAAGGAAGGAAGGAAGGAAGGAAGGAAGGAAGGAAGGAAGGAAGGAAGGAAGGGAGGGAGGAAGGGAGGGAGGAAGGGAGGGAAGGAGGGAGGGAGGGAGGGAGGGAGGGAGGCAGGGGCAGGGAGGCAGGGAGGCAGGAGGCAGGGAGGCAGGGAGGCAGGGAGGCAGGGAGGCAGGGAGGCAGGGAGGCAGGGAGGCAGGGAGGCAGGGAGGCAGGCAGAGGGAGGGGGAAGGAAAGGAGGTGGAAAGGGGAAGGATGGGGGAGGGAGGGAGGGAAGGGAAGAAACAATTATTGCTCAATTATTGGAGGATATTTGATCTGGTGAAAGAGAAAGTCATCTGTAATTACAGTCAAGCTGATAAGCTCTGCAACCTCTTGGCAGCTACTTAAAGCCAGATCTGGAGCAGGGGTTGGAGTGTAGTTGAGACAGTTCAGCAAATAAGGTGCCTGTTCACAAGCCTGGCAACCTGAGTCAAATCTTGGGATACTCTACATGGTGCTGGTCTCTCTCTCTCTCTCTCTCTCTCTCTCTCTCTCTCTCTCTCTCTCTCTCACTCTCTCTCTGTGTTAAATACATAAAATATTTTTAACAAAGCCATTTGTGGGAGGAACAAAAGCTTCCTGCAGAGCTTGCGACCACGCCCCCATAGCTGCCAGCTGGCTCCATGCAGAGTGCATGGCAGCAGATGGCTCCAGCCCAGCTCATCCTCAGACAGACAGTAGCCAACAGGAGACACAGAAGATGAATGCAGACCCTTCTGGCGCTCAGCCAACTCCTGCCAGCTGTGAGCTGTTGGCTGTGGCATCTGCACTTTCTGATCATCATATTTTTTCACCCTAGAATGCAAATTCTGATACTCATCTGCAGGAATTATCACAAAGTTAGAAAAGCATGTGGATAGGTAAATCTACTCTCTTTTGGGTCTGCCAAACATAGTCAATCACCCAGGTCACAGCATCCTTGGAGAATGACCCAGAAGGATGGAGGGCTGATGGTGACATTATGCACACCTGGAATGCTCCAGGATCCCGAGCTGTACTGATTCATGTCATTCTGGCTACATCAAGGTCTTGCAAGATGTTAGCAGGTAATGAAATGGAGACCTAGGGCAGATGAAGAACCCACTGCTTTGCAGCAGAGCTGGAATTCGGTGCTGATGCTCACACCCTGCCTGCTCATCCCTGCACCTGTCTCCTGCTAGCCCATGAGGAGCACAAAAGTTTTGGGCTCCAGTTTCTCCTTAAAGCAAAGTTCTTTAAGGAAAATATAGGCCAATGTTCTCCCAGACTTCTAACTCAACTCTGCATCCCCTGTGGCTTTGGGAATGCCTTCATCAAGTTCATGCAGATACGGTATTATCTCATTACAGCAGAGAATTGAATGAAGGTCACCTTTCTTCATCATTCAAAATATATAACTCAAAGTACTTTTATTTGGGAAACTACAATTTTTTATTTGGAAAACCACAATGAATTAGCCATGTAAAGCCATCAGACTGGGTACAAGTGCAGATCTTGATTGTGCTGAGTACTGAGAGGTGTGGGGGTGACAGGAATGTCCATTCTCTTGGGAAGACAATCTGACAGTTTCTTACAAAATTGTGCATGACCTTAATACAGAGAGCCCAGCCCACACACCTGAGCATGACTGACTGTTTATAGCAGCTTCGAAGCAATCAGCATTGCCCTCCTTAAGTGAATGGATAAACTGCCCTGCTTTCTCAGTCAGTTTCCTGATTCTGTAACAAAATTCCTAAAACAGGAAGCTTACAAAGAAAGAAGGTTCACTTTGGTTCATGGTTTCAGTTTTAAATCTGTGAGTGGTTAACCGCTAGGTCATTAGGGCCTGAGGCCAGGCAGTGCACCCAATCTGACTGGGACAGAGGGAAGTTGCTCACCTCAAGGCAGGGACTCAGAGAGAGCAAGAGGAGAGGCCTGGGGCCCTAACACCCCCTTTCAAGGGCACACCACCAGCAACATGAATCTTCCTATTTGGTTCCATCCTCTCACAGGCTCCTGCCTCAGCCTCCTGAGAGCTTCTCTGGAGAGCAAAGGTCTTCCACACAGAGGTCTTTGGAAGATACTCAAGATTCAATCTATGGTAGGTATCCAAATGGTGCAATTTCAGTGCCAAAAAGCAATGTGCTATTGAACAATATGGTGGTAACAAATGTCTATCTCAAGAAAGAGCCAATTTACAAAGGCTGCCTGAGGCAAGATGCCAACTCTAGAGTGTCGTGGAAATGGCAACACTATGAAGACAGTAGAAACATTAGTGATTTTCAGGATCTGGAAAGAGAAGATATGAACTTATAGTGTACAGAGAATTTTTAAAGGAAGAAAATGCTTTGATGACAAATATGTTTTCCAAATCATGGGATGAACACTACCACACACACCTTTCACTTCACATAGTTTGGCCATGGTGTGTTGGTATGAGTTCATCAGTTACAATGCGGGCCGGTCTCTGGGAGAAATGTCTATGATAGAGGCAGAGGGTGGGGTGATGGGTGTGTCTAGCAGAATGTGTGAGAATTCTCTGTGTCTTTCTCTTAATTTTGCTGTGGACCTAAAACCTTTTCAGAAGAACAAAGTCTTTTAGAATTACTATTATCAGGCCCCTGCCTCTCATGGCACTCCATGTCTGAGAGTCCATGAGTTCTTTTCTAGTTCCATGTCTCTCGTGGATTCCATGCCTGGAGTCCATGAGTTCTCAGGGCACCCTTGGCCCTCATGGTACTCCAAGTCTGGAGTCCCTGAGTTCTGTTCTTTCTCCTTTCTATCCTCAATAAACTCTACCTTAATCCTCAAAAAAAAAAAAAAAAAAAAAAGAATTACTATTATCTAGGTCATTCCCCTAAACACATTTAGAACACAATGCAGTCCATCCCAGAGATTGCACTCATTCTCACCTTTCTCACTGTGATCAAGAAATCATTGCAGGCAAACATTCAATTGTCCTAACTCAAAATTCATTAGATATCTGTAAATCCTTTGCAAATGAGTAGCCTAAGAGTAGAGGGGTTTAGTCCTTTCCTTCTCACCAGTGACTTGTGTGGGAGTAGAGTTGGATCTCAAGTATCCCGACAGGGTTTAGGACTAGTTTTCCTAGTCCATATGTCACATACGTAGTAAGTAGACACTCTACTATGGAGTACAAATTGGCATTTTTGCATTTTTCTGACAGCACTGGAAATTGAACCTAGGGCCTCCTACCTGCCAGGCAAGCACTCTGCTATTGAGCTACAGTCCCAAACATCTTCTCATATTTGCTATTCTCTTAAAGTGCTCATTTTCAATTTGAGAATTTGGGAAGCATTTTATTCTTAATGGCTATTTATTTTTACTTTATGCTTTGAGGTTATCATTTCCAGTGATGGAGTGACTCCTCTTCTCTTCTTTAATCACAGAGAAAGAGGAATATTAATATTTTTGTTAATTTTATTTTCATTGTGTTGTCCTGAGGCTTCACAGGCAGAGTTAGGTAATACATTAAATCATAAGAAAAAACTTCATTTAGCTCCTGAGTGGGATCAGTTTAGGGTTTAGACAGAAAAAGCTCTTTACACATGCATATGTATACATAGTACATAGACACACTAACACACACAAGTTCCTATCATTTCCTCTTTTTCTTCAGGTCTAGAAGGCTTCCTGACTCTTTCAGACGCTACTTGAAGGTATTAAGCTTTATCAATTCACAGCTCTGTTATCAATCAACATCTTACCTGACAGCCAGCAGAGCAGGAGAGCTGAGCAGGAATGTGCCCTGCCTAGATGCTGGACCTGGACACAGGGAGGACACTGCGTGGGAGAAGGACAGTGCTATGGACTGGGACCATCCAGGGACTGTCCACAGGGGCGCAGATGGTCCTGCCACTAGGCAGGTTTGTCTCAAACTCAGTTCCTGAGACTTCAGCTTTCTGGAAAAAGACACTCCATTGGTGAAAAAGAAAGAAAAGAAAGTCTTCACCTATCCCTTCTTGAATCCTCTGGAGAAAGAAGTCTTCCATGAAGGAAGGAAATATGAACCTAGGCAGTCAATCTTAACTCCCACTTTTCAGATGTTCCTATGAAAACCTTCATTCACACTGATGCTGCAGTCTCATCCACTGGAGTGTGCCACCAAGCAGTCTCCCAAGCCTCCGTGAATGCTGTTGTGCATCATTTAACTAGACCCTCCATGGCTGTGTAGCCCTGGGTCTTGTTTCTTCAAGTGAGAAACAAGTTAAGAGAAGTCAGGCAGCCAGGTGTGTGTCCCATCCTTCAGGAGGCCAAAGCAAGAGAAGCTTCTGTTCAGGACCAACCTGAACTACAGAGCAAGACCCTGTCTGGGAGAGAAAGGGAAAGGGAGAAAGAGGGAAGAGGGGAAGGGGAAGAAGGAAAGCTAAAGAGCATCAGCGAGGGAGATGGAGAAAAGTAACTTTCTCAAGGGCATGTATTTATTTATCAAGAAGGAAAAATTCTGTCGAATAGGACCGAAGCAGTTCTTGAATAAAACCCCGCGCTTCTCCTATAGCCCCTAAAAAAATGAAATACTTTGGTATAAACCTAACCAAGGAAGTGAGAGACCTTTACGATGAAAACTTTAAACCTAAAGAAAGAAATTGCAGAAGACACCAGAAGGTGGAAAGACCTCCTATGTTCCTGGATTGGCAGAATCAACATCATAAAAATGACCATCCTACCAAAGGCAATGTACAGATTCAATGCTATACCAATTAACATCCCAAAGCAATTCTTTAAAGAAGTTGGCCAAACAATCTCGGAATTCATATGGAGGCACAAAAGACCCAGAGTAGCAAAAACAATCCTGAGTAACAAAAACACTGCTGGAGGCATCACCATACTAAACCTTAGTCTATATTCAAATCCATAGTTGTAAAAACAGCCTGGTATTGGCTCCAAAATAGACACACAGATCAATGGATAAGGGTTGAAGACCCAGATATAAGTCCACACAACTACAGCCATTTGATCTTTGACAAGGGGCCCAAAAAATTCAATGGAAAAAGAACAGCATCTTCAACAAATGGTGCTGGCAAAACTGGATCTCCACATGCAGAAGATTAAAACTGGACCCGTACTTGTCACCATGTACAAGACTTAATTCCAAATGGATCAAGGACCTTAATATAAGGCCAGAGACTATAAAAACCATAGTTGAAAGGGTAGGGAACTCCCTCGAGCTGATTGGTCTAGGCCAACAGTTCCTAAATGGACATCCAATAGCATAGTCACTACAACCAACACTCAACAGATGGGATCTTGTGAAATTAAAGAGCTTCTGTTCAGATAAAGAGATTGTAACTCGAGCACAAAGGCAACCCACAGAATGGGAGAAAATCTTCACAAACCACATATCTGATAGAGTTCTATTATACAGAGTGCACAAAGAACTTAGAAAACTAAACACCAAGGAAACAAACGGGCCTTGGAACTTAAAAGAAACTTTACCAAGGATGAAATTAAAATGTCTAACAAATATCTTAATAAATGCTCCACATCCTTAGCCATCAGGGAAATGCAAATCAAAACTTCCCTGAGATATCATCTACCCCTATCAGGATGGCAAAAATCTATAATACAAACAACAACAAGTGCTGGAGAAGATGTGGAGAGAGGGGAACTCTCCTACATTGCTGGTGGGAGTGCAGGCTCATACAACCACTCTGGCGAGCCGTCTGGCGATTCTTAAAAAAGTTGAAGATTGAAATGCCATATGACCCAGCTATTCCCTGGTTTTTATAGTCTCTGGGATACACACCTGGTTGCCTGACTGGTTTTGGGAATAAACCCCCATACAGCAAAAATTCACCTCAATAGCACAAGCACGACCATGTTCATAGCAGCACTGTTTACAACAGCAAAGTCATGGAATCAGCCCAAATGTGCAACAGTTGACGAGTGGATAAGGAAAATGTGGTACATCTATACAATGGAGTACTACTCATCCATCAAAAATGATGAATTACTGGAATTTGCCAGGAAATGGATGGAATTAGAAACAATTGTATTGCGTGAAGTATCCCAGACACAGAAAATTAAGCACCGTATGTACTCCCTAATAGGTGGATCCTAGTACCAAACCCACTTAGAGACACTCAAAAACAAATCTCTGTAATACCTACAGTAATTGTAAAGATTATCAATAGGAGGGATGGGGAAAGAGGGCCCCGCCAGAAACAAGGAGAGAGGGGACCATGTTACAGCAGAGAAAATAGGCCACCATCAAGGACTGCAAGGGGTGACATCCAATACCCATTGGGATGGAGCCAAGGGCATTGCAGAAGCAGCAAAACCAAAAAAAAAAAAAAATCAACAAACCATAATTCAGAACATCAGAGACTCTATATCAAGCACCTGGAACTGGGCCAGCCTAATCTCTCCCCATCCTGAAGCTCAGGGAAATTTGCGGAAGAGGGGGCGGTAAGATTGTAAGAGCACAAGGATGGGAGGAGTAATGATATGCAAGATACTCCACACAAGTTAGGAGCTGAAGCAATCATAATTGGACTTTGCATGTCCTGCACAATGTCCAACACACTACTGACCTCACAAAGTCTAGCATGGACTAAAGGCACTAGGATCCTTGGAGGCTAGGACTGACAGCCACAGTAGCATTCCAAAGCTTAAGGGGAACACAGGAAAGGGTTCTGGGAAATGCCCCTGGGTCCTTGCACCTCATTGAACAGAAGGACCCAGAGGAGAGTTTGGCATGCACAATAAAGGATGCTCCAGGGATTGGGAGGGGGAGGCACTGGGGGATGGGGAGGGAAGGGAGAGAGGAGGGGGGAACAGGGGGGTTGGGGGGAGGTGGAAGGAGGGAGGGGGCCGGTGTACCTGTTAAGTTTGTATGAGCAGAAATAATAATAAAAAAATAAAATAAATAAAGTTAGGAAGAGAGAGATGTGACAAAGATGGCATTTGAATCCTCTTACTTAAAAGACTATTGGCCATCTATCCTGACATAGGCTTCATCTGCTTATACAAATTTGCCTCACATTACAGTTTAATGTTTATTAACAACAAAATTAGCTCCTATCTGCACTAATTCACTTATTTTAATTAGTATCAAGTCAAATCTAGTCATTTATCTGGGGCTTTAAATCCCTAAATAAAATTATAAAACATGATTTTTCCAAAGAGTCAGTATCTGTTTTAAAGGGGGTGGGTGTTGATAATCCCTGATGTGTGGGAAGTCCTTTTTATTACACAAATAAATCTCTTTCTAGTCAAAAAAACAAAAACAAAAAAAAAAAAACAAAAAAACCTTGCTTCCCTTAAGTTGTTTGATTCCATATTTGTTCAGCAACAGCAAGTTGAATTTCTCTCTCTCTCTCTGTCTCTCTCTCTTTCTGTCTCTCTCTCTCTCTCTTCTCTCTCTCTCTCTCTCTCTCTCTCTCTCACACACACACACACACACACACACACACACACACACACACAAGCTTGCTTTAGATTCAAAAAAAAAAAAAAGAAAGAAAAGGAAAGAGATGATCAGTTCGGTCTGGTCATGGGCCTGCTTTTAATGCCGTTTGATATAAAGACCATGCACTGTGCCACTCTAACCAGCGCAGTCTATGTGCTTTCCTGAGCTTTCCTGAGAAGACCCTCCTGTCCAAGAACAGTCCTCCATGGTCACCTAGGCTCAGCACAACCTCCCAAACTAAGAAACAGGGCCCATGAAGTGTGTCCACGAAAGCCTTCCAGAAGGCTTAGCAAGCAGTCCCAGGTTTATTGGCTGAAAGGGAAGTGGAATCAAAAGAAAAGTTGTAATAAAACTGAAGGTAAGTCAAAGGTTTGTTTCTCTTTCTATGGATTAGTTCTCATAGGTTTCCTGTTACTGCACTTCATTTTAGTAATGTGCAATTATAACCACAAACCCACCATTAAACAGTGGGTACCAAAGTTTATTTCCTGATGAACTTGAAAAGGGTCAGAAGTTAATTGGGCCATGCCCAGTTAAAATGTTATGGGCTTAAAGGTCCAGCTACTCTCCTCCTGGTAGAACCTTAAGGCAGCCTCAGAATCCATGACTTGGCAAATAAAAGGTGACACATGAGCCACTTTGCCAGACAGAAACCAGTTGAATTTGGTCTTAACTGTGTTATGTTAAGCAAACTGCTCCAGCTTCCTGAGGCCTTAAGAAGACACAAAAGGTTCTTAGTCTAGAGTTGGGTCCTCCCTGAGGAGCTTTATTTACATCCTAGTCCTTCCCATGGAGAGCAGAAGAAACTGAATTCACACTCATCATCAATTACACAGAGTCAGATGTGTCCCAGCATCTGAGTGTTCCTGGGGAAAATGAATACCATGTCTTAGCAAAACACCCATAGGGGTAAGTGACAGGATATTCCAGCATGAAGTAAGTCCTAAGTCAGATTAGCCTTGAGGTCTAGAAATCCCACTGAGGCATGGCAAGGTCAAAGTAAAGATTTTTGACTTCCATTTAGAGTTTCAGTGAGCATCAGCAAGTGAGATAAAAGATGAAGAGAGCAGCTTAACTTTTACTGTTCTTTCCAAGACCTTGTGTTTGAATTAGCAGAATGAGTTGAAGAATACTCATGAACTCATTTTGCAAGTTGAAATAGGTTTAAAGTAGCTTCTAGTCCAGGGTGTTTATATATAATATGCAAACAATCAACACAAAGGTTAGAAAGACTTTGAATCTTCATCATAACTAAAAATAAACAATAAAAACTTGCCCAATGCATTGAACAGTTGGACACTTTCTAAACTCATTCAAGTCAGTTCAACATGTGCTGAGACAGATACTGCAAGAAAAGGAGGAGAACATATCAATATATGTGGAGGTGAAATAATTTCCCACAGGGACAGCTTAATAAAAATTTTTGTCAAAATTCTTTTGACAAAAGGGACAGCCTCAAACTGTAATAGATCCTGACTCCAACTCAGCATATCTCAACTCATATATAGCTGAGGATGATCTTAAACTTATGGCCCTCCTGCTTTTACTTGCCAGAATGGTATGTGAGGCATATACCACCATGACCTGCTTATGTAGTGCTGGAGGTCAAACCCAGGGTTTTGTGAACACTAGGAAAGCACTCTATAGTCCGAGCTGCATCCCCAGCTAATATTAAATGCATTTTTATTTCTGTAGACTTAATTACCTAATTCTTCCTTCCTTTCTATATTTTTTCATCCTTCTTTTTTTCTCCTCTTTTCTTTTCTTTTCTTTTCTTGTGGAGAAGCATTACCTTCAACTTCTCCAAATCATGAATCATGTGCACTCTAAAAATGAACCCACTTGGCAATAAGGATTGCTGCAGAAACTATGTATGTTGTTCATATGGCTACAAAATCTAAGTAACTTAAGGAAACGAGATTTTATTTTTGATCATGAATCTTGATTACACTTCATTAGCATGGCGGGAGATTTCTCACCAACATCAGGAGCTCATTGAACTAATGACACAATATTCTCAGGAGTTATTGAGAGCAGGACATATTTCCTCACTTTCCAATATGCCTGAGTTCCTATATGCCAAAGTGCTAAACTAGCCATCTTATCTACCTGCCCAGTGAAAGTTTCATTGGGTCTTATCACATCAATTAGCTAATCTCCTATGGACTTGGTCTTACTTCATCAGTTAGATAATCACCCATAGATTTTCCTTAACTACTTCTTCACCAATACGTCTAAAGGCTCAGCCCTGAGTTGTCAAGTTGGCATCTGTGACTAACTGCCACGGAAGTCTTAACACGCAGGTCACTTGATAGTGAGCAAAGAAATGACTACTCTCTGGGCCAGTTGAGACCCAAGACATCATCTGCTCCTGCCTGAGTGTTTTGATCAGGTTGAAGAGAGGAGGATGAAAGTGTCACCTTGGATCTACTGATACCCTCAAATTCCACAACCTCCAATCTCCAGTTTCCCTGTTGTACTAAGTTACTCCCATGAGTTGAAATAAAAATCAATAATTATTCACTTAAGAAGGGAAACATGCTTCTACTTTTTAAACTGTGTGCCCTTGAAGAGATAAGAATGTAGTGTGATCTCACCTCTATCTATCTCCAACCCCCCCAGAGCTTGTGAAGGCCCCATCACTTCTGGACTCCAGAGCTGTGATCCCCTTGAGGCCTGCTTCCCTGGACCCCTGTAAGCTTTGCACAGACACTGTCAGTTTTTTTTTCTTCTTAGTTTGTACTATTTGTACAAAACAATGGGCTTGTGATAACATTGCATGCATGTATATGATGCATGTTGATCGCAAGTACATGATAGGTAAAGTCACCCAGTTTGACCAATATCTTCTCTGTCCACTGTACCCATCCCGAGATTTGGAGACAAACTTTCAAATAGAACACGTGACTTTACACATGAGAAAGAGCCAGCCATAGAGGGAGAGACAGTCACTGAGGGAGAAACAGACACTGCGAGACAGTCACTGAAGGAGAGACAGCACAGAGGGAGAGATAGTCACACCAACAAACTGGGAAATAATACAGAGCCAATTGCCTGCGTCCCCTGAACTGCCAGAAATATCTCATATAGAATAAATGAGTTAACCAAATAACCATGCATCTGTGTCTTCCTTCTAAAATTAAAAAAGGACAAGCTTTCCCTGGGAAATACCTATTTAAATTGAAATGCATTAAAATAATGATTTAAAAGTAAGTATAATCTATGCCAAGTAGGTTATGTAAAAAAAAAAAAAAAAAGAATACAAAAATGCAACATAAAAAGACAAAACCCTGACAATGAAACAAGCAGAGTGTGAGAAGTCTTTTCACTGGCTGCTCAGAGACAGGAGGAACTGCCCCAGGAATGGAAGGAGGGCCCAGGGATGGGCAGTTGCCCTAATTACAGGATTGACCACCCCAAGGAAGGGCACTTACTCCACAGATGGGTAGTTTGCCCCAGGGATGGTGATTTTTTTTTCCTGACACTTCACTTAAATTTTTAATTTTACACAATGATTATTATTAATTTGGAAACCACTATAAGCGAGCTAGAAAAATAAAAGCAGAGCTCGTAGTCAGTTTGGCATTGTGAACTCTAGATTTGAACATTTCTTCTGCCTCTATAAATGCCTTGGTCACAGATGTAAGGATTTCGAAAGGAGAAAAGTATTAACAAAACAATATGCTTAAAGAATATAAGATTAGCGGGGCTCAATGACATAGGCCTCAAATTCCAGTACTCTGGAGGTTAAAGCAGGAAGAGTTCAATGCAAGTTTAGGTGACATAATATCTACAGAGAGAGAGAGAAAAAGAGAGAGGAGGAAAGGAAGAAAAGAATATCAGTCATCTCTGAGTAAAGAATTACACATTAGAAATAGATGAACTTACCAACAGGAAACACTGGAGCAGCTGGATGAGAGGCCATGTTTCCGTCTAGCAAAGACAAGACATTTGAGCTCTCCTGGACTGAGACTTCGCTTCTCCCTGTTCCTGCTTCCTCTACTCCCAGGCTAATTGTGCTGCCCAGACATTTTTGGAATCTGGTTAAGGAGATGAGCTGAACATACATTTCATTTGGATTCAGAAGGGCATGTTTACATAGCTTGGAGTTATTTCCACATATAGTTATTGCTAGCCATAGAAGAGTGAGAAAGAAATGCTTACAGGATTAATCCCGCTGTCTACTCTGGCCAACTCACTTGGCCTCGCAATAGAAAGTTCTGGGCCAGGAGTAGAGTTCAATGATAGAAAGACAATTTTTAAAACAGAGGGAGGCAGAAGTCAACTCTGGGAAATCTTTCACACCACAGCAGAGGAAGCACAGGGGTTGAAGGGGAGTAATATTTCAGCTGCACGTGGCTTAGTCTAAAAGGGTGTCATTGGGTTCTGTAATGTGTAATGTGCATGAAATTTGTCAGCATTTGTTGATGTGTGATCTCTGCTGTTTCCTTCTATTCTCCATAAAGTTACATTTTTAACTCCATATTCATTTTTTAAAGGGGCCTTCAAAATTATGTAAGTTTCAGATCCACCAACATTTCGATTCATTTCTGGTGGTTAAAGATTAGATTAAAATCAACAGTGAATTAGAATGATTAGAACTTCACTTCTCCCTCTCTTCAGCTCACAAGGTTTTGACTTTTCTCTAAAGAAATATAAGTTGCTATGCAGGCAAACATCATTCATTTTATTAAAATTTGTGTAATCACTGTTTTCCTAAAATGTAATCCCAAGACCAAGGAATAAGACCAAAAATTTGAATATAGCCATTCTTGCCAAGTTTAATGACCTTTTAGTGGTATGAGATTTTCCATGATTTTTATTGCTAATTGCTTTTTTTTATTATTTCTTGGACAAAACTCAGCCAAGAAAAAAAAAATAACTACTGATAATTTTTGCCTTTTAAAAAAGTCAACAACAGAAAGATTCCAGAAGTCTACTCATTCTAAACAGACTGAAACAATCGATGCTGTAAAACCACTTGGCAAACAGCGAGAAGTCACAAGATCCCACAGAGTTCACCAAGAATGAATGTGGAAGGAATGCTATCCACAAAAGGAAAAGACGATGGCTGAAAAATTCCAAAATAATGAAAAAAAGATCCTCAATCCTGCACATTCATCCATCAGTGAAAAGCCATTTAACTCTGTTACCAAGCTGCTACCACTACAGATGTGAGCTAGAACTGCAGGTGTGAGCTAGAGCTGTGGGTGCGAATTAGAACTTTGAATCTGAACTAGCTGCAGATAGATGTGTGCAAGAAGTGTGTGTGTGAGCTAGAGTTGGGGATGTGAGCTAGAGCTGTGGATGTGAGCTAGAACTGCAGATGGATACTGGAGTTGGGAGTGTGAGTTAGAGCTGCAGATGGATACTAGAGTTGGGGTGTGAGTTAGAGCTGCAGATGTGAGCTAGAGCTGCGGATGGGTGCTGGGTCACAGATGTGTGCAAGAGACATGAATGTGTGCTAGAATACTCACTGAGCACTTGCTATGACTTCCTCTGAGTGTCTAGTGGCCACACTTTTCTTTGACCTCTCTGCATGCTTCAGAGGAACCTGTGCAAAACCAAAGAGAACTGTAGACATATCTTCAGTTCTCTTTGGTTTTGCTTTGTGCCTACTCAAGGAAGCTGTAGGCTCTGCCTGATGCTCTTTCTCAGATTCTCGTGGATTGTTCATACAAAGTACATGATAGGTAAAGTCACCCAGTTTGACCAATATCTTCTCTGTCCACTGTACCCTCAGGCCTCAAACTGTAATAGATCCTGACTTCCAACTCAGCATATCTCAACTCATATATAGCTGAGGATGACCTTAAACTTATGGCCCTC
Source organism: Typhlomys cinereus (assembly GCA_023101885.1). NCBI lineage: Eukaryota > Metazoa > Chordata > Mammalia > Rodentia > Platacanthomyidae > Typhlomys > Typhlomys cinereus. The sequence goes on from JALPQD010000015.1 coordinate 6,835,144, forward strand.
CTGCTTTTACTTGCCAGAATGGTATGTGAGGCATATACCACCATGACCTGCTTATGTAGTGCTGGAGGTCAAACCCAGGGTTTTGTGAACACTAGGAAAGCACTCTATAGTCCGAGCTGCATCCCCAGCTAATACTAAATGCATTTTTATTTCTGTAGACTTAATTACCTAATTCTTCCTTCCTTTCTATATTTTTTCATCCTTCTCTTTTTTCCTCCTCTTTTCTTTTCCTTTCTTTTCTTGTGGAGAAAAAAAGCATTACCTTCAACTTCTCCAAATCATGAATCATGTGCACTCTAAAAATGAACCCACTTGGCAATAAGGATTGCTGCAGAAACTACGTATGTTGTTCATATGGCTACAAAATCTAAGTAACTAGGAAACGAGATTTTATTCTTGATCATGAATCTTGATTACACTTCATTAGCATGGCGGGAGACTTCTCACCAACATCAGGAGCTCATTGAACTAATGACACAATACTCTCAGGAGTTATGAAAGCAGGACATATTTCCTCACTTTCCAACATGCCTGAGTTCCTATATGCCAAAGTACTAAACCAGCCATCTTATCTACCTGCCCAGTGAAAGTTTCATTGGGTCTTAGCACATCAATTAGCTAATCTCCTATGGACTTGGTCTTACCTCATCAGTTAGATAATCACCCATAGATTTTCCTTAACTACTTCTTCACCAATACATCTAAAGGCTCAGCCCTAAATTGTCAAGTTGGCATCTGTGACTAACTGCCACGGAAGTCTTAACACGCAGGTCACTTGACAGTGAGCAAAGAAATGACTACTTTCTGGGCCAGTTGAGACCCAAGACATCATCTGCTCCTGTCTGAGTGTTTTGATCAGGTTGAAGAAAGGAGGATGAAAGTGTCACCTTGGATCTACTGATACCCTCAAATTCCACAACCTCCAATCTCCAGTTTCCCTGTTGTACTAAGTTACTCCCATGAGTTGAAATAAAAATCAATAATTATTCACTTAAGAAGGGAAACACGCTTCTACTTTTTAACTGTGTGCCCTTGAAGAGATAAGAATGCAGTGTGATCTCACCTCTATCTATTTCCAACCCCCCCAGAGCTTGTGAAGTGCCCAAGGCCCCATCACTTCTGAACTCCAGAGCTGTGATCCCCTTGAGGGAGGCCTGCTTCCCTGGACCCCTGTAGGCTTTGCATAGACACTGTCAGTTTTCTTTTTCTTCTTAGTTTGTACTATTTGTACAAAACAATGGGCTTGTTTATATGATGCATGTTGATCGCAATTACCTTTAGCTGTTCTATTTGTATCTTCACTTGACATTCTGTATATTCATGTCCTACTTTCAAAACTAGGTTGGAAGACCATTGAAGGCACAGTCCTTTGTGATGTAACCCTCTGAATTTCTTAGAAAAATACTTAGTAGAGTTCCTTACAGATTGAACAATTAATCCAATCTGTAGGCTGGGTGGTAAAGCGTAAGTAAAAAAATAAAATATGGCCATGCCCAGATCATGGAGTTTAGGCCCATGAATCTCCAAATTCTGGACTATGAATTCTAAAGCAGTGCTGTCACTTAGGATGTATCCACACGGAATTCAGCCTGGCCAGCTCTGATCTCAGGGATCAAATCAATTCTACTTGTTATCTATATAAGAAAGTCTATAATTCAAAATGTTATACAAGTGATGAAAGAATTTATTGAGAGCTACTAAAACACAATCTGCAAGAGAATCTCAAGCATTGCTATTATGTTTTAGGGTTTTTGGGGGGGACGGGGTGTTTTGTTTTGTTTTGTTTTGTTTTGTTTTGTTTTGTTTTGTTTTGTTTTGTTTTGTTTTGGTCAAGGTCTCATGAAGCCTGGTCTGGCCACAGCTCACTATGTAGCTAAGGATGACCTGGAATTCCTGCTCCTCCTGCCTTGGTCACCTGAGTGCTGGCATTGCAGGAAAGTGACATGACACCCTGCTTGCACAGTGCTGCAGATGTAACCCGCAGATCCATATATGTCAGGCAACCACCGTACCCGCAAACCACGTGTGCCACAGTCACACACGTTTATGAGGCTCCTAAAGAAACCACAGTTGTCGAGAGGAGTTCGTATCATTCTGCCCAGTCAGGTGGAGGACAAACTGCGAGTCCTAAGTGTCTCTTTGCCAAGGCTGTTGCACTGGAGTATTTGCTGGGCTATATGCTGCTCACCATGGCTGGTTGGGATCTCTCACACTTCTCCAGGAAGTGCATCTTAGTGCAGTGACTGCGTGAATCAGACCCTGCCCCCACCTGGCAGCAGGAGAAGGAAGGCCTGAACACAACATTGCAAGGCTGCCTGAATGAGATGAGCTCTTTCACAGTCAGAACTTAACTATGATATCAAAAAAAAATTAAATTCTCCTTAGACTCTTTAAGTCTCTTAAAGGCTTTCTGGAAGCTTCATAGGAACATGACTTTCATGATAAACTTAAGATCTGATCAAGTTATGAATTTAAAGTCTCCAAGCAGGTCTCATATAAACATCCATGTCATTGTTTGAAAAGTACATTTCTTTCTATAGATGACTGCTTAAAGACTGTTTCCTTCGAATCTCCCAGTAACAAAACAGGGATGTGTTCTGGGGTCTATTCAACTGTCTCCGTTAATGTCTTCTGTGCCACATAATGTGATAAAGCTGATTTGTGATCATCTGTGATGCACTGGGTCTCCTCCAGGACTCTCTGCATCTCAATCAACTCTGTCATCACTATTGAGCTTTGCCCATGGCATTTCAATGAGTGTTGCTTAAGTAGAGAGATCAATGCTTTCTTATACTAAGCAATATTGAAAAAAAAAATAGTTTTGTGCCAGAGGTGGAATGTCTAGGGTTAACAGTCATCTGAAAGGTAGCATGTCATTTCCATTGTACAATCCCAGTAAAGGAGATTCACACCAATAACATATTGGTGTTGACCATATGCCAAAATCCAGAAACAGACTAGGACTCCCAAACAGTATAAGAAAAGAGGATTCTGAGGGATGTGAACCTTATCCGTTCATCCATTCTCAGTCATTCACTCATGCAATTCACTGGAAATATGAAAAGTGCCTAGCATCATGCAAAACAAGTGAAGCAAGACCATGTGCACACCTAGTCTACTGGAAAAGACACTTGCTCAAGGTAATTCCAACTCAGATCAAAGGAGACAACGATGTGCATAGACAGGAAGATTGGGGAGAACCTGGCACTACTAGGAAGTACTCCAGCTAATGTCTCTAAAAATAGATTGAGGCAGAGAGGAGAGACTGAGGATCAAGCATCTGTAAGTGTCAGCACCAATTGTGAACACATATCAGTAACCTTCGTATGTGTGTGTGTGTGTGTGTGTGTGTGTGTGTGTGTGTGGTGTGTGCACGCTATGAAAGAAACATAGCCACCAGAAGGAGAAATTCAAAAGAGGCCACAGATGCACGGTGTTATCAGTGAGATAGATTCCTTTACTTATTTGAGTTCCCAGGAACCAGCTCATTTTAAGTGTTTCTGAAACTACCTGTTTGGCTTAACCCCAGAGGGAAGCTGTTGGCAGGATGGTGAAGCCACAGCTCCTGCCCAGACAGAAGCAGAATGCTTGCCCAAGTTAGGGACCTAGGCCTTGCCCAATGGTTCACCCCAGTCCAACACAGTCACCAAGAACAAGAACTGTACCTACCAGAGTCAGCAGAACACTTTGTTTTGTCATTCCACTCCAAATTCAAATTCCAGAGGAGAACTCCTGTTCTTCAGGAGAAAGGGAGCAGTCAGGGCTTAGAGACGAACCTCCCAACACTGAATCCAGCGGGAGGCACAATTCCCCCGAAAGAACTCAGACTACAGCCAACGACAGATGGTCAAAAACAGATGCAAAGACAAAGCATCCACTGTGATGAGCAGCACTCCCCCAGGGAAACCTATCTTGGAAAGAAGAAACAAGCAGCGTGAGAAGGAAATATCACTGGGCTAAAAGAAGTGCGGTGCATGCATCTGTAGTTCGCAAGCAGCAGGGAGCATGAAGGAAGAACAAGACACCCAGACATACTCCAGCAAGTGTTCGCAGTACCCTGGAGCTTGGTCTGCACGGGAGAAATGAAGGCAGTCACTGTGTCTGCTGCACTCAGAAAGGCTGCATAATTGGAACTGAACTTAGTGAAGCCAAATGAGGGAAACCCAGCCCATCCCTGAGTGGGGAGCAGCCTTGAGGGGGGGGGTTGGAGCTATCAGCAGACACGACTTACCTTGCAGGGTGCCACCCGAGGCAGGAGGACAGGCAGGGGTCCAGACAATATCTATGATAACAAATCAAGTCATGCTGTCACCAGGAGCCCTGGTGGTCACAGAATGTAAGCACTAAAGTGATTCCTGACATCAGCGCATAGAGTGAAAGCAATTAAAGTTATGCACCTAGAATTCTAGTTTTAACAAAAAGAACTAGAAAATGAGAGTGAGGAAAAGTTGTTGCTCAATTTTTTCTGTGTATAAGGAACAGTGACTACTTCTTTCACAGTATTGCTGAATAGAAGAAAATGCAAACAAGTATTTTTAAATTTGACATAAACCAAAGGGAAGACAGTGCTGGGTGCTCCTGAGGCTTCCCAGGGACAATTCTTCGAGGAAACCATCCTCAGAGTGAAAAGTCTAAGCCTAGAATAGCAGTGCAACCCACCTGCTGTATCTTCACTCTTGTAACATGCAGGGCTGGCCGCTCTGCCATAGCGTTCCTTGCTTTTCCCCATAAACTTCTGCATGTGCTAATAACAGATTTTAGTGATGCGATGTTAATGTTCCATCAGACTCTTTTCCTACCCAGCAACTGTAATTGAAGTTTTGAGTGGAATGAAAACATCACTATCAAGGATAAGAAATGGGGCTGGAGAGATGGCTCAGTGGATAAAGGCACCTGCAACCAAACTGGGCAACTCAAGTACAATCCCAGTGCCCATACAGAGAAAGGAAAGAATGAAAAGTCCTAAAAGTTAGTCCATGACTTACTTCCACATTCTTTCTTCTATCTGTTTCCCTCCCACTCTCTCTCCCTCTAATAAATAAATGAATCAATGATTCCTGAAGAACAACTTCTGGAATTGACCTCTAACCCTCCCACACACAGCATACATATGCATACATCAATACACATGCACACGCAGAGACATAGGTGAAAGTTCAGAGAAAAGATGCCTATATATTCTCTTTCTCCAATATTAAGACATCCATAAATTGTATTTTTCTGGTTTATCTCTTTCCCTTTTCCAATTCATCACTGGGACTAGGATTTTTAAGAGTTTTCCAAACCTTTAAAAGAATCATGGCTTGTAATTGAGGAGACAACTTAGAGGTTAAAGCTTTGCCTCAAAACGAAAGGACCTGAGTTCTGATCCCTAGATCCTACATAAAAATGGATATGGCAGTGGCCTGTAATTCCATCTCTAGAAGTCAGAGACCCACTTAGCAGAATTACACAGACCTTTAAGAGCAACATTACAAAGCATTCCACAACACACAAAGACAGAAATACAAAGGGACCATTCAAATTTTTATTTAAGTTTTAATCTTCAGTGGCATCATTTCTATTGTTGACTTATAGAAAAGAACCACAGATCTGGGGCTGGAGAAATGGCACAGGGTTTAGCCTATGCCTCAAAAGTAGAAGGACCTGAGTTCCCATCCCAGATCCCATAAAAAAAAGGTTGGGTGGAAATGAGGGCGTTCTACACTTTTAGTATTAAAAGACACAGCCTGGGAAACCCTGCAATGCCAAAAGGAGGTAGAGTAATCCAGGATGATTTCCAATGTCATCTTTGGACCTCCACAGGCATACACAGTGTCTTCTGATATACACAGACATATATGCACATGCGTTTGTGTGCACATAAAAAAACAGAATTTTGAGAAAAAGACCATGAATCTAAAATCAGAAGGGGCAATAGCAGTATGTCTGCAAAATTCATCTTCCTCAGCATTTAGACACTTACTATTTCATGCCTCCAGAGCCCAATGACTCAACTGTTACCATTACTTCCAGCAGGAAATCTCTGCGTGTGAATTAGAACTCCATCCTTTCCTAAGCTGGCTTTCCTGTCTAGAGTCAGGTAGCTAGGTTTAGTCCTGTAACCTGTCCGTATCACCCAGTGTCAGAGTGGTGAAGACAGTGCCATGATTGGAGGGTAAAGTAGTACTGAAAGCTGGAGAGTTGGCTGCATGGGATGCTGAGCTGAGTCATGTGTAGGATTCTGACAACCTGAGCACAGCCTGAAGGGTGTAAAAAAAAATGCATGGTTTAGCTCCTAAGAAAATAACTTTCAAAGTCTCGACCTCTTGAGTTCCTTATCAAACTTCATCAACCCACTTTCTCACATTCATTTGTTCTCACTGATAAGACTGTCACATAGATCCCTAACACCAATTAAGCACCTACTGAAGGAGAGGCATATCCTGAGGACCTGACAGTCAGATTCTCATTCAATCTACCCTAGGTGCAGGGCTCTTTAGTGTCATAATGTCATTTCACACAATTTGTCCCTTAGAAATATGCCTTGCTCATTTCCACTGCCAAATGTTACCAAAGACAGTGCAAGGGGTGATGGCCAGTGGGCAAAGTGCCTGCCATTCAAACAAGAAGACTCCAGTTCTGGTTCCAGCACCCCTGTAAAAATCCTGTGTTGCAACACACACTTGAAACCCCAACAATGTATAGGCAGACACAGGAGAGGGCCAGTGGGACTTGCTAGTCAGCCAGACTAACCAGATTGACGAGGTCCAGGGCCAATGAGAGATCCTGTTTCAAAAATTAAGGTAGAATAATGTTAACCTCTAGTGATCATGTGTGCACATTAGCTTACACACTTATTGCACAGGCATCTAAACATGCATATACACAAAATGGTAAATTTTTAAAAGAAGAAATGTGGATGCATCTATAAAGAACCTCACTTAGCACTAAATAGAGCTTATTGTTCTTTTATCAGCAACTCAAATGCCAAGAGAGGCATGTGCCAGACCGATGCAATCTAAGCCAGGAAAGCTGAGCCTTGGACGCATAAACACCCAGCCACTGAGGCAATGTGCTGAGGGCACAGCTCACACATCAGTGCAGTTTGTATTCCTGGGAAGGTGGGAGAGCTGAAATCTAGGTGGGGCTGAAATCAATCTCAACCAGAATTAGATTCCACACATTGTAAGCAAATTTCGAGTTCAGACTTTGCCAAAGAGCAATCAAGTGAATCCCTGAGGAGTACTGCAATCAGAGACACAGGCTAGGGATGTTTTCTGAGAAGACTCTAGTACCTGAAAGCCAGAGAGTCTATGGGACCTTAACTCAGGCCCACCTTGTGTACATAACACCTGTGAGCAATCAACAAACCCCCTCCTGACCACTTTGAATTAAGTTATGGTATGTGTGGAGGGAGGCGCATGTGTGAGTCTGTCTGTCTGCTTTCCTTCTTTCATTCCTTCTTTCCTTCGCATCTTTTCTTGAGACAAGATCTATTTTAACCTAGGTTGGCCTGGAACTTGCTGTGTATTTGAGGATAACAGTGAACTTCTGATTCCCCTGCTTCCACCAGCTGTTGGCTGCGATCATAGGTATTTATTACTATGCCTGATTTATGCAACACTGGGGATAGAACCCAGGACTTTGTGTCCTACTAACTGAGATACATTTCCAGCCCTGCTATGACATTTTAATCTCTACACAGTAACCCAAACATGACCAAGCCAGTCAAGGGTAAACAGAGGCTAAAACCCTACATCAACCATTTGGTACCACTGGGGTCCATCATAACCAATGACTTCCCAAGGACACCAGTGATATTAGTGTGAGTCAGCCTCACCACCCTCACCACAACAGGGGAGCCTCCAGACTCTAGGAGACTGGATGAAGGACAGTTGCTAAGTCCCTGTTCCTGGGCTCTAATGCACTCTAGGCCATCCCCTTTCACGACACTGCTGCCTGTGCCTCTTCCTTACTGTGTAATGCTGTCACTTCAACAATCAAGCTCAAGTGGATTTAAGGCCCAGTTGTCAGAAGGGAACACACTCCTGTTATTGTAAACTAGAACAAAACCTAGACGTCCTAAGGGAAGTACAGGCTATGATATATAGTATCTTTGAATATACTACATCAAACTGCCTTTTAAATACCTGTAACTATACACGTAGATTGGAGGAGCACTCAACACTCAATCTGAAAACCTTCTGCAACAGAAGGTGTTTACTACAGAAAAGCACAATTCGTCAAAATGCAGAAAATAAGTAGCTGTGGGCTGCTTGTCCCTAAACATGATATCTAGGCCACACTCCTCACCATCCAAAGGCTCAGGGAACATCAAGGAAGAAGGGGCTGTAAGATTGTAAAAGCCCAAAGTGGAAGAGTGATGGATTAGACATTATCTCCTGGAATGACAGTATCCATGATTTTATGGCAGATATGTGTACTTTCAAAGTACTACATGGGAATAGCCCTATCAATATATATCAATGAAGGGCAAAGATCCCAAAAAGCTCCCTGGAGACTGATGAGGACTAATGCTGACAGGGAAGCAGAGGAGAATGCTTTGCTCAGTGGTGTATTCACAGATCTTGATACTTGTTGAAGCATGAATCATATCAGGCATATGTCATTAAAGGCAAAATAGATGAAACATAGTGGGCCATACAAGCAAAAAATTGAAAATAAAAGAAAGTCTGGCAAAGAAAATGAAAGATTGCAAGGGAAAAAGAAGGGGTACAGGATTTGGGATTAAGGGGTGAAAATATAAATTCATTACATCCATATATGCAATATTAAAATAAAATTTAAATATAAATAAATTAGGTTGTTTAACAAATTTTTAAATCTATTCATGAGAATAATTGTGTGAGGCTCACTTTTGATGGATTTAATAGCTATTTATTCTTAATGTCTTAATTGCATAATTAGACAATGGAAATATTTCAAAATTATTTTGTTATTAAAATAGACTCTATTAATTGATTATCTTATAATGCAAAACTTGAAGGATAAAGTTTTTTTCTTTTTGATTGCACAAAAGGTACAATTCTAAGACCAGCTGCCAATATACAGAGACCATTAATGACCAAGGAAAATATTTAAATACCTTGCTTCCCAGTACTTCCCTACCAGCACCCAGGTCACCCACTCCTCCCAGCCTCTCCCACCATCCAGCCTGAGCAACACCCAAGCTGCCCAGGGCTTGGGTAGACCACTGTGTCATGCCCCAGGACACAGGTGAGGTGCACTGATCCTCCTCAGCCCCTCTTCCCCTTCTGCCTGCCCTGAATGCAAGCACACTCACTCGCTGGCGGTCCAGGGAGGGCACCCTGCTTCCCAGAATTCAACAGAATCCAAAGAAAACCCAAGCAAAGCTCTAGGGGACAAAGGCCATACATCTGAAGTCCTCTAAAATCATCCTATCACATGGAAGAGATTCTTCACATCCAGCCCAAAGATAAGTGAACCCACTTTTTACCGTCCTGCTCCTCCCATTATTAATCACTGTAGATTAACTTTTCTATATAGCTACCCCCAAAACATATACTACTTCAGGGATTATACCACTCACCCTCACTATTACCAAGGTACTAAATCATAAAAGTACACTACTATACTAATATCCCATCTACTAAACCTGACTTAATTGATGAACTAACAGTCTAATAGCCTCATCTAGAAAATAACAATAACAATAGACAAATGTACCCAATTCCAAGGCAACCACTAGTTAATAACTGCCAGAGAGCAGTTATACCAACTAAATCAGTTCAGTCAAAAACACATAGAAACTGAAAGGACTCAAGAGACAAAACAACAATGCCCAAGTCAAAGTGTACATCCATGAGAAACAAAACACAAGAAATCAAATCTCCCACTGAAAGAATTAACGCCATAGCAACAGATCCAACCAGAAAAAATTCACAGAAAATAGCCAAGAAAGTCAAGCCCAAGATAACGACTTTCAAAGCATGATCATTACCATGATCAATACTATGAAAGAGGAAATCCAGGAGGAGTTAAATAACTGCATTAACCACTTTGAGCAGGAACACAACAGACACCCTACAGCATCTAAAGCAAGAAATCAACCCCCAAACGATAATTCTTGGGGACTTCAACACCGCCCTCTCAACATGGGATAGATCAACAGGTCAAAAGCTTAACAGAGACACTTTGGAACTTAAACAAACCCTTAAAGAAATGGACCTTACAGATCTCTATCGAACTTTTCATCCACACTCCAAAGAATACACATTTTTCTCAGCAACACACAGAACATTCTCCAAAATAGATCACGTATTGGGCCACAAAACGAATCTACACATATACAAGAAAGTTGAAATTCTAACATGTGCCCTATCAGACCACCACGGCCTAAAGCTGGACATCCACAACACATCAAACAAGAGAAAATACACTAACTCCTGGAAACTTAACAATATGATGCTGAATGAGAACTGGATTCAGGAAGAAATTAAAAAGGAAATTCAAGATTTCCTGAAAGTGAATGATAATGAAAATACAACTTTCCAAAATCTCTGGGACACAATGAAAGCTGTTCTAAGAGGTAAGTTCATAGCTCTTAATGCCTACATCAAAAAAATGGAAATATCAGAAATAAACAACTTAACAATCCAGCTTAAAGCTTTAGAGAAACTAGAGCAATCTGATCCCAAAAGTAGTAGAAGAGAGGAGATTAGCAAAATAAGGGGAGAAATATCTGAAATCGAGATTAAGAAAACGATAGAAAAAATCAACCAGTCAAAAAGCTGGTTCTTGGAAAAAATCAATAAGATTGATACACTCCTAGCTAAATTAACCAAGAGCAAGAGAGAGAAAACCCAAATTAACGAAATTAGAAATGAACATGGAGTTATCACTACTGATACCCAAGAAATCCAGAGAATTATAACATCATATTTCAAAAACTTACACTCTGTGAAGTTTGACAACACAAAAGAGATGGATGAATTTCTAAGTGAACACAAATTACCTAAATTGAATCAGGAAGTTGTGAATTATTTAAATAGTCCTACAACATATAAGGAAATTGAGGAAGTAATCTCGAATCTTCCCACCAAACAATGTCCTGGACCAGATGGATTCAGCACAGAGTTCTACCAGACATTTAAGGAGTTAATAACACCAATACTCCTTAAACTGTTCCATCAAATAGCAAAGGAAGGAACACTACCAAATTCCTTCTATGAAGCTAATATCGTTTTAATCCCAAAACCTAATAAAGATTCACTTAAAAAAGAAAACTATAGGCCGATCTCTCTGATGAACACAGACGCAAAGATTCTCAACAAAGTCTTAGCAAATCGGATTCAAAAACATATTAAAAAGATCATTCACGGGGACCAAGTAGGCTTCATCCCCGGCACACAAGGTTGGTTCAACATGCGCAAATCAATAAATGTAATTCATCATGGAAACCAGTCCAAAGTCCAAGACCACATGATACTCTCGATAGATGCAGAAAAAGCTTTTGACAAGATCCAACAGCCTTTTATGATCAAAACGCTAGAGACAGTAGGAATGGAAGGAACCTTTATCAGTATAATAAAAGCTGTATACAACAAGCTATCCCTATTTGCAGATGACATGATCTTATACCTGAGTGATCCGAAAAACTCCACCAGGAAGCCCCTGGAACTAATTGAGAAGTTCAGCAGGGTGGCAGGATACAAAATAAATGTGCAAAAATCAGTGGCCTTCCTATATGCCCAGAATGAAAGAAGTGAAAAAGCCTTGAGAGAAACAATCCCATTTACTATAGCCCCTAAAAAAATGAAATACCTTGGGATAAACCTAACCAAGGAGGTAAAAGACCTTTACAATGAAAACTTTAAAACCCTAAAGAAAGAAATTGCAGAAGACACCAGAAGGTGGAAAGACCTCCTGTGTTCCTGGATTGCCAAAATCAACATCGTAAAAATGACCATTCTACCAAAGGCAATATACAGATTCAATGCTATACCAATCAAAATCCCAAAGCAATTCTTTAAAGAAGTTGACCAAACAATCTCAAAATTCATATGGAGGCACAAAAGACCCAGGATAGCAAAGACAATCCTGAGTAACAAAAACACTGCTAGAACCTTAGTCTATATTACAAATCCATAGCTATAAAGACAGCCTGGTACTGGCTCCAAAATAGACACACAGATCAATGGATGAGGATTGAAGACCCAGATATAAGCCCACAAAATTACAGCCATTTGGTCTTTGACAAAGGGGCCCAAAGAATCCAATGGAAAAAGAACAGCATCTTCAACAAATGGTGCTGGCAAAACTGGATCTCCACATGCAGAAGATTAAAGCTGGACCCATACTTGTCACCATGTACAAGACTTAATTTCGAATGGATCAAGGACCTCGATATCAGGCCAGAGACTATAAAAACCATAGTTGAAAGGGTAGTGAACTCCCTCGAACTGACTGGGCTAGGCCAACAGTTCCTAAACAAACATCCAATGGCACAGTCACTGCTACCAACTCTCAACAGTTGGGATCTTGTGAAATTAAAGAGCTTCTTTTCAGATAAAGAGATTGTAACAGGAGCTCAAAGGCAACCCACAGAATGGGAGAAAATCTTCACTAACCACATATCTGATAGAGCTCTATTATCTAGAGTGCACAAAGAAATTAGAAAACTAAACACCAAGGAAACAAATGGCCAATTGAAAAATGGGCCCTGGAACTTAAAAGAAACTTTACCAGGGATGAAATTAAAATGTCTAACAAATATCTTAAAAAATGCTCCACATCCTTAGCCATCAGGGAAATGCAAATCAAAACTTCCCTAAGATATCATCTCACCCCAGTCAAGATGGCAAAAATCCACAATATAAACAACACCAAGTGCTGGAGAGGATCTGGAGAGAGGGGAACTCTCCTTCATTGCTGGTGGGAGGGTAGGCTCATACAACTACTCTGGCGAGCCGTCTGGAGATTCTTAAAGAAATTAAAGATTGTAATGCCATATGACCCTGCGATTCCACTTTTGGGAATAACCCCCCAAACAGCAAAAATTCATCTTGATAGCACAAGCACAACCATGTTAATAGGAGTACTGTTTGCAATAGTAAAGTCATGGAATCAACCCAGATGTCCAGCAGTTGACGAGTGGATAAGGAAAATGAGGTACATCTATACAATGGAGTACTTCTCAGCCATCAAAAATTATGAATTAATGGAATTTGCCTGGAAATGGATGGAATTAGAAACAATTATATTGAGTGAAGTATCCCAGACACAGAAAATTAAACGCTGTATGTACTCCCTAATAGGTGACTCCTAGTACCAAACTCACTTAGAGACACTCAAGGATAAATCTCTGTAATACCTACAGTAATTGCAAAGATTATGAACAGGAGGGCCACACCAGAAACGAGGAGAGAGGGGACCATGTTACAGCAGAGAAAATAGGCCACCATCAAGGATTGCAAGTAAGTAATGAGATATCTGGTTAAGTTCACAGACTTTCCTTCCTGATCATTTGCAACAACTGATAGGGTATGATCTCACCAGAAGGGGGGGGCATATAGTCTGGCAGATAGAAAGTAACCATTTTGCAAATGGGTGATTACCCCTCCCTCACCGCAGTTTCCTACTTTTATTCCATCTACCTTTGAATATACTCTTATAACAAGACTCTAATTTAACAGGTTTTTATCTCTGGCCAGGGGTGACATCCAATACCCATCAGGATGGAGTGAAGGGCATTGCAGGAGCAGCAAAACTGATAAAAAAAAAATCCACAAACCATAATTCAGAACATCAGAGACTATATATCAACCACTGGAACTAGGCCAGCCTAATCTTTCCCCATCCTGAAGCTCAGGGAAATTTGCGGAAGAGGGGGTGGTAAGATTGTAAGAGCACAAGGATGGGAGGAGTAATGATATACAAGATACTCCACAGAAATAGGGCCGAAGCAACCATAATTGGACTTTGCATGCCCTGCACAATGTCCAACACATTATTGACCCCACAAAGTCTAGCATGGGCCAAAGGCACTAGGATCCTTGGAGGCAAGGGATTGACAGCCACAGTAGTGTTCCTATGCCTAAGGGGAACACAGGAAAGGGTTCTAGGAAATGCCACTGAGTCCTTGCACCTCATCAGAGAGGAGGACCAGAGGAGAGTTTGGCTTGCACATTAAAGGATGCTCCGGGGATGGGAGGGGGAAGCATTGGGGGATGGGGAGGGAGGGTGGAGGGGGGGGCACAGAGGGGTGGGGGCTGGAGGGAGGGAGGGAACTGGTGTATCTGTTAAGTTTGTATGAGTGGAAATAAAAAAAAGTTAAAAGGGGCTGGAGAGGTGGCTCAGGGGTTAAGCCTCTGCCTTGCAGGCAGAAGGTCCTGAGTTCGGATCCTAGACCCCACGTATAGACGCCAGGCGGAAGCGGGGGCGGCCTGCGTTTCCGGTCCTGGTAGGGCGGAACTGTGAATCCCGGGGCAGAGTAAACAAGGAGGAGGTGGAGGCGTCCATGGTGGTTTCCGAATTCGTCCGTGGTTCTACACACACACGCACACATGCATACACACACAGTTGAATAAATAATAAATAAATTTAAAAAAAGTTAAAAAAAAAGAAAATTGAAATTATCCAAACACTGCTAGAATTCTGCTCTAATAAGCATTCTCAAGCATGCTAACATTTGGCTGCTTTGTTCTATAATCAGTAGAGAATGTGAGACGTAGGGTGGATGAGGGAGCTGAGTCAGTAAATTGCTTGCCAGCACCCACATGAAAAGGGTCCAGTGGTATGTACCTGTGACTTAGCACTGTGGAGACACATTCACCTCTGTCCTGAACATATGTGTGCAAATACGTGAACACTTTACATTTAATGCATACAGAAGAGAGAGAAGAAAGCCAGAAAGAAAGAAAGAGAGAGAGAGAGAGAAAGAAAGAAAGAAACAAACAAAGAAACGAAACAGAAACAAAGAAGAAAAAAGAGAGAGGAAGGAAGGAAGGAAGGAAGGAAGGAAGGAAGAAGGAAGGAAGGAAGGAAGGAAGGAAGGAAGGAAGGAAGGAAGGAAGGAGGGAAATGAGAAAGGGAGGAAGGAAGGGAGGGGAAAGGAGGGAGGAAAGGGAGGAAGGAAAGGAAAAAGGAAATATTATCATTGACCTATGGCTGAAACAATGGTCCCTAAAGTTTTCCTCTCTGGTATAGTCAAAGAGTACCATGACTGCATAGTCTTCAGGATCTAACGAAGATAGTTTTGTTGCTGCAAGGACAGAATATTCCTATTAGTACTCACAGTACTGTTTCTTAAATACTTTTAGCTCAAATTTCACAATAGCTGAACTCTCTATAGGTCGTTATCCTTTGGGAAGATGCCAGGTGGCTCTGTCTTGTAACCCCTAAAGCTTGTAGCTGACTTGTTTTTATTCATTCTTTATTTAAAATTCATAATGATGGATGGAGTCTTTTCCCAGCAGTGGAAGCTGATAAAATTGATCTTGTTAGTCATGTTAAGGTACTTGTCAAATCTCATCCATTCCAACTCCTAGTCATCTAAGCCTTGAGTTCAGAACATTTCTCAGCTGTCTTCTGTATCCTATGCCAGCTGACCTTCCTGCCCATAGCTTCCCCTCTCTGCAATCCATCCTCATCTCCTGAAAAGTCCTTTAACGGTCCATCTGGACAAAGTCCAGGAAATGGATCAACACACCTGTAACCTGGCGATGTTATTTTGATCCCCAAAGTCCTCATAGCTTCTGATCTTCATATATATGATATATGCATCTGCCTTCTTCCCACCCATATAAATAAGCAAATAAAATTTATGGATTTTGATTCTTCTAGATTTTTAAATTTTTAATCAAATTTATCATTATTATTTGTGTGTATGTGCATGAATAAATGTGGGGAGTGCATCAGAAGTCAGAGGACAACTGTGGAGTTGGTGCTTTCCAGTCACATTTATATGGATTCTAGGGATTAAACTCAGATCGTTGGGCTTTTCCAACAAGCACTTTCACAGCAAACCAACTGAGCCATTTTGTCAGACTTGGTCCTCTAGTTTTTTTTTAATTTATTTTTTCTACTCATACAAACTTAATAGGTACCCCGTCCCCTCCCTCCCTTCACCCCTCCCCAAACCCCTTGTTCCCTCCCCCTTTTTCCCCTTCCTTTCCCCCGTCCCTTTTTCCCAGTGCTCTCCCCCCCATTCCTGGAGCATCCTTTACTGTGCATGTCAAACATCCCTCTGGGTCCTCCTCTCTGATAAGGTGTAAGGACTCAGTAGCATTGCCTAGAGCTCTTTTTTGTGTTCCCCTTTAGTATAGGAACACTATTGTGATTGCTAATCCCTTGCCTCTAAGGATCCTAGTGCCTGTGATCTATGCTAGACTTTGGGGGGGGTCAATGATATGTTGGTCATTGTGCGGGTCGTGCAAAGTCCTATTATGGTTACTTCGGCCCTAACTTGTGTAGAATACTCTAGATTTTATTTTATTTTTAAAATATTATTTATTATTAAGTGTGTGTGTGTGTGTGTGTGTGTGTGTGTGTGTGTGTGTGTGTGTATAATGTGTGTGTGAATGCAGGAACGTGGGTGCCATGAACAGAGATGGCTTTGTGAAGGTGGTTCTCTTAATACACTTTTACATGGGTTCTGTGAGAGGGGTGCTTTTACTCACTGATCCATCTCACTGGCTCCACCCTTCTAGACTTGAAGTCAAGTGCCAGGCACCAGGTACATACTACTTAGCCACCCACTCAGCATCCATGTCCCTTTTATTCAAACAAAACCATTAAGCTTAAAGATACACAAATGCCGTGCTGAGAATACTGACTTCTCCAGTTTTATTATTTCCATGTCTGGCCAACAATTCCTAGGCTGAATTTTCTGAGTGCTTCTGAAAAGCTTTACCTCCAAATCCATGGAAGAAATAGTTGAAATTAGATAGTTATGGAGTTTTTTGGTCTACTGGTGAGGATTGTATGAAAAATTCACACTTGGAAGTGTCTTCTTTCTTCCAAATACAAAACAGACAAATAAAATATCAAATTATATTGGAATAGTTCATTTCTATTGCTATAACAAAACTGGAAGGGTACCCTATAAAGAAAAATGGTTCGTGTATCTGCCAGTGTGAAAAACTGAAGCAGCAAATCAGGTAGATCCTTGGTGATAACGACTTGGAAAAGATGACAAATAGATGGTGAGACCAAAAGATTCAGAGATCACTTTTCATAACAACTCACTCCCACCGGATCTAACCTGGGTCATGTGAGAACAATGTCAATCCCTTCTTAAGGCCCACAACTTTCCAGGAGACTCCCTAATGGTTCTACCACCTTTCAGTAATTCAGCAAATAGAGCGTATGTCTTTGGTAGGCAAAACACACGCATACTATAAATTAGAAAGAAAGATGATCTGTTTTAGAAACAAGGAAAGGGTATCCAGAGAGGTGAGGCAGAAGACAAATCTGAGTAATTCACAGTCCTGATGGTGCTGCAAGCCAGAAGCTGATTCTTTAGTTGAAAGGGAGTGACCCTCTCTGTCACCAGGCTGCTTTGGCTTAGACTGAGACCCAATATGGGCTGGTGCTCTGTTCTGAAAAAGTATGGTTTAACATCCCCTGAAGACAGATATAATCCATTTCAAGCTGAGAAAGTTTGGGAACTTAGCCACAGCCTAATGGAATAAGCAAGCCACCTGCAGGTCCAGGGACCTTGGATGTGATGTCCTAAATGTGACTTGGGACGGGAACTCACAGAACAGCATATACAAGATGATTTAGACCAGGGCCCAGAGACCCCAGGGAAAACACCAGGGGGAAAAGCAGACAAAGAAAGGAATAAGAACAGAAAGAAAATTAAAACCTAAAGCTTAGCACTTAACTTGAGTTGGAAAATCTAAATATGAAAAATTATTTTTAAATCTAATGCAAATAAAGGGGTCATAAAATTTTTCAGGAGGAGGCATACTAAACTGTTTACCCCCAAAATTCATATCTCTGAGTCCTGTCCCACAATGTGATGGTGTTTCAGGATACGAGCCTTGGAAAATGACCCCAAAGAATCATTCAGAAATCTTAGAGATAAACATGATCAAACAAATTTTAGGGAAAAAGAACTCAAGTAGATAAATGTGAAAGAAAAACTAGAAACGAAATGAAAGAACTCAAAAGTTCAGTGCTGAATAATACCAAACACAGTGGAAACAAGCTATGTATGTGGCAGGGGGGTCTGTTTGGTTTTTATTGCTGCAGTTTGGTTGGTACAGTGCTTGCCAAGTATGCCTGAGGTCCGGGTTCCATTTCCAGTACTTATAACTGGGTACAGTGATGCATGCCTGTGATCCCAGAATTCAGGAGATGGAGGCAGAAGGATCAAAGCCATTCCAGACTATATAATAAGAATGAAGCCAGCCTGGTACACATGACACCTGTCTCAAAATAACAATAACAGTAATAACAATAGTGGGCTAGGAAGATGGATCAGTAGGTAAATCGCTTGTTGAACAAGCAAAGGAACCAGATGCCACTTAACAATACTGAATGGTGTGAGAACTCGCCTGTAATTCCTATCTCAGAAGACAGAGATTAGGAATCTCCAGAGCAAATTGTTTAGCTAGACTCGCTCTATCAGAGAGCTTTAGGTGGATTAAAGATGCTGTCTCTAAAGAACAGACAGAAGAATAATTAAGAATGATTACTGATATTAACCCAAGCCTCCATAGGTACACACATACACACACTTTCTCTCTCTCACTCTCTCTCTCTCACACCTTCCCCAACACCTACATGCACACGTGAAAAGGGAAAAATGATAAATTTAAAGATAAAATCAATAGAAAACAGGACATGAAGGTGATCCGCAATCTGGCTGTAACATCTGTCACCCTATTGATCATCAGGGTTGATTTAGCTGATCTGACTGACTAGGCTGGTGTCCCCTCCCTCTCTCATTACTTCATGCATGCTTCTCCTACAGTTGCATCCCTGATAAAGGTGGACCATTCTATAGCCAAAGGTACATAAGTAGCTGTACTCCCCTGCTAGAACCTCCAAATTCTCAAGATCAATAGAAAATATCCAATCTGCTAAACCAAGAACAAAAGACAGAAGGAAGCCATTCCTTTCTTAGAGATTAACAGTATCAACATATGGTAACAGTCAGAAGAAATGGGAAAATTTGAAAAAATTCAGTCTAAGAAAAAAGTATACAGCCCATGAAACTCAACAAACCACAGTAAAACAAAGTAAGAAAAGATCACATTGCAAACTACTGGAAAGTCTTTCCAAACTTATCAATAGATTTCATGGACCTCCTACTACAACTAGCCCAGTATTTCCTGCAGAATTTGACAATCTTGTCTGAAAATGAAAACGGAAAGGCTGAGTAACAGCAAAGCCAGCATAACTTTGAAGAAGAGTACATTTGAAGACATATGCTACCTAGTTCCAAACTTACTATTGAGACCATGATCACCAAGTCACTTTGGCACTGACATAGGATCATCATAGACCCATGGGACAGAATGAAATTATTCAGGAACATACCTTCACAGTCATGTTCAGTAGATTCCCAAAGCAAAGCAATAAGGTGAAAGCAATCCAGGGTGGTATCCACTGCCACCCTTGGGCACACACACTCAAGTGCCCTCTTGTACAAAGACCAGCATACAAACACCAAATACAAAACAACACACACATGTATCAGATACTATTTGATTTCATTTGTGGGCAATGTTCAGAAAAGATAAGCGTATTAGATACAGAAAGCACATTGATGGCTACCCAGGATTTGGAGCAGTTCCCCAGAGTCTTTCAATTGTGCACTTTACAATAATGGATTTTGTGGTATGTAACTTATACCTCAATAATGCCATAAAATGTTGGATAGAAGTGACTATAAAGATACCACAGCTCTTCTTCCCCATCCCACAATGCTGACAGGTCTCTCTCTGTTCTCGCTAACTTTAAACTATCTCCTGTGCTCTAAAGTTCTCCCACTTTAAGGCCATGGTTTCTCCTTGCCTCCCTTGAGCTGAACACCCAAGAATTTCTTTCCTTTTCTCTTGTTTTCAATAAAATTCCTGTTTTAGTCTCTCAAAAAAAATACCTCAGACATATGTGAAGAAAATGGGATAAAATCATTAATATATAGGCAAACCAACTTTTAAACCAAGAAAAAAACAAGATCAATACAAGTGAAGCTTGGTTCTTTTTGTTCCTTCATATATGTATGACTAGGTGCATTCATGTGTGTGTATGTTTGCATGTTGGTAAGTGTACATGTGTACATGCTTGTATATGTACACACATATACTTGAGCGTTTGTACCTGTGGAGACTCAAAGGTGAATCTGCAATTGCTCTTCCACCTTATTGTTTTTAGCCTTTGTTTTTAATTAAATATGAGCATACCATTAAGGTTAAACTGGCTATCAAGCTTGCTCTAGGATTCCCAGGTTCTTCATTGCAGATTTAGAATTACAGATAAACTACCACACCCACTAAACAGGCTTATACAGGCTCTGGAGATCCAAATTCTGGTCCTTTGGCTTACAGGGTAAAGATTTTAACCACTGAGACATCTCCCCAGCCCCTTGATGTTTGATTCTTATGGATAAAATGCTCAAAATGAATAAAGCACCACAAAACTAACCAGAGAGAAAATGCAGATTTAATCCATATTAGGGAAAACAAATAACACAACCTCAAAAGAAATTGATGAAAGGAAGGTGGGGCCATGTGAGTGAAAGAAGAATGCTAATTATTCCAGTGCTCACATTAGGGCAGAGAACCAGCTTGACACCAGAAACATCGTGCCACATTGTAAGTGACCCAGGAACTACAGACTTGGATGGAATCAAAGTCAAAGGAAAAAAGAGACAAAAACTTAAAATATGGCATATGATCAGCCTGCTTGTAGGCTACACACCAAGTACTCTCTCTGAGCAGAACAACTCAATTCTGAAATTCTGGGAGATATGTTCAAAAGTTCTGTGGAAGAAAAGTGACTGTCAGTTAGAACAAGCTCCAAACTAAGCTATAATATGGAATTTATCTTAGAATTCACAGGTCAGGCTGTTGGTAGAGTGCTCACTTAGCATGTTGAAGTCCTGGGCTCAATCCCCAGTACTGCACAAACCAGAAGTGACGGTGCACCCCCATGAGTCCACTACTTGAGAGGCAGAGGCAGGATTAAAAATTCATGGTCACCTTTCGCTACATAGCAGGTTTAAGCCCAGCCTGGGGTACATGAGAAACTAAGACAAAAAAAAAAAATACCACAAAAAATTACTATTTACTGCAAAGTACAGCCATCAGAATTCCATATTGCAGATCCAACCTAACGAATATTCTCTAAACAAACCATTGTTGTAGAAAGAACCCTAGTTGCAGTTTGTCATGATTATGATGTGAACATGCCTTTGTCAAACTCAGTGCAGTTTGTCTTCATCACATTCAAGACTGACTGTGTGACTGGATGAGTAGGGGACTGTCACATTAGATACAGGTGTCAACTTGACAATTGAGGGTTTGCGCTCTGGGTACATTCGTAGAGAATTAGTAGTTCAGTTAAGCCCAGAACAAATCTGCAGGAGAATTTTTTTTTAGTGGATGGGGAAGGCCCAGCCCATGGTGGGTAGGACTAGTCCCTGGGCAGGTGAATAAAATGGAGGGAACTGTTTGAGAAAGGGGACATCCTGTGTATACTTGGCCAGACATGCTGGTGTGGCAAGTAAGGATCATCCTTCTCTCAGCTGTTATGTGGAGATGGTGTGGCCAGTTTCTTTGACCCTGGTGTTGGTATGAGCTCTCCTGTAAAGCTGGACCAAGAACTGTAATCGAACAATCATAAGAAAGAACAAACCTTGCTCCTTTAAACT
Source organism: Typhlomys cinereus (assembly GCA_023101885.1). Classification (NCBI taxonomy): domain Eukaryota; kingdom Metazoa; phylum Chordata; class Mammalia; order Rodentia; family Platacanthomyidae; genus Typhlomys; species Typhlomys cinereus. The sequence goes on from JALPQD010000015.1 coordinate 6,856,994, forward strand.
GTTTGGTGATTTTTGTCAGCAACATGCAGAATAGCTGCAACAGGGATTCTGGATGGGAGTCCTATCAGGGCACCTCAGCCATCCAGGCAGATGAAACCCTACACAGCCAGGAAGAGTAAGGATTCACACTTCTAAGATCCAACCCAGTTTTTACTTTCTAGAAAGCCATTTTTGTCCACTCAAATAAAAATCACTAAAATATTTGCCATTTCAAGTACAAATACCTGTGTTTGATCCCCCTGCTCTAAGTTTTTAAAAATCTCAGGTATGATGGTATGTATTTTGTAATCACAATGTTGGGTAGATTGGAGATAGGCAGGTCCCGAGGGATACTGACTGGTCAGTCTAGTGCCATAACAATGAGAATCTTTGTCTCAGACAACAAGGTAGTTGGAAGCTGAGAAATGACACCAAGATGGTCCTTTGGCCTCCACATTCACATGTGACCAAGCACAGGTGTTTCACCCACAACACACAAATACTTAGACCATCTGATCCTTCCCTTCAGGACATAACTAAAGGGAAGCCACCAACTGCCATTTTCTTTTTCTCAAGTAGAGATTTGACCCAACGCAAAGATGTACATCACCCCCAAAATTAGGAGACATAGCTTGCTTTGAAAAAACTCTACAAACTACACCAGGGAACACAGGGATTTTATGTGAAAGTCACTAACAACGCAATTTATGTACCAAGCACCAGCCTCTAGAACTCAAGACAGAAACTGGAAGGAGAGCACCTAGGCTTAGAATTGGTAGGAAGCAGCAGGTGCACAACCTCAAAGCTCACATCCCGCAAGAATTCAAAAGGCTAGTGAGTATTAGAGCTTTTCATTGTTTCCTCTGAGTGAGGCCTCTGTACTTCTAGCATGCAGAAAGCACAAAGGGAACTCCTGCTTCATCATAAGCACACTTCCAGGAAGAATGGCAAAGAAGTGTAATTGTAATTCAGCTTTTTTTTTGGGGGGGGGGCGAGTGATTTATTGAAAGAGTTTTATTTAAAGAATCTCACAACATATTGAGCGTCTTCAGAGCACTTCCTTCTATTCCATGCAGTCCTCTCACAGGAGCCTGGAAGAAAGGTCCAGAACTGTGCCCCAGTTTTGCAAAATGTGGCATAGCAACACCATTTAGTTTCAAGAGTAACAGTTATTCTTCAAGAAACACAAAATCCACGTCGACTTATTGTGGAATGAACTATATCCTTTCACACGCTCTTCCTTAAACACATATGGTGAAGTGCTCTAAACCCCAAGAAGTCAAAATGGAACTGCACCTGGGGAAGTGGCATTTAAAGAGATAATTGTGTTAAAATGTTAAAATGAGGTCATAGATTGGCTCCATCCAATCTGACAGGTATCTTCATTAGAAAAGTAAGTTTGAACCAGGCTTGGTGACGAGTGCCTATAATCCCAGTACTCAGGAGACGGAGGCAGGAGGACCAGTAGTTCAGGATCATCCTTGGGTACGTTGCAAGTTCAAACCAGCCTGAGCTATATAAACCCTGTTTCCAAATAGATAGATAGGTAAATGATAGGAAACCTTCATCCAATCACTGTCAAGGGAAGATCATGGGAGACAGAGGGAGAAGGTGACTGTGCACAAGCCAAGAAGAGGCTTCAGAGGAAAGCACCTGCCGATACCCTAGCATAGGTAGATTTCTCGTCCCAGGAACACACATATATACAACACATGTATACTTTACACCTGCATGATGCATATATTGCATGTGATATATAATATAGATTTAAAATTGTTATAAGTTAATAAAATTTTTAAATGTTGTATAATAAAATATACTGCGAATGAATGATTTATATATATATACTAGCAAACAGACGCATAGATGCATATGATTTTATAGTATAAGTCAATAGAACTTATAGTTTGTGAAATGAACAAAAAAGCAATAAAAGCAATAAAGCAATAAAAATTTATTAACCATTTGTTTCCCCTGTTTTGGAGAAACACTAAATTGGACTTTGATTCTGTCTCCAATCAACTATGAGATCCTAGGAAAATCACTTAACAGCTCTTAGCTCCTACTTTCTTGTGAGTTGACAAAGAACCGATCCACCAGATGAGAAAGTTTCGATCTGTTGAACAGAGTCCTAAGATTTCAGAATCACATCCAGAGCTTCAGGAACAACTACTGAGGTACACTGTGCCCCTTTATTCTTGGGGGTTTTGTATGAGAGCAACGCGCTCACCTTTGATGAAAAACTTGAAAAGAAAGGATACTGTAAGTGACCCTGCAAGCCAATGATCAGGCAATGGATTCTATTGCCTGGCCGGGAAATCTCCACGGCTGCTTCTGTTTGTGAAACACCCCGTGTTGCATAACAAAAGCCCAAAGTTTCAGTAACTGACCAGCCTTGGGAATCTGCATGCTGTTACTGATTTCTCATTCTCACCACTACTGGGGGGTCTGCCTGGACACTGTCCACAGCTGGAGACTGAGCCGTATGCCGTAGAGGTTTGCCTCTAACCTGCTAGACACTGGCAACAGCACTACCAGCCTCCGGCCTGCGACACGTGAGCATTTCTCCTTAATGATGTTGGTCTCGTGCTCTTCCTGCACCCACTTCAAACTTGGAGATGTGCCTTTGCAAAGGCAACCAGGGCTCTTTGCTATGTAAACCTTCCCATGACTCATTCACTGGGGAAATCATCACTAATTCCTTCTACTATCCACAAATCCCTTTTGATCCGATCCTGGCTATTTTTCCAGCCTTAGACTTCATCACTTCTGAGGACTACAGATCTTCCGTTATCAACACTGTTCCTACATAATTCTCTCTGTGTATATGCATACTCATGTGTGTCCATGTACGTGTGTGGGGGCAGTAGGTGCATAATCATATGTGTACGTGTGCTTGCGGAGACTAGATGGCCACACTAGGTGTTATTGCTCAGGGGCTGTCCACCTTGTTTTTGGGACAGGCTCTTCCATTGGCCTGAAACTTTCCAAGTAGATGAGGCTGACTGGACAGCAAACTTTAGGGATTCTCCCGCTCATCCCCTTGGCACTGGGACTATCAGGGCAGGCCACCATGCCGTTATTTTACATAGGTTTTGGGGATCCAATTCAACTCCTCATGCTTACAAAGCTAACACTTTACTAAGTGACATAGCTTCTCCACCTCCTTATATAACTCTAGAAGTTTCTCTGAGCACATCATAGTCTCACATTCCTCTACACCTTCCTCATGTTATTTCCTCATCCCAAAAGGTTTTTCTCCCACAAATACCACTCATCCTTCAAACAAGTTTATAGATTCTTTTCTCTAAAAAACTGTCCCGTCCTTTTGAATCTCTTTCAAATCAGCTTTACCTCATTGTCACCATCATTACCTCCGCTGACATTAACTCATTGCCAGATTTTTAGTGATTGGCATCTTGTCTATTTCTCTCTAGTGCAAAAATGGGGTCTCATGTCCCCTCCCTCTTCTGACAAGTCTCAGGCCAGGGCACATGCCTTTGCTTGACAGCTTTTCTTGCTCGAGTGACATATGAGAGTAGATGAATTTCAAATTATTTTGCTAAAGCCAGTCTGATCTGTGTGTGTGTGTGTGTGTGTGTGTGTGTGTGTGTGTGTGTGTGCACGCATGCACGCACATATGTGCAGGCCGTAAGCACACATGCATAGAGGCTGCAGTACAGCCCTGGGCAGTGTTCTTCAGCTGCTGTTCTTCTCACTGGCCAGCGAATCCCAAGAACGAGCCTTTCTCTGCCTTTCTGCCGTGGATTACAAGTGGGCATCCACCGCACCCGTCTTGCTTTCCTCACCTGAGTTCTGGGCCTCGTGGCTACAAAGCAAGCACTTAATTCACTGAGTCTTCTCACAGCCCTGTCCTCTTCTGGAATTGCTTCTGAAACTTTTGTTTTTCTGGACATTCCTAGTTGATTAATTTATTCTATTTTTTCTTGAGAATCATGGTAAATTTTGCTGATATTTTTCAGAAGCATTCCTTCCCTGTAAGTACGTACTGCACGCTGTGTGGTCCAAACTAGGCCTGCATTTGCTACCTGCTCCCCCGTGGAGCTTAGCAGAATGTCTGGAGTATGAAGGGCCTTAATAGATAGTCACTGACTGACTGAATGAATGAATGAATGAGCAAATGGATGAATGAATGGGTCTTATCCTCCTTGGCTCGATTTATTGTTCAGGAAGCGCCAGAGGCTTCATGAGCATCCAGAGAAATAGGTAACACTCAATACACAGACTATTTTTACTTTTGGCTCAAACAAAAGCAACAAAGCAAAGCCAAAAATAAGAGGCATCTATTTAATTCCCCACACTGAAGGAGTGGGGGGTGGAATGCCTTTAAAAACAAATCCTGTGAATGCTTTCATTTTCTGCCAAATTCAGAAACTGCACCAGTGAACTGGGGTACCCTGGAATAAAGAATGTGCTCATTCCTAGAATCACAGTAACATCTGTGTCATGTTAAAACTTGTGTCACAGTTTTGTAGGGATGGGCCTGTGCTGCTGCAACTGAGATTAACAGTCCATTTTCTCAGCAGAGCACTCCAAGTGCTACTCGAGCACTGCAAACAGCAGATAGAATGCCACAGAACTGTGACCAAGCTCTGAGCTGCAATACAGTCTGCTCTAGTGCCCCATCCGGCCTCTCATGTTCCTTTTATTTTCATGTGTGTATGGTGAGTGTGGAGAAGGCTATGTGCCTGTGTTTATGTGCTTGCCTGTGTGTGTGTAGGTGTATGTATGTGTGTGTGTGTGTATGCATGTGCTTGTATGTAGATTGCTACATAGAACTTCAACCTGGTAAAAGTATTGTTTTATAGGTTAATAATGACCACTGTCTCTTTTTCAGTCTGAGGATTTTCCAAATGATATGAGAGCTTGTGAACTTGCATTACCCATCATCATTAAATTCATTGTGTGGCTCATGCATAGTTCTCACCTTTGACTGTTTTCTAAGAGTAATACTGAGGACTAGGGCGATGGCTTGGTTAGCAGAGGGCTGGCTGATGTGGTGGTGTATGGAGCTGGGGCAGGTGGAAACAGGCAGATCTGTGGGGGTTGCTTGCCAGACATTTTAGCCTACTTGGTCAGTCCCAGGTTTCAGTGAGAGACTGTTTCAATAAGCAAGGTGAGAGGAACCAAGGAGGAATGGCACCCCAAGATGACCTCTGACCAATATACACGCACATAGCACAAAGAGCGCAAAAGCAACAAAGCCTCCTATTTCCCAGGCTCACCAACGATTAGACGGAAGGCTGTCTAATTCCCTGCCACTGGGAGTTCCAGAGGCAAATATCTGTTTCCAGATGTTCACATTCAAAAAACACAGCAAATGTAGTTTCTAGCCCTGACAAGCTGTCCCTCAGCTGAGTAAGAATGGAAAAGAAAAAAACTGGACCAAATTTAACCACCTTTTTTTTAAAGCAAATGAAAAAGAAAAAACGACTGACAAAATAAGCCACTGCAAGTTACACAGATATCTTACCAGTGAAGTGAGTCCTCACATACAGCAGCAAATATGCCGCTAATACGGTCATTCTTATACCTGCAGTGGACAAATAGCAAACAATACCTGGTAAGTGACATTTTGAAAATTGGCAACAGTCCTAGCTCATTTCAGCTTCATCCCAAGATTCATTTTCTTATCACTCAAGTTTGGAAAATAAATAAATAATAAATGCTGTGCCAGGTGTAGTGGTGCATCCCAGCTCTTGGATGGCAGAGGTAGGAGGATCAGGAGTTTGGAACCATTTTTGGCTGCACAGCAAATGCCAAGCCATTCTGAGCCACTTGTGACTCTATTTCAAAAGCAAATAAAGAAGTGAACACTACGAAAGGAAGGCTATTGCAATAATAAACCATGGAATGTTGCTCACTTAAAATGAGCTGCAGGGGCTAGAGAGATGGCTCAGAAGAGGGACCTGAGTTTGGATTCCAGATCCCATGTAAAAACACCAGATGGAGTAACAGCAGCCTGAACTTCGGCTCTGGAAAGTGGAGTCTGATACACTCCAAAGCAAAGCATTAAGGAGATAAAATAATCCAGAATGATTCCGAAAGTTGCCCTTGGGCTTCCACAAACATGTACACACACACACACACACACACACACACACACACACACACACACTCTCAAAAAATAAGTAAATAAGTAAGTAAATAAATAAATAAAATGGTCTGGAAGGATGTTGAGAACAGAAAACTCCACCCAATTCAAACTGAAACATTGCACAGTGGAGCCTATGTCATTAAATGTTACTTCTACTTCATCCTTATTAGAAAACAAGCACAGACAAAGATGTTTGTATAGACCAGGGTTGTTTTGAGGCACAGAAATAGAAAATTGACACGAAGTGGCTGCAACGATAACCATTTCCAGGTAACAGTTATGTAAAAGCAACAGGTCACAAGTCTAGAAAAGCCTCAGAAGGAGGCTCAAGATGGACTTGGTGGCTCACCATGGCATCCAAAGCCATACCACCTTTACAGTGTTTTCTGAGCTCATCATTGGTTAGCTGGTCAGCATCCCCAGTGTTCCCACAAGAGCTACCCCCGAGCAAGGAAATGAGGAGCTCTTCTCATGCAGCATTCTTTTATTTTCTTTACCATTATTATTGTTATTATTCAAGGTATGTGTGATGGTTTAACCCTGCAATCCCAGCACTCCAGCCATGAAGGCAGAAGGATCAGAAAGTTCAAGGTCATCCTCAGCATATAGCAGGCTGCAGGCCAGCCTGGATTACCTGCCTCAAAACAAAACAAACAACAAAGACAAGAAAGGGTAAAGTAAGGACTAGAAATTAGGGTAATTCATCTTGAAGAACACCTTTCTTTAAATCGAGTTAAAATGTTGAAGGCTATTTTCCTCCTTTTTAAAACTAAAGCTTGCTCCTTTTCAAACTAAAAAATACTCATAAACACATTCTTTTAATCTTTCAGAAGCATTGAGGCCATTGAAAACTCCTTGCCCCTTGATTACATTCATTTATCAAAACAGAAGTTTGAGGGCCAGGAGACAGAAAAGGTATTAGAGATGTCAAGTTTTATCCATTTGTTTAGGAAAACTTTCATAAAATAGCTGGAGTTTTTGGGGTTCAGGGAACACATAAGAGAAAGAACTAAACACACCAAGGTTAAAGGTGGCCACTCAAGTAAATCTTCTGACCCAAGCCAGGCTCTGAGACGCCATGGACAAATAGAAAAGTCAATTCCATTTTCTCTCGCTCATTCAACCAGAAACTTTGATCTAGAACTGAACAGGAACACATTTTTCTGGGTCCGAAAAGCCTATTTGGTGCCAAAACCCCAACTTTGCATCACAATCCCACACATACTGTTTATCTCCTAATGACAAGTGTAGCCATAGACAGCTGAAGTTTCCACCAGCCCATTACTGTTCAAGGAGTCACACTTCCTCCTCCTGAAGCTGAATTGGGATGATAGCTACAATCATTTCTGAGAATTTCAAGGGCAAGAGAGATTTTGTAGAAAAAGCAGAGGATTTGCCGGCTTTGGTTTTAAAAGGAACTCTGGCAAAGGAAGATATTAATTCATAGCCCCAAATTCAAGTTCCCTGTAAGGCCAAAGCTTGTTATTTATAACAGTCCCCTGACCCCACAGAAATTCTCCTCATTTGCCATCATCAACCCACTTAAGGTGGGTGTGATGATCAGTCTCAGCTGTCCCCTTGAGACTTGGAAGTGGTCCTCTAGACATACCTACAAGGAAGAGTCTAGTTAAGGCATGACTCTGAGCAATTCTATAGAAAGGAGATTGACTCAATTGCTTTCATAGAAATGGGAAGACCTGCCCATCACTCCCTAAGCAGGTGGTGTATGTAAAGATGTGGCCTGTACAAAGGTGCCTGGATGCACTGGTTCTTCCCCTCTGCTCTGGGCTTTGGTTGTGGTATGGAGAGTTCCCTTGATTTCTGCTGTAGTGTGACCTCCAGTCAAGATGGACTATAGCTTAGGATTGTGAGCTGACTAAAATTCCTTTTTCTTGGCTACAGAAATGGACAGCTCAAGAGTTACGATTCTGCCTCGCAAGTAAAAGGTCCTGAGTTTAGATCCCAGATCCCATGTTTAAAGACATAAAGAGCCAGATGGAAATAGCAGTGACTTACACTTCCGGTTCTGGTAGGTGGAGCCTGGGATGATTCCCAAAGTCACACTTGGTCCTTCACAGGGACACACAGTGCCCTCTGATACACACACACACACACACACACACACACTCTCTCTCTCTCTCTCTCTCTCTCTCTCTATCTCAATCAAATAAATAAATAAATAAATAAATAAATTTTTTAAAAATTCCTTTTTCTCCAAGTGGGTCAGGTATTTATTGCAGCAGCATGCCATGAAATTAAAGCAGAAGTTTGGAACCAGAGAAGTGGTTCCATCTTAAGCCCATTACTTTTAAAATAAAGGATCCTAGGTTCCATTCACAGCCAGTGACTATTCTAAAGTTTGGTGTCAGAGACCCCAAAGTACCTGTGCAAGCCTGTGACTCAAGCCTTCTAACCAGAGTGGCCTTGGCACCAGTGGATAGCTGTTCCCAGGCAAAACAATATCTGTTATTATCTCTACGACACTTGTTTAACTAGCAGATCTTACCAATACAAAGAATAAACCAGCGGACAGTCTCTTCCACACACTGCATGAAAGATGTTTGCTCTGTCTGTATGAGTTCTGCCTTTGTTCCACTTGTTGGATATATAATCAGTAAATCTAGCTTAAAAACCCCTGCACAAAATAAGCTCCAAAGTTATTTTAATGTGATGAATGGAATCATGCTCTCATCTTTCACAAGAATTTGGAAGTCTGAACCACTTCCTGCAGAAACTTCAGGTGCAACAAATAGTACTCACATAGTAACTCTATGTTTTCTTCCGATTCCATCCACACATGCAAAATACCTGGGTCCATAGCACCATATTTGCTTTAATTTTCTGCCTCTGCTTAATTATCAACATCCAGTCTCACGACTTGCTACTTGCCCCGGTAAATGAAGAGGGAAAAATGTATGCTGAGGAATTCTCCTGGGGAAGAAAAAGGAAGGAAGGTTTTCTTAATGGCTTTTGCATTTTGCAATCACTGCATGGTTTCAACAAATGCCTGTGAGACCTAGTTAGGACCTGCAAGGGATTCCAGATTCTCCTTAACTTTCTCTGCTAAGCTCTTAATGAGTTTAGAATTGCATTCATTTTTCCATATTGCCTCTTATTTTAAAGCTATGTGACAGTACATAAAGCAAGATCTCATTCACGATGTTGATTTTTTTATATTTGTAAGTTAAAATAAAAACCATTCGCTGTTTCAAGAAAAACAGTGAGATGCAGGTATTTTTTGGAATTTGACTATGGAACTTAAAACAAACCCTGAACAAATTTCTCCATTATTCAGCTTACTTTAGTACTTAGTCTAAACTTGTGAATAAAATACTCTGCAAGGAAAACACAGGCCGACATAGGTAAGATTCATGAAAAGTAAATACTACCAACGACAGGACTCCTCCCTTTCTGGATTAATAGGAGACTAGCGATTATACTGAGACGTGTGGTGGGGAAGTATCAGTTTAAAGCAGGACAATCCTTCCCAACTTCCATTGTGTTTCCTCCTCAGCTCTGCTGCATGGCTTCTTCTCTGTCCGCATCAGGAGAACATTACCACTAGAAAGTGAGGAAGACGCTGGGGTACTGCTCAGTCAGTGAAACACTTGCTGCACAAGTGTGAGGACCAAGGTTTTATCTGTGGAATCCACATAAAAATGCCAGGCACAAAGGGATTAACAGTCATAATATAGTTCCCATACTAATGGGGAGCCCAAGGACTCCAGGCTAGGCCACTGAGTTCTGAACCCTCACTAGGGTGGAGGGAGTTTGACATTCATACAAAAGGACACTCCAGGGGATGGAAGGGAGGAAGGGAGAGGCACAAGGAGAGAAGGAGGGAGGAGGTAAAAAGAAGGGGGAAATGGGGAGAGTACAAGAGGGGACAACTGGGGAGGGGAGGAAGGAGGGAGAGAACAGGGGTAACTATTCAGCTTGTATGATTAGGAAAAAAAATAAAATGTGGGGAAAAAAATGCCAGGCACAGTGATAAGTGGCTGCAAGCCCAGCGCTGACAGAGCACAGACAGGAGAATCCCTAAGACTCACTGGCAGGCCAGCCTGCGTGGTGAGCTCCAACCAGTGAGACACCTTCGTCTGACAATGCTACCCAAGATCATCCCCCCAACACTGCATACATTCCCCTCCATAGCACATGCACGTACACACACACACACACACACACACACACACACACACACACACACGTACACACACGTCAGTCTACCCATTAGGAACACTGCCACTTTGAATAGTACTTTAGAACCAGCTACATATACCATATTTATTGTTTTAGGGTTAGATGACTAAACTCTACTTTGGGATTCTCCTATTTCTCAGGGTTCTTCAGGTTTAATTTAAGTGGGTTCAATCTCTTGGTCCCCATGATCAGCCTTTGCTGTGGAGACCGGCTACATCACCTCTGCAGAGACTGATTGTCACCAAGGCAGAGGAGGCTGCCTCTGGCATCTGGTGTGCAGAGGCTAGGAATGCTTCTGGCGAACATCCCTCACATGAAAGGCTGCCCACAGCAAGAATTATGTGGTCTAAAGTGTTGAGACACTCTGACCTGCAGGACAGCATGGCATGCAAACATGGAAACCAAGAGATGTGACAGGGAGCATAGTATGGTTTTCCCAGATGTCATTTAGTGGCCAAGTTTCTTCTTTCCTTTCATCAGTATGAAAATGAAATGTAAAATCAGGTGACTGACTATGTGGGTTTTTCCATAAAAATCAATGTGGATAACATTTATTTTCATTTTTAATTTTCAAAGCACATTTGTACGCACATGTATATGTATATGTTCACCTGTATGCAGGTGCGTAACTGTGAGTACAAGGATGTGCATGTATTTATGCATGACTGTGTAGGCCTGAGAATAACCTCCACTGCTATTCCGCAAGTTCTGTTCACTTTGTTGTTACTGTTTGTTTTGTTTTGCTGAAACAAGGTCTCTCACTGGCTCGAAACTCACTAGGTGACTGGCCAATGAGTTCTGACTATTTTTGTATCCGCAGCAGATTTTAAGTTTTTCATTGTAGGTTTAGAGACCAAGCTTACGTCCTCCAGAGTTTGTGTGACAATCATTTTGGTTACTGAGTCATCATCTCAGCTCCAATATTTTGTATTTTTTAATTGTTTTGAGTCCCAGAGTCTGAATCCTGAGCCATTCCAGCAGATGGAGTGGGGAGAAAGCCACATATCGGGTTGGAACAGGACAGCTAGGGCCATGGCACCCTAGAAACTATTACAGACATCAGTGGAGAACAGCATCAGTAAAGTCAACATTTGATAGATGCAGTAGGACAAATGCTGACCAGTGGCAAGTGGATACCCCCTAGTAGAGCCCACAAGTGACCTCAACAAGGGTTATTCAGTTGTCAGGAGGCAGAAGTCTGTTGGAAAGAACTCAACTCAGAATCACTGTGAGAAGTGGGAGGGTAATAGACAGCTATGTCAGGAAAAAATGTCCTCTAACTACCTCCTAGCTTGAAGTCCCCAGAGTCCCTAACACTGCTTTCAATCCACCATTTCAGATGTTTTTCTGTCTTACTTTACTTATTGCTATGACAGACAAAATACCTGACCAAAAGAATTTAAGGAAGGGTTTATTTTGACTCATAGTCTGAGGACACAGTTGATCATGGTAAGGGAGGCATGATCCCAGGAGAGTGGGGTAGCTGGTCACATGGAATCCACAGTCAGGAATCAGAGAGAAATGAATGTTAGTGCTCAGCTTGCTTTCTCCTTTTGATTCAGTCTAGAAATCTAGCCCATGCAATGGTCCCACCCACATTCAGGGTGAGTTTTTCCATCTAACTAACTGAATTTAAAAACACTTTCACAGACATACCCAAAGGTTTTTCTCCTAGGGGGTTCTAGATCCTGTCAAATTGACAAACAACATTAACAGTCTTCCATAGACTGAACTTTAAATATCTCTTTCCCAATCACAACAGAAAGAAAGGGCATTATTTACACTGTTATGATGCAACAATTTCAAATTCAGGCTCCATGCTGTATCCTTCATGCTCACTGCCTTTGTACTTGTTGCATGACTTTGAAATCAGTTCTATTAATTTTAGCCTGAATGCTGCCTCTGCTCAGCATCTCAGAGCACTACTCAAAAACTCTGCTTACATTTTCTGATATTATTTTTAGAGGATATTTTTGGTTCTTGTCTTACCCGCAAGGCTTGATACTATAAGAGGAAAACACCATGAACTATCCAATCCTGTTCCTTTACCCACCGAGCTTCTGCACCACAAGCTCTCAGTCCTAATGGCATTTCGGTGTCATTCTTTCATGTATCCCAAAGACAGAATGAGTGTCCAAATGCTGTTTCTAACTGTGTCCTGAACCAAAACTCTCTCCCCGAGATTTCTTATAGCTAGGTTGACCCTATTTACATTACTTGCTTTCTCCTTACCTTCCAGTGGGGTATTTTTTGTTTATTTGTTTTTATGTGGTACAAGAAAGTGCTTGGGTTGATTGTTCCACATCTTTATGCTCTGGGATTTCCCAGGTTCCTCCTTCCAGGGCCCGAATCATATATAGGTTGTTGTCCTGTCCGACTGGCAATTTTTATGTGGGATCTAGGGATCCAAACTCAGGTTCTTTTGCTTGCAAGGCAAAGACTTTAGCCCCTTGAGGTATCTCCACAGTCCTGAGTGGGATATTTAAAAGCTTCATAGCTTGCCTTTCTTACAGAATGATTCAGAAGCCTCACTTCTCTATTCTTGTACTGACAACTGAGTTTTCTGAAATGGTTCCTAAACACATTTAATTATCCACATCAGTATCAAAACATCTCTCTTTTGTTTTCACAAAAAATAAAACTTGCTTCTTTCATCATCCCCTACAGTCTCCAAGAACTTCATGTAGATGCATAAAGGAATATTTTATGAAATGCATATTTTTCTACTTGAATTATATATTAACTATGTAGTACAGAACAGCTAGGACAGGTCACTTGTGGTCCTTCCCAACAGAATTTCTTCATTTCTTTAGAAAATATATAAATTGTATCCAGGGAGAGAAGTTGGGCTTGGGTTTCTGTATGTTTTACATGCCTGTGCACATGTGCAGGTATGTTTGTATGGGTGTGGATGCACCTGCATGTATCAATGAATATACATATGTGGAGATCTAAAGTTAATGAGTGTCTTCCTTAATTTTTCTACACTTTGATTTATTTACATAGGTGTCTCAGCTGAAACCAGAGCTCACTTATTGGGTAGTCTTAGCCAGCCACTTTGTCCCCAGGAAACCCTATCTTTTCCTCCTGAGTTCTGGGGGCAAAGTGGCTAGCCACCATACATGTCCAGTTTCTTATGGGTTCTGGGGTGGGTCTGGATTCTAGTCGTTAGATTTGTTTAGCAATAACTTTATCCCCCAAGTCATCTTTCGAGCTTCCTAGTGAATTTTTTTAACTGAAATAGGTAACTCTGCTTTTTCTAATGGTAGCATCTTGCATAATACCATGACTGAGATAGAATGAGCCAATCTTGGTCTGTTTTCTTCTGTCTGTGTGTATATTCACATTCTGTATGATTTTAGTACATGTGAGTCACTGTATCCACAGCCACCATCAAAATACAGAATAGTTCCAACAAAGCAAGGACACACCCCACCTTCTAGAATCATATCCATTTCCTTTGCAACCTGTGTGACTGACCACAGAATGCCTATGATATTTAGATACAGGTGATGATTTGACAATTGGAGACTTGAGCTCTGAGCACAGTTTTAAAAGAATTAGTAGTTGAGATGAGCCCTGAGCAAGCCCGCAGGAGATCATCTAATTGATAAGGGAAGACCCAGCCCATGGTGGGAGGAACTTTTCCTGACAGGTAGATAAAATGGAAGAGCTGATTAAGTAAATTGACAGTCTTTGGCATCTTTGAGCAGACATGCTATCTGTAAGGAAGATTTGCCCCTCTCTCAGCAATCCTGGGGATGTGGTGTGGCCAACTCCCTCCACTCCTGATGTTGATATGGGCTCTCCTGCCAAGCTGTAACCGAATAATCATAAAAAGGAATGGAATCCTTGCTTCCCTTTGCTGTTTTCTCATGAATATAATGGCAACACACAGGCAAACTGATAGCATCCTTATCCAGTTATGTTTATTGTTTTTATTTCTTCCACACATACAAAGTTGATAAGTACCCTCATTCCCCTCCCTCCCTCCACCCTTCCCTGGATCCTCTTGCTTCCTCCCCCTTTTTCCCCTTCCTTTCCCCCCTCCCTCTCATTCTCCCAGTGCCCTTCCCCCCCCATTCTGGAGCATCCTTCACTGTGGATGTCAAACTTCCCTCTGGGTCCTCCTCTCTGATGAGGTGTAAAGACTCAGTGGCATTGCCTAGAGCTTTTTTTTTTTTTTGCTCAGAAAGCTGCTTTATTTATTTATTTATTTATTTATTTATTTATTTATTTTTATTTCCACTCATACAAACTTAACAGGTACACTGGTCCCCCCTCCCTCCAACCCCTTATCCCCCTGTGCCCCCCTCCCCTCCCCCTCCCATCCCCGGAGCATCCTTTAATGTGCATGCCAAACTCTCCTCTGGGTCCTCTTCCCTGATGACGTACAAGGACCCAGTGGCATTTCCTAGAACCCTTTCCTGTGTTCCCGTTAAACATAGGAACACTATTGAGGCTGTCAATCCCTTGCCTCCAAGGATCCTAATGCCTTTAGCATATGCTAGACTTTGTGGGGTCAATAGTGTGTTGGACATTGCACAGGGCATGGAAAGTCCAATTATGATTGCTTCAGCCCTAACTTATGTGGAGTATCTTGCATATCATTGCTCCTCCCATCCTTGTGCTCTTACAATCCTACCGCCCCCTCTTCCGCAAATTTCCCTGAGCTTCAGGATGGGAGAGATTAGGCGGGCTTAGTTCCAGGTGGTTGATATAGAGTCTCTGATGTTCTGGATTATGGTTTGTTGATTTTTTTTTTCAGTTTTGCTGCTCCTGCAATGCCCTTCACTCCATTCTGATGGGTATTGGATGTCACCCCCTGTCCAGAGTTAAAAACCTGTTAAATTAGAGTCTCGTTGTGAGTATATTCAAAGGTAGATGTAATAAAAGTAGGAAACCGAGGTGAGGGAGGGATAATCACCCATGTGCAAAATGGTTACTTTCTATCTGCCAGACTATATGCCCTCCCCTTCTGGTAAGATCATACCCCATCAGTTGTAAATGATCAGGAAGGAACGTCTGTGAACTTAACCAGATGTCTCATTACTTACTTGCAGTCTGTTTTTCTTTATTTCCACTCACACAAATTTAACAGGTACACCGGTCCCCCCAGCCTCCAACCCCCCATCCCCTGTGCCCCCCATACCCCCTTCCCTCCCCATCCCCCAGCCCCTCCCCATCCCATCCCCGGAGCATTCTTTAATGAGCATGCCAAACTCTCCTCAGGGTTCTCCTCTCCAATGAGGTGCAAGGACCCAGTGGCATTTCCCAGAACCCTTTCCTGTGTTCTCTTTAAGCATAGGAACACTACTGTGGCTGACAATCCCTTGCCTCCAAGGATTCTAGCGCCTTTAGCAAACACTAGACTTTGTGGGATCAATAGTGTGTTGAACATTGCGCAGGGCATGCAAAGTCCACTTATGATTGCTTCGGCCCTAACTTGTGTAGAGAATCTTACTTGCAGTCATTGATGGTGGCCTATTTTCCCTAGAGCTCTTTTTTGTGTTCCCCTTTACTACAGGAACACTACTGTGGCTGTTAAATCCCTTGCCTCGGATACAAAATAAATGTACAAAAATCAGTGGCCTTCCTATATGCCCAGAATGAAAGAAGTGAAAAAGCCCTGAGAGAAACAATCCCATTTACTATAGCCCCTAAAAAAATGAAATACCTTGGGATAAACCTAACCAAGGAGGTAAAAGACCTTTACAATGAAAACTTTAAAACCCTAAAGAAAGAAAATGCAGAAGACACCAGAAGGTGGAAAGACCTCCCATGTGCCTGGATTGCCAGAATCAACATCATAAAAATGACCATCCTACCAAAGGCAATATACAAATTCAATGCTATACCAATTAAAATCCCAAAGCAATTCTTTAAAGAAGTTGACCAAACAATCTCAAAATTCATGGAGGCACAAAAGACCCAGGATAGCAAAGACAATCCTGAGTAACAAAAACACGGCTGGAGGTATTACCATACCAAACCTTAGTATATACTACAAATCCATAGTTGTAAAAACAGCCTGGTACTGGCTCCAAAATAGACACACAGATCAATGGATAAGGGTTGAAGACCCAGATATAAGCCCACAAAGTTACAGCCATTTGGTCTTTGACAAAGGGGCCCAAAGAATCCAATGGAAAAAGAACAGCATCTTCAACAAATGGTGCTGGCAAAACTGGATCTCCACATGCAGAAGATTAAAGCTGGACCCGTACTTGTCACCATGTACAAGACTTAATTCCAAATGGATCAAGGACCTTGATATAAGGCCAGAGACTATAAAAATCATAGTTGAAAGGGTAGGGAACTCCCTCGAGCTGATTGGGCTAGGCCAACATTTCCTAAACAGACATCCAATGGCACAGTCACTGCTATCAACTCTCAACAGTTGGGATCTTGTGAAATTAAAGAGCTTCTGCTCAGATAAAAAGATTGTAACACGAGCTCAAAGGCAACCCACAGAATGGGAGAAAATCTTCACTCACCACATATCTGATAGAGCTCTATTATCAAGAGTGCACAAAGAACTTGGAAAACTAAACACCAAGGAAACAAATGGCCCAATTAAAAAATGGGCCCTGGAACTTAAAAGAAACTTTACCAGGGATGAAATTAAAATGTCCAACAAATATCTTAAAAAATGCTCCACTTCCTTAGCCATCAGAGAAATGCAAATCAAAACTTCCCTGAGATATCATCTCATCCCGGTCAGGATGGCAAAAATCCACAATACAAACAACCAAATGCTGGAGAGGATGTGGAGAGAGGGGAACTCTTCTACATTGCTGGTGGGAATGCAGGCTCATACAGCCACTCTGGCGAACCGTCTGGAGATTCTTAAAGAAATTAAAGATTGTAATGCCATATGACCCTGCAATTCCACTTTTGGGAATAACCCCACATACAGCAAAAATTTACCTCAATAGCACAAGCACAATCATGTTCATAGCAGCACTGTTTACAATAGCAAAGTCATGGAATCAACCCAAATGTCCAAGAGTTGATGAGTGGATAAGGAAACTGTGGTACATCTATACAATGGAATACTACTCAGCCATCAAAAATGATGAATTATTGGAATTTGCCAGGAAATGGATGTTATTAGAAACAATTATATTGAGTGAAGTATCCCAGACCCAGAAAATTAAGCACCATATGTACTCCCTAATAGATGGCTCCTAGTACCAAACCCACCCAGCCCACCTAGAGACACTCAAAGATAAATCTCTGTAATACCCACAGTAATTGCAAGGATTATGAACAGGAGGGATGGGGTAGGAGGGCCACACCAGAAACAAGGAGAGAGGAGACCATGTTACAGCAGAGAAAATAGGCCTCCATCAAGGACTGCAAGTAAGTAATGAGACATCCTGATCATTTACAACTGAGGGGGTATGATCTCACCAGAAGGGGAGGCCATATAGTCTGGCAGATAAAGTAACCATTTTGCAAATGGATGATTGACCCCTCCCTCACTGGGATTTCCTACTTTTATCACATCTATCTTTGAATATGCTCTTATAATAAGACTCTAGTTTAACAGCTTTTTGTCTCTGGCCAGGGGGTGACATACAGTGCCCAGCAGGATGGAGTGAAGGGCAGTGCAGGAGCAGCAAAACTGCAAAAGAAAATCAACAAACCATAATCCAGAACATCAGAGACTCTATATCAACCACCTAGAACTAAACCAGCCTAATCTCTCCCCATCCTGAAGCTCAGGGAAATTTGCAGAAGAGGGGGCGATTAGATTGTAAGAGCACAAAGATGGGAGGAACAATGATATGCAAGATACTCCACACTAGTTAGAGCTGAAGCAATCATAATTGGACTTTGCATGCCCGGCGCAATGTCCAACACACTATTGACCTCACAAAGTCTAGCATTTGCTAAAGGCACCAAGATCCTTGGAGGCAAGAGATTGACAGCCACAGTAGTGTTCCTATGCTTAAGGGGAACACGGGAAAGGGTTCAGGGAAATGCCACTGGGTCCTTGTATGTCATCGGAGAGGAGGACCTAGAGGAGAGTCAGGCATGTTAAAGGATGCTCCGGGGATTGGGGGGGGGCACTGGGGGATGGGGAGGGAAGGGTGAGGGGATGGGGAGCAGGGTGTTCGGGGTGAGGAGGAGAGAGGGAGGGAACCCGTGTACCTATTAAGTTTGTATAAGCGGAAATAATAATAAAAAGTTTTTAAAAAATAAATAAATGACAAAAAAAAAATCCTTTGCCTCTAAGGATCGTAGTGCCTGTGATCCATGCTAGACTTTGGGGGTTCAATGATATGTTGGTCATTGCGCAGGTCATGCAAAGTCCTATTATGATTACGTCAGCTCTAACTTGTAAGGAGTATCTTGCATATTGTTGCTCCTCCCCATCTTTAGGCTCCTACAATCTTACCGCCCCTCTTGCGAAAATTTCCCTTTAGGATGGGAAGAGATTAGGCTGGCCTGGTTCCAGGTAATTGATGTAGAGTCTCTGATTTTCTGAATTATGGTTTGTTGATTTTTTTTTTCAGTTTTGCTGTTCCTGAACCGCCCTTGGCTCCATCCTGATTGGTATTGGATGTCACCCCTAGGGCGCAGTGTGTCCTGGCTGGACTGCTTGTGTCCATCTGGGCGGGTGGGGAAAGGGCACGTTTTATTTTCTTGCCTGTGTCTGTGAGGATGTTTCCAGATACAGGTGTCCTTGGAACCAATGGCCTGAACCATCTGGGCAGACACGACTGGCCCCCGCTGAAGGACTGAAGAGTAACAGAATTCTCTGCCTCTTTATCTGACTGCCTGAGCTAGAACATAGATTTCTCTCCTGACTTTGGCATCTCTGTTTTCCAGGCTTCCAGCTTTGGACCACAAGCTACACAGCTAGTCCCTCAGTCTCCAGTTAGGAAAGCACAGGTCGGGAGACACGCTGCTGCAATAAAATACCTGACCCGAGCAATTTAGGCAAAAGGATTTAATCCAAGCTCATACTTCCAGGCTACTTCCCAACATTTCAGGGAAGTAATAGTGACAGGAGCTTGAAGCAGCTGGTCATATCGTATCCACAGCAAGAAAAGAGACCAATGAATCCATGTGGGCTTGCCTGCCAGCCTGCTTATGCTCTTTATCCATCTGCCCAAGAAATTGGCCCATCCACTAAGAATCGGAACTTCCCACATGAGTTGTGCAATCAGGACAATCCCAGCACACCCAGAGACCAAGCTTAGTCTAGAGAGTTCCTCTCACATATGCCAGGAATCTGATTCCTAGGTGTCTGACTGACAATTAAACACACTATTGAAACAAGAAGAGAGAGAGAAAGAATGGAGCACTATCTCCATTGGTTTTGCTTCTTTAGAAAGCCCCAGTTCATTAGTGAATAATGGATATTTTCTGTCCCTACTCTCTGATGGCCGCTAATTTGTTTTCCCTTTCTAACTTTCCTACATTGCGAAATATCTTATAAATGAAATTTTGTGACTTTGAGGAATAGTTTTTTGTCCCTCAACATAAATCCTTCAAAAGTAATCCAGGTTGCAGAGTATATAGTCAGCTTTTCTTTTGTAATTGCTGTGCAATATTCTACCACATGGGTATGCCAATATTTGTTTAGCCATTCACCTATTAAAGCACATCAGAGTCCTTTCCAGTTCAGGATTACAACACACAAAGCTGCTGTGGACACTGGTATATGTTTTGTGTGAACATAAAATTTCATTTCTCTGAGCTAAAAGCTTGAGAGTAAATAACACATCAAAGGTGATCATATCTTTGGATTTTCAAGATTTTTACAGAATGATTTTGAGATATTTACTTCCCACCAACATTGTCTGAGGGATGGAGCTCTCCCATATGGCAAACATTGGGCAAAAAATGATGTCTTAATTTTCTTCTTCTAGTGAAAGTGCAATGTTATCTCACTACAGTTTAATTGTAGTCCTCTGATGGCCAGTAGTAGAACTTCTTTCCATGGACTTGATAAAACGTAATTAGATTGTTTGGAGTTTTACTATTGTGCTTTGCAAGTTCTTTATGTACTCTGTAATTAAACAATTGGAAAGGTTAAAAAAGAAGAAGAAGCAGTCTCTGTCCCCAGTTTCTGCCCTTCAAAGTTTTCTGTGGAAGGTCAAGTTGTCTTCTGGAGTTGACTCTTAACAGGAACATCTAGAATGCAGGAACTATAGTCAGCAACTGCCTAAAAACCCAGAGGTCCTGGGTTCAAAATCCAGCATTACCTAAACTGGGGAGGTAGCACACGAGTCCCAAGTCCAGGACTCCAGGTCTAGACAGCATAGAACAAGCCCCTGCCTTTCAGAAGACTTTAACACTCTGGAGGCCCTGGACACCCTATGGGAAAACTATTTAGGAAAAAGATTATCTGGGGCTCAGAGATGGCTCAGGGGTTAAAGATTTTGCCTCACAAACAAAAGGACCAAGTTCAGATCCCCAGAACCCATGCAAAAATGATGGGTGAATGTGACATCCTGCCTATAATTCTAGTCCTAGAAGACAGAGCCTGAGAATCTCCATACATACAGATTTTTTTCTTTATGTTTAATATTTTAGATGTTCCATAGCATCTTGGGGAAGGGAATCTCCTTTCAATGATTTTTCTTAAAATGTTTGGTTTTGTTTTTTTCATAGATACTGAACAGTGGCTACCTGACAGTCTCGCTGTGAAACACCCTCTCCACCCCACCCCACCCACACACACTAAGAGCATCATTGCAATAGAGAGACCCCACATACACAGAAACCCTAATATTCAGTTAAACAAGGATCTCAGAAGAACAAACCAAGCGGGCCTTACCTGCAGCACACAGGATTCAGCAAAAACCCACATATCCCCTTCCCTGTCTTACTGGCACCCTCATTCAGACACGTGTACCTTCAGCAGCAGGGTCTGGATCAACTGGATTGGCAGGTCTGCAGGACTGCATCTTTATTTGGCTTTGTTGTGTTTTATCTCAACCAATTAGCAGATGTTTGGCTGAAATTTCTCAAGGGTTTCTATTATGAACAGATAAGAGGGAGAGTTTCTCTTTCTCTCTCTCTCTCTCTCTCTCTCTCTCTCTCTCTCTAATTTACTCCATTCCTTTCTGTGATACAGTCTCATGTAACCCAGCCTGACCTTGAATTCAATACACACCTGAAGATAACTCTGAGCTTCTGAATCTCCTTCCATCTGCAGAATGCTAAGATTACAGACATATCCCCCCCACTCTGGAGCTGTGTTGCTGGGGATATAATTCAGGTTTTCCTCTATGCTACAACTTCACCAATTGAGCTACAACACCAGCCTGAAGTGGTTATTTCAGAAAGCATTTATAGGCAGGAGGGTAACATCTAAACCACCAATTTATTCAAATGTCCTATCTTGCTTCACGAAATGCCCAAATGCTCTAAATGTAGCATGTCTGTGGCCATTTGGGTCCTGGTAAGCATCGCTGTCCCCATTTCATACACACTCCTTCTGTTTTGTAGTCCCAGTTCTCATGACTCCAAAACACGCAGCTAAGCAGCGTCTTCTAGTCAGCCATTGCTGTCCCCTCAAGGTCCAGCCTGAGCTGGGACCCAGGTGCCCACCTGGCCCCAACTGCAACAGGATACAGCAGATGTGGTGTGGCTCTCCCTCTAATGTGAAAACCAGGTTCTAAACTTGTCCAAAGTCAGCCATTAGCCTTCATTAGCTATTTCTGAAAATCCAGAGGAAGCATTTCTACCCGCGGCAGAAACCTGCACCATCAGGAACCCACGGTCCCCTTCTCTGCACCCAGGCTACCAGGTGCTCCCAGGCCCGCTCAGCACCTTCATGTCACACGTGGATTTCTGCAGTTATTCAGGAACTGGACTTCCTTTAGACGTCAAGTTCCTGTTACAGCACAAAGCCAAGCATTGTGTTTCCAGTGCAAAAATTAATCATAGCAATTAGGCAGGCGAGGGAGGTGTCAGGTTCAGGGTAAGCTGAGGGTTCCCGCAGCAGAGCAGGGTTAGCACACGTAGACATTGCACATCGGAGCAACCAGAAAAGACACCAGCAGGAGGCTCATGCTTGATGCAATGGTGGCTTATAAACTCCCAAATTGATATCCTCTAAACAGCAAAATACTGTGTGACTTTGTACTCGGGTCACCTAGGGCCCCTCTGTGTTTCATTACTATTGAAGACAATCTTAAAATGATCATTTTCAGTTATGCAAAGTACACAGGCGACTCCAGACATCCCAGGCCCCAGTATCTTTAATCCCTTCACAATGTGGAGGATGCTTTGGCCTGAGCTGGGTCTCCTCTTTCACTTCTACAAAGGCATGGACTGTGTGGCCAGGTGCTAAACCGTTCAGGAAGTGCAAGCAAAGTTCAGCGGGAGGAAGAAGTCCCCCGGGTCTTGCCGCAGGAAGGCTTTACAAAGAGTTCAGGCCTTGTGTGAGACTCTGGAAGATAAGTGGGCTTTGGAGCAGACTGGGGAAGTCTAGTGGGTGAAGAAACAAACAAAATGTATGAAGGATGGGAATTGAGCAATCACACAAAATAGATGTGAGGCACTATTCCAGACCCTGTGGAATAGACAGCAAAACGTGTCCCTGAGGAGCGTGGAATCCACTTGATAAATATGCACAGAACTGGCCAGAAATACCCAGATTTCAGAGCAGTCATAACAGGTATCAACCACAATGAGGCAGCTTTTCCTGAACCAGAGGTGTGGCTGGGAAGGGGACTCAGACCAGATTCACACAAAGGGTCTAGTGAGAAAGGGAATGGCAAAGAGAAGGCAAGACCAAGTTCATGAAAACCAAAAGTCAACCAGCTTGACTCTGATAAGAAGGATTAAGGAATCAGTGTGCATTCTTGTCTGACACTCAGCTGGGGAAGCAGAGCTTGCTTACCATAACCTAACACGGAAACAAGGGGATAGTTACTTCAACTCCAACAACTCACTAGGTCCTGTCCAATCACATCGTAAGGAAGGTGAAGAAAATAGTGTGACTGGGCACGTGTGTGTATGCATATGTGCACGCACATACAGGTACATGCATGTAAAAGCCTAATGTTGATATAAAAAAATCATCCTCAATTGCTCTACCATCTTTTTTCCCCAGATATGAGTTTTTTCCTTGATATTTTCATATATGTATACAGTGAATTTCATGCCTGGTTTTGTGAAACAGGCTAAGATCATGTGGAAGGGAAGGGACAGGCCCTAGGGAGTAGTGAACTACTATTGATTTGCTATACAGATGCAACTTCAAACTGCTTCCTAATACTTCCTGTTATACCCATAGATCAGTGCAGCTCCCTACCGTCAACTGAGAAACTTCCTTTTATAGTGGACAACATTCAGTGCAGAATAACGACAACTGACCAAAGTGAAGAGAATAAGTGACTTTGAAGCACCCAGTTCTAAACAGAACTTCTGTATCACTACCATTTAGTTTTGAAACAGGGTTTCTAGTTAAACTCAGAACTCAGCTATAGGGCTCGTATGGCTAGACAATTTGCTCTGGGGATTCTCAGACTCCACCTTTTGGGGCTGGAACTACAGGTAGGAAACATGCTTACCTCTATTTTACTTGGGATTTGTGGATCCAAACTCCAAAGAACCTTTGGTTTGAGCAGTAAGCACATTAAATTAACCAAGAGCCCTATAAAATTCTTGAACTACTGTTGGACTGTACAGCAGTCCCTGGCTCAGCACTCTGCTCATAGTGTGTGTGTGTGTGTGTGTGTGTGTGTGTGTGTATGCAACATAATCTCTGGAGTATAGAATAAGCAGCAAGTAATGAGACATTAGCAAAATGTAAAGTGGGAAATACATATTAAAAGATCTTTTTTAAAATATATTTTTTATTATTATTTATTCAATTGTGCATGTGTGTGTGTATTGTGCATATGTACACGTGTGTGTATGTGTGTGTGTGTGTGTGTGTGTGTGTGTGTGTGTGTGTGTAGAACCACAGGCGAATTCGGGAACCACCATGCACCGCCTCCATTTCCTCCTTGTTTACTCTGCCCTGGGATTCACAGGCTCCGCCCTACCAGGGCCAGAAACGCAGGCCGCCCCTGCTTCTGCCCGGCATCTATACATGGGGTCTAGGACCCGAACTCAGGACCTTCTGCCTGCAAGGCAAAGGCTTAACCCCTGAGCCACCTCTCCAGCTCCCATGTTAAAAGATCTATAGCTTAATTTTTATTAAAAATGTGTCAAGACATCAAATGGCAAATTTCAACCACAATTACTTTTGCACCAATCTAAAATTAATGTTGTATATCAGAAAAAATTTCCAGAATCTTGCTTTCATATTTTCTAAGAAATTAAAACATTTTCATGGGTTCCTAAAATTTTCACAGATCCCAGGGGACTGTTCTTACTATGCCCAGTGGCTAAATAAGCCCTAGCTGAGAGACTGGGAGAAAGATAAGAGTTTGACATGATTGCAAAAATCCCTGCCAGGACACCCTAGAAGGATGACAGCATTTCTGAAAGAAGTGAAGTGAAGAAGTTAAGAAGACAAATTAATTTCAAGAGGGCGATAATTTTGATTCTCAACTCATGAAACTTAAAGCAGGGGGAAAAAAATCCAGGTGAAAAAGGCCAATGCCTAGTTTGTCATATAGTGCTCAAAAATCAGTAATAAGGGCATCACTGAAAGCTGGGGGGATTGGGAGGAAGAGGGCTGGGGTGCATCTGGGTCATCCTTCTAGGGTCTCCTGGCAGGGAGTTCAATCAGCCAGGGCCACCCAAGCAAGACCCTATCTCAGGGCGACAAGATGGCTCGGCAAGCAGAGGTGCCCGAATGCAAACTTAGTGATCTAAGTCAGAGGCCTTGAGTTTACATGGTGAAAGAAGAAAACCAACTTCTGAGAGCTATCCTCTGACCTCCACATGTACTCAGCAGCACGTGCATGCCCATACTGCTCTCTCTTTCTCTCTCTCTCTCTCTCTCTCTCTCTCTTCTCTTTCTCTCCTTATGCCCTCGAGTAGATGAAAAACTATTAGAAAAAAAAAAGAAAAAGAAAACAGATTTTTGAGTGCCTGGGAAAGTTTTAAAATGATAATTTTAGAAAACAATGAGTTCAGAAGGAGAGTCTGCATTGTTAGAAATAGTGGTTAACAAAGAAATCACTAAGCATACAAAAAAAACAATGAAACCAATGTTGATACCATTGATCTTGAGATGGTTACACAATGGACAGTAAATCCCAAAGCCTGGGCAACAATTGCATATGGACATAGGTAATTAGCCATAAACATTCACAATTTTTTAAAGTGTGAAAGTTATTAAAGAACCAATGAAGAATTGAAATAAATCTCCCTTTCCCTATAGCAGAAGATGAAATATTGTGAGGGTCAGACATAAAAGAAGCCAG
This sequence comes from Typhlomys cinereus, assembly GCA_023101885.1. Taxonomy (NCBI): domain Eukaryota; kingdom Metazoa; phylum Chordata; class Mammalia; order Rodentia; family Platacanthomyidae; genus Typhlomys; species Typhlomys cinereus. Next base: position 6,882,644 of record JALPQD010000015.1, read on the forward strand.
AAAAGAAGAAGTGGAACATGGTAACTAAATAAGATAAGAGAAGAAAATCCAAAGCTTGATGAACCTTACCAGTTAAGAGACTTGGAATAGTCACAAACTCTTTGGGCAATGAGATTTAATCATAAGGAATGAGATCTAGAGATACTTCAGGAAGTGTACCTTGTCTAAGAAGTCAGAGTTCAGAAGTGTTTTAGATTTCTGATGCTTTTAAATTGTTAATTATTTGCATAAGGGAGTTTCTGTAGATGAGACCCAATCTGAACTTGAAACTCGCGTATGCTTCATGTGCACCTATAAGGACAGCTTGCAAAAATAATTCTGTATATTTTTTGTGTGTCTGCATTTTGATTGTGGTGGTTTATGAGGTCGAATCTGGAATTTTCCACTTGTGACTTCATGTTGGCATCCCACAAGTTTCAGATAACAAAACATTTTAGATTTCAGGATTGGAGATGTTCAATCTGCATTACTGAGCATTAGAACATCATCACTAATACAGATGTTAAAAGTATGCAGAAGGGAGGGCAGAAGGCAGGTGACACTCTTGCAGAAGGTACCCTAAAAAGAAGCCCCATTTCCACTCGCTATCCCTGTGAGCTTGGGCAAAGAATCCACCTGATCTTACATTCCACAGCAACCTAAACAAGATTATCACTGTAGGGGCTGGTGAGATGGCTCGGTCAGTCAAAGACTACCTCACAAGCATGGGGACTTCAGTTTAGATGTCCAACACCAATATAAAATCTGGGCATGGCACATGCTTGTAACTCCAGCTTGGGGGAGAAGGACTTAACAGATAAACTGAAGGTTCAGAGAAAGACTCTGTCTCAAAAATAAGGCAGAGAGAGATCTAGACAGACTGCTAACATCAACTCAGACCTCCACATACACACTCCCACATACATGCACACCTGTACAAACGCCATACTCACACAAACACAAAGAGACAATAATAGCAATAATGCTTATTTTTCAACTTCATTATGAGAATCTCATGATAAAATAGAAGCAAAGGGATAGTACATTGCCTTGCACTCAGATGGGTACAGAGAAACTAATACATTGTGGACTGGGACATGGACAGATTTTATTCTGAGAGAACCGTTAATGTGAAGAATAGAGTGAAAATATTGGAGCATAAAATAGTACAAAGACAGAAATGGACACACCAACAGGAAGCCCTAGAGACAAAGCTCTGAGGATGATGTGCAATTGACCTGGGGCAGGACAAGCTGGCTGGCTTCGGACAGCTCTGTCTCCTCAGTATCTCATTTCTTCCCCTTTTGTCCCTCCAGGATGTCTAGCTGGAGGTCAATGGCCACCAGGAGAAAACATCTGCATCTGAAAACAGCTGCATGTGCATTTGTCTCATTACAAGTACCTTCTCAGAGTTGGATGTTAATGTTGTGTGTCACCATCAATGTCGTGAGAAATCAGGAGAAGAAAATGCAGTCTGTGCAATCAGGAGCCCTCAGGCAATAAAGCTTCCTTTTCAGAGAATGTAAAAATGCAGCAAGATTTGGAGAGGCTCAGCCCATCTCAGAGCAGTTTCGTAACATCTCATGCATGTCACATACATAAGCATCACATGCAGCCACATATTCATGCATATGCTCAATCACACACATGCACACACATATGCACACACACAAGCACACACCTGCATGAATGCACACATACAAACACACATGCACACACACATGCATGCACACATACAGGCATACTCTTGCATTAATGTATCCAGTACAATGAATGTATGCACAGGCACATGCCATATAAACACATAAAATGCATGCAAAAAACACATAGGTAATTATTTGAAAAGAGAGATTTCCAACTAAATACCCTGCATCTAATTTCAATTTCAATTCCCAAATTTTGAATCAGGAAAACAAGCCCTATCACTGTTAAATCTATTTTTAGGATTAATTAAATATATTCCTAAAGGCTTACATTATTCAAATAGTATTTTGTGCTTGAGTCTGTCCTGAATAATGAATTCATTTTTGTACCTTGAGAATAGAGTGATTGTAATTTAATAACTATAAAATTCTCTTTAAACTGACAGTAAAATATTCTATGACATTATTATGTTATGTTCATGGTCAAATTATAGCTATATAATAAGAAACATATTTCTGTGTAGGCTATTGAGTACTATTAAATTCAAACAGGAAATTTTCAGCACACACATTAAAACATTACACTTATAAAACATACCACAACATTCTGCTTATCTTTAAAAGACGCTTCTGGAATTTTTCCAGTTGAGGCATGAGTGTAAAGTAGCTGAATTTGTTTGCACTTCCTTTGGTAACACAATAGAAAGCAAATGACTTATAGATCTTTCTATATTTTACTGAGAACTTTGTGGGAGAAATGTGTTCAAATTGTGTGTGTGTGCATTTGTATGCACAAGTGTACATGCATGCAAATGTGTATACATGTATATGTGAACAGAGGAGAACACAGATTATGTGTATAACTATGTATTGGAGTTTGGTTGCAGCTCTATGTTAAGATGTGTTTGTGTGTTGGGCATGTATGTATAGTGTGTATATCCTGATCTGTGTTTACATGTGTGTTAAGTGTGTTAACACTGACATTTGTGTGTAAGTGTGTTAAGTACTGATGTTTGTTTATCTCTTGGTCATGTATATAGGTGCTGGTGAGATTGTGAGCCTGTGATGAGATATGGGTCATCTCTGAGTCAACTAGCAGACAGTCTTGGCAATTCATATTTAGATTTTTAACCAAAGAATATATTCATACATATAAAATGACAACTTTGTCTAAAGTCTTTTGAGAAAAGGGATGAATATTGAATTGGTAAATTTTATGAGATATATAAAAGAGAAATTACTCAACAAAAACAGGATGAAGTCCCAGAGTTTAATATATGCCATCCCAAGATTTTTTCTAAGAGTCTTTCAAGAAGGCAGTCCTTCTCAGCCAGACAAGACCAGGGAGCTCTTGGATTCTCACTCCTCTGAGAGTGTTTTCTGAGAAGACAGATTGGAGCTACAATGAAATCATAGTGAGATCAGATGCAGATGCCAGAAATGCACCCAAAGCTCTAATTGGCTTTGTTCAATGGACAACCAATGGTATTGTGTCTAACTTCTGCCTCCTCAGCGCATGAGGGATCCAAAGATCTAAATGAATACAGAGAAAGTGAACTAAGAGACTGCAGACAGTGGAAAGGAATGCAGGGGCGGGGGCTCGGATCCTGAAGTTGAGAGCAGGCAGTTCTGCTGCTCACCTTGCTGAAATAGCAAGACTGACAGGATAGCTCTGCATTCCTATGATAGGTTTCTGGACAGCAACTGGGGACATGGTGATGTCAAGTGTCCCACCAGATCTGGATGTTCTTAGAGTTTCCTAGTAGTGACAGGCTTACTGAGGCCATATACTGCAGCAACTGGAAACTGTGTTGTCCTGCAGGGGATGAAAGCAGACTATGGGCTGCAGAGGCAGATGTCCTGGAGTTGCACATGAGCTCTTTTAGGTCTTAGAGCACAGAGACTATGGGCAAGTTGCCAGGCCAAGTGTCTCCATTTCCGTTTATAACATTAGGATAATGACTCAGTGTGTTCCTTCCATTATAATGAGAACACATATTTTCACATATGAGAAATACTCAGAGCACAGTCAGGGATTGTGCACAACTTTACAACATGATCAGCAGGAAAGGGACTTGCCAGGAAATCCCTGGTGGATTGGTAGACCAACCATTTAAACTCAGAGTGGGGAGAGATGGGTCTCTTGAGCAGTGGTGACATGAGTGGGCCTTGCACTGAGGTCAGGAGGTCTCAGTTTCATTTCTGGGTCCATCAAGCAAACAGAGACTCTCTCTCTCTCTCTCTCTCTCTCTCTCTCTCTCTCTCTCTCTCTCTCTCTCAGTTTCAGTTTCCTCTGCTCTGCTTTCTTTCAGGCCTGTTGGGCGAATCAGATGAGGATATACATTCATCATCTGCCTGACTCCAATTACTATGCCCAGCCTGAGGCTTCCCTGAAGGGCACAAGCAATGGGTGGATCATCAAGAGCCAGAGTGTACAGTGCTCTGACAGATGTCTCCACCAGGTGACACAGTGCCCCTGTAAGGATAAGGGGCAGTGCCTGTGGGAGGGTTCATGAACTGATAGCAATTTCTGGGTCACCCGTGGCAAAATGATAAGCAAAGAGATTTGAGAAAGTGTTTGAAGTTCAGCGTGCCAACACCCAGTGCAAGTAGGCTAAGGGTCCAGTCAGTGACTGAGACTCACTTGAGAAACCATGTGATCACAGCCCTAGGGACCTCCTTCCCCAGGATTTCTCAGTGTGACATCACACAAGGTCGCTGGGAGTCTGCGACCTCTAGTAAGCAATTGCAGGTTTGTTTCCATCTAAATCGATATTTTCCTTCTAAATTTGTTTCAGTGCCATTTTCACCCATTCCTTCCACTTCTGTCCCTACCATTCACAGAAGAGACCAGCTAGACACCCTCACTCCAAACCTCGTGTTTGACATGTATGAACTTTCACGCTTTAGACATGTTCAAACGCATGTGGAATATGCTTCCTAACCTTGGGATTTCTCCTCAGTAAATATACATTGACATACCCTTGAAATGTATTGAAATTGAAAATGTATTAAATTAAATAAACAGATGGAGAGATTCATCCCCAAGGCTTCCAGAAGCAAGCCAAATGCAATGCCTACAGAAACAGCCTTGTTACCTCTGCTTCTGTTTAGTCTTGATTTCAATAATCACTTATGATATTTATTGCAACTGATAGGCTTATCTATCTGTATAAAGATGCTTATATGCTAAGATGGGAAAAGATCAAATGAACGCATTGTGGGACAGCAAGCATCCAGGCCCAGGATTACTGCAAACATGTTACAGTGATGGTTTAGAATTGCTTTACCTGCTTATTTGCCATATATCCATCAGTATGATGGGCAACTTCAGCAAGGAAAGAAGCCACTGCTGCTTCCCCAGTTTCTCCTCCAACCTGGAAGGAATGAAAGGAGAAAATGAACTCAGACTCCTTCAGCACAAAGGAGCTGTTCTGATCCTTGCACCTGGCTGCCTTCCCAATTATTAATGAAAAGGACTCCTGCTTTCCTAATGATGTCCACGGCCGCGTGCAGACTGACGGCAGCCTAGTGCTTAGTCGAATATTCCAAGGCCATTTATCATAACGGGATCCAGAGACCAGGCGCCTGCGTCAGCTTCAGGGTTTAAATGTCAAACACCTGGAGAGGTAATTACTCAGCCTCAGAAGCAGTCTGCAGCTCTCTGCTCTGGATCAGGGAAAGTCAAACTCCTCATGGGCTAAATTCAAGACACTATTCATACTGAGGGTAAGGAAGTGCTGAAGGTGGGGAATTGAAGAGCAAGGAGGCTATGACTGTGTGCCTCGCCCATGGGCTCACTTGCCTTTTCACACAGCGGCCCAGAGCTCCGGGGAAGAAAAGCTATACTTCTGTAGAACACATGGGAAGGAGGCAAGAGTCCCTCTGTGCTTAAGCAATCAGAGGCACATCTACCTGATTTGCTTCTTTTTTTGTTGTTCTTGTTCATTCATTGTGTGTGCGTGTGTGCACATGTGTGCGTGTGTGCACACGTGTATCAGAGGGAACATGTGTCCCTGTGAATGCCCAAGGGTGACTTCGGGAATCATCCTGGATTGCTTCTTCCTCCTCCTTGTTTCACTCTGGAATTTCCCAGGCTCTGCCCCCTAGAGCCAGAAGTGTAGACCTCATCCATTTTGGCCTGGCGTTTTTTATGTGGGACATTTAAGTCACCTATTGTCCTTAACGTCTTAGACATGCCTGTTTGGATACAAAAGACCACTCGCTAGCACTAGTTACTGTTCAGAACAGCCTTTATTTGAGTAGATTTGCCTCCTGGTTCCTTTAACCTCCATAGCCAACCTCTGTCTATAGTCGTGAATGTGAGTGAAAACGCAAACAGCGCACACTGAGGACAGGTCAGTGGAGTCCACAGCCAGATGCTTCCCACTGAGCCAAGTGTGTTACGTTCCTTCCCTGAACACCCAGGGGAAGTACAGCTTGACCCTCGAGTGAATTGCTAGGAAGAATGGCGCACTTTGTGACGTCAGTACACAAAGTAAAGCTACGACAAAGTGATTTTTAGCCTCATAAAATCTCCATTTTTCAGAACATTAGTCAATGCCATGTGCTAGTTATTAAGACTATGAGGTGGTCAATTGTGGTGGCACATACCTGTATTCTCAGCACTCTAGGAGGCCAAGGCAGAGGATGCCAAGTTCCAGGTCAGCCTGGGCTACATAGTAAGACACTGTCAGAGGGAGAGAGAACAGACAGAACAGGAGAATATGGAGTCCCAGAATCCAAGAGAATCAATGTCCAGAAGGAAGAATCCAGCCCTGTGAGTTGTACTGCAGATCAACAGTGAGGCAACATAGGCTAGTTCAAAAGCTAGATCAGCCTGGCCCTGCTTGCTCCCGTAGGAAGCCAGACAAGTAGGTGAGAAATGTCACAAGCAGCCTGCATTTGACTTCAGGTCGGGTTGTACAGTCAGCCTTCAATGCCACAGGGTATGGTTATGTTAGAGGGTCAGTGGTCTTTAAAACACATCTCAGCATCTCAGTTTCTCCACACAGCCTAAGACATGCTGGGATGGTCGTGCCTATTGAAATTATCTTCTACATTATAAGCTTTAATAAGTTAAAATTTTTCCATCACAAAACAGCGTGTGTGTAAGGTGGCCCGTGTTTCACCTACACAGAGTCAATTCACATTCATCTCTGTACTAATGTGTCAGGGTGCCCGTAAGTATACACAACTAGTAGGTATCATAAAAAAAATTGCCACAATTCGGGCTGGAGAGGTGGCTCAGGGGTTAAGCCTCCGCCTTGCAGGCGGAAGGTCCTGAGTTCGGATCCCAGATCCCACGTATAGATGCCAGGCGGAAGCGGGGGCGGCCTGCGTTTCCGGTCCTGGTAGGGCGGAGCCTGTGAATCCCGGGGCAGAAGGAGGTGGAGGCGTCCAAGGTGGTTCGCGAATTCGTCCGTGGTTCTACACACACACACGTAGACACACACACGCGCGCGCACACATACACACGCACATGCGCACAGTTGAATAAATAAAAAAAAATTGTTATAAAAAAAATTGCCACAATTCAAAGCTGAGGAGAAAGAAAGGAACTTGCCATGTGTACGAATTTTCCCTGTTGTTTAAAGGAGCTTCAAGGGCTTTAGCGTGAGAATTCTCTGCTTCTTGTGATCAGCAGCTTTTTAAATTTTTTTTTATTATTTATTCAATTGTGTGTGTATGCGTGTGTGAGTGTGTGTGCATGTATGTGTGTGCATGTATGTGTGTGCATGTATGTGTGTGCATGTATGTGTGTGCATGTATGTGTGTGCATGTGTGTGTGTGTATGTAGAACCACGGGCGAATTCGGGAACCACCATGGACCGCTTCCACCTCCTCCTTGTTTACTCTACCCCGGGATTCACAGACTCCGCCCTACCAGGACCAGAAATGCAGGCCGCCCCCGCTTCCTCCTGGCGTCTATACTTGGGGTGTAGGATCCGAACTCAGGACCTTCTGCCTGCAAGGCAGAGGCTTAACCCCTGAGCCACCTCTCCAGCTCCGTAATCAGCAGCTTTGCAGGTTGCAATAGCAAGTAGATAAGGTCCCGCTGCAGAAATCCGCTCACTGCGTGTCAGTGATACTGACAAAATTTCTCCCTCTCACTTCTAGTTTTATATTTTTATAGATTCTTCTTTTTTTTTTTTCAAGAAAGGTTAAAAAAAAAAGTGGGGCTCTGGAGTTAAAAATGTTAGCGCATGATTGATGAGAACAGTTTTCCTGGCTTACCCAGTAGGTCGTTTTAAAGGTTCATGGACTAATACAGTAAAACACATGTTAAAGATTACAAATTGTTTAACGAGTTTTGACAAACAAGTCCCCCGGTGGTCCTGAAGTTTCCAAGAAGCAGATGGAAGAGGTGAAGTCGTACAGCCCCCTCCCTCTTCCTAGCTGAGAGATGCTGGTGAGGTCTGAGGCAGGGACATGCAATGCGAGGACACTGTCAGACAATAAAGAGACACAATTGCCTCTGTTAGCACGACAATTAATTTTGTTTGCAGAGGACCAGTCAGTTTATTTGTTACCGGGAACGTGCTAATTATTCTTGCTAATTACATGCAAAACATTCATTATCACCTATAAGTGGAACCGGACCCCTCAGGTTTCAGTGACAAATTAATTACTGTGTTTTCCTTCTGAATGTATTTCCAGTCAGTTCCTAGAATTATCTGAAAAATAAATTGTTCCTCAGCTGGCTTGTCTCTCAGTCACTCGTTAAAGAGCAACGCAGGCGCAGAGTCACGGGAGCAGTTCCTTCTCCGTTCTGTTAGGACCAGGGCTCCTGAGGGCTGCCAGGCCCTTGTTGGGTTTGTGGATCTAAAGGCCTGTAAAACACATGCAAGGGACTTTCACAGGGCACTGGATGCAAGTTTGCTCTAGTGGCCACTCCCTGAAGCTAAAGGAGAAAGACAGACTTTGCAGGAGCAGAGACAGGGAAGTCCCACACCCCAAGACACATGACTGTTCCCTCACTTTGCTTTTCCAAAGATTGGGTGACATTTAATAAATCGATCAAAGCCCCCAGTTTGCAATGCAGTTATCAGAAAATAAATGCTGAATTCTCAGCTCATCCCATGGCCTTCTGCCCTGGGCACTGTCTGTCTGGATGCATGCTTTTTGCTCAGGTGTCAATTACATTAAGAAGACTAGGATCTGGGAATAAACAATATGTCCCTTGGCTGTGTATTGTCTGTATTTGTCATCTGGCAGGCTGCTCCCAGAAGGTTCAGAACCAGTCCTCCTCCTCTGCCTTCTGCCCATCTTGCATTTTTCTCAGCAAATCCGCCGAGCATTGGACCCTTCCAACAGACTCCAGGGATCTGTAAGTCAGGGCTGGCCTTCACTCCTCTTCCCCCATTCAGACTCCCTTTCTTCACAGAAAGCATGTCAGGTGAGAAGTTGGCACCTGGGAGGGAGATGGGAAGAGGTAGCCATGCACCACCATCTTCAGGTCCCCAGGAACCTTTGCTGGAACATTCCAGCTAAGTGCGTGGAAAGGCGGTGTCTCTTTGACCCTCTTGGATGCCAGATTGCATGAGTCCTACTCAGGAGAACCCACCTGTGTTCATCAACCTGCATGTCTTGGACCATATTTTTCCTTGAGCAATGAACACACCTACATAATCCTACAGATCTGCCCCATGTTCTTCCTGACGCTTCCTCCTTAGTGGCCCCTTCATGTTCCTTTGCCTCATCTCTACAAAGCTTTGAACAACAGTCCTCGATCATAAACGAAACAGGAAGCTTTCAATGTTGAATAATGTATTTTCCTGCTATGTCCAACTTACATCATAATTTAGAAACAGGAAATACAGGAAGATAATCATCTCTCCTACAAGTGAATATATGTCACCTGAGCAGTCCATTGTAGCTGATTTTTCCAGAATTTGAGTTCATGTGCAGAGGAGTTAGATATTTTAATAGGAAGGTGTTCAAATTCTTGTTTTAATAATCACATCGTTTTTCTTTCTTCCATCTCCCTGTGTTTTCAGTTGTCTTCATTAGGGTGTGTTAGCTCCGGTCACTGAAGGAAAGGCCTGTGTTCTCTGAGACCATGGAAACACCATGGATCCTGGGTATTGCTCTGCCAGATTTTGCTTTTATGGAAAGAAGCCAGTAAGGGGTATGGGGCTGACCTCCATGAAGGTCGAGCTTTCTCTCTCATCTCCCTTCTCCAGCTCTCTGCCCTTTCCTGATGTCCTGACCCCTCTCCAAGCACTACAACCAACCGATCCCCACCCATCTCGTCCCTGGCTTTTACTCATCTAGTTGGGTGGACTGAACCTCACAATAACTTTTCTGTCATGTTTCCTTTCTAAGGATTTGCTATTATCGTCAAACATAATTAAATCAGGATAAAATCCTCATGTGTTATTTCAATCAATGTCCTACCACTTGTAGATTATCAAAAGATGTGCACACATCATTTTTAACCGAAAGGAATGAATCTTTGTATGTGTCAGTTTCCTCCCTCTCTCTCTCCTTTTTTTCCCTCTCTCTTTCTGTATATGGGGGAGGGGTAGACATACATCTTCCTGGGAGTTGGAGCTCACAGTTCAGCTGGACTGGCAAGCACAAGGATCCTATTGGTGCTGGGATTACAGGTGTGCGCACTGCCAAGCCTGACCTTTTACACAGGTGCTAGGGATTGAACTCAGGTCCTCATACTTGCATGCCAAAGCATTCATTTATTGAGCTATCCCCTGGTCCCTAAAGAGACTAAGGTCTAAGAGTAGATAGGCAATAACGTGGTAGAAGAGCGATGGAACTATTTTGGAGACGGCAAGAAACACAGCATCCATTCTGAGCCATGTAAAACATGGTCAACTGAAGTAGCAGGTCCCATCTGGTCATGGTTTGAAGTGTGTCCCCCACAGTCTTATGTGTCTGGAAAGGCCATGACGCCCTTAAGAATTGGAGCCTTGCTGGAAGAAGGCAGTCACCGGGGCAGATTAGTCCCACCCTACTTCTGAGAGAGTCCTATTTTGGCCGTGGACAGTCATACAGCTCTCTGCCTCCAAGATATCTGCGGTGACCTAGGCCTACTCCAGCTTCTGCTCCCAGCCATGTCACTTCCTCCATGAAAGATTGTATCTCTCCTCTGGAACTGTAAGATGAATAAATCTCTCTCCCTTTCAGTTGCCTGATGTTGGGTGTTTCTCTCACAGCAACAGAAAAACTAACCAGTACACATCCCAAGTACTTCCTGTTCTTTCACACCTTGAGGAGGCAGGGGACCTCTCTCAGGAACACTTTGAGAGAACAGTCTTCACTTACCTGAGGTCACACATCCAAATACTTAGTGTAGCAGTTACTCTTTACTATTGCTGTGAGAGAACACCCAAAAGTCAAAGCAATTTAAGGGAGAAAGGGAGATGTATTCAGCTTACAGTTCCAGAGGGGTGATACAGTCTCTCATGATGAAGGTGGCATGGCTGACTGGCCAAAGCTGGAGGAGACTAAGTCACTGCAGACATGTTGGAGGCTGAGAGCTGCAGACTGTTTGCTGTAAAGGCAGACTTCTCCTAGAGGTAGGGTGGGACTAATGCACCTCCAGGCCCGCCCCTCGTGACTGCCTTCCTCCAGCAAGGCTCCACCTCTCAAGGTTCCATGTGGGGGACACATTTCAAACTGTGACACTTAGCTAAACATCAATTTCACAGAACAGTAGAAAGTACTTCCTATATGATCCTAAGAGTGATCACCCCCACGAGGAGCCTGAAAAATGTCTGAGTGGTTTGGTAAGATTGATTCCTAAGGAAGCTGAGCTGTGGAGGCCAGAAGACCTAGAGGTTCAGCCACTGACCAGTTCCACGGCACATGTTGCTCTCTGAATGTGTTTAAGAACATGACAGGCAGGATGAAGGGCAGAAACACGCCTCATGACAGGCTGCCGATTCCAGGTGCTGCTGAACAGCATCTTCCTATCTATTCAGGCGTCCAGGCCATTCGTACTGTCTCACTCAACTCCACGCATGCTGTCTTGCTTAATCACGTGGCATTTAAGAAGTGATAAATAGGAGTAATTTTAAAAGTGGAGCATCTTTTTCCTCACTTAGCTTATTCATTCAAAACAAAAACATGCTTGCATTGTGGATCAAAAAGAAAAGAACACATCTTTGGTATGAATCTCAGCACCATACTGGGGCTGGGGTCATGAAGCATTTTAGAACAAGTAGAAGGAGTAGAAAGGAGGTGTGGTGATCCAGAAGGGAGAAGCAGTCAGTCCTCTGGTCACTTTGGAGGATAGTGGATCCCAGTCACAGCACCCTCCTGGACATCAAAGGTAAAGACTTAGCTGTGGAGCTCCCAACAGCAGTCAAGCATGTCCCCACCACCATGACAATCCAGCCTGAACTTCACATGTGTCATAGCAAAGTGAGAGGCAGAAGAAAGGAAAACTAGCATGTCTCCCCCTCAAGACTAAGGTTCCTGTAAGAGTGATCTTCCACAACACACAGTCCCTTTCTTGCACTGTACCTATACTCATGCTGGAATTCTCCCAACCTGCCACCTCCCACATCCATCAAAGCTGCAGATTCCTTAATTCTTCTCCAAACACAAAAGTAAGGATTTGAAATGTGCCCTCCAGTACACGATCCTTCTATTAGCTATTGCAGAGCTAATGCCCCCCCCATAGCCATATTGCTTTTTGTAGTTTCAATTAAGTAGTCATTCAACTTCCTCGGTGTTGAAGATTGTCAGAGTAGTGTAAGACTATGTTCGAGTGACATACTATTTAACAATAACCATTAAGCACAAGAGTAGCAATAGCAGCAATTGTTTATAGTGTAGAGTTATAAATTCATCTTTAATACAGATATATGTTGCTAGAAAAAGGCATATTATCCATACTATAGATTTAGTGCTATACCCCCTGAAGATAAGGAGGAACTAATGACATGCTATCCTCTACTCCAGCATGGGAGAGCATTCACCATACTACTGGCATTCAATAGCACTCAATATGCACTGTGTCCTCAAGATACCGCTGATGTAATAATATCTCTACATACACCCCTTAGCAACCAGCAAATCTGATCATTATATTAGCCCCTACTGTGGTTATCTTTCCTGTTGCTCTGACAAAATACTATGATAAGAGCAAGTTAAGGGAGAAAAGGGTTCTTCTGGCTCAAGTTCAAGGTTACAGTCCATCATGGTGGGAAAGTCAAGGCAGCAGGAGCCTGACGCACGTGATCACATCACATCCACAGTCAGGAAGCAGAGAGGGAACAGTTCTGCCCAGGGAACAGTTTAATTCACAATGAAGATAGGACTTGTTATATCAAGATGATCCCTTCCAGTTATTCTAACTTAATCTAAACAGTCCCTCACAGGTATGCCTGGAGGTATGCCTTGACTTTTAGGTAATTTTAGATGCTGTCCAGGTGATAATTAACACTATCATTCATTGTCCCAAGACACATTTTCTAAAACATATAATTCATTTCCTTTTGGTGACTTTCACAAGTATATTGATTGAGAATGCCATAGAAAGAACAACCTAAAGAAGGTCTATTCTTTTCTTTTGTGTAGTTTCAGAATTTCCTTCACACTTTTTTTCTACTTTTACAAAGATATTGAGTATTCATCCCAGCTTTCCTCCTTTCTTCTCCCTCCCATTGCCCCTTTCCCTTCACCATTCCCCCCTACTCCTGCTCGCCCTTCTAAAGAATGGCCATTCTTAGAAAAGCTGTCAGAAGTAGAATTCTGTTCTTCCCTCAGCTGAGATCCCTCAGTAAGAAATTCATAACAACCAGATTAAGAAAGAAAAGGGTACTAATTTGTCTTACTGCTCCAGAGGGAATATAGTTCATTGTGGTGAGAATCTCACCATAGAAGGCACGGCTGGGCACAGAATCAGACCAGTTCAAGTCACTGCAAGCTATGAGGAGACAGAGAGACAGGAACAAAAGAGGAAGCAGGGATGGGCTGCCAAACCTCAAAATCTGCTTCTTGTGACATGCTTTCCTCCATCAGGGCTCCACCTCCTTTTTTAATTTTTTTTAATAATTTATTCAATTATGCGTGTGTGTGTGTCTGTGTGTGTGTGTGTGTGTGTGTGTGTGTGTGTGTGTGTGTGTAGAACCATGGGCCAATTCAGGAACCACCATGGACCACCTCCTCCACCTCCTCCATCTCCTCCACCTCCTCCTTGTTTACTCTGCCCCAGGATTCACAGGCTGTGCCCCATCAGGACCAGAAATGCAGGCCGCCCCCACTTCCGCCGAGCATCTATACATGGGGTCTAGGATCCAAACTCAGGACCTTCCGCCTGCAAGGCAGAGGCTTAACCCCTGAGCCATCTCTCCAGCCCCCAAGGCTCTACCTCCTAAAGGTACCATATTCTTCACATACATTCACATCAACTAAGGATTGAAATACACAAACCTATGTGGGAGAGGGCTTGGAGGACAGGGGAGACTCACATTCAAGTCATAACAATGAGTATAAAATGACCCTGTAAAATCAAACCCTCTGCCATCTGCCTGGGCCCTGGTGTTTACCATGAAGTTAAGTGACAGAAAATTTATGACAGTTAATTTATTTTCTAGCTGTTGCAACCAAATACCTAACAGAAACAGCCTGAAGAGGAAGGGTTTCTTTCGCTCACAGTTTCAGAAGTGTCACTCGAGAGAACGTGATGAGCAAACCAGTGCACATTATGGTATCCAGGAGGCAGAGAACAAGGGAACAGAGAAAGGGAACAGGCAAGGTTTGACCCCTAAGCATATGCTCACAGCGTGTCTCAGCCTGGTGCCTGTTTCCACCTCCCAACAAATTGTCATCCTACAAATCCATCAACAAATTCAAACAATTCATCAGATCAGAACCTAAACTGAACTCATCTAATTGTCCCTGGAAAGGCTCTCACCAATACATGCAGAGATGTAGCTTGCTAATGTAGGTGCTTCTTAATTCAATCTAGCTAAAATCAGAATTTAGCATCTTGGAGAGTAACACTGTATGCACTTAAAAATATTATACACATTTCAGTCTTCAGAACTGAACACTGAAACTTCTCCTATGAACTCAATGTAGTCAGTTATTTAATTAAACTGATACAAATATATGAAGCATCTGCTTGGGGATTTATAGTGGCTCAGGATTTCCCAGTGACTCCACAATGAAAGGAAATATCCCAGACTCTGCAACTGTCAGGTGCTAATGTCACCACCAGCCAAGACAAGGTAGAGTTTTTTATGAACTAATATTTTAAAATTGAGAGAGTTTATATAAAACCTGTATTTCCAACTTCTTTTTACCATCATAAGTTTTTGAGGAGGAATAAGTGAGTGGATAGGGAGGAGAGAGCTAGGAGGATATGAACACAATACAGTGATATGTACATACATGGAAGAAAATGTCACAGTGGGGCTGGGGAGAGATAGATGGCTCAGTGGCTAAAGTGCTTGTCCCACAAGCAAAAAGACCAGGGCTCGGATTCCCAGATCTTATGTAAATGCTAGGCAGGTGTTATCAGCCCACCAGTAATTTTAGCCACAAATGGTGGAACTCTGGATTTGATTAGCGATTCAGCTTCAAAAGAATAAGATGGAAGAGTTATTGAGGATGATTCCCCGAATCACCACAGGCTTTGAGTACACGTGTGCATACATGCATAAACAGCTGCATGTACACACGTGTACCTAACAAAAGCAAACACACACAAACACACATATGAAAGTGGGAGAGAGTCATAACGGAGCCCATTGTTTTGTATGTTAAATAAAACGGTGATGAAAATTGAATTAGCATAAATCAGAACCTCTAACAATCTCAGCCCACTGGCACGTGGCAGCAGCTGGCTATGCCACATGTTGACCACTCTCTCTAACAGAGGCCTGTTCTCCTTGGGACTCTCCTGCCCCTGCCACTTTCTGTAATTTTCTATCTGACTTGCTTGGCAGATATTGGCATAACAGTGTCGACCCTGAGCTGTGAATGAGTAATAAATATATTTATCTTTTACTGACTTTTTCTATATTCATTAAAGGTCACTGTGATCCTGAAGAAAATTTTGGAAGAAAAAAAAATTGGAGAGGTTGGGGGAAAAAAGGCTTTTATTAAAAACTCATGAAAACAGAAGCTCTCTAAAAATTTGAAGCTTGGGCTGGTGAGATGGTTAAGGATTTAGAGGTTTGACAGCCTGAATTTGGTCCCCAGAACCCATGTAAAGGTGGAAGGAGAAAACTAACTCGTAAAAGTTTATATCTGATCTCCACATGTACACTGTTTGCGCATGGAAAATGCTTTTTTTTTTAAAGTTTTCAGGGAGATAAATGAGAGGATAAGATAAGAGAAATGTTAGAATAGAGTCACCATTGAGACTACACAAGACCTGAACTCCAGTCAGGAGGCTCAAAGATGGGCCTCTTGTGTGACCAAGAGCACCTATATGAGAAGAAACTGAATAGATAAAGCAATAGATAGTTGAGAACAATTGTACCATTCATACAGATTTGGAAACCAGTCTCTTGCTGAGAGGAACAATGCATCTTGCATGATAGTTCTTCAGTGCTATAGCAAATATCTGAAGCAGTCAATTTATGAAGAGAAAGGTTTGTTTTGACTTACAGGTTCGGTTCCATCCATGAGTAGTTGGTCCCACTGTGCTGGGCTAGTCACCCCATAGCCAGTGACAAAGGAAAGGAAGAGGAAGAAACCTGGTTCCATGGTCCCTTCCAAGGTTAATACCCTCATGACTAAGGAACTCCTACTAAGCCCCACACTTAAAGTTTCTACTACCTACCAATGATGCCATGAGTTGGGGGTCAGCACTTGAACATGCAGCCATTGGGCGGAATCCGAACTACAGCACAGTATGACAGACCCGCAGAAGTCACTCAGAAGCACACATGCCCAGGTAACACACCATCAAAAAGAACAAAATGAGGAGGTAGGGAAATGACTCAACCAATAAAGAGCTTGCCTTCCTAGCCTGAGATCCTGAGTTCAGATCCCCAACACCCACATATGTGGTGATATGTGTTTAGAATGTAACCAACCCTGGGAGATGGAGACACACCAATCTTGGGAGCTTATTGGTCAACCAGTCTAGCTGAATGGGTAAACTAAATTCAGTGAGAAACTTTATCTCAAAAAAACAAGGTAGAAAGTAAATGAGGAAAACACCTGAATTCAACATCTGGCCTTTACGTATACACATGGGCATGTGAATTTGCACGCACACACACACACACACACACACACACACACACACAGAAAGGCCCCACATAAGCAGATGCAACAATAGATCAAAGTAATTAAAACAATCTCCAGAAAAGATGGAGTACTGCTCGTTACAAAACAAGACAGATATTCCACAATTAGGCAAATACAGACACTGTGGAAAGATCAATGTGGGAGAAACCCCTCACAAGTACTTTGGTAACACAGCCAGAGCCAACCCAAAGCAAGGCCAGTCATGACACCAGGAAACCCACATAAAAACAAGGCCTGAAATTGTTTCAAAACAATCGACACAGAACATACCTGGAAGGAATCTTGAAAAGCACCTAAATTGAAGATCCTCTCTTTGCAGATGAGGAAACTGGGACTCAGAGGTGGGCTAGCTGTTGCATAGTGGGCTTTCAGCTTCCAGAAGAATGGCCAATATGTTACTCAAGCAGATAGGAAACTTTAGGATGCTTTTTTTCCCTAAAAAGTTCTTTAGAGAGAAAAGTCTAAATAAACCGAGAAAAGCAATAGAGTAGGCTGCATCCTCTTTAGTAGCTTATAAGAGGGTTTTTTTTGGAAGATGATGTGATTTGTAGAGCTTGTTTGTCATTTACTGTTCTTTACCTCAGAGTAGAGAGTGTTTCAAATATTTAACAAATGAAGCTAATTATTCAAAACAGCTGAATCTCTCATACAAAGCCTAAGAGAACTCATTTTTTGAGTCGGCTGACAATATGAATCTCAAGAAGGTAAGACAGGAGACAGGTTCAGAGAAAGAAAGGAGAAAAACCCAAAACCCTATTTTTTATTTCGGGCCTGAATTGACTCAGGAAATAAGTTAATTATTAAAATTGTTTCATTTTTTAAAAGCCAATATAATCATTCCTTCTTTATTCCAAATGCATGCTTCACCATAAAACCGAAATGCCATTCTATTTGAAGGACCGTTTGGTTGAGCTTGGAATTACCCTAGGGCTGTGCATAATTGATAATGTATTTTCTTGTCTAATCACTGCCTCAAGTTTCAGCATTCCCAGGACTCTCCCCTGTACCTGCTTTTCCTAAGCAAGGGTGCTCCAGTCTGCGATGTCCAGAGAAAGCAACGCTGTTCCTATGGGTTCACTTTAGCAGTTCAAGTTCCAGGACTTTCTCAAAGAAACCACACAGTGGAGGTTACTTGTAGCTATAAGGCTTGCAACATTTGAAAATTCATATGCTTATTTGCATACATTTGCATGTACTTAACGCACCTCCATTCAGAAGAAGAGAAGTCTACTCTGTGGAGATGAATCTGGAGTGTATGACTCAGGGACAGTACAAAGGCTTATTTAAATGTTATTTCTCTCCAGTCTCTCATGCCAGAGGGTCAGTAAAGGGCCTTTATTTGCAGTTCGCTTCAGTAAACCAGCACTGTGCTGCTCTTCTTCTGCTTTTGTTTTTTCTTTTTTAATTGTTGAGCATTGGTAGGTTTGGAGCTTGTTTTTACTTTCTTGTTGCATGTATATCTGGCATTTATTTGCACAGTGGAGAAAAGACTTCAGCCTGCAAGTGTGAGCTGAGAAAAATGCATGGCGTCCTATGGCAAGGCACTCAGGAATCTCTGGAGTGTTTGAATAAACACACACCCACATACCACACCAATTTTTAAAAAAAGCAAGAAAAAAAGGAAGCTGGTTTAGCAAAAAGACAAACATGCTATTCCAACAGGCAGGCATGTCCAAATGCATTCCTGGAGCCTGGGACTGCCCTAGCACTTCCCTTCATCCTAATGGGTCCCTGGCCCTGTCCTTTGTCTGCTGATTAACTGCTCTGTTCATTGACCAAACCACTAATTGCATGCTCCTTATAGTTACCCTACAGGACTGTAAGAATTAATGAGACACAATTACAGCTCCCAGAAATCTCAGGCGCAGCCAACTCACAACACTCCAAGTGAATTAGAACTCTTGAAGAGAAAAGAGAGAGAAAACCAGTCAACTGTTTGCAGGAAGTAGAATGGTTTCTGTTTAAAATTTTTTTTGTGTTTGTTTGAAGTTGTTTCATAATTGGGCCTAGGAGGCTGGGGAATGAAGGTAACAGAAAGAAGGGAAGAATGGACAAAGGACCTAGGAACTCAGGTTTTAGGAGAATATCTGTCTACGGATCCACCAAAGACTTGAGAATAGAATAAACCCAAATTCAGTGCTGCAAATACTCCATATAATCAGTGGTGAGCTAGAGGCCTGTATACAACATGTATACAACAGAAGCCCTCTGCCCATGGATGTCCAGTTGCAAGAAATTTGTAATCATACCAATACCCCACCCACGGCAGATTCTGATGTTTCTTAGGAGCCAGAAGGTACAGCTCCTGTCAATGTCAGGGAAGGTGGCATTTTCCTGAACCAAATCTTTCAGGATTAAAACATTTTCCTTTAAAATCATAAATGCGAAGAGAAAATTTGTTGTGTGTTGTCTGTGTGCATATGTGTGTTGTATATGCATGTGTCTATATGTGTCTGTGTGTTTGTGTGTGTGTCTGAGTGTCTGGGTGTATGCACACATGGGTGTGTGAGTGTGTGTGTGTGTGTGTGTGTGTGTGTGTGTGTGTGTGTGTTGAAACAGAGTATCTTTAAGTAGCCCAAAATGGCCTTGAACTTGGGAACCCTCCTGCCTTAGTTGGCTCAGTGCTGGGATACAGGCCTAGTCTCTAGGACACTAAATTGTAATTACTATGAATTGGGCATGGTGGCACATATCTGTAATGACTTGACAAGTCTCTAGCAAGAAAATGGAATGTGCACAACCATCCTGGACTACATAGTGAGACCACGCCAAAAGTAGAAAGGAAGGAAGAGAAAGAGGGAGAGAAAGGGGATCACATTATCAACAGATTGATAGAAAAAATTATGTCAATCCAACTTTCATAAAGAAGAATATTTTTAGTATATTTAACTAGGTATGTACATAGAGAAGAGGGAAATAATAAACAGAGAGAGAAGATGCAAACACCCTTTTCATAGACCACAAGTAGAGGTCAAGGGGCAGCTTTTGGAAGTCAGTTCTCTCCTTCTATAATGTGGGCTTCTAGGGATCACAGTCAGGTCACTAGGTTTGTAAGCAGGCACCTTGCCCACTGAGCCAATTCTCTGACCCATATGTTACATTTCTTAACATTTATCAGAAGATGGAAGAGATCTCAGTCTGTTTCCATTGAATTGTAGCTTGGTGATAGAGCACTTGACTAGCATGTGACAGCTTGGCTTTCATCTCCAGTAGTGAAAATATAAACTAGCAAAGTAAAATAAAATCTTGCTACAGAAAGGAAGCTCCAGCAAGTGCTGCTCAGACATCCTTCAAATGAATTCACTGGGCTTCCCTAAAGGTTGTCCTCTGACTATGTCTCCTTCTTCCTTGTGAATAATTCCTTCCCCTTCCCCTCTCTTTAATCTTATCCAGCCTCATGCCTGGCTTTCTTACACCTCCCTTCCAACTCTTCCTCCCATCAAAGGGAATTGTACCCTCCCTGACATCACATGTTGCTTGCACCGACTTGTACCAAACATTCATGGCCTGATCACGGGCCCCTTGGACTTTCTGTGAATAAGTGCCTGGGTCTCTGTCTAGACTGAAAATTCCTGGAAGAAAGATGAGATGGCTTTATCCCCACTCTCTAAGGCCCTCCCCCCTCAGGGCACTTAGCCGGGATATTTATGTACCCTGTGGAGCTTGGTGAGGATCTTAACGATTAAAGGAAAGCAATGAAAGATGAATGGATCCTGAGAAAGAGATGAGAAGACACAAAAGACAAACAGGTCCCGAGAAAAGGATGGGAAGGCACGGAGGATGGAAGAGTCCTGAGAAAGGGATGGGAACGCAAGCACAGGTAAGAAGCAGTGATTTGGCCTGCCTGGCTGCTAGGAATGCAGGACTAAAAGGCAAGCATAGCAGGGCTCTTGGGTTCCCTGGATCATTTTTAAGGAGCATACTTTGTTGGTTGGGGATCCTAAGGGACAGTGAGATCTCCTCTGAAGCTGTAGGAGAATGGGCTAGGGGAGGCCAGGAACAGGTGCAAGTTGCATTCCAGAAAGAAGAGGGATAAGATACAGGAATGTGCTCATGGCCAACAGTTTTGTGTGGTTACGGATGCAGGTGTCTGAGTCAACAGTGATCTAAATTAAAATCTAAGTTAAAAGTGGATGTAGGGCTGGTAGAAAAATATCCTCTCATGAACAACGACCTAGGTTGATCCCCAGCAACACAAAATCACAACAATAATAGCCTATGTGGGGCTGGGCATGTTGCTGAGCTGGTAGAGTGTCTATAGAACAGGCCCAAGGCCCTGAGTTTTTTCCCCCAGCACGCCTAAACTAAGCGTGGTAGTATACACCTGTAATCTCAGCACTCTGGAAGGTAGAGGCAGGAGGATCAGGATACAAAGTCAGCTACACAGCAAGTTCCAGGCCAACCTGGGTTACATGAGACCCTGCCTCAAAATAAATGATGATGGGGGCTGGAGAAATGGCTCAGGTCTTAAGAGTCTACGCACAAGCAGAAGGACCCAAGTTCGGATCCCAGGTCCCCATAAAAATGCCAGGTAAAAATGCCTGAAAGATAGAGCCTAGGAAACTCCAGAGCAAAGCAAAAAAGAGATAGAACCGTGTAGGATGATACCCAAAATCACTCTGGGACTCCCCACAAATATACACAATGCCCTCTGATACTCACCCCAAAATAAATAAATAAATAGATAGATAGATAGATAGATGATAGATAGATAGATAGATAGATAGATAGATAGATAGATAGATAGATAGATAGATAGATAAATGAAACATTGCAGAGGCTGGGATGTAGCTCAGTGGTAGAACATTTGTCCTCTGTGTTCAAGACTCCAGAGCCAACAATAATACTCCAATAAATAAATAAATAATGATAATGATGTGACAATGACAACGACAAATATGGAGGCACCAGACATGCACAGCCAACCCCAACATTTGCTCAATTATTTCTACATTCAACTAAACAGACTGGAAATACCCTGGGGGGAATACATCTGCACTGGACACATGAAGAAATTTTCCTTGTCATTAGTCCTCATTACAAACAAAGGATGATAGCACATACCTTCAACCCCAGAACTTAGAAGACTGAAACAGGAGGCTCTTGAGCTCCAGATGAGTCAGGGCTATATAGCAAGGCCCTGTCTCAAACAAACAAATAAAAGGGATTGGCAAGACAGTGAATGAGGCAAACTTGCCCTCATCCTTTGTTTTGTCTGGCATGGTACATTCCTGCAGTTCCAGCACTTGGGAGGTGGAGTTAGGTGGATGAGAAGTTCAAGGTCACTCTTAGCTACAAGGTAAATTTGAGACCAGCATGGCTTACATGAGACTCTGTCTCCAGAGCAAACTATAGTGTAATAAGTACTTGTGTTGTATTTCACGACATTCAGTATCTTGAGTAATCCAGAGAGAGTTTATGGCATTAGGAGGACTCACACAGGTTAGACACAAATGCTATAGCATCTTCTAAGAGACCTAAAAATACATGGGTTTTAGTGTCTTTTGGGGGTCCTGATCCTATCCACCATAGTGACTGACAGATTTGATTTCTTCTAAAATGTCTAAATTGGTGGTGATTTGATTGTGACTGACAGATTTGATTTTTTTCTAAAATGTCCATGACTGGTGGACTATGTTGAATGTGAACAAGAGCACACAAAGGAGCAGACTTGAGTCCCTGCCTCTCGTACACAGCAGCTAATAGATCCTTATGCAGCAGGAGACTTTTTCACATCTTCAACTAGTTTGGAGTAACAGCAGCTAGCAGTTATAAATAGTGGGACTTCGCTAAGAAACACATGTACAAGGTAACTGAGCTACTAGCCTACCTGTTTTCTTTCACAGCATTATGTAAATACTTACTCAACTTGGACAGAA
The DNA here is from genome assembly GCA_023101885.1 of Typhlomys cinereus. Lineage (NCBI taxonomy): Eukaryota > Metazoa > Chordata > Mammalia > Rodentia > Platacanthomyidae > Typhlomys > Typhlomys cinereus. The sequence continues at coordinate 6,905,382 of JALPQD010000015.1, forward strand.
AATAATGAACTCAACTAAGCTGAATATAAAGGAGTTTTACCAAGAAGTACAAAAACCAAAATGGGTGCTGCATTCAGGGATGGGCAGAGAATCTGAAGAGAGGAGACAAATGATGCTGTCCACAAAACGACCATTCTTTGTCGACAGAGTAGTCACTGGGTAGTGAAACCATTCCACACGAAGATATAATGGCAGATATTATGTGTGTTTTCACATCCACAGGAGCTGCAACATGAATGAACCCTGACACATGCTATCTACTGTGGGGAACATGCCCCTCTGCTGCAGGGGACAGCAGTGGAAGAGGTCATGCTTGTGTGGGAACAGAGAGCTCTCTGGAAAGACTATTCTCTTTGTGCAAACTTCACACTCACAAAAGTGAAGTCTAAGCTGGACGAGTGAAGAGAAATGCTCCTATCAGTGAGGTATATCAAGGAGGGGCAACTTGGTATGCCACAGAGGCTGAACTTTCACAAGAGTGGACAAGCCAGAGGGATCCCTGGCATCCATAGAAGTGATCAGATAGGAAGGTGAGAGGGAGTGGGATGGAATGATGAAGGAAAGGAAGGGAAATGGGAAGAAAGGAAAATGCAGGGAAGCAGAGATAAGTACTCAATATGCTTATAAAACTAGAAATGTAAATAAACAATAAAAATGAAGTCTACTAGGTTTTGTAAAGATAAAACCATATTTATTTTGTATTGTAGAAAGTGCTCACTGCACCATGATCGAAATGAGCAGTCTTACTGATCAGTATAATTAATATGCAGCACAATACAATGCAAGGAATGAGCCTCAGTTGTCATATAGTTGTTGTCATGGCTTGAATGTAAGTTGCTCCCAACAGGCTCATAGGTCTGAATCCTTGGCTGGCATTAATGTTCAGGAAAGTGTCGCCTTTAAGAGGAATGCTTTGTTGAGGGAAGGCACATCGCAGGGCAGTGTCTTAAGCTTGGTAGCCTGGCCAACTTCTTCATTTGCTCTTGCCCTCTGACTCATGATGGCTTGGCTCCAGATTCTTCCTATGGTCATGCCTTCTGCTGTGATTCCCATGGTAAATGAATGTATCCCTTCTGTAACCATAAGCCAGATAAGTCAGTTGTGTTTGAGTGATGTCACACAGCAAAAGAATTGCAGCTGCAACAGTTGTAAACACAAATATTTTAAGATGCCAAATAGATTCGTTTGTAGAAGTGTGTCATGTATTACAATACAAAATTACTCTTTCACAAGATCTCAGATCAGTTTAGTTTTCTGTCCCAAACTTCATCAGAGCAAATCTGGACTGCACTGGCCCAGCCACAACTCTAAGTTGAGAGAGAGAGAGAGACAGAGAGGGAGAGAAAGAGAACAGCAACCAGAAATGATGATCAGGGCCCCAAAGATCTGTGGACAAGTGCGATGGCACATGTCTACCATCTCAACTGGCCGAGGGAGGACGATTGCTGCACGTTTAAGGCCAATCTGGTCTATATAGTAAGTTCCAGGGTAACCAGGGCTGCACAGCAAGAACTTGTCTTTAGAAAAAAAGTCAGAGGCAAACTGAGTGTGGTGGTGACACCTACGATCCCAGCACTCAGAGACAGAGCCTGCAGGATCCCAAGCTTGAAGCTAACTTTGGCTACATAGCAAGATTCTCAAGAAAACCAAGGCCGAACATTTCCTAAACAGACATCCAATGGCACAGTCACTGCTACCAACTCTCAACAGTTGGGATCTTGCGAAATTAAAGAGCTTCTGTTCAGATAAAGAGATTGTAACACGAGCTCAAAGGCAACCCACAGAATGGGAGAAAATCTTCACTAACCACATATCTGATAGAGCTCTACTGTCCAGAGTGCACAAAGAACTTAGAAAATTAAACACCAAGGAAACCAATGGCCCAATTAAAAAATGGGCCCTGGAACTTAAAAGAAACTTTACCAGGGATGAAATTAAAATGTCTAACAAATATCTGAAAAAATGCTCCACTTCTTTAGCCATCAGGGAAATGCAAATCAAAACTTCCCTGAGATATCATCTCACCCCGGTCAGGATGGCAAAAATCCACAATACAAACAACAACAAGTGCTGGAGAGGATGTGGAGAGAGGGGAACTCTGCTACATTGCTGGTGGGAATGCAGACTCTTACAGCCATTCTGGCGAGCCGTCTGGAGATTCTTAAAGAAATTAAAGATTGAAATGCCATATGACCCTGCTATTCCACTTTTGGGAATAACCCCCCATGCAGCAGAAGTTCGCCTCGATAGCACAAGCACGACTATGTTCATAGCAGCACTGTTTACAATAGCAAAGTCATGGAATCAACCTAAATGTCCAACAGTTGACGAGTGGATAAGGAAACAGTGGTACATCTATACAATGGAGTACTACTCAGCCATCAAAAATGATGAATTACTGGAATTTGCTGGGAAATGGATGTCATTAGAAACAATTATATTAAGTGAAGTATCCCAATCCCAGAAAGTTAAGCGACGTATGTACTCCCTAATAGGTGGTTCCTAGTACCAAACTCACCCAGCCCACATTGAGACCCTCAAGGGTAAATCTATGTAATACGGTAATTGCAAGGATTGTGAACAGGAGGGATGGGGTTGGAGAGTCACACCAGACACAAGGAGAGAGGGGACCATGTTAAAGCAGAGAAAATCGACCTCCAAGGAATGCAAGTAAGTAATGTGACACCTGGTTAAGTTCACAGACGTTCGTTCCTGATCATGTACAACTGAGGGGGTATGATCTCTTCAGAAGGGGAGGGCATATAGTCTGGCAGATGAAAAGAGATCATTTTGCAAATGGGTGACTGATCCCTCCCTCACTGAGGTTTCCTGCTTTTATTACATCTACCCTTGAATGTGCTATTATAACAAGACTCCAGTTTAACAGTTTTTTGTCTTTGACCAGGGGGTGACATACAGTGCCCATCAGGATGGAGTGAAGGGCATTGCAGGAGCAGCAAAACTGCAAAAGAAAATCAACAAACCACAATCCAGAACTTCAGAGACTCTATATCATCCACATAGAACTAAGCCAGCCTAATCTCTCCCCATCCTGAAGCTCAGGGACATCTGCGGAAGAGGGGGCGGTAAGATTGTAAGAGCAAAAGGATGGGGGGAGCAATGATTTGAAGAGGCTCCACACTAGATAGGGCTGAAGCAATCATAATAGGACTTTGCATGCCCTGCGCCATGTCCGTCACACTATTGACCTCACAAAGTCTAATATCGGCTAAAAGCACCAAGATCCTTGGAGGCAAGGGATTGATGGCCACAGTAGTGTTCCTATGCTTAAGGGGAACACGAGAAAGGGTTCAGGGAAATGCCACTGGGTCCTTTTATGTCATCGGAAAGGAGGACCAAGAGGAGAGTTAGGCATTCACAATAAAGGACTCTCTGGGAATTGGGGGGGAGGCACTGGGAGATGGGGAGGGAGAGAAGGGGAGTAGGGGGTTAGGGGGGAGGAGGAGGGGGGAGGGAACTGATCTTCCTATTAAGTTTGTATGAGCAGAAATAATAATAAAAAATGTTAAAAAAAAAAAAAAGAAAACCAAGGCCTGTAGAAATAGGTCAGTAGTAATGTCCTTGTCAAAGTATACATAGAGTCCAGGGTTCTCTTCCAAGCAGCACACACACCTATACACACACACACACACACACACACACACACACACACACACACACACAGTGAGCAGCAGTTCTCTGCACTTTGTCAATGAAGGCTGAACAAAACTATCTCCCAATGACTGCAGGATCTCCATCAGGCTAGATCCTTGAGGCTCAGTGTCTTAGTTCTGGGTGGTGGGGGTTGTCACTCTAAGTACACCTCTTATCTCCATCCTTGACACTTGTGCAAACATAAGAAATTCTAGTCACATACACCTTTCACATACTGACATCTTCCCATCTGTTTACCTTCCAAATGTCCCTACATATTCCTCTGGGCCCTTTGCTTCTCTTTATGGAAACCATCAAGTATCCACAAACTTCGATCTAGTCCTTTCCTCCTGTGAGTTTATCAGCTCTGACTACAACACAGCACCTCTTTTCTTCACAATCATCTGCTCATCCAAGGACTACCTGAGTCCTTCGCAGACTGCTCACCTGTCCTACGACAAACATAACAGAGAATGTGTTAATACACATGCAGGACATTGCTGGGCTTCAACTTCCACCGTGGTGGAGCTGGCACATCAGTCTCTACAGAGTAGGAGAAAAGGTCACAGACCTTCCTTCCCGTTGCAGTAGAAGACAAAAGACAGGCTAGAAGCATGTTGTTGATAACCAATGACTCCCACATAGCCTAAATAAACTAACTTTCAAGAGGAGCCAGCCCTTCACAAATAAGCAAAGCACAACAGCTACATCCATATTTAGAGCCAACTGCCCAGTCTGAGCGAGGTGCACAGGACCAATGCTGGCCATGAGCATGTAGGGTATGAGCCAGACTTGTGACAAGTGGTGATGATATGACTGACAAAATTCTAGATGACTCTTCTGTTACTCAGTGTCTAGAGAAAGAAAATGGGACAGGTGGTAAGAGATACATAAGTAGATAGATAGATTAGCTGACAAGCAGATGATAGAAAAAGATTAGATAGATGAAAGGCAGGCAGGCAGGCAGATAGATAGATAGATAGATAGATAGATAGATAGATAGATAGATAGATAGATAGATAGATAGATAGATAGATAAAAATTTGTAGTTTGAGAGATAAATGGTAGATATAGACTGATGTACATACATAGAAAGATTGATAGAAGTATGGACAGGTAGAACTTTCATATGCTGTATTGATGTGAATTGTCTGTTGTTCCAAAAATCCTACATAATAATCAACCACAGCTGGGGCGTGGCTCACTGAAAGAGTACTTGCCTTAACCCTGCCTGGATTCAGCCCTCAGTGCCACACACACACACACACACACACACAAATCCCACAAAATATCAATGGCCTAAAAAACACTGTGTTTTGTTCGCAAGCCCATTGCTTGGCTGAATGCTATTAGCAGCACCTTTTAGGAATGTATTTGAGAGGGCTTGCCTGGTGCCTAGCTCACCCAGGATGGTTTAGCAAGGAAAGCCTAGCTCTCCTCCATACAGGTCTTCATCCCACGCGCTGACCTACAGCTGCAGGACATCAAGCACACAGCAGCACAGATTCCTGAGGTCAAGAGTGGCTTCTGACTATGCCTCTTCCTGTTGACCAGAGCAAGTCACAAAACAAGGACAGATTCAAAGATGAGAAAGCTGTCAAATTCATCTCTTACTTAGAGTAACTACAAGACCACAGTGCCCAGGTCTTGGAGACGGAGGAAAGCAGAAAGAGGGGTCATTCATTCAAGTCCATATTGTCAAAGCTGTAGGTACATGGATTTGGAGTCATCTCTGCAGTTGAAACAGTGTTCAGACTGGTTTAGGGCTGTGCATCACTGTAGATATTTACCGAATGTTGTAAATATGTAAATGTTAAATGTTGCAAACAGAAACTAATGAATATGCCATATTGTTTTCTTCACAAACACATGTACAATGGTACTCATACACATATATACATACACAAAGATTGGTAGACATAAACATATAGACAAACAGAACATAGACAGGAGCACACATGTACATTATGTACTTCAAATTTTACTCTGTCACAGGAAGAACACTAAAAATGTATATATTCTACTGGACTTTGGTATCTCATATTCACTTGAAAAACGTTCTCCCTAGAAATTACTCTAAGATTTCTTTCAATGCATGTATGACAAAGCACTTTATTTAAAAGTAGTAAGAATGTATCAAGAAATGTATCCTCTAGCCCGCAATTTAGCTCAGTGGGGAAAGCACCCACTCACAAACCTGGTGACCTGAATTTGATCCCTAAAAGCCCACATGATGGAAGAAGAGAACTGACTTTCAAAAATTATCCTGATATTACCCATGTATGCATCACAGAATGTATTCTCCCCCCCCCACTAAAAAATCTAAGATTTAAAAGGAAATTTACTCTCAGTATCTTCTGGGGAAAAATGAGCATGTGTCTATGGAACATATTAAGTTTGTGTCTCCTGAACCCATTCAATATGTGTCTCCTGAACCGACAAAACATGTGCCTTCTGAACCTATTCAGCGTGCATCTCCTGAACCCACTCAGTCCATTTCTCCTGAACCAACATACCATGAGTCTGTTGGTCCCACACAGCCACACAGGTCTTTCTTATCTCTGTTGGCTCTATAGAATTTGCTTTCCTCTAGACTGATTTGATAGAAAGGCTTATGGGAGTGTATTGCTGTTTAGCCATCATAGCATTGGCTATTAAGTGTAACCCAAGAAAAACCCTTGGCATGGCACTGTAGTCATGGCTCAGCAATAAAGCTGCTCTGTGTCCTTCCCAGACTCTCTTTGTTGCCATGGAAAGAGACTAACAAATGAAATCTTTAAGAACAACTCAGGATTCAGATGCAGCTCAGTTAGTGGAACCCCTGCCTAGCGTGCACCACACCCTGGATTCAGGCTTCCCACTGATAGAACAGATGTGGCAGCATATGCTTGTAAGATCAACAGTCTGGAGGTGGAAGCAGGTCTTTCAGAAGTTCAAGGTCCTAACTAGGCTATATGAGTTTCTGTCAAATCATGAAGAAGGAAGGAAAGAAAGAAGAAAGAAGGGAGGAAAGGAGGGAGAGAGGGAGGGAGGAGGGAAGGGAGAGAAGGAAAGGAAGGAAAAGGAGGGAAGGAGGGAGGAAGGGAGGGAGAGAGGGAGAGAGGGAGGGAGGAAGAAGTTATTTGATATTATTCTGGTCCTGAGGGAGGGAGGCAGGGAGAGAGGGGAGGAGGCAGGGAGACAGGGAGGCAGGGAAAGGGAGGGAGGCAGAGAGAGGAAGAGAGGAAGGATATACTTGATAGGTATTTATGAAAAGTTAGAGGTAAGGCGGGGCCTCCTATCTGTGCCTAGGTGACATAATGACACTTGTCACTGTTCTAAGATCAGAATGACTCTGCTTCCAGTCAACCAGGAGATAAATAACCTATATTCCTCCTATTTAGGCCCTTTGCTCCATTTCTTCCAAAGACACCTTAACAGGGAGGTCTGATGCCTTCCCCATGTGTCCCTGACTCTGTTCTCATGCACAGAAAGCCACATTGCTGCCTCATGGTCTGGTCTGCAGAGGTTCCAACTGCCAGGGGTGAAGTCCGCACCTTACCAGATCCTGCCTTCTTTGGTGTTGTTCTGGTCCTGAGGGAATTCCTGCTTCCAGGCTTTTCTCCTGCAGTTTCCTGGTGGCCCTCCTTCCCTGGACCTACTTGTCTTTGACATGAGACTTGCTTGCCACCTACCCCAGGAAGCCCTTGGGAATGAATTCCTTTCCCATTTTCCATTTCTTCTTGTGGACAGACAAGACCACTTGCCTCCCTCTTGCCCAAGTCTCCCTGCCCTGGACATCACAATGCAGTAGGAGATGGAACATCAGTGTATTAGGGCCTACTCTGTGAGCATCACTGTCCTAAACATGTAGGTGAATTCTGAGGACTGAAACTGTACCTAGACATGCAGCCATTTTGAGACTTTTGAATAACTAATATTCAACCAGAATATTTACATTAGAATCAATCAACTACAAACTTTGCTTAAATAAACAACCAGAGGATATGACCACAGGAATAATGACATCAACATGTGATTATTCAATAAAACTAAGTGAAGGCACTGATAAGACCAAATCTATAGAACATTCAAGCATGTTCAGAGGCTAGAAAAACAATTCTTATTTTCCATAGACATTATTTTAAAAGTCCATGTAATGCAAGTCTTTAAAAGGGGGGGATATTACAACATATTTATGTTCTGTGCTCTTTACGAACTGCCTTCTTATTGAAAACTGCACTTTTACAGAATGCTTGTGAAATTCCTTGGTTGTTTTAAATAGGAGCCATGGTGGTCTTTGCGGACCAGATGTCCCTGGAAGGGGAACCAAGCCAGACCCCTGCAACAGGTGGAGGTGCAAGATCTTTCCAGGAGCCTCAGACTGGGGGGCATCAGAGCTGTACACTGAGAAAAAAAAGTAAGAATATAATCACTGGCCTTCAGTCCCTGTTGGTCAAGGTGTTTGTTTCCTTAAGCACGAACTCCTACATTAGCTCCTCTGCCATACACACATGGATGGCTCTGTAACTGGTTACTCTTAACTATTGCTATGAGAGAGCACTCAAAGTGCTCAAAAACATGAGGGAAAATGGGAGATTGATTCAGCTTGGGCTTCCAGAGAGAAGATAAGGTCTTTCACGACAAGGGCAGTGTGGTTGGCTGGCTGAAGCTGACAGGCTAAGTCACTCCCATTCATGTGGCTGGAGCATTCCTGAGAGTCTCTTTTCCCTTTGTTTATTGTTCTGTGGTTTCTTTTATCTGATCCGCTGCTGGGAGATTCCAATGAGATCTAGGGAGGTTCCAGTCGGATCTAGGGCTGATCTTTGTATTGTCAATGTATGATACAGATATTCTCTGCAGGTGGTTTCAGCTGATCTTAATTAATGCCAGCTGTCAGTCAGACCTTTATAATATACATTTATATACTACACATCACATCCACTTTTGGGTGGTTTATGCCTGAGTATGGATCCAGTTCCACAATTGAGTATCTTGCCTAGACAGATAGGAACAGGGACTTATCACATGATAAAGAGATGAACCCATCAAGGACAAAGTTGTTGGTGAAAGAGCAGTTCAAAGGACAAATCAAAGACAACACTGTAGAAACTATGTCCAGCAAGCTGAAGAGCTGTGTTCCCACATCATCTTCAATGACTAAGATATAAATTTTTTGCTAATATATTTAAAAACATAAATAAAAAGAGGCATTTGATGCACAGGCATGAATAATACAGCATGTTTATGTTTATATTTTATAAACAGTTGTGTGCAATACAATATTGTGCCACTATATCCAGAAACATACCTTGGTACTCTCTCATTTAAATTTCTTTTCCAAGTTCAGGCTCCTTCATTAGTATATTAGTCAGGTTCTCTAGAGACGCAGAATCAACACAATGAATATATAAATAAAGAATATATTGAGTTAGCTTGCAGATATGGCCGAGGTAGTCTAACAATGCCTGCCAGTAGCTGCTCGGTCCAGTAGTCCAGTGGGTGATGGCTGAAGGCTGGAGGATTCCTAGAGAGTCTTTTTTTTCCCAATCATACAAGCTTAATAGGTACCCTGGTCTCCTCCCTCCCTCTACCCCTCCCCAGCCCCCCTTGCACCCTCCCTCCCTTTTCCCCTTCCTTTCATCCCCTTCCCTCCCTTTCTCCCAGTGCTCCCCCCCTTCCTTCCCTTCCATTCCCTGGAGCATCCTTTAATGTGAATGTCAAACTTCTCACTGCATCCTCCACTCTGGTGAGGTGTAAGGACTCAGTGGCATTGCCCAGAGCCCTTTCTTGGGCTCCCCTTTAGTATGGGAACACTATTATGACTGTTAGTCCCTTGCCTTTAAGGATCCTAGTGCCTCAATGGAGGACTCTCTGGGAATGGGGGCGAGAGGCACTGGGGGATGGGGAGGTGAGGGTGGGGGGAGGGGGAGCAGGGGGTTCGGGGGGGGGGGAGGAGGAAGGAGGGAGGGAACTGGTGTACCTATTAAGTTTGTATGAGCGGAAATAATAATAAAAAATGTATATATATAAAAAAAGGATCCTAGTGCCTGTGATTCATGCTAGACTTTGGGGGGGTGGTCATTGACATGTCAATCATTGCACAGGTCATGCAAAGTCCGATTAAGGCTATGTGTTCCTAACTTGTGTGGAGTATCTTGTGTATCGTTGCTTCTCCCTATCTTTAGGCTCTTACAACCTTACCACCCCCTCTTCCACAAATTTCCCTGAGCTTTAGGATGGGGAGAGATTTCACTGGTCTGGTTCCAGGTGATTAATGTAGGGTCTCTGATGTTCTGAATTATTGTTTGTTGTTGTTTTCAATTTTGCTATTCCTGCACCGCCCTTGGCTCCATCCTGATTGGTATTGGAGGTCACCTCCTAACCAGAGATAAAAGACTGATTAAATGGAATCTTACTATAAGGGTAGATTCAAAGGTAGATGGAACAAGAGTAGGAGACCGCAGTGAGGGGGGTCAGTCTCCCATTTGCAGCATGGTTACCATCTATCTGCCTGACTCTATACTCTCCCTGATTGGTGAGATCAAGGGCTGGAGAGTCTTTAGTCTAGTTGAAGACTGGGAGGGTTGGAGGACTAGCAGGTCATAGAAATGAACAAACCGGATCCAGCCGGGCCTCACCGCGTGCTCTAGGACCCCAGGTCAGCCTACAGGGACCCGGCTCCGACTCCCACCATCCAGCCGGAGCCGCGCGGGGGCCGAGGGACGAGGAGGACCTCCCCCTGCGCCCGGGCCCCGCCCCAGCTGCCCTCGGGTTAAATAGCTCCACGCCGACGCCCCCATCCTCCCTTTTCACCCCACCCCGCTCCGCAGGTCCAGACGCGCGCGGTCCACCCGGGCCTCACCCCGTGCCCTAGGTAAGTCCCCGTTCGGGCCCCGCCCACCAGTACCCCAGGCCAAATAATTCAGTTTAGTGAAATTGAGAGATCTTAAGAGTTAAAATGACAATGCCAAAGTGCAAATCCATGAGAAGCAACACTCAAGTAAACAAATTTCCCACTGAAGAAATTAATCCCATAATGTTAGACTCCAACAAGAACAAACCCGCGGAAAAAGGCCAAGAAAGCCTGACCCAGGATAACGACTTTCAAAATATGATCATTACCATGTTCAATACTATGAAAGAGGAAATCCGGGAGGAATTACATAATCGAATCAATCGCTTTGAAGAGGAACACAACAGACATCTGGAGGAGTTGAGAAAAACAGTGCAAGAAACAAAAAGTGGCATAGAGCAGTTAAAACAAACTCAAGCAGAGTTTAAAACTGAGCTAAAAGACAAGTTATCTTCAACCCAGAACGCCACAGAGAGTCTTATCAACAGAACTAATGAAGCAGAAAACAGAATTTCAGACCTTGAAGATAAAGTGGGAGTACTAACCAGCTCAATGGAAGAGGTTGTTAAAGCCAAAAAGATACTTGAGAGAAATATCCAAGAGATATGGGACACCCTGAAGAAGCCTAACATGCGTATTCATGGAATACCGGAGCAAGAATCTCAAAATACCACCCCTGAGGAAATTTTTCAAACGATCATCAAGTAAAACTTTCCTCATCTAAAAAAAGAGAGGCCCATTCATATACAAGAGGCATTCCACACCCCAAACAGATACGACCAAAATAGAAGCACACTGCGGCAAATAATAGTTAAAACACTCCACATTCAAGATAAAGAACTGGTGCTGAGAGCTTCAAGGGAGAAAAAACAAGTCACTTTTAAAGGCAAACCTATTAAAATAACAAATGACTTCTCAGTCGAAACAGTAAAAGCAAGAAGAGCTTGGAGAGACATACTTCAAGTATTGAATGAGCAAAAATGTCAACCCAGGCTGATTTACCCTGCAAAACTATCAGTCATGATCGAGGGAGAAAGAAAAATTTTCCAGCACAAAGACAACGTTAAGGGATACATGGCCACCAAACCAGGCCTTCAAAAACTGCTAGAAATGATACTCAAGCGTGAAGAAAAAAACAGGCATATCCAGGAGAACAGAAAGCAAATATAACACCATTAAAAGCGAAGCAATATACTTATAAAAGCTACTAAACATAATAAATGTCTGGAATTAACAATAGTTTCTCCATTATAACACTAAATGTTAATGGACTTAATTCACCGATCAAGAGACACAGATTACAAACTTGGATTAAAAATCACAATCCATCAATCTGTTGCCTGCAGGAAACCCATCTCACCACAAAAGATAGGCACGCTCTAAAAATAAAAGGCTGGTCAACAATTCTACAAGCAAATGGAAGCAGAAAACAGGCAGGGGTAGCCATTATGCTATCAGACAAAGTGGATTTCAAACCAAAAAAAATTATAAGAGACACGGATGGATACTACATTTTAGTCACAGGTACAATTCACCAGGAAGATTTCACAATACTGAACATATATGCACCCAATACGGGCCCCTCCACATTCATTAAGAAAACCCTACAGCGTCTAAAGCAAGAAATCAACCCCCAAACGATAATTCTTGGGGACTTCAACACCGCCCTCTCTACATGGGATAGATCAACAGGTCAAAAGCTTAACAGAGACACTTTGGAACTTAATCAAACCCTGAAAGAAATGGACCTCACAGATCTCTATCGAACTTTTCACCCACGCACCAAAGAATACACATTTTTCTCAGCAGCACACGGAACTTTCTCCAAAATAGATCACATATTGGGCCACAAAATGAATCTACACATATACAAGAAAGTTGAAATTCTAACCTGTGCCCTATCAGACCACCACGGCCTAAAGCTGGACATCCACAACACATCAAACAAGAGAAAATACACTAACTCCTGGAAACTTAACACTATGATGCTGAATGAGAACTGGATTCAGGAAGAAATTAAAAAGGAAATTCAAGATTTCCTGAAAGTGAATGATAACGAAAATACAACTTACCAAAATCTCTGGGACACAATGAAAGCTGTTCTAAGAGGTAAGTTCATAGCTCTTAATGCCCACGTCAAAAAAATGGAAACGTCAGAAATAAACAACTTAACAATGCAGCTTAAAGCTTTAGAGAAACTAGAGCAATCTGATCCTAAAAGTAGTAGAAGAGAAGAGATTAGCAAAATAAGGGGAGAAATATCTGAAATCGAGACTAAGAAAACGATAGAAAAAATCAACCAATCAAAAAGCTGGTTCTTTGAAAAAATCAACAAGATTGATACACCCCTAGCTAAACTAACCAAAAGCAAGAGAGAGAAAACCCAAATTAACAAAATTAGAAATGAACATGGAGTTATCACTACTGATACCCAAGAAATCCAGAGAATTATAACATCATATTTCAAAAACTTATACTCTGTGAAGTTTGACAACACAAAAGAGATGGATGAATTTCTAAGTAAACACAAATTACCTAAATTGAATCAGGAAGTTGTGAATTATTTAAATAGTCCTATACATATAAGGAAATTGAGGAAGTAATCTCGAATCTTCCCACCAAAAAATGTCCTGGACCAGATGGATTCAGCACAGAATTCTACCAGACATTTAAGGAGTTAATAACACCAATACTCCTTAAACTGTTCCATCAAATAGCAAAGGAAGGAACACTACCAAACTCCTTCTATGAAGCTAATATCGTTTTAATCCCAAAACCTAATAAAGATTCACTTAAAAAAGAAAACTATAGGCCGATCTCCCTGATGAACACAGACGCAAAGATTCTCAACAAAGTCTTAGCAAATCGGATTCAAAAACATATTAAAAAGATCATTCATGGGGACCAAGTAGGCTTCATCCCCGGCACACAAGGTTGGTTCAACATACGCAAATCAATAAATGTAATTCATCATGTAAACCAGTCCAAAGCCCAAGACCACATGATACTCTCGATAGATGCAGAAAAAGCTTTTGACAAGATCCAACAGCCTTTTATGATCAAAACGCTAGAGACAGTAGGAATGGAAGGAACCTTTATCAATATAATAAAAGCTGTATACAACAAGCCCACAGCAAGGATTATGCTCAATGGGGAACAATTGGAAGCATTCCCACTTTGATCAGGAACTAGACAAGGCTGTCCACTCTCACCACTTCTATTCAATATTGTACTTGAAGTCTTAGCTGAAGCCATAAGACAAGAAAGGGACATAAGAGGGATTCAAATCGGCAAGGAAGAAATCAAGCTATCCCTATTTGCAGATGACATGATCTTATACCTGAGGGATCCCAAAAACTCCACCAGGAAGCTCCTGGAACTAATTGAGAAGTTCAGCAGGGTGGCAGGATACAAAATAAATGTGCAAAAATCAGAGGCCTTCCTATATGCCCAGAATGAAAGAAGTGAAAAAGCCTTGAGAGAAACCATGCCATTTACTATAACCCCTAAAAAAATGAAATACCTTGGTATAAACCTAACTAAGGAGGTAAAAGACCTTTACAATGAAAACTTTAAAACCCTAAAGAAAGAAATTGCAGAAGACACCAGAAGGTGGAAAGACCTCCCTTGTTCCTGGATTGGCAGAATCAACATTGTAAAAATGACCATCCTACCAAAGGCAATATACAGATTCAATGCTATACCAATCAAAATCCCAAAGCAATTCTTCAAAGAAGTTGACCAAACTATCTCAAAGTTCATATGGAGGCACAAAAGACCCAGGATAGCAAAAACAATCCTGAGTAACAAAAACACAGCTGGAGGTATTACCATACCAAACCTAAGTCTATACTACAAATCCATAGTTATAAAGACAGCCTGGTACTGGCTCCAAAATAGACACACAGATCAATGGATAAGGATTGAAGACCCAGATATAAGCCCACAAAGTTACAGCCATTTAGTCTTTGACAAAGGGGCCCAAAGAATCCAATGGAAAAAGAACAGCATCTTCAACAAATGGTGCTGGCAAAACTGGATCTCCACATGCAGAAGATTAAAGCTGGACCCGTACTTGTCACCATGTACAAGACTTAATTCCAAATGGATCAAGGACCTTGATATCAGGCCAGAGACTTTAAAAACCATAGTTGAAAGGATAGGGAACTCCCTCCAGCTGATTGGGCTAGGCTAACACTTCCTAAACAGACATCCAATGGCACAGTCACTGCTACCAACTCTCAACAGTTGGGATCTTGTGAAATTAAAGAGCTTCTGTTCAGATAAAGAGATTGTAACACGAGCTCAAAGGCAACCCACAGAATGGGAGAAAATCTTCACTAACCACATATCTGACAGAGCTCTACTGTCCAGAGTGCACAAAGAACTTAGAAAATTAAACTCCAAGGAAAACACTAGCCCAATTAAAAAATGGGCCCTGGAACTTCAAAGAAACTTTACCAGGGATGAAATTAAAATGTCTAACAATTATCTTAAAAAATGCTCCACTTCCTTCGCCATCAGGGAAATGCAAATCAAAACTTCCCTGAGATATCATCTCACCCCGGTCAGGATGGCAAAAATCCACAATACAAACAACAACAAATGCTGGAGAGGATGTGGAGAGAGGGGAACTCTCCTACATTGTTCGTGGGAATGCAGGCTCATACAGCCACTCTGGCGAGCCGTCTGGAGATTCTTAAAGAAATTAAAGATTGAAATGCCGTATGACCCTGCTATCCCACTTTTGGGAATAACCCCCCATGCAGCAGAGGTTCGCCTCGATAGCACAAGCTCGACCATGTTCATAGCAGCACTGTTTACAATAGCAAAGTCATGGAATCAACCTAAATGTCCAACAGTTGACGAGTGGATAAGGAAACAGTGGTACATCTATACAATGGAGTACTACTCAGCCATCAAAAATGATGAATTACTGGAATTTGCTGGGAAATGGATGTCATTAGAAACAATTATATTAAGTGAAGTATCCCAAACCAAGAAAATTAAGCGCCGTATGTACTCCCTAATAGATGGCTCCTAGTACCAACCTCACCCAGCCCACATTGAGACACTCAAAAGTAAACCTATGTAACACAGAAATTGCAAGGATTATGAACAAGAGAGATGGGGTAGGAGGGCCACACCAGAAACAAGGAGAGAGGAGACCATGTTACAGCAGAGAAAATAGGCCTCCATCAAGGTCTGCAAGTAAGTAATGAGAAACCTGGTTAAGTTCACAGACGTTCTTTCCTGATCTCACCAGAAGGGGAGGGCATATAGTCTAGCAGATAAAAAGTAATCATTTTGCAAATGGGTGATGGACCCCTCCCTCAGTGAGGTTTCCTACTCTTATTACATCTACCCTTGAATGTGCTATTACAAGACTCCAGTTTAACAGCTTTTTGTCTCTGGCCAGGGGGTGACATACAGTGCCCAGCAGAATGGAGTGAAGGGAATTGCAGGAGCAGCAAAACTGCAAAAGAAAATCAACAAACCACAATCCAGAACTTCAGAGACTCTATATCAATCACATAGAACTAGGACAGCCTAATCTCTCCCCATCCTGGAGCTCAGGGACATTTGCGGAAGAGGGGGCGGTAAGATTGTAAGAGCAAAAGGATGGGAGGAGCAACGATTTGCAAGATTCTCAACAATAGTTGGGGCCAAAGCAATCATAATGGGACTTTGCATGCCCTGCGCAATGTCCAGCGCACTGTTGCCCTCATAAAGTCTAGCATCTGTTAAGGGCACCGAGACCCCTGGAGGCAAGGGATTGACAGCCATAGTAGTGATCTTATGCTTAAGGGGAACAAGAGAAAGGGCTTATGGAAATGCCACTGGGTCCTTATATGTCATCGGAGAGGAGGACCCAGTGGAGAGTTAGGCGTACACAATAAAGGACTCTCCGGGAATTGGGGGGGGAGGCACTGGGGGAAGGGGAGGGGGAGAAGGGGGGAGGGAGGGAACTGGTAAAAAATTTTAAAATGTATAATTAAATTTTTAATAAAAAAAAAAAAAGAAATGAAGAAACCGGGCAGTTGGAAGGAAGAAAGCGATTCCTAGCATAGCTACCAAACTATCTATTTTCTTTGGTGGTACCCTTTTACATGGTCTACTACTAGGAGGTTCCTATGAGATCTATGGAGGTTCTGATGTGATCTAAACCTGGTCTTGTATTATCCAGATAATCTCTTCAAGTGGTCTCAGCTGCTCTTACCAGGTGTGTTCTCAGCCAATCTTAGTTAATACCTGGCGTGTCAAGTTGACACTGAGGATTAACTATCACAATTAGTACAGTCATGTCTGATGACACAAAATCTGTGTGGAAGAAGCATTCATCTGTGTAATCATTCAGCCAGTGCTTCCTGGGCATTACGTCACATTTCTCTCTCACTTGATACCCATGATCCCTGTGTGCATACTCCAGGACAGAGGTTCCACACTCTGGTGGCATCATGGAGGCTGCAATGCATGATGGGAAAATGTAGCTCAAGATGCGGGTCCAAAATGAGATGGGGTGCATGTGGGTAAGCTTGGAGAAAAAATTTAAATATGCCAAATTAGAAGATCTTAATTTGAGTTCCAGACAAAAGAAAAATGCAGAGCTAAGAAACAGGAAAAAACAAAAGATGTGTTCTGGAACCTGTGTGTGTGTGTATGTGTGTGTGTGGCTGCAGCCTGGGGACATGAGACCAACCAATGTGAGATAAACGTGGAAGAGGATTGTGAGGAACTTTGTGAATCAGATCAGGACCTGATTAAGAAGGCAGAGGTGTTACATGGCAACAGACAGTACTATTAGCTTTGCAGTCCTGTGGAGAATGGTTAAGGAGAGAGAGAGAGAGAGAGAGAGAGAGAGAGAGAGAGAGAGAGAGAAGACAGTAGACAACCCACTTAAGAGGCAATCACAATATCTTATGTCAGACATTAGTCAATAAATATAGGGTCTATGAGATGGTGAGCATCATTATTGGAAATAAGGGTATTCTGGAGGAAGGGAGAGGTGGCTATTACAGTGGCAACAGGGACATCCATCCACCCCACTGTCATTGCCTTTACCACTTGTCACTGATCATCATGACTACAGCATCCCAGTCCTCCACCATCACCATCATTAACACTGCTTTCACCATTGCTGCTATTTTGTCAGCCACCATAGCTCACTGCCACAACCATGGCAGCACAGAAGCTGACGCCACAAGAACCACACCATCGAAATCACAGCCATGGCAGCTACCACCCACTTTTCCCACGAGGATACTGAAACTTCGAAAGAAAGAAAAAAAAGGTCACCTTTGAGATCACACCAGTTGTTGTAAGCTGTGAGGCAAGTGTGATACTCAGTATGTCTGTTCTAGAGTCTTTGAAGAAAGACAATTATGGAAGATAATTGAAATTTGGGGAAAAATTGGGACTTCTGCTTGTGGCCATTACCAAGGACTATGTAATTCTGCCACTAATCTATCCACCGCTGGGATTGGACAGCTTTCCCAGCAGTAATGTAAATGCTTGAATAATGATACTTTAAACAGCTCTAAAATTGCCATAATTTAAAAACAAAAATAGTAATATCACAGTATATTTATTTCAGTGTTACAACATTAATCCTGATGAGACATCCACACACCTTAGAACACTTTGTCACAGTCCCTGTAAAGATTCAGCATAGAAAGATTTTCACTGCTCCATTTATAATATCTAACAAAGAAGGAAAGAGCCAAATACTGTGGCGATTAAAGTACTGGTTCAATAGGTTGAATGCTTTTCAAAAATGAAATAGTTGCCATTAGATGGAATAATGTCTAGTAACATGAAAAGAGAGTCACCATACAGTAATTGGGTATTTAAAATAATCAAGAATAGGTCTTATACATTAGTGTGTATTACTTCATGGCTAGACACATGCATGCTACAGGTATGGAATGTTAAGTGGCTTCTGGAATTTTATCAAAGGAGAAAAAAGTTTATCTCTGTACATTTGGATTAGATAAGATGAATTGTATACATGTTTGTGCATATATATATATAGTTACATATGTTCAAATTGTATAAATGATATGTATGACTGCTTATAAGTACTCTATAAAGAATCAATTTTTTCTATAAAAATAAAAATAAAAGGTCTTTTGAACTACATGTTTCACCCCAATTACATATAGTAAGAGGCTCAGTAATGAGTGTAGGCACACAGCAATTTGGGCAAAAGCCTTTGTGTCTAAGTCTCTGGTATTCCAGACTTTTACATGCCTTCACTCTCTGAAAAATTAAAAGTCAGTTGAGTCTGTCTAAGCAGCATTGAACTCTCCCTTTAGTTAAGGCTTCTTTCCCTCACTTGTATAATTCAAATGAAACAGAAGATGTTAAAAGCTTTTCTTCCTGTCAGAGGAATATGAATGTAAACCATGTGAAAGGCTCGTGAGTTGGTTTAATCTAAACAAACAAAAAAATTAAGAATTCAGCCTTGTTTTACTTTTCCCTGGAAGATAGACTCATAATTAAACTTTTCACCTTTCCAAATTACTCAGTCTGTATCCTGCACGGTGGGTGGTTTTCTCTCCAGACATTCTGACTAGGAACAATGTAGAAAGTCTGAGTCTCTGAGCAGAATTTATGGCTAAATTTAACCAGGCATATTTTAATAAGATTAGCATATCTTTGTCTTTCAACACTAAGTACCTTACAATTAACTGAATTTACACAGCATATTGTTTCATCAGAAGTGAGATTTGAAGCCTTCATTTCCATATTTATTGATGTTGTATGTGGAAGTCTGAATAAAAATTGCTATGCCTGCCTTAAAGAGATTTCAAGAAAAAGAATGTATTGACCTTTCTAGGGAACATGCGCAGACATAGTTACTTCTGTCCAAGTCACCAAGCCTTTTGCTGGGGCAACAAGATCAGTAGAAATACCTTTATGTTCCAACCACTGGTAGTACACCTGTCAGGAAGGAACTTAAGGGCTGGAGAAAAACATGGCGGCCACCATGGATGAGTCTTCTGGAAAGTGCTATAAATGAAAAGGCATTTCAGAGTCTTCTGTTTTCCTGGTTACAATAACCAGATGAAAACATGGTGGCCACCAAGACTGGTCCTTCAGGAAATAATGAGAGTCTGTTATCTCCTTGAGCAATGACCAGATGAAAGCACTCACAGCAAACAAGTTAACGAACCTTGTTTTCACAAATTCAAAATTATCCAAAGATTTTTAAGAGCATGTCCATGATGATATTACCAGAGAAAAAGTTTTTAAAACTCAGTTGTGAGGGGCAAAGAAGATGACTCTTTCTTATCTTCAGCTTTCTCATTTAGAAAGCATGTTTCTGGTTTTTTTTAATGTTTGTTTATATTTCATTTATTCATTTAAGAGAGACAGAGACAGAGAGAGAGAAAGAGAGAGAGAGAACAGACACACTTAAGCAAAAACACACATTATGTCCAGCACACATACGGAAGTCAGAGGACAACTTTTAAAAGCTGGTTCTCTCCTTCTGCCATGTGGGCATGGAACTCAGACGCCCAGGTGAGTGCGGACAGTTTACCTGCTGAGCCACACTGCCGTACCTAAGACATCATGTTTTAAAGAAATCATCTAATAAAGATCATGTACACCTCCATATTAACTACTGAGAGCAACATTAAAGAAAATTAATTTCACAGATTATCTAGTTGCTCAGCAGAAGCAAAGAATGCAGTGTCAGTCACTGAAAGAGCGACTGTCCACTGAAGTGAATGAGAGAAAGATGGAGTTCTCCTCAGGCAAAGGACCATGCCTTCACAGGACCATCACTAAGAGAATTTCTAGACAGCTCTCTTCCTCCACTTAGAGCTAATCAGCAGCAATACTATATGTAAATAGACCCCCGAAGGAGGAGAAGAAAAGTGTGGAGAGTTAGAACTGAACATAAAATGCTGTGCATCGATGACACAGTATATAAGATAACAAAAAACAGTTCAGACAAGTCAGATTCAGTATTTCCCCGCAGTTGTCTCTACATGACCTGAATACCATGCTATTGCATGAAATGGTCTGGCAAATATGAAATCAGTGTCCTCCAACACTAATCCACAAGCCATCTTGTTGAAAGAAATCCCACATTCATTAGGGCAAACATTCTCTCAGAAACTAACATGCTACTGTAAAGTAAAACTTTCAGTGATAGAGTGGCCTTAAACATTCAATTTATTTGACTAAAAATATGGCTACAGCATAAATCTTATTCACTTTAAAGAAAACTGGGTGAACTGAAAGCTAAATATTTATAGACATCTCAATATGACATCTAAATATTTAATAATGAACAAACTTAGCTAAGAGGTGCTATGTGTGTATAACAATTTTACTAGCACAGGGCAACCATTTTGAGAAATCCTGCTTTCTTGACTTCACTTATCCAAAATGTTCTCTGTCAGATCAAATGTTTCATTTTCTGCTGCTGTTGCTGATATAATAATTTTCATATAATTAACTTTTTATGAAATAGTTTAATGACTTTTATTCTTCTCTTTATTTTATTGTTTCATTGTATGGTGTTGGGATTGAGCCTAGGGCCTTGTACAGAATCCCAGTTTTCTGACTCTTAGCTATGTTATCTACTGTATCACACTGTGCACTAAATCTCAAGAAAACTATGGTAACAAAAAAAATATTTCGCACCTGCTTCAGTTGCAGAATTTCACTCAGTTAGAGGGTGAATGCTGTCAAAGGACACACAATGTCTTAAAAACTTTATATAACCAAGGGCTGGTGAGATAGCTAAAGGGTTAAGACTTTGCCCTACAAGCAGAAGGACCTGAGTTCAGATCCCTGATCTCACATTAAAAAAAAAAAAAAATGTCAGGTGGAAATCATGGTGGCATACAATTACAGCTCTGAAGGCAGAGCCTCGGAAATCCCAGAGTGAAGCAAAAAGGAGGTAGAGCAATCCAGGCTGACTCCCAAAGTCACGCTTGATTCTCCATAGGGACACACAATGCCCTCTGATACACACACACACACACACACACACACACACACACACACACACGTAGATAAAATTTTAAATGTTTTTTAAAAAACTGTAACTTAAACAGGAGCACATGCACACAACACATATGCACACACAGCACACAAACACATGTGTACACACATATCACACAACATATACATACACGTGAACACACATACACACAAATACATAGTACAAAGCACAGTGGCCTACACATAGTCACACATAGTTTCTATACACACGCACCCTCCTGCACACACTCTCATCCAAATGCTCACGAAAATCTCCTTGCCACATCTTCACGGGCTTGTCGAAATATCATCACCAGTGCCAGGTGTTCTAGATCCCAAATCACTGAAGAGTTGAGTGGTTAACATTTTCTCCATGAGGGCAACTTGTGTGCTTCACGCTTGTGGGAACCTGGTTCTTTCAGGAGATTTCACAATCATGTCATGTGTGTGGAAGGGTAGGGGGGGTGTGCACATGTGCATGCTTTTGGCTGGCTTTAGACTTAGAATAATATATCATAGAGTGGGGTCAAAGTAGCTGAGGATGACCTTGGATTTTTGATCCCTCTGACATCTTCTAAAGGCTGGATTACACGTAGTCTCCCCCTTACCTGGCCTATATGGTGCTGGGAATAAAACGTGGGGTCTAATGCATGCTAGGCAACACCCTAAGTACAACCCTAGTTCATCCCCTTGTTTATGTCTAAGGAAAAACATAACATGCGCAAGAACCTACTAGTGTAGACAATAATAAGAATTAATTTTCCGTCACAGCATAGGGGAACAATGGCTGCTCGTACACTCACCAGCATGGCTTCCGGTGTCTTCGTCCAGACAGGAAGTCTTCTGGGGTGGCCTGGTGGTGAGATGTGAACAAACACTCCTCAGAGAGAGACTCCTGGGAAGCTCTTACATTCCTTGACTTCTCCTGCTGCTCTTCGGAAGGCGAGTCCATGTGTGAGGAAGTCTGGCCTTTTCTCTGGAAGAGGGAAAGACACAAAGCCTATGGATGCTCCCCATGATTGAACAAAGATATCCAGCCGCAACTGGGTTGCTCAAGCCAGAACTGCCCAGTCCACTCACAGATATATAAGAAACATATATTCTTATCACATCTAAACTGTCACATGAGGAAGCAACTAGTTAATGGCCAATAGAAGAGACAGTGAAGATGGCTGTACCTGATATAGTCACCAGACCAAAGTATCTTTGTGTCCTGAACATCATATCATGGAGAATCTGCAAGTTATTTCCTTCAATATGAAGGAAACATACAGGTAGCCAACAGGCTGACAGCAAGTCATTCTCTTTCCTTTTCACACAGCGCCTGAGCTTTGTGAGACACTGTCTCAAAAATGAATAAATTTAAATTTTTAAACATTAAATAACTGTCACAGTTTGAATGCGAATTGTCCCCTACAGGCTCATATGTTTGGGTACATTATCCCCAGCTGGTGGCACTGCTTGGAAAGTATGTCACTGGGATCATGTCTAGAGGTTGGAAAACCTAACCCCAGTTCCAATTTCTCTCTCCCTCTCTTCTGATGGCTACTGTAATGTGAACCAACCTCCTACTTCCATCTCCATACCTGCCACCATGCATTCCCTGTCATTATGTGTTGTAACCCCTCTGGAATCAAAAGCCAAGTAATAAATCCTTTCTCTCTTATGTTGATTGAATCAGAGAATTTTATCATAACAACAGAGAAGAGTGACTGTAGAATTTGATACCATGAAGTGAGACGTCACTATGAAACTAAGAGAATGACATTTATATTTTATATATAAATAAAGCAAGAAGCATTTCCTCAATTCTAAGACATCATGTCTCAGAAGTCATGTCTTACTGATAATTCCAATGGCTAGACTATTAACATCAAGCAGTAGCCATGACAGGATATGAGTGACCAGCACCTGTGAACCCCTAAGGTGCCAGCACTGACGCTTACTCATCACATGATGAGTCCTATCTCAGAAGACACTCCTGAACCCAGTGATGGAGCGGTGCTTTAGCTCTCAAGGACCAGGGAGTTGAGAAGAGGCAATGAGGCATGATTCTCCAAACCCGACCCAAAGGGAAGACCTCTGCACAAAGCCAGTTTAGCAAATGCTAGGCTTCCAGTTCTTGGAGAACCCCCTGTTTCTCTATTACTGGAGCAGTGGGAGAAAGGGGTGAGGCCTTGACCAGCACTTCAGGCGTTGGTGCTGAGTTGGTGCTAACTTCTGAATGAGCCAATTTCAGAAGTCACATTATTAATTTATTTCACTTAGCTGAATGAATAAGACCAACATTAGGCCTTTAAACATTGACTTTTGGTTAGTGTTTGTTTGTTAAGACAAGATCCTACAGGTTGACCTCCATGTACTATGTAAAGACAGATAACCTTGAACTCATGTACCCAAAACTGGCCTTGAATCCTGATCCATCTGCCTCCATCTCCCAAGCACTGACATTACAAGCATATAATCTCACACCTAGTTTATAAATATTGTAATGAATTCTGAAAAATTCCTTTAAGTGAGTTCAAAGTAGGGAGTTTAGACACAAAATTCTATCACTGTGTAATTGTAAATTTCTTTTTCATATTAACTAAAGCAATACTACATTTACAATTAATGTTATTTTATATTTGATGAAATGCAGATAAAAAAACTTAAAAGTTTAAAGAAACTAAATTTCAAAATAAAGTACAAAGACTTATAGATTATATTTTGTAAAATATATAGTTAACTCAGAGACACCTAAGGTAAAAAAAAAAAAAGGTGGGAAAAATTGAAAGTGAAATAAGAGAGAAGGTAAATATGAAAAATATTAACAACAGCAAAATTTTATATAACCATCAACAAAAACAGCTTTCAGGAGGGTGGGAATTAGAAGAGAAGAGGGAGCTATTGTCTAATAATTATTTCACCAAAAAGTTGTAAAAAATTGTGTCTTTGTGTACTTCGCAACATAGACTCAAAAAAAAAAAAAAAGCAAAAAAAAAAAAAAAAAAAAAACCGGAAAGAATCTAGAATCAGGCTGGAGAGATGGCTTTGGGGTTAAGACTGTCTTGAAAACAGAAGGTCCTGAGTTCAGATCCCAAGTACAATGTAAAAATGCCAGGCAGAAATGGTGGTGGCTTGGTGGGTGGAGCCTGGAAATTCCCAGAGCAAAGCAAGAAGGAAGTAGAAGCAATCTAGGATGATTCCCAAAGTCACCCTTAATCCTTCACAAAGACACATGTGCCCTCCAATACACACACACACATAACACCCCCCAACATGCACACACACACACACACACACACACACACACACACACATACACACACACAAACTGAAAGATGAATGAATGAAGTTTAAAAAGAAAGAATCTAGAACCCACATATTTGAGTAGAGTTTATATTTCTCAATAGATAATACAAGAGTTATAGCAGTATCACTCACCTCAACTACACTTTCAACATTCACAAAGACTCTCCATGGACCAAACTGCAAAATGAGCTTCAGGAAACATCTTCATCATGTAGCATGTGCTCTCCAAACAAAATAGAAAAACAATTGAACTTACAAGCACTTCTAGGAGAAAGGTAGCAGCAATAACCAGGCTTCTCAAAGGTTCTGTGATTCTCATGGTTTTCAGGAATTTAACTACCCCCATGTCCAGCAAAAATTCTAAGACCAAGACCACCAAGAAGTACTCTCCGTGCACAAGACCACCAAGAAGTACTCTCCGTGCACAACTCTGTGCACAACATACAAGGTTTTTGCCATGTGTGTCCAGTCGCAGATTGGGGAGTTCACAGAGATCTGCAACATGAGTGACCAGAGCAAAGACAGTTTCTCTGACAAAGAAGACCTGCATGGTATCCTTGCCCTCTAGGGAGATCCAACTGATGGACACTTGGATGTCCATTGATTTCACCATATTTCTCAATATGTTTGGTAAAAAGTTGAAAGGAACAGAGCCTGAGGAAGAGTTTTTGCTTGTTTTGATGAAGAAATAACTGGTCATGTAAAGAGAATTACCTGAGGGAGCCGCTGACACTACAGGCCATCAATTTACAGGTGAGGAAATGGGGAAGTGGATGCTAGACAGGGAAGCTAGACAGGGAAGCCCCTATTGACAACTCCACAAGCAACCATGAAACACAGAGCAAAGGACAAAGATACTGAAAAGAACTTCAAAATCTAGCTAAATATTCTTCATTACCTTTCTGAGAATTTTTTAGATGGTACCTATACGTGTGTGTGCTTCTGTGTATATGTGTGTGCATACAGACACATGCATATATTTTCAGGTACATGTAGAGGCCAAGGTTGATGTCAGGAATCATCCTCTATCACTATTCTACTGTATTCTTTTGAGGCAGGATCTCTAATTGAACCAGAGCTTTCCCATAATCTAGGCAGCTTGTTTATGAGATTCCCATTCTCCATCTTCTGGGTAAGAAATACAGGTAATAATCACATTCCCCCAACATTTTGTATGACAGCTAAGGATCTAAACTCTGGAACCCTGGCCTTTTTGTTTAGGCAGCAAACACTTTAATCACAGATTCAGTTCCACAGCCCAAGAATTTTCTCTAAACTCTACTGCATGTCTTTAGCCTTACAACTTTCATTGCCTTTCTTATATTTATTCTCAGTCATTTGGGGCACATGTATTTATTTTATTTTATTCTTTTGATAATTTCATTATATGAATACAATGAATTTGTGTCATTTTCTCCCCATATTGTCTTATCTTGTCCTGCTCCTTTGCCCATAATCTTCTTCACAACAATTTTCTCTTCTGAGTCTTTTGCTTGTGTGACCCATTGCTTTTAACATAGGTTGTTTATATTAGCAAGCATTTGGGCACTTTCTCAGTATAGTTGATATATCAGTGGCAATACCACTGAAGCAAGTAAAACCCTAGCCTGCTTTAACCATCAATTTTTTTCTCAGAGAGCTCTTCCCACATTCATGATGCAACATTCATGGAATCAAACATGGTTGCAGTGAGTTCAGGAGTATAGTGGCCTTATGTCCAGGGAATGCTATCTCATAAAACTCCTTCATACCATGTAGCTTTTATAGTCTTTCTACCTCCTTTTCCAGAATGTTCCCTGAGCCTTGGTGGGAGAAGAGAAGAGTAAAGGGAGATTTGGATGCCCTGTTTAGAGTCTCTGGGACCTCTCCAACCAACATCTCATGTGGACATATCCCACACCTTGTACTTGGAGTTTGAGGCAATCATTTATGTCTTTTGATGAGGATGCTTGTATCTTTATAATCAAAGAGGAAATTGTCAGAATAGAAAATAGGGCAATTTAATTCACTAGTGGTTTTGTCCCTTTCAAATAACCACAGTCTGTACAGAGTGAGTATATTTTTTCAGAGAAAGTCATTCACTCAATTTTTTTCAGTTTTCACTCAGTAATAAATCTTATGGTAAAAATTTTTAAAGCTCCTAAGTGATCTATGGGTCAAAAAAGAAATTAAATGAAAATTAGAAAGATTCAACAAATAACAAAATCAAATTTATTAGAAACTATAAGTTGGACAAACGTGTGAGAAGTTACACAAAAGGACATAACAAAGTACAAATTGGGAATAAGAGAATGACAGGAAAGCAAAGCCAAGGATGCAATGGGATTGCACAAAGGACAAAGAAGTTTTCTAAGCCTGTGAGGAATGGACAAGAACAGCTAGATGATTTTGAAGAGAAAGGCCTACTTTGATTTCCTGGTGAATACTGATAATACCTCAACTTAGAGGCTAAAGGTAGGAAGATTCTGAGCTCAGAACTGGCCAAGGTTGCATAGTCAGATCCTATTTCAAACAAACAAAGGTTGAGACTATATTCAGTAGAGTGCTTGCCTAGCCTGTATAAGAGTCTATGTTCCATTCCCAGCACAGAGGAAGGAAAAGGAGAAGAGAAGGAAGAGAAAGAAAAGGAATGGGGATGGTCTAAGTGCTCTCACCAACAGAAACTATGATTCATGAAACTTAATTAAAATACCTTATAAGTGCAGAACTAATAAACAGATCATTGTAGCTAAAAGAAGCACATACAGAAGAGGCTACAATAGGAGAAAGGGTATACTATTACACACCCACAGTCTTAATTGGGAATACACATGAGAAATGAAATTAGAAAATAAATTTCATGTGGATTAAAAACTAAATGTGACCCCCAAACCCAAAACTATAATGATAGTATATTATAGGAGAATTTGTTATCAAGACCTGAAAGAAAAACTAAAAGAAATGATTGATGGTTGTGAGCAGATTTTAAAACTTAATATCTTTATCAAAAACTAAAAGATAACTATAGACTCAGAGAAAACATTTTGTAAAGAATATTCAGAATATTTCATGAACTTTCACAAATCAAAACCAACAAAAGACAAAAACATGGGAGAAAAAAAATGTACAAAGGAGTAACTGGGAGGAAAGTAGCCCAAGGAGTCAAAAGCATAGAAATGTGTTTAATGTCATCAGTATTCAGGAATGCAGATGCAAGGCCGGGAATGGGGCCTGGCAAATGGCGCCTGCCTGGCAAAACCGGGAGGGGGGGGGATACAAATGTGCAATCTCAGCACTTATGTGGAGGAGGCAAGAGTTTAAGTTCATCCTCAGCTAGTGATTTCCAAGCCAATGTGGCTACATGAGATCCTGATGTGAAAGCAGGGCCAAGAGACCTTAGGGACTAAGGGAAAAGAAAGAAAGGAAAGAAAGAAGAGAAGGAGGGAGGAGGGAGGGAGGGAGAGAAGGAGGAAGGAGGGAGGGGGGAAGGAAGGAAGGAAGGAAGGAAGGAAGGAAGGAAGGAAGGAAGGAAGGAAGGAAGGAAGGAAGGAAGGAAGGAAGGAAGGAAGGAAGGAGTTTTTTTTTTTTTTTAACTGCGTGGAGTGATCTAGATACCTAGATACCGAGGATGTTTTCAGAAGTCAGAAGTTTAGCGCTCTGTCTGAAGGCTTATGTTGTGGTTCAGTCACTTTGAATAGCAACCTGGCGACATTTGATGAGTTTGAAGGTCAGTGCACAGAGCCTGTCAGTCATTCCTTCTCTATATTTTTGCCTTAAAAGTGTTCCCTTAACCTAGAAGATATGGCTATTCAGATTCCACTGCAGCTTTTCCCCCACCTCCATATTAATGAAGAAATCACCCACTTCTGCAGTCCTGGGGTTCCTGGGGCTGAAAAAGTATGGCTTCTTCACACAGTGGAATAGTATGGACTGTTTAACATTAAGCTTATTATCAATATTAATAGTAAACCACTGAGTTTATAAAGCTGCCTATAAAATTATAGCTACACAATCACTTATTAAATATTTTTAAATTCATCCACCACACTATTATAAATATAAGGGCTGTGAGTATAGCTCAAGGGGAGAGCTTTTGCCTAAGGCTCTGGTTTCTATTCATAGTATCAAAAAAAAATAGAGTGTATGGTGGGGAGGGGCTGGAGAGATGGCTTGGGGGTTAAGACTGTCTCACAAGCAGAAGTTCCTGAGTTCGGATCCCAGGTTCTATGTAAAAACGCCAGTCAGAAATGGTAGTGGTCTGCACTTCCAGCCTTAGGGTGCAGAGCCTGGGAAATCCTAGAGTGCAGCAAGAAGGAGGTAGAAGTAATCCAGGATGATTCCCAAAGTCACCCTTGGTCCTCCACAGGGACACACAGTGCCCTCTGATACACACATACCCACACACAATGTGCATGCATACAAAGTGCAAAAAAAAATGTCAAAGGTCCAATATCCACCATGTTTAGAATGGAATATTCTCCTGGGAACAGAGAGGGCTAGGTTGCAGCATTTACTCATATATACAATGTTTTGTTTATTTAAAGGGAAGTAAATCTGAAGAAAATATGTATAAAATAGTAACAAATTAGATACAGTTTACGGATCTACTATATCTTTTACATGTTAAAATAGTTCACAAAATTGGGGGGGATGTTTGTGTGTGTGTGCATATGAGAATGGAGGTCAGAGGTCAACCTTGGGTGTTGTTCCTAAGGAGCCATCTATCTTGTTTTTATTCAGGGTCTCTCACTGGGGCTTGGCTGACCAGCAAGCCCCAGGGGTCCTCCTATCAGTGCCTCCCCAGCATGTGAATTATGAGTGTGTAATTTACCAAAACTGGCTTTTTATGTGGGTTCTGGGGATCATACTTGGGTCCTTGGGCTTACTTAGCAGCAGTTAATCAACTGTGCTTTCTCTCTAGCCCCTGGGTTCTTTTTCTTTTTTTGTTTAATAAAAGAAAACACATCATGCTTATGGTGAGGTAGTGGGAGATAAACAAGAACTTCATAATACCCTGGATCGTAAAACATCCAAAAACTAAGTTGTAAGGTACCTGGGAAAAGATTTTTGCAAAACGAATAAATAAATACATAAATAAAATGTTTTTGAACCAACAATGTTAATATTAGAAAAAGTGGCTTTCCTGTGTATGGACCCCAGCACTGAGCAGGCCTGCCCTGGGCCTCTGGCAGTGCTGCAAGAATTGTGTCTGGTTCTGAGGCAGAGCTCTCCAGGGAAGAGCAGAGTGGGAGGAGACTGACCAACAAAGACCGGGCTTCTCCCAATCTGCAGGACAGGAGCTGGGAGCCTCCAAGAGCACTATGCCAAAATAGATACTTCTTCCAGAAGACATCCCCAAATGCTGCATATAGTGCTAACCCACTGAAGCTTACAGCAGCAGTCACTTATGCCATGAGATTCATGTCCGTGCAAATTCCTCCACATGAAGACACCATCCAGCTTAACTTTTTTTTATTATTATTATTTATTCAATTGTGCACGTGTATGTGTGTGTGTGTGCGTGTGTAGAACCACGGACGAATTCGGGAACCACCATGGACCGCCTCCTCCTTGTTTACTCTGTCCCGGGATTCACAGGCTCCGCCCTACCAGGACCGGAAACGCAGGCCGCCCCTGCTTCCGCCCGGCGTCTATACGTGGGGTCTAGGATCCGAACTCAGGACCTTCTGCCTGCAAGGCAGAGGCTTAACTCCTGAGCCACCTCTCCAGCCCCCAGCTTAACTTTTTGTAAGACAACATGCAGGGAAGTCTGGTCTTTATGAGTCCGAGGACTGGAAGGCCATCACACTGGTGTTCAAAGATCTGTGGTCATCAGGATGGCTCTACTGGGTTTTCTAAGATTCACTTCTTACCTCAAATGCCTATGTCTTAGTTTGAACTTAGTAAGCCTAGGCACTTTATGTGTTTATGGGTTGTGTTTGTGTTAGATTTTGTTGACAGGGAGAGGTGCACTGCTTACAAACACTTCCCTCTAAGCCCAGTTTCCATGCATGGATCATGACCACTGCGTGGAGTGACAGAAATGAATGTAGGGTCGAAAAAATGCTGGGTTTTGTGTGAAAAACCACACAGATGTACTGCCACCTTGGTTCTGAATTCACAACATGAACTCTGCACACTGTGCATGCAGGCTCTCAGGACCACCTGAGACACCTTGATCAGATTGGATACTATTCTGTCCTGAACAGCAGTGTTCTACTGTATATACAGCATTTTGGTAGAGAAGCAATGGTTTGTTTAGTTAAGGAAAACTAAGATTTTTCACTTTAACTGTCATCCCTTAACATGTAAATATTGAATCCATACAACTAATTCTTGCGTGTACTATGTTAGACAAACACAAGCATCTACATCATTAGGATGCAAATTTGATTTCATATTTAACAGAATTTTTTTCAAAATAGATTTTTCTCCCATTAAAGGGAGCTGTGAGTGGAACAAATTAAACAAGCTCTGAAATGAAGGACAGCCTGGGCTGAGTCTCATCTGACTTTTCTGCTTGTATGTGCATGTGCTTGCGCGCGCGCACACACACACACACACACACACACACACACACACACACACACGAGTGAAGCCCAGAACCTGGCACAGAAGAAGCATCCTACTAAAGGGACCTGTGTTATTACTCTTCTTCAACCAGGCCCACTGGCTCCCTCATACTGTCCTCAATACATTAACAATGTAACGCAGATCATATCACTTTCTATCATGATCACTCTTGTTCTTAAGTAAAGTGTCTAGTCCCGCAGTAACTGTTAGCATAGAGCCCAAACTTGGAAAAATGTTCTAAGTGCAAGTTTTATTGCCCACTGGGGGATTTAGGAATGAGGCTCACATTTAATATTCTGCAATTATAAATTATGTGTTAGGATTCACTCTACTTAGTCATTCCTTCATTTTTTAACTCTAATCAAAAAAAAATCTGGATGTGTAATTTCAATTGATCACTGTCCTACAGCAGCCATGGTATTTTATTACCACAGGGCAACCAAACCCTAATGGAATCCTAATAGAAAACGAATCTTTTTTTAGAATTTGACAGGTAAAGCACAAAAAGACAAAACTAAGGAGACCACAGAGCACAGAAATGTTGTCACATTACATGTAAGAACAGGCAGTGTGAGTGTGTGTATGTGTGTGTGTATGAATGTGCGTGTGTTCAAATGTATTAGGCACAATGTGTGTGGGGGGGCATGCATACACATCATGTGCATGCATATTAAGGACCAAGGTTGATAACAAGAATCATCCTCAAAATCACTTCTCCTGTCATAGTTTGAATGTGAGCTGTCCCCCAAGAGCTCATGTGTTTGAATCCTTAGTTGATGCTAGTGTTGGAAAGGTCATAGCACCTTTGGGAAGTGCAGTCCTGCTGGAAGAAAGCACACATGACAAGGGGTGGATCCTGATGTTGTTTAGCTCTGTCCTCCTTCCACTACTAGTCTGCTCTTGCAGTCTACAGTTTGCAATTTCGGTGTGTGTTCTGCACACACCTGAAGTGACCTGAACGATCTCAGGCTTCTTCTGCTTGCCACGCCTTTTCCGTCATAATGGACTTAAGTTGCTTGAATCTGAGTGTTGTCTCACAGCAGCAAAAAGAGTAGCGGTGGCATTTCCACATTAGTCTTTTGGAGACAGGCCTCTAAGCAAACCTAGAAATCACCAGCAGGTTTGTCTGCTTAGTCAGCTTGCTCTGAGGATTCCTAGTCTCAGTCTTCTGAGGTTGGAATCACAGAGGGGCCACTCCACACCCACCCTGCATTTTATATGGGGTCTGGGGTTCTGAATGCCTGTCCTTCTTATGATGTATTAATCATTCCCCCAGTCTCAACCCACACTTTTTTTGAGATGGGGTCTGTCTCAACTTCTTCTGCTGCTATGAAACACCGCTCAGACACCCAGGTTAAGAGGAGAGAAAGTTAGATAGTTGCAGAGGGGAGATACAGTCCACTGTGACAGAAACAGTGTGGCAGGTGGCTTAGATCACATCCATCATGGAGCCTGAGAAAGGAACCTGCAGATTGAAAGAGCAGACTACTAGTGGAAGCAGGATAGGACTAACCAACCTCAAAGCCCACCCCCGTCACAGTCGCATGCTTTCATTCAGCAAAGTTCTTCCCAAAGGTGCCATGACCTTCTGTAGCAGTTACTCTGTATGGCTGCTGATAAAAATCACCATCAACATAGCTTAAGGGAAGAGAGGCATATTTTCTCTTACAGTTCCTGGTTACAGTTGCTTGTTCAGCTTGGTAGGAGAGTTCATACCAACACCATGTGCTTCGAGCTCAAACCTTCAAACGTCAAGTCAACATCAGTATCTTGTCAACTTGACACAAAAACATAGCACCTTTAAAATTGTAACTTTCAATCCTTGTCCCCACAGCTATTAAATTTATCTTATTTATAATATAATTGCATTAATTTTTATTAATTCTGAAAGTCCACAATTAGAAGTTTTCATAATCCAACTTAAAATGTCAATCACTAAAAGTTTAGTTATTAAAACGTTGGAACTGGAAGTCTCTTTAAAAAAAAAAAAAGTCCCCCCCCAAAGAGAAAAAAAAGTCCCAAATCTTTTAATTGTAAGAGTCTATTAAGTCAAAATAAGCTAAATACTTCAGCACAGACAAAACACTAAAATAGAAACATCATGACAAGAAAACATCAAAATAAGACGGAAGTCCAGCAAATTAAATGCCTCATTCTGTACTTCAATGTCCATCTTCTGCTTCCCATCACATAGTCCAGTAACTCAAAGATTCTGGGCAATCCCAGTCCCTCTTCACAGTCCAAATCTGGACTTTTGGCCCCTGAAGGAATCTGGGTTTTCAAATCACAGAATCTCCATATGGCGGTGTTCATCTCTTCCGCCATCTCAGTGCAAAGCACTGGGTATTCCTTCAACGATGCTCATATCTCAATCAGTGGCAGCTGTTCTGCTGTCTGTCCTTTGCACATCCAAAGCCTCAAGGCTGCCAACACAGCTCTCCTCTATCAAGCAAACTAGTCCATCGTCTTTAAATTCAGCTTTATCAAAGTTCTTGTTCCCTTCATTACAAATTGGACCCATACAATCCACAACTTTCTCAGCATTTCCATTATCCAAATACCTCATTAAACTCTGCAGAATAGTATTTGTAATCCATAGACTCTAGATATTCAAATATTTCAAAGTTTCTCCAACAAAACTGTTCAGAATCCACAAGATCCCTATAACCAGATTTATCAGCAACACCCCACTTCTCTGGTACTAAATTCTGTAACAACTTTTGCATGTTGTTACTCTTCTCTGTTACTGTGAGACAATACTAAAGCACAACTTACAAAGAGAAAGGGAGATTTATTCAGCTTAGGATTCCAGAGGAGAGATATAGTCCGATGTCAGGAAAAGCATGGCTGGCTGGCAGAAACTGAAGGTGGCCTAAGCCACATCTATCAAAGAGGCTGAGAGCTGCAAAATGGCCAGCTGCAAGAGCAGACCTCTACTGGAAATAGGATGTGGCTAATCAACCTCAAGGCCCACCCCCTGTGACTGCCTTCCTCCAGCAAGGCTCCACCACTTAAAGGTTCCATGACCTTCCCAAATAACTAAATATTCAAACACATGAGTATGTGGGGGACAATTCTCATTCAAACCATGCCAATGTTTTATACTGAGCTGATTGATTGAGCTAAACCAACTAGCTAGCAAGTCTAAGGGATTCTGCATCCCCCCAGCACTGGGATTACGGCTCTTCCACTGCCCTAGGCTGTATCCCATCAGGGTACTGAGATCTTCTATTTCTGTTGCAGAAGACTTCTAGATTGAGTGTTTGTCATGAGGGTCTCTCACTCCCTGACTCAAACCCTCAAAGGGCAGAAGCAGCAATTTAATCATAAAAACGAGGCTCTAGGAAACCACACAGAGGAGAGAGAACTTTCTCTTTAACCATCCTTCATAGCTACACTTCCTAGCTTGGGGTAGAGCATTCCTGCATACAGTTACTTCTCAGGGTTTGTTGTGAGATAGGAACCACAGCAAACACTTCACCACCCAGCTCCTCTGCTCCACAATCTACCCGCAGCCTGGTCCAGCCTACCTTCCCCCATCCCCACCCAGGAAATTAGAGTTGTAAGGAAGTAATAGATTTTTTTTTTGCACAAAATATATAGCACTCTAGTGAGAGGACTGGAACCTCATTAATAGACCCCACCTGTGTGGGGTTATGAAGGAAAGAGAGAAAGAATTTCAGTCTGATAATTAACACCTGGAAGGCATAAGACTCTTCAAAGAGCACTAGGTTACACAGCATTTGGCCCAGGATAGAAAAACTAGACTCAAACAGGTGTTGTTCCAGCCACGGGTGCACTGAGTCTTAGACTCCGGCAGACACTGTGGCTACTACCTACCTGCAGCCAGCCCGCTATCCCTCTCCTTTCTGCACAGTCATTGAAGTGATGACTCCAGAGACAGGCTGGTCCTCACTGACGTGTCTTGTTACCCCATTCTATCCCATGAGGAATGACACAAATTTAGAACTGGCACTTTAAAAAAAAAAAAAAAAGAGGCCCCAGGAGACACATGACCCTTTCCCTGCCTCTGAACATTGGTCTGTGCTGACATGAGCCTTGATCT
The DNA here is from genome assembly GCA_023101885.1 of Typhlomys cinereus. NCBI lineage: Eukaryota > Metazoa > Chordata > Mammalia > Rodentia > Platacanthomyidae > Typhlomys > Typhlomys cinereus. Next base: position 6,940,784 of record JALPQD010000015.1, read on the forward strand.
CACAAGGTGGATAGAAAAAAAAAAAAAAAAAGATGGAGAGAATGAGGGTCACAATAACTTCAGGAGTCACAGAATTAACTCTGGAGCCAATGCTCTCAGAGTCAGGGGACACAAAGTTGGTGTGTTCCGGAAGGCTTTAGCTGAAATCATGCTCCTACAAGTGAGAACATTGCAGCAGACACTAAAGTACACAGATGCCAGAGGTTCTTTATTCAAAGGCACACATTAGACCACCCAGCTGAGTTCTTTGCAAGGAAAATCCTTGCTGTCATGTGAGCTGCCTACCCAAAGGCCCTTTCATCTTTAGATGCTCTCTGGCACCCCTGGGCCTCTCCCTCCTTTCCCAGTTAGCTGAGCAGTCCTTAGACCCTCTCTGGAGCCATTTTCCAATCCTCTAGCGACATTTACTTGATATTTTTTTCCACAAAAATGTCTACTCAACAACATTGTAGCTATGTATCAAAAGACAGAGGTCAAGCCATCTTACACTCAGCACAGGGTTGCCACCAGTTGGTATGGCAGTTTTAAAATACAGCCTTATCATTGGGAGTCATAATTTTGAATAAGTTCTAGAATAGAATCTTTAACATTTCTGCAATGTTTTATTTATTTATTTGAGGAAAAGGAAGCGAGTAGGCACACACATTGTGGTTGTGTATTGTCATAGTTAGGTACAGGTGTCAACTTGATAGTTGAAGGTTCAAATTCCCTATGTGGACTTTAGTAACCAAACTTGGGTCACCCAGCTTGCATGAAGGCACAATACCCACCCTGGCCTTTTAGAAAAAAAAATGCAAACTGTATCCACTGAGCTAGGTTTTTAAGACATCCTGTCAAGGGCTGGAGAGATAACTCAGCAGACTCACAAACATAGAGATCTGAGTTCACTCGCTGGAAGTCCATACGGTAGAAGGAAAGTTCTGAAAATGTCTTCTGACCTCCGCCCATGTCCCATGGCAGGAATGTTCATACATTTCTGCTTCTTTATTTCTCTTTCTCTCTCTCTCTCTGTCTCTCTCTCAAATAAAGTATTTTTAAAAAGGTCCAAAAGATACCCCAGTATGTTATGAAGAATAGAACTACAAAGCTATCAAAAGGGCTAGTGTTCCCTACACTCCCCATAACATCCTCTAGAAGTAAAAAATCTGTAGCAATCATGCATTTTTTAAAAAAGGAAATATTATCAAGAATTATTATGAAATGATATTATTTCTACAAGCTCAATACATTAAAATTCCTGATTTTAGCCTTATAAATTAGTATTACAAAATAAATTATACTTCCATGGAGTAAACTGGAATGATAAACATAAGGGACAAATTTTCTTTTTTTTAAAGATTTGTTTGTTTATTTATTTATTGCATGCGCATGTATATGTATGTGTATCAGAGGGCACTATTTGTGCCTGTGGAGGCCCAGGAATGACTTTAACCTGGATTGCTCTACCTCCCCTATGCTTTGTTCTGGAATTTCTCAGGCTCCACTTTCCAGGACCAGAAGTACAGGCCACCACCATTTCTTGCTGGCATTTTTATGTGGGATCAGGGATCTGAACTCAGGAACTTCCGCTCAAAGGCAGAAGCTTAACCCCCCAACCCATCTCTCATACCTCAATAGTCTAAGAACAAGCAGCACATAGAGGGAGAAATGAAAATCAAGTGTGGCTGCCTCTAGGGAAAAAATCGTACCTGTTTACCTGAATCCAGCTGAAGACACATAGAAAGAGACCTGGCCTTATATGTACAAGGCTTTAGATTCAATCTCTAATATGAAAGAAGGTAAATATACGCAAGACAGAAAAAAAATCCTAGAATCCCCATCCACCAACACCATGTGCTAACACCTTAATGATTAGTGTTAGTCTTATTTATGTCAGATTTTATTAGTTCAGACTGTCACTTTAAATGAGTAATTGTTACAGATATAAACTTTTACCTGAGTCAATATACTCTGATATAAAAACTTACTTCACACCTAAGGCCCACCCCTAGCACTGGGGTCATATATGTATGCCACTTATTCCTGGCAGGTGCTAGCAATCAAAACATAAGTCCTTGTGCTTGGGCAGTAGGCATTTACTTTCCAAGCTATCTCATTAGCCCTAAAAGCTTGTTTGATATAACAATACTCAGTTGACACTGTTGGCTGTGTCTTCCTCCCCTTCCTGATATCAGAGCCTCAAGTCTCCAGTCACCAACCAGACCCTCACTTTCAAGATGGTAAGATTAGCCACAGGCTCACAATGCTCATCCACCTTCAGAAGAGGGTCCGCTTCTCAGTAAGTCTGACTCCTGGGAGGAATCATGGCAAGATTCTTGATTCTGGACTTGAAATGTGAACTTTCTTCTTGGCTAAAACAGTTTTCCTTAAGTGTCTTTACTGAGGTGGCTCAGGGGTTAAGACTCTGCCTCACGAGCAGAAGGACCTGAGTTCAGATTCTACATTCCATGTAAAAATGCCAGGTGGAGCCCCTGAAATGGCAACAGCTTGCAGTTCCTGCCCTGATGGGCAGAGCCTGGGAAATCCCAGAAGGAAGGAAAAAGGAGGTAGAAGCCATCCAGAATGATTCCCAAAGTCATCCTTGGTCCTCCACAGGAACACACAGTGCCCTCTGATACACACACACACACACACTCACTCACTCACTCAAAGAGATCTTTACTGTACTCCAAACTTTCCAACTAATACAACTCATGAAAATGTCAACATCTGGACAGTTTTGTTGATGCAAAAACACTCAAGCATTGGGACTATTCACTGGGGAGGTGGATGATGGGAAGTGCTGTTTCAGTATTTTGGCACACAGACATTCTTTAAAAAAAGGAAGTATTGTAAGTATGCTCTTTGCGTAGCTGTGGGGTGACTAACCCTGTTCGTGAGCTCTAGGTTTGACTAGAGATCCTGTCTTGAAAAGAATAAGGGGGTAGAGTCCCCAAGATTAATCCCCAATATCAACTTTGGGCCTAAATGCACACATTCCTACACCCCATGTACTTGCCCTCAGACATAGACACATGAAAAATAGAGAAAGCATGATTATATTCTTCCATATATATTTGTTGAATGATTCTGCTTTTTTAAGAGGGCCTGCCATTGACTTTTATGTGCTAGTTAGTGTTACATGCCTCTTTTTTACTCTGAAAGAATAAGCACCGTTTTAACAAACGTTGAATCCTATTGTTATATTTTCCCAATCAAAAGTAAGTTTTCACAACTTTTATGTGTTTTAATGTCTTGAATAAGTAATGTTCTCTAGCCTATGACTTTTGAAAGTTTGAATTTTGTGCTTTGAATTTTGTGCTTGTTTTTCATGCAGGTTTAGTATTTTACCAAAAGTTTCCACATTCCTCACCATCAAACTTTTCATTTTGTCTCTAAAAGAATTTTAATGCCAGTTAAATTAGGCCAAAATCAACAATTTTCAGCCTGTTTTCAAATGTCAGTCTCTGCCGAACTCTATTCAATTTATATAGTGTAATTCCAAACTTCAGTATTTGACATTTTCCTGCTGAAGAAAAGTAGGAATTTGGCCATCTGTGGGATTTTGGAAGCGGGCTCCTCCCACCTGCGGTCTTCGGCAGGGCGTCCTGAGCTCGCCCAGGCATCAGGCGTGGAGTCAGTCCGTCCAGCCGCCCAGGTCAGAGCTCCTGCTCTGAGAAGTGCTTGTGCTGAGTGCCAGGAGGTAGAGCCAGCTCTGTGGACACGGTGCCCACCAGAGATAGGTGCCTTGCCACGTTTCATGGCCACACATGGCACTGCGATCTTGCAGAAGGTCAACTTCAAAGTAAACGACGACAAAGTAAATGGGAAACCTGTATTTTCATGTCGCCTCTTCTCTGCTGCGTCAGCTAAGTCACTGAAACTTTGAATATCCGACTCCGGTGGAGGTTTGTTTCTTCTCTCCCCGCCCCCTCCCCAAAAAAACAAAAACAAGAGTGGGAAAGAAGTGTTGCTGCACTATGAAAAGATTCTAACTCGACATAAGCTTAATAAATGATTAACTCGGCAGATATGCCCGGAAGGGCCAAACTGGAGGCAGCGATGTGAGTGGGGCTGCGAAACTGAACTGAAAAATGCAAAAGGACGACACAGATTCCACGGGCTCAGAGGACGCTCGACGGCTGGAGATTGAGTTTTACCACAAAAGTTGTTTTTGTGTGGATAGTCGCCACCTACCTCCACCTTGGATAAGAATCTAGATGGCCTTAAATGTCCATTTAATTCTTTTTCACTGCCTCCACGCCTTCAGCGACTTTTGTTTTCTAACTTTACTTGTTCCTAGTATAAAATCTGACAAAGAGAAAAAAAAAAAACTTGAAGGGAAAAAAAAAGGCAGGAATGGAAGGAGGAGACAAGGGAGTGAGAGAAGAAGAGAAGGGAAGGACTTCCAGGGAGAGGGAAAGAAGAAAAGAGGAAGAGGGGGAAGAAAAGGGAGAGGCAGAAGGAGAGGGAGAAGGAGAAAGACTGCCACCCTCCCGGCCATCTGAAATGCTAGTTCCGAGATTACAGTAATTACAGCCCCAGCATGAGTTCCATACAAGCGCTAAATGAAACAGCACATCAATTAAAAAATAAACACTCCGTTCTTGGAGAAAGACAACCCCCTGGGACGTCCTAACAAGCGTAAATGAACCTGCCAGGCCTCAGCTCTTGTCCCACACCCCCTTAAGGTGGAAGTGGAACCGGCGGAGGGGGGGTGAGAAGGGGGCGGTGCAGGCTGCCGCCGAAGGCGGGTCGCTGAGCGCAAGTGCCCAGATCCCAAATACGTGTCCGCCTGGGGCGCCAGGGTTTAGCCCCGCCCCCACAGCGTAAATTTAGGCATAGACAAAATGTAAACTTCGGGGAAATGAATAGATGTCCTAAAAATAGCGAGAGAATTGGGGATCCAGCAGCAATTCCCAGTGTGTCTTTAACAAGTTTTTGTTTTGTTTGAAAAACAGAAACCTTATATCTCGCCCCCAAATCAAAATTCCTTGTGACATCTGTGCTTTCTGCGATCGCTCCACTTTCTAGGTAAGGAAACAGAGAGGTCTCAGTCCCAAACTGCGGAGGTCACACGCGCACCTCACCCTTGTGTGGGGGACGAACCCCAAAATAGTACCCTCTCGGGCCCAACTCCAAATGTAGTTGGGACTGAGAACGCCCCAGTGCCTCTACAAATCGGAGACGGAAAAACGATGAAGATCCCCAGGCGTCCGCCTCATCCCCTCCTCGGTGTGGCCCCGCCCATGAACACTGACTACCGACTGGGTGGGTTTCCGCGCTGCTCTGACTTGGGGAACGCGGGGCCCAAGACCAGCAGGTCTGGTGGATTGGGGCAAACGTGCAGAGATCAGACGGGTATGGAGGGGGCCAGGAAGGCGTACGCTCTGTACAAACCTTGTCCCTGTCCCCACATGTATTCTCCCAGACGTGAGACCGGGAATTCCGACCCCGTGCGGTCCGCGGGGATAGTAGAGGCAAATGCTTAGTTCGGCGGTCAATCCCAAGGTTACCAACAATCCGCCCAGAGTGCTCTAGGCTGTCCAGACTCCACAGACTTCCTTAAGGAAGGCTGAGCCTTGGGAGCGCGTAGACCCCGCCCCGTGAACCAGTGATTGGTGCCCACAAAAGGAGGCGGAGTCCAAGTCCGGGATGTATAAATATTCATGAGCTGCCTGCACAACGCTAGCTGACTTGAGCCGGGAAGTTGAGCGAAGGGCTCCGCTCCCGTGGAGGCGGCGGCGGCGGCGGCGGCGGCGGCGACAGCGCGGCCGCGCCGCTCAGGTGTCCACTCGGGCATTTGCTTCGGCTTCACTTGTGTGTTTTGCGAGAAGGAACTACTTGCGCCCCACTCGACCGTGACCCGAACACGGCGCGGACTTTTGCCGGCAGCAGGTCCATCCTTCGGCGCGGGCGTACGAACGGACTGACGCGGGAAAAAGCAACGGCCTGGGCGGCAGAGGACACCGAACTCCACCAGTGGCAGGGCTCGGGACGGGCATGAACCCCGGGGGACCATAAAAAGACCGGGAGGTCTGCCCGCGCCAAGGGAGGCCGGGCCCAGCCATTTTGACTGCGCACCGCGGCCCGAAAGGAAACTTGCTGCGCGCCGCCCTTGGCGCCCTCACAGTCAGTGCTCTGGGGCGCCACGCGGAGAAGTGGCTGATCGAGCGACAGAGGACGCGCGTGAGCGCAGGACCATGAGCCTAGGGCCCTCTGCCCTGCTCCGAGACGGCTGAGAGCGACCCCCAGGCTAAGGGCAGACCCGGTGGGACTGTGGCGCGCACTTGCGGTCACCCCAGCCTCCCGGGAGGGGCGCGGAGGAGGAGCTGACGACTTCTGCCCAGCATCGCCTCGCTGCAGACGCACCCCAAGAAGGGGCTAGATCATTCGCAGTCCTCCTCCGCACTCCGCGAGGAGAGACAGGAGGGGGCCCGCGGGTCGCCCGCCCTCCCCTTGGGTTCCTCGGTGAGTCCTCCGGGGACCTTCTGCGCGCCGCCCGGAAGAGAGGGACGCGGAGCCCAGGCTCGCAGCATGGAGTGGGGTTACCTGTTGGAAATGACCTCCATGCTGGCCGCCCTGGCGCTGCTACAGCGTTCCAGCGGCGCCGCCGCCGCCTCGGTCAAGGAGCTGGCGTGCCAAGAAATCACGGTGCCCCTGTGCAAGGGCATCGGTTACAACTACACCTACATGCCCAACCAGTTCAACCACGACACGCAGGACGAGGCGGGCCTGGAGGTGCACCAGTTCTGGCCGCTGGTAGAGATCCAGTGCTCCCCCGATCTCAAGTTTTTTCTGTGCAGCATGTACACGCCCATCTGCCTGGAAGACTACAAGAAGCCCCTGCCGCCCTGCCGCTCGGTGTGCGAGCGCGCCAAGGCCGGCTGCGCGCCGCTCATGCGCCAGTACGGCTTCGCGTGGCCCGACCGCATGCGCTGCGACCGGCTGCCGGAACAGGGCAACTCCGACACGCTCTGCATGGACTACAACCGCACGGACCTCACCACGGCCGCGCCCAGCCCGCCGCGCCGCCTGCCGCCGCCGCCGCCCGGCGAGCAGCCGCCCTCCGGCAGCGGTCACGGCCATCCCCCGGGAGCCCGGCCTCCGCATCGCGGCGGGGGCGGTAGGGGCGGCGGGGATGCCGCGGCGGCGCCCCCGGCGCGCGGCGGGAAGGCGAGGCCCCCTGGTGGCGGCGCGGCGCCCTGCGAGCCCGGGTGCCAGTGCCGCGCGCCCATGGTGAGCGTGTCTAGCGAGCGCCACCCGCTCTACAATCGCGTCAAGACCGGCCAGATCGCCAACTGCGCGCTGCCCTGCCACAACCCCTTCTTCAGCCAGGACGAGCGCGCTTTCACGGTCTTCTGGATCGGCCTGTGGTCCGTGCTCTGCTTCCTGTCCACCTTCGCCACCGTCTCCACCTTCCTGATAGATATGGAGCGCTTCAAGTACCCCGAGCGCCCCATTATCTTTCTCTCAGCCTGCTACCTTTTCGTGTCAGTCGGCTACCTGGTGCGCCTAGTGGCGGGGCACGAGAAGGTGGCCTGCAGCGGCGGAGCTCCGGGAGCCGGAGGCCCGGGGGGCGCGGGCGGCGCGGCGGCGGCCGCGGCAGGCGCGGGGGCCGCGGGCGCGGGGGCGAGCGGCCCGGGGGCGCGCGGCGAGTACGAGGAGCTGGGCGCTGTGGAGCAGCACGTGCGCTACGAGACCACCGGGCCCGCGCTATGTACGGTGGTCTTCCTGCTCGTTTACTTCTTCGGCATGGCCAGCTCCATCTGGTGGGTGATCCTGTCGCTCACGTGGTTCCTGGCGGCTGGCATGAAATGGGGCAACGAAGCCATCGCCGGCTACTCGCAGTACTTCCACCTGGCCGCGTGGCTTGTGCCCAGCGTCAAGTCCATCGCCGTGCTGGCCCTTAGTTCCGTGGACGGCGACCCGGTGGCGGGCATCTGCTACGTCGGCAACCAGAGCCTGGATAATCTGCGCGGCTTCGTGCTGGCGCCGCTGGTCATCTACCTCTTCATAGGCACCATGTTTCTGCTGGCCGGCTTCGTGTCACTGTTTCGAATCCGCTCGGTCATAAAGCAGCAGGGAGGCCCCACCAAGACTCACAAGCTGGAGAAACTCATGATCCGCCTGGGCCTCTTCACCGTGCTCTACACGGTGCCGGCGGCCGTAGTGGTCGCCTGCCTCTTCTACGAGCAGCACAACCGCCCGCGCTGGGAGGCCACGCACAACTGCCCGTGCCTGCGGGACCTGCAACCGGACCAGGCGCGCAGGCCCGACTACGCGGTCTTCATGCTCAAGTATTTCATGTGCCTGGTGGTGGGCATCACGTCGGGTGTGTGGGTCTGGTCCGGCAAGACGCTGGAGTCGTGGCGCGCCCTGTGCACGCGCTGCTGCTGGGCCAGCAAGGGCGCGGCGGTGGTGGCGGGCGCGGGCGGCGGCGGGCCCGGGGGCAGCGGCGCGGGGCCCGGCGGGGGCGGGGGCCCAGGCGGCGGGGGCTCCCTCTACAGTGACGTCAGCACGGGTCTGACGTGGCGGTCTGGCACGGCCAGCTCGGTGTCCTACCCAAAGCAGATGCCATTGTCTCAGGTGTGAGGGCCGAGAAGGGTGCGGGGGCAAAGACGGGAGGCGCAGTGGGGACCCTTGACGGGCTGGGGTTCCCACCCCTTCACAGTGTTGATTGCTATTAGCATGATAATGAACTCTTAATGGTATCCATTAGCCGGGACTTAAATGACTCAGTTAGAACAAAGTACCTGGCATTGAGGCCGCCCAGCCCCAGCCCCTCCCTCTTGGAAGCTCAGGAGCGCCTCTCCCAGGCATTCATTCAGATTGTTTAGGAGAGTGGACTCAGAAGTTTCTTCATACCTAAACCAAGTCCACAGGCTGAGCCTTGAGGCCGCTACAGGTAACAGCCCAGGATCCTGGACTCCCCGACTTCCTCTTTAACTCCTGAGGCACCCTAGAGGAGAGACGGTTGCGACCTTGTGGAACTGCACCGTTTGGGTATTCTTAATGACCGGGCAGATGCCTTAAATAAACAAGAAATGTCTTAATTATACACCCCAAGTAAATACGGGTTTCTTACATTAGAGGATGTATTTATATAATTATTTGTTAAATTGTAAAAAAAGTGTAAAATATGTATATATCCAAAGATATACAGTGTGTACATTTTTGTAAAAAGTTTAGAGGCTACCCCTGTAAGAACAAATCTAAGTATTCTATTTTGTCAATAAAATGACTTTTGATAAATGACTTACACACTGCCCTGTCCCCTTCACAGTGATTGCCAAGGACATGTGGGGGAAGTGGACATTTTCTGGGTTGTCATTCTATGCACTGACTTTAGGCATGGAGGTAATTGCCTGTTAACCTCTAGTTCTTCATTTGTTAGTAAAGTAAATGTCATTGTTGAACTGGAATCAAAATCGCATTTTTGCACCTTCCCTAAAGATGGCGTTTTTCATGGTCTCTCTCCTTTCTGACCCGTAGATAACAGCTCATTTTAGCATGTATGAAACGTTTGCAAAGGCGGTCATTCTACTAATTAGGCCTGTGTGATGTCTCTAAAGGTGGAACAACAACAACAAAAACCTCTGCATGCCTATTTTATGTCAGTGACTGAAAACCCTGGCATTTCCCAGGCCTGGCCACACTCTGAAACGTGGAATTTAATATTTGGAGCCAGAGAACCACTCTTATACTGCAAGTCATCTGGTGGGGCAGGTGCTCCTTAATGGACTAAACTAATGGGTTAATGTCTTTATAATGTTCCATACTGGAGTATACGAAAAGTGCTGCCTTTCCGGGAGAAAAGCTATTGTTCTTCTGTCAAGACTAAGCTAATTTATTTGAACAGAAGGCTGTTGAATTAACTGAAGAATGCGTTGACAATTGTTGAACTTTCTACCTGTCTGCCCAGTGGCTCGGCACATCATTCCTTTAAGAGGAGCTAAATGAATAGGGTTAATCTGTAGGGAACTTAGTCTTTTGAGTTTGAAAAACTTTGATCTTTTCTCCTCTCCAAATGTGCTGTGTAGTCTGAAGTTTCTTTCCCTGCTGCCTGGCTCTCTTGGTGCAGACCAATTGGCCACCACAGAGCCTTACCGCTCTTCCATTAAAGGGATGTGGGACTTTTACTTTAAAAAGGAGAGGGAGCGAGGGAGAGGAAGACTTGTAACAGTTAGTGAGGACCAGAGGCACAAGTGTGCTCAGCCTTTTCAACAGCTTTCCCCGGCTTTGTTAGCCAGCCCGCAGGCAGCTACGCTTGGGCTGTGCATTATAGAAAAGGTTCTGAATGCCCCACAGGTGGTCTGCGCACATAATCCCCCAATTTAAAGCAGTTTCCTTTGCTGGACAATTGCATTACAAAACTCCCTTCTTTTTCACTCCTAATTGAACCAATGAACTATTATAAACTACAAGTTTTTCTTAAAAAAAAAGAAGAAGAAGAAGAAGAAAAATCCTCAGTGCCCAAATTCTATTGACTGAATTCTGGCAAGTTCTCTGAACTGGATCTTTTAAAGCACCGGAAGGAAAAGCTTCAGTAGATATTTTTCAGATAATTTTTATTCCATATGCTTGTTATTTTTCTGACAGATTAGCAATAATTTAAAAGTAATTGGCAAGGTTGTATGTTCATACTGAAAAGATAGCCCCAGGTCCCTTATTAGCCTGTCAATCAAGATAAGAGCCAGGCAGCTACCCTGCTAATGACAGGGCTGCCTGCATTGTGGGCTGGGAGGGGTCTTATGGGCATCCTTCTTGGGTGCTTGCTCTCTGTGTTTTTCCTAACTTGAATCTTTAGTATCTAAATTTTGACTTGAGACAAAATCTGCTTCCTTTACAGATCGAAATTTCTCATATAAGAGAGTTTTTTAAAGGCTTTCAAAGCAGTAACTGATTCTATTTCCTTTCCAGTCATTAACTGGATTTTTCAAGTTCAATATGCAATAGGAACACCTGCTTCGACTGTCATTTTACCTTTGAAAGTCAGGTTTTTTTTGCCAGCAGTCTTATTAAAGGAATTGTTTTGTAATATAAGTGCCCCAAAACACTCCTGTATGACCCACACATTGACTACAGTGCTGTGTGTGCATAAACGAGCCATGAACAAACACTACATGTTCAGTGAAGTCAGGTTGAATTTTAAGGGCAGATTATTATCATATATGCAAGATAAAAAAGAGTCCAGTCTTGCTAGTCAGACAATTGGTTTTCTAGTTAATGATGTTCTTGTTGACAGTTTTCAATTATGTGATAATAAGGGAGAATGTTCATCTTTGGCCTTAGAACATCATTGTATCCTTGTTAAATGCCATATTTGATAACTTTTACAAATGGCTTAAGCAAGGTAGAAGCAAACCAAAAGCACTATTCCTACTCAGAAAACTTTCAGAAAAGGGGAAGGAAAAGGAACCTGTAATTGTAGTCAACCAAAGATTGCATTTAGAGACTAGATTAGACCTCAAGTGGTGGTCCCTTGCCCTGAAAGTTAAAATAGTATCGAAAGTTGCCGAAACATAAGTGATATCTAACTCTAGTTGAACCAAAGACCCAAAGTTGGTTTTAGTGATAGAAAGAAAGAAGGGTTTCCAGACCTGTTCACATTAGAGAAATTCAGGGTCGTTCCCGGACATCTTCTGCTAGACAGGCCTCTCCTTAGTTACTACACAAAATGGTATAGTTTTTTTCTTTCTTTTTTTTTTTTTAATCTTGTCAAATGCTTGGGACTGAAAGTGTAGTTATGTGGCTAGAAGATAGGCATAAATAAAATCTAATATGGTGAAAAACTTCAGGAAACCAAAGCTCATTGAAGTGCTTGTGGGAGAAGTCATGTGGAAGAGCGCTTTCTTCTTGCTTTGTAATTAGTGCAACTCCAGACCACAAACAGAGGATAGGAAAGTTTTGACAAAAGCTTAAGAAGCAAACCAAGTTGTAATATAGTATCTTAACCTGAACTAGCTGTGTTTCAGGTGTCTGTAATACTTCAGAGTTTGAGAAGAGGCCTTGCCAAAAGAACGTTCTGGATCCTGTAGCAGAACACAGGCTCTGTGAACTTTGTGCTGCAGTCCAAAGCAGCTGTCAGTTCCCCCAAAGTTGATACTATACTGCCATCTTGTGGTAGCACAAAGCTCCAGCACCTGGAATCTGGGAACCTTCAATTCATTCCTTTAAAATCTAAGCATGAGACTGGGGATGCAGTTCCGTTGACAGAGTGCTTAGTCAACATGGAGTAAGCTTGGGTTGGTCATCACACAAAGCAGGCGTAGTGATCCATGCCTGTAATTCCAGTGGAGGCAGGAGGCTCAGAGTTCTAGGCCATCATGGCTTACGTGAGTCATCTTCACTGTGGTAGAGACCCTGTCTCAAGCAATTATCAGCCCAGAGCATTTGCAGCAGCTGGTCATGGTGCCTAGTAGGCCTGAACACATGCATTCATAATTACAAAGTCTTGCATATTTTAAGGTGCCTCGTGATATCCCACCACACAGATTGCTGATTCTAGCCTCAATTAAATTCAATCCTGCATTGAAATCAAAGGGTATTGACCTTTAAAATACTAATCTTCAATAATTCCTTTTATTTAAGGGTAGCAGAGTTGTCAGATATTTGTCTGGTCACTTTTTTGCATGGCAGAAAGAATGAATAATAATTATTTTTGAGGAGGGATGCAATTGGCTGTCTTGATGTGCAGCTTTCAGTTTCCTGTGGAGAAGAGTCTGCTGGTCCAGGGTCTGTCCCTCAGAGTCACGCAAGAATGTGCTGTGTTTGTGGAACACACCATCTTCTGTTATCCAGTCAGGTGTTCAAGGAAACACACCCTTAAAAGAAAGCTAGCCAAGGCGGAAGTCAGGGGAGAGTAGCTGCTCTGGTTCTCAGGAGCCCTCCAGGAAGAAGAAAGTGTGAGAAGGACAGATGTTTGCAGAAAACATGAGTATAGAGATTCCTCACCAAACCTACATGCAAGGGTTCCCTGCCCTGAATATCTGGTCAGGATGGAAGGAAACGTTGACTGAGGACTAAACAAGGTCTCAGAGGTCACTTTCCAGAATCATGAAATCACAGGGCTGAGAGATCTCAGGGCTACTTGAAATCTGCACACCCTGTAAATGGTAGCAGAGAGGAGACCAAACAGTGTATGGACGGACCCATAGAACCCCATGTCTCTGCCTGAGTCCAAAGCTGCATTTGGAGCAGCCCTGCAGTCTATTTCTTTCGACCTGTTCTCATTGTCCACTCTAGTACTATGTACATGCATAGTGCAAACTTCAGCCCTCCTGATCTATGAGCATCTGATTGGAATCAGTTTCCATTTCTGCGGATTCTGAAGTTAGCTCTTGTCCCTTGGCTGCTTTAAACAAGCTCACTATCTGCCTGCAGTCCATGTTGATCTGTTGGTGGCCATACAAACAGCTCCAGGACACAGAGATTACGCTCTCCTAGTGATGGGGAAGGAGGAGCAAAGGAACTTGACCCTGATGGAGTTCTCACTGCAGAGGAGCTGAATGTGCAAGACACTGCTGTAGCCAGCAGAGGCCTGGGCCTGCTTGGGGAGCTTCGCTTAGGCCAAAGAAGACCAAGCAAACTAACAGCCAAGGAAGCAGGAAGCAAAGCACTGATGTAGCCCAGGAAGTCTCTTCAGAAGGACACAGTGAGAGCAAAAGATTATGCAGCAGCCTTCCTCAGGCCCAGGCAGGGGAGATATCCTGAGAGGAAAATGGTATTCCCAAAATGACAGATTCTGCCTGAGGAAGATGGAAAAAGAGGGGTAGTGTCAGGGCCAGACCAAGTTAGGTCCCTAATTAAGGGAACTGAAGAGATAGCTTAGTAGATAAAGGGCTTGCCTTGCAAGCAAGTAACCTAAGTTTAATCTCCAGAATTCACATACAAAAGTGCAGGGGCACATGACTGCTGTCTCAGTGCTGCAGAAGCAGAGACAGGCTTGTTCATGGGATGAGTAATCAGCCTGCATGGTAGTTTTATTAGTTTACTTGGTAGTTCCAGACTGCGGAGTTCCACACCAGTGGGAAATCCTGTCTCAAAACAATGATAAAAAGAGGAAAGTCCCCTGGAAGGAGGGACACTTAAAATTGTCATCTAGCCTCCACAAGCACATGATGAGTGCCCTTCTCACACACAAAGAACTAAACCTACACAGCTTTCCAAAACAAATGGACAACCACTATTCACATTACCTTACTTAATACTAGAGCATCTAACACTAAGTTTAAAATCCAGTATTCTGCCATTCTGCTCCCATTAAACCTGTTTCTAATTATTCAAAGCTCCCCTAACAAGTAGAAAGGAGTTCCCACCCCTTTCTACTTGTTAGAAGCCCTTGGGGTATTTTGTTTTGTTTTAAATGCTGGTGCCCAAGCACAGTGTGGTAGTACATACCTTCAGAGTACTTTGGAAGCTGAGTGAGAAGGAGTATAAATTTGAGAACATCCAGGCCACAGAGTGAGATCTGTCTCAAGAAACCAAGACAAGACTGGTGTGGCAGCTCTGTCGCTAGAGCGTTTGTCTAACATACACAAAGCCCTCCCCAGCACTGCACAACTCAGATGTGATGGGACATGCCAAAAATCCCAACATGAGGGAGGCCAGATAGTAGGATCAGAAGTTCAAGGACATCCTTGGCTATGTTTCAGCCACCTAGGTTAGACATTCTATACAGAAACAAAAATAAAGAACACACCGATGCCAAGCTATACCTGAGACCAATAGAATCAGGAATCCTGGAAGTATCATTTAAGATGGATAGAGTTGAATGTAATGTGAATGTAATCTAATGTAATCTAAAGTGAAATAAATTTGCATAAGTAGAAGCTATCTGTGCAAACTAGCTATTTTCATTCAACCTGACTATTTTAAACAGAAGGAGGGTTTTGTGGATTTGGTTTGGGATGTTATTTTGTTTTCTGTCACTTGGAGAGCTAAACTTTGAGAGAAGAAAGAAGTATCTCCACCCGGTCCAAATCAGGAACTTCAGGTTTTGCTTCTTTAAGTTCTCACTGCGTAAAAGAGGCTTCTATGAGCATTATTGTAAAAACAAAAAATTACGTTTACAGGGAACACTATTTATAGTTTTCATTAAATTTGTGAACCTGAGTATGCTAATTATGACAGGCAATAAAATGCTCTCTTTTTACCCAATAAATATTTATTTATTGCGACCAGCTCATTAACTGGGCATGACTTTTTAGTTCCCAGGGCTCTATCTTATTTGAGGGTTTGAGCCAGCAGTGGTTGGGATTCCAAACATGTCAATCTGAGTGTAATTATTCTCACCTTGCCATCTTACCTCATGTGGGCACATCACTATAGTTGTAGGATCCTGAAAACAACTTTTATTCAGTAGAGAACCCGCTCTTTTCTGCATTCTTAACCAAGGACTTAGAAAGGAAGTTCTGGGGTTCTCCTGGCTGCATAACATGTGTGACTGAGATGTTAGCCAGTACATTTCATTTTAATTCTGTGAGAGGAAGTCTAACTGGAGGATCTAACTGGAGAGGCAAACCTATTGAAGGGATGCAGACTTTATGTGTTGTTGCTGGCTACCTGTCCTATGCAGCAGGATTATTATGGTTGTCACAATTAACTGAGTATTTCAGCTGATGGAGAGACTTCTAGATGTTGCCAGCACCAAGACTATAAATGTCTAAGGTGGTTGCTGAGTTTGGATTTTCATGGACCTCCAATACCCACATGTTAGAGGATTAGTCTCCAATATTAGTAGGTGGGGCCTTAAATAGATCTTGAGGTCATCCAAGGTGACCCATGAGAGAATCATGGACCTCAACT
Organism: Typhlomys cinereus; assembly: GCA_023101885.1. NCBI lineage: Eukaryota > Metazoa > Chordata > Mammalia > Rodentia > Platacanthomyidae > Typhlomys > Typhlomys cinereus. Next base: position 6,956,573 of record JALPQD010000015.1, read on the forward strand.
GTACTTCTCTCTCACCCTTTCCTCAGGGTCAGTGGTTTTACTTAGCCACATGTTTCTACCTTGACCTCCTGCTTCACATAAGCACCATAGGTGATCCCAGACTGAAATCTCCAAAACTGCATGTCCAAAGAAACCTTTTCTTCTTATCGCTTGGTTTTGTCTCAAGAATTTGTTATAGTAAGAGAAATTAGACTAAGATAATGATAGAGACACCAGTCCACTCTGATCAGATCACATTGTATACCATACTGTACCCTATAAATGTGTCAGTGTCAAATAAAGTATGCTAATAAAAAGAATACCTGCCACTATTGTGTGAATGAATATGCATGTGCACCTGTGTGTGCATGTCTGTGTTGTGCACATGTATATGCATGAGTATGTGAAGAGGACACCATCCAGTCATTCCTCCTTTATTTGAGATTAGGCTAGCTGGCTAGACTCCTGGGGTCCAACTGTACATCTTCCCATCCTTGGGTCGATAAGCATGTCCACCTATGCCTGGATATTTTTAGGTGGATTCTGTTGATTGAATTCAGATCCTTGTACTTGAAAGAAAACACATTACCAAATAAGCTGTCTCCTAAAGCCTCACTTTTTATCATCTCGTCTTTTTTTATTTATTTTTTATTTTCCCACTCATACAAACTTAATAGGTACCCCAGTCCCCTCCCTCCAAGGACACCTTTCCACCCTCCCCCCTTTTCCCTTTCCTTTCACCTTCCCCCACCTCCCGTTTCACCTGATGCCTCCTCTTCCCCCCCCCCCCATCACTGGAGCATCCTTTAGTGTGAATGTAAAACTTCTCTCTGTGAATGCCACTCTAATGAGGTGTGAAGACTCAGTAGCTTTGCCTAGAGCCCTTTCTTATGCTCCCCTTTAGACAGGATGCTGCTCTGGCTGACTGTTGGGAGCAGCTGGGAGAAGTGGGTGACCTGGGACCTGGAGGTAGACTAGGGGATTTACCTGGACCGTGGGTGTGTCCCTGGCAGGTGGAAAGAGTTGGTGGAAAAGGATTAATCAATCATTTTCAAAAATGTCTCACAGTGAATATCACTTTCCTTAGTTAATTTTAAGAATTTCCAATGAACTGCAGAAAGCCGAGAGTAGAAACACAGTCATTGGACCCTCTGTCTGGGGCTACAAGAGTAACTAGTTTTTGACAAGTTGCTCAGCCACAGTCTCCTTAAGTGTCTCTCAATTACTCTTATCTGTTGGTGTGAGAGAAATACCACTGAGGATCAGACAACTTAAAGGGACAAAAGGAGATTTATACAGCTTATGATTCCCAGCGGGAAGATACAGTCCTTCATGGCAGAAATGGCATGGCTGGCGGGCAGAAGTTGGAGGAAACCTAAGTCACTGCAGACATTTTGGAGACCAAGAGTTGCTACAAGCTCAAGAGTGGACTCACTAACTCAAAGAGGACAGGGCTAATCAACTTCAGTCTCCTGTGACTGCCTTTCTCCAGTGAGGTTCTACTTATTGAAGGTGCCAACTAAAAATGTCCCAAACTAAACATTCAAACACATGAGCCTATGGGGGTCAACTCACACTTAAAGCTTGACACTAAGTTTACTGTCAGTTACCATCATGAAGAATTCCATTGGGAAATAGCTCAGTGATACAGCAGTTCCCAGCATGCCCTAGATTCAGATGCAGTACTGCAAGCAAAGAAGAAGGGAGGGAGAGAGAGGGGGAAGGAGGGAGGGAGGGAGAGAGGGAGAAAGGAAGGGATGGAATAGTAGAGCCAGGTCTGGTGTCTCTGGTCTGTCATCCTAAATACTCCAAGGGCAGAGACAGTAGGATCACAAGTCCAAGGACTGCTGGGGAAACTTAAAGAGGTCATATCTTAAGATAAAAAAAAAATCCCACATTTATTTTTTTCCTAATCATAGAAGCTCAATAGGTATGCCCCCCTCTCCCCCCCTTTTGCCCATCCCTGTCATCTCCCATTGCACTCTCTCCCCTTCTTTTCACCTCCCCCCCCCCGTCCTCCCTTCCCCACTCCCTGTGCCTCCCCCCTTTCTCCTCCCATCCCCTGGAGCATCCATTTATGTGGGCACCAAACCTCCCTCTTAGTTCTCCACCCTAGTAAGAGTTCAGGACTCAGTGGCGTAGCCTGGGGCCAGTTATTGGACTCCCCGTTAGTATGGGAACTCTATTACTACTTGTTTAACGCCTTGCCTCTAAGGATCCTACTGTCTAAAACCTTCTCCCCTATGATCCATTCTAGACTTTGGGAGGTCATTTGTGCAGGTCAGGCAAAGTCCAATCCTGGCTGCTACACCCCTAACTTCTGTGGAGTATCTTGCATATCATTGGTCCTCTCTATCTTTAGGATCTTACAATCTTGCTGCCCCCTCTTCCACAAAGTTCCCTGAGCTTTAGAATGGGGAGAGATTTGGCAAATCTGGTTCCACGTGAATAATGTAGGGTCTTTGGTGTTCTGAATTATGGTTTGTTGTTGTTTTCAGTTTTGCTTTCCTGCACTGCCTTGGCTGCATTCCCCCCCCCCCCAAAAAAAATTGATGGTTGGGGATGTAAGTCAGTGGTAGAGCACTTGCCTAGCATGCACAAAGCCTTGGATTTAATTCCCACTTTCAAAAGCAATTTATACAAAGCAAATTATTTTGGAACTCAGAGTTGCATCAAAATGCTGAAATCACACTGGCAGTATCTCATCTCTGTATCTCCTCCACATGCAAGTTCCACATATCAGCCATGATAGTCTACATTTCAGAAAAGTTCTGAATTTTTATGCTGAAAAGTTGGACTTCATTTGAAGGAAATGACTTAAGTTTGAAATAATTCAGGTTTGAAATAACTCACATATTCAAGATTGAAAGAACTTTATTCCATATTATGATTCTGTATATCGGCATTCCAACTCAGAGGATTTACACATCTGAGGCCAACCATTGGATTCTGCTAAATCATACAGAAGCTTTGAAACCCAAGTTTAGTCTAATAAAAGATGAATTCCATGAAACTTTCTAACACTATCTTCTTGTACCGTAGAGAAAGGAGAAGTGCAGGACCAACACAAACTCTGGAAAGTAAGGGTGGGTTAAAATACATCAGTGACCCTTTCCAGCCCCTGAATCTAGCTTTCTTTAAGTTTTCACTAACTCCTGTAAGAAGTGTCAGCGAAACAAAAGACGTCACCTCACCTGGATCAGCAGCTTATATGTTTTCAAAAATCAACACATCACCAGAAACAATGCAGGGTCATCTACAGTTGTGCCTCTCCCTCGTGTTGTGCCACTTCTCCTGGAGGACTTGGGTGAGAGTTAACTTCCAGAAGCCTCGATAACCCCAAATTAGCCACACAGAAAGTCTCATCCTAAGTATGGATGGCTTCCCAGTGAATTCCCCTTCAGTTAACTTTCCTCAGCCACTATACTCCAGCCCCTTTCCCAGACCTTTAGGCCAGAAGCATGTGCAATTGAGGTAGAATATCATACTGATGGCTGGAAGATGCTTCCTGTGAGGCCAGAATCGCAGCTGAGGGTCCAGCGACCCTCCTCACGCTTTCTGTCTATGACGTAACATCAACAGCCAACAAGTGTGAACTTGATGGTCTTCTGCAAACAGTTACAGCTGGTAAACAAGATGGCAGCGGTTTTGCTCAGAAGTAAAAGTCATACAACACCTGAATGTACATCTAAATCTGCCACTATTGCTCTCTCTTCAACATCAGACCAAAGTGTGGCTGTGGCACCTACCAGACTTGGTTGGGAACTAATTGAGAAGTGGGTACAGTGTATCTTGCCTCTTCCTGTATCCTTTTGTGGGACCCTCATTCACATTCTTTTCTCAGGTACTTCTTAGTACTAAATTACATACTATGTTCTTTTCTTTTCTTTCTGGCTTTTTTTTTTTTTTTGAGATAGCATCTGTATGGTCTCAAAATCACCATGTAGTCAAAGATGATCTCTTCCACTACTGGATGCTGGAGTGCTGAAATTAAAGTATACCACAGTGCCTCTCAAACCCAGGGCCTCCTGCATATTTGATACCAACTGAGCGCCAGCTTCAGCCTTTATTAAGTAAAGTTTATTATGAGCTCTTACCAAGAATGTGGAACTCACATTCTGCCCTCATGGGGTGTGTGTGTGTGTGTGTGTGTGTGTGTGTGTGTGTGTGTGTGTGTGCAGGGGCAAAGGGGGTGGGGAATGAAGGATGAAAATATGCTAGACAACATGCTTTCTCACCTGACAGTGCCTAATGAATGAGAATGACTAGACAGACCAGCGACAAGTTTGCACCAGCCCAGAGCTGATTGCAATGTGAGGAAAACTTTTCCTGCAGTTATCCAAGCATCCACAGGAGTTGGTGGGTTACAGAGGAAGAATGGCAGGCTTTGAAGTCAGGTCTAGATTTTCAACACTAGTTTTTTCCATTCCCAGTGAGCTTCAGTGTTCTTCTCTGTAAAACAATATCCACAGTGAAACTGACATAATTCCCTTAATAGAATTATGTCAAGGTCCAACCATTTTCTACAAATGACAACTTCATTCTTCTTTGTGGCTGAAAAAACTTTCATTATACATATAATCCACATTTTCCTTATTGTGGATAGATTGATTCCATAACTTACCTGTGGCGAACATTGTTGCAATGCAAATGGATGTGCAAGTATCTCTATTACACACTGACTTGTGGTCTCTTGGGTAAATACCCAGGAGTGGTGTGGCCGGGTCATATGGTAGATACTTGTCAGTTTTGTTTTGTTTTTGAGAAAACTTTATACTGACTTCCATAGTGGCAGGATCAGCAAGTGTATAAGGATTCCCTTTTGTTTATGTCTTCCAGGAAAGAATTTACTGTTATTTTCTTAATGATTGTCATTCTGACTAGAATATAAACTCAAGGTAGCTTCTTAAATCTAGTCATCTAACCTTTGGGATTTAGACCAATGGTATTTAGAATTATTGGCACAGATGTGCATTTGTTTTTGTCTCTGTTTTGTTCGTGGTGATTGGTGTTTTCCTTTGCTTAACTACTCTTCTTAGCAGGAGTGAGTTGAAGCCAGCAAGCTTGACCGTGCATTAGCTAGATGATCTGAGGTAAGTGACAGCAATCTCCTGAATCTTCCTTTCTAGGAAGCCAAATGGGTCAAATCACTAAATTCCTGCAGATTCTGTGGTCCCCACTTCTGATTCTGGGGGAATGATGTCAAGGGGCCTCTATGGGGCACTGTTGGAGTCAGCTTTCCATCACTATAACCAAATACTAGACCCAGTCTGCTTATAAAGTAAAAAATGGGTTTTGATGGCCCATTGTTCTGAAGGTTCAAATCTAAGATCGAGTGACCCCATTACTTTAGGCCTTGCCTGAGGACTTCAGTAATAACCATGGGAACACGTCAGAGTGGGCTAGAAAGAAGAGGGTGTTGTGAGGCAGCATCCCACAATCCCTCATGAGGCCATGTCTTTGCTAACTTGAGGCTTTCTCACAAGATATATAGCACCAGCCGATCTCATCATACTGGGAATCAAGCCTTTACAGACAGACCATTAGGAAGCAAAGTCAAACCAAAGCAGAATCATGGTTATACAGGGCAGAAAGGGGGTAAGGAAATGGTAGCTCATAGGCAGTTAGTACGCTTTGATGTCAAAGGACCAGACTTCCCCATTGTCCAAATGGGTACTGATGTTTCACAACCATATTCCCTATCTTCTGGATCTTGCATTCTTTCTCCCCCACAAAGCCCCCAAGCTCTTTGGCATCATATATATGTCTTTCTTAGGACTGATACTTCAACTTTCAGTTATTCTCAGCATCTGGTGTAGCCATGGCTCTCTGCCTTCAATCTTAGCCCTACGTGGAGAGGTTCCTCTATTTTATGCTGAGGATAGGATAGTCTTTGTGTTCCTTCTGCTCCCTCTTCAGTGATGTTTCCTGATCTCCAAGGGGAAAGGATTAAATGTAATTCTCTAGGGCCCAGTGCTCCAATGTCATCTATTTTCACATTTATAACCATGGGTCTATTTACCATAACAATAGCAGTAGGTTTGGGGTGGTATTATGAACTCTGCATCCAAGGGTTCTTTCTGTGAGTAACTGTACCAGGTTTGAGTTCTCTCCTGTGGAGCGGGCCTTAAATCCAACTGGAAATGTGTTGCTAACCTCCACAGATCTATGCCACTATTGCACTGATTGGCTCAACATGCCAAAGTGGTTCCTATTACAGCTCATAGGATTCATAGCTGCGTAAAACTGTTGGTGACTTTTTCTCACCAGCAGCCTGTTTAGTACCTTATACTACAAAAGCTAGCCAGTGAAAAGAAAACTTCCAGGTCATTTCCAGCTTGATTTCTCCATATCCTATGACCCAAGCGTATGGTATCTTCAGCAATAGACTTCCGTATGACTTCATCATATATCTTAATGCTATTCATGTTATTTATCTGCCCACCACCCTGCCTCTACCCTATCCCCTCTTTTCCTTCCTCCCTTGAACATTTGGCTAATTCCCTTTTGCCTGTAAAGTGCCCTTCCCCCCTAATTTTCTTAAGTTTAGAGGTGTTTCAAGTTAAGCACACAAACCTGAAAGTTCAAAACTAGGACCTGCCTACAAGATAGAACATGTAGTGTTTGTTTTTGTGGGATACCAGTATAATTTTTCCAGTTCCACCCATTTCCCTGAAAATTTCTTGTTCTTAAAGCTGAATAATAAATATCCTATTGTTTAAATGTACCACATATTCATTATCCATTCATCATCTGATGGATCTCTAGGCTGAGTTCATATTCCTGCTCTAGTGGACAGGGCCCTAGCAAACATGGATGTACATGTTATATAGAGTCCTTTGGGAATATGTCTAGAATCAATATAGCTGGGTCATGTGTTAAATCTTATTTTTAGCTTTTTGAGAAACATCCACATTTATTTACAGAGTGGCATACCAATTTATACTTCCACCAGCAGTGACTGAGAGTTCCTCTTTCCCCACACCCTCATCAATAATTGTCTGTTTTCTTGACCTTGACTATTTTGTCTAGAGTAAGATGAAATCTCAAAGAAGGATGTTTTCCATATTTCTTAGACATTTGTGATTCTTTTGAGAACTTTGTTTAGTTCCCTTAACCCATCTTTAAATAGGTTGTTTGCTTTAATGATCTTTGATTTTTTTTAGTTCTCTGCACATAGTCTAGAGATTAATATTCTATATGATGCATAGTTAGAAAAAGACTTTTTTCCATTCTGTAGGCTGCCTCTTTACTCAAATAACTGTTTGCAGAAAAGAAGGTTTTCAATTTCTTGAGGCCCTATTTGTCAGTTGTTAGCCTTATTTTCTGTGTGGATGGAGTCCTATTAGAGAGTTCTTTAAACTAGGCTTATTCTTTTCTCTGGCAGTTTCGGGGTTTCACATCTAACATTGAGGTCTTTGTTCCACGTGGGATTGAGTTCTGTGCAGGGCGAGAGATAAGGATCAAGCTTCATTCTTCTACATGAAGACACTCAGATTTTCTAGCACCATTTGTTGAAAATGCTTTTGCTCAATGTGTTTTTGGCATCAGTTCCAGTTAGATGCAGTGTTAACTTGACAACTCAAGGCTGAGCTGTGAAGAATTAGCAGTTAACCCCAAGCAAGCCTGTGGGAGATTATCTAATGAACGAGGGAATACCGAGCCCATAATGAGTGTAATCATCCCCTAGGCAGGTGGATAAGACAGAAAGAGCTGGCTTGGTAGTTTGGCATTTTTGGCAGATTTTGGAAGACCCACAGTCTGGCAAGTGAGGAGGTTTGCCCCTCTCTCAGCAATTCCCATGACTATGCCATGGCTAGTTTCCTCAGCTCCTGGTGTTGGTGCGAACTTTCCTGCCACACTGAACTATGAACTATAACCAGAAGTATAAGCAAGAATTTGTTCCCTTAAGTTGTTTGGTCATGCAGAAAAACTGAAACAGTTTTGTTTTGTTTCAAAAATCAGGGGGAATGGAGAGAAGCAAGATGAGTACTCAATATTCTTGTAAAACTAGAAAAATAAAAAATAATAAATAAACAAATTAGAGAACTGGGCTAAAGAGATGGCTCACGGGTTAAGACTCTACCTCAAAAGTAGAATGTCTTGAATTCAGATGCCAGGTCCAGGTCCCATGTAAAACCACCAGGCAGAAACAGTAGTGGCCTGCATGTCTGACCCTGGTGAGCGGAGCCTGGGAAATCCCAGAGCTAAGCAAAAAGGAAGTAGAAGCAATCCAGGATGATTCCCGAAATCACCCTTGGGCCTCTACAGGGACACAGTGCCCTCTGATACACACACACACACACACACACGCAAAATTAAAAAAAAGCAAAGAGCTGTAGATGTGTGGACTTATAACTGTATCTTCAATTCCATTCCATTCATTGTCTATTTTTGTGCCAGTACCAGGCTGTTTATATTATGACTTTGTAGTATAGCTTCAAATTAGGTTTGGTAAATTCCTTTAGTAGTGTTTTTATTGATCATGATTGTTTTGAATCTCTGGGATTTTCAATTATTTATTTATTTATTTTGCATCTAAGTGAGAGTGTGTGTGTATGTGTCAGAGGACACTGTATGTTCCCAAGGAGGACCAAGGGTTACTTATGGAATCATCCCGGATTGCTCTACCTCCTTTTTGCTTTGCTCTAGGATTTCCCAGGCTCAGCCCACCAATGCCAGTAGTTCAAGCCACTGACATTTCCACCTGACATTTTTATTTGGGACCTGAGATCTGAACTAAGGTCCTTCTGCTTGAAAAACAGAATCTTAACCCCTGAGCCATCTCTTCACCCCTCCATATAAATTTTAAGATTTTTTTTAATTTCTGTGAAGAATTGCATTGGGATGTTGATGGGAATTGCACTGGGTCTATCGGTTACTTTTGATATGGTAGATCTTTTTACCTTTTAGTGTCTCACCAGTTTGTTTGGTTTTTTTTTAGTGTTTTAAAGTTTACATTGTGCAGGTTTCTCATTTCCTTACTTAAGCTTATTCCAAAATTTTTCTTTTTCCTTTTTTTGCTTTTTTTATTTTTTGAAGCTGGAGTAAATGGTATTACTGTTCATCTTAAGTGTGTAGAAGGGCAACTGGTTGTAGTATGCTGATTTTGTAACCTGCCACCTGATGAAAGAGGCTTTACTATTCAACTAAATACAATTTATTTTCAAAAAAAATCCGTTTTGAAATGCTCAAATATGAACCATGGAATTCAACTTTTTATTGTTTGTTGTTTTTGTATAGTCCCCAGTTACTTTCAAGAAGAAGCTTTCTTGCCAATTAGGCTAGACCAACTGGCCAGTAAGCTTCAGGTGTCCAGCACTGGGATTATAAGCACACACCTGGCTTTTTTTACATGGGGTCTGAGGATTGAACTCAAGTCTTCATGTCAGCTTGGCAAGAATTTTATCAACACTTTTAATTTTCTAAAGCATTATGAAAGAGGAGAATATTATACACCTTTGCAAATAACTTTGCAAAGTTATTTGGACAGGTTGGAGCCATGAGAGAGCTTTGTCACTTCTTAATGAACAGCTGGGTAGGAAAGGGAATGTTTGCACTATGCTGGCATTCCTGTGAAGTAGTTTTCCAGGCAACACCACAGCACGTTCACCAACAGTCTTGGCTGCCATTCTTATTGCAAATGCGTCAAGCCTTTGTTTTTATAGCCTGTCCACAGGGGAAGCCAAGAAAAGGGAAAATCAGGTGCTTGAGAGGAAAAAAGGAAAGAACAGAATAAAATCAGAAACAAGGACTGGATTTCATTCTGAAAATAATGCCAGTATACACATTGGCTGTAAACTTTGAGAATGTCTGAGGCTGTTTTCTAATCAAATGTCCCAGTTGAGGTGATTCCCGAGAGAAAGTGACTCCCATCTTGTTCCTTCCAGTGAGACCAGATTGTTCACAGTCTTGTATTATCCTCTAACGTCTCACTCTACCATTAGCCAAAGTCACCCAGGAAGATTTCTAGACAGACTAATGAAAATTAAATCCTGATTTCACTGGGCAGAAATAAGCCAAAAAAGGATGAAGAAAAGAAACTCGCATTTTGTCTCAGCACCCAGAAGTGTCACATCTTAACTCTGGCCTGAGAGAGACCCCTGCTGGTGAGACTGTGCGCAGCCGCTGAGTTAGAAGTTCTACTGGCATCGTCCTCCTGGGCCAGAAATACCATCAGGATTCCTGGAAAACTACTCATGGTGGTCTGTCAGGCATCATTCAGCTCATCGTTTCTTACATCAAGCTAAATTCACACCTAGAAAATGTGAAATAAGGTCCCACTGCAGGTTGCCATGAGAAGAGGGTCACTTACTAGCTCTGCAAATAATACATTTCTTGGCTAAGCACAAACTGCTTTCTGTACATAACCCCATCTATCCTCACCAGCTCTCCTTCACTTGTTTCAACAGCAGTTGGTTCAAAGTTCAGATCCACTAGTAAGTTCACATTGCTGCTGGACCATTGCAGAAGCACCTGCATACTGTCTGGGAAAGTTAGATGAAATCTAATGAACAATTCAACAAAAGCATGCCCACATGTTTATATTCTTGCTCTCTCTCTCTCTCTTTCTGTCTCTCTTTCTCTCTCTCTGATTAAGATGATCCCTAGGTACCAGAGATTTGAATTCTAGGCCTAATTACAGTCCTCATTGTTTTTTATTCTTTTCCCAAATTTCTCATTTCTGGAGGAAGGGACTCTGACTTCAAATGTTTCTCATAGGGCAGAAGTCTAGCAATGACCCTGCCTGGTACATGCCAACCAAAGCTTTTCTCTTTCTCTTCTACCCCCTTCTCAGACTAGATATCTTGCAGCTAAGATTAAGCTCTGCTGAGAGAATATGATCATACAAGTGGTTGCCTTCTCCAAAACGAGTCTCTGGGTCTCTCTGGCCCCTCCATAGCAATCACAGTGTTGCTGGCAGAAGAAGCCAGAGCTCTAGGCAGAGCAATCCCAAGGTGCTGTCAAGAACTCTGGAACATAATGTGAAATGTTTTATTCCCTTTTCTTTTTTATTTATTATTTATTCAATTGTGCGTGTATGTGTGTGTGTGTGTGTGTGTGTGTGTGTGTGTATGTGTGTGTAGAACCACGGGCAAATTTGGGAACTGCCATGGACCGCCTCCACCTCCTTGTTTACTCTGCCCCAGGGATTCACAGGCTCCAGTCCTACCAGGACCAGAACCGCAGGCTGCCCCCACTTCTGCCCAGCGTCTATACTTGGGGTCTAGGATTCGAACTCAGGACCTTCCGCCTGCAAAGCAGAGGCTTAACCCCTGAGCCACCTCTCCAGCCCCGTTTTATTCCCTTTTCTCTCCAAATGATTGGAGACGGTCTATGAGGCCTGGAAACTCAAGTCTCAAAAACAGGAGAGCTCATCATGACTGCAGAGGATACACACCTCCATCTGCATATTCCGCAATGGCTTTCACAGTTATGTTATCCTGACAGAGCAAGTTCTAGAACTTATAGAACTCTCAATGCCTCATCAGGAGTCTTACTTCTCACAGGACAAGGTCACAACAAATACCACCCCCATTTCAGCCATATCATGCAGAAGGGTGTAAAAGCAGTGAATTGTCATTATATCTTCTACCCACTGCCCACACGGTCCTGCTTTGCCTTGATGGCCACTCTTCTGAGAACATGCAGGCTGTCGTGGCTTGAATGTGTCAACCCGTCACATGAACTAGAAACTTAATTTCCAAAATCACATGCTAATGATATCTAAAGACACAATTTTTAGGAAATGATTAACATTAAGTCATAACGTGATTGCAGGGCCTTGTCTCAGTTATTCTCTCTGCTGCTGTGGCACAGCACGCAAACACAACTTAAGGGAGAAAAGGAGTTTCATGTAACTTATGCTTCCAGAGGGGAGATGCAATCTACTGTGGCAGGAATCCCACAGTAGAAGGCATAACAGCCTGTAGAAGCTGGAGGAAACCTAGGTCACTGCAGAAATCACGGAAGCTGAGTGTTTGCTGCAAGCTGTAAGAGCAGACTCTTAGCAGATGCAGGGTGGGGTTAACTAACCTCAAGGCTCACCCCATGACATGCCTTCCTCCAGCAGGTTCCACCTTCCAAAAGTGCCATGACCTTCCCGACCAATAACTAAGGAAGGATTCAAACCCATGAGCCTGTGAGGGACAACTTATATTCAAACCATGGCAGGCCCCATGATGGCACTGGTAGCTTTTTAAGAAGAGGAAAGAAACAGGAACATCTCATATTCTCATATTCTCTCAACAGAGCTTAATCTTAGCTATACGATATCTAGTCTCAGAAGGGAGTAGAAGAGAAAAAGTAAGCTTTGGCTGACAACCGGCGTATGTGCCAGGCAGGGTCACTACTGGACTTCTGACCTATGAGAAACATTTGAAAACAGCACCTTTTCAACCGGAAATGAGTAATTTGGGAATATGATGAGGACTGTAATTAGGCCTAGAATTCAAATCTCTGGTACCTAAGGATCCTCTTAACTAGTGAGAGAGAGAGAGGAAAGAGAATAAATGTATGGGCATTTGTTCAATTGTTTGGCTCATTAGATACCATCTAACTTTCTGAGGACATTATCTCAGAAATCTCTTCCCAGACAGTGTATAGGTGCTTTCTCAGTGGTCCAGCAGCAATGTGAACTCACTAGTGGATCTAAACCGAACAAACACGCAGTGCTGCTGCTGAAGCAAGTGAAGGAGAGCTGGTGAGGACTGATGGGGTTATGTAAAGAAAGCAGGTTATATTATTTACAGAGCGAGTGACCTCTCCTCATGGCAACCTGCAGTGGGACCCTATTTCACATTTTCTAGGTGTAAATTTAGCTTCCTGTAAGAAGTGATGAACTGAATGATGTGTCAGGGAGAGGTGAGGAAAAAGTGTAAACTTGCAGCTCTCACTGCATGCCAGCTTCAGGGTGACACTCGTAGGGGCTATTCTGAATCCCATCTTCTGAGTGTGGGTCACACTGTGGGATAAGGTTGTTTCCTCAAAAGGAAGTGGATTCTAGATGCTTCCCCTGTTGCATTTGAAATGTATTATGCATACATATGTGTATGTAGGTGTTTATATGTATATATGTGCATTGTTTGCATATATGTATGTGCATATTTGTGAATGTGTGTATATATGTATGCATATGTGTGTGCAAGTCTATGGATGTATGCCATATGCATGCAGAAATGTATATATGTGTATGTCTACGTATCTGTAGGTAGTTTAGCTCCTAACATCTACACAGCAATCCTTTTCTTGGAGAACTTTTGACTTGAGCTCCATCTCTGAAGTCCCAAGAAAGACAGGTAAATGACAGAAAGAGGAGTTGAAAGAATTCTAGAACTCCAGTTGCTTTTGTAAGCTGAACCCAGATGAAATTCATTTCATGAAGAACCAAGGAAAATAAAGTCAAATACAGACTCACATGTAACTTGGTGGAATAATGTATTATGTATGAAGCCATAGGTTTGATGCCTTATTGCCTTGTGGCATTTCTTCTGTCATGCTATGATGCAGTATGATTTCACGAGAAAATGCCTCCTCAGGGCGGCAAGATTGTAAGTGCCTAAAGATGGGGAGGACCAACCATATGCAAGATACTCCACACAAGTTTGGGCTGCAGCAACCAGGATTGGACTTTGCCTGAACTGTACAATGGCTGACATGTGAACAGGCCCCCCACCCCAAAGTCTAGCACTGATCACAGGGAGAAGGCTTCAGGCAGTAGAATCCTAAGTGGCAAGGAGTAAACAATCATAATACAGTTACCATGCTAACATGACCCCAGGCTATGCCACTGAGTCCTGAACTCTCACTAGGGTGGAGGACTCAGAGGGAGGTTTGGCATTCCCATGAATGGATGCTCCAGGGGATGGAGGGAAGGAGGGGGGTGAAAGGAAGGGGAAGGGGGGAGAGCACAATGGGGGACAACGGGGGAGGGGAGGAAGAAGGAGAGGATGGGGGTACTTAATGAGCTTGTATGATTAGGAAAAAAATAAAATGTGGGAGAAAAAAAAGAAAATGCCTCCTCAGTTTTGAACTTCTCAGCCTCTGTTACTGTAAAAAATACATTTTTTCATAATTTACCCATTCTGTTATTCCATAGCAGCATAGACCTTTCCTGTATCATTGTGGTCTATTGAAATGTGTACTTGAGTAATTCCCAAGATGAAAGATGACTCAATCTTTTCTGATGCTAAAATAACCAATGGCCACACATCTCACTGTCAGAACAATAAACAGCAATCTGGGTTCCTCATTACTCAAAGGAGGAAAACTGAGGCCAGGAAAGTGAAGGGAGCTAGAAAGCAATAGTAGAGGTGGGAAGAAAGCTGTGTCCTCCCTGTGTTGGGTCAGTGTCATAGTTGGGCACAGGAATCAACTTGACTGTTGAGGGTTTAAGCTCTTGGCACATTTGTGGAAAATTAATAGTTGAGGCCCAGAGCAAACCTGCAGGAGATTGTCTAGCTGATGGGGAAGGGCGAGCCCATGGTGGGTGTGACTAGCCCTGGAATAAAATACAGAGAGCTGACTGAGAAAGTTTGGCATCCTTGTGTATACTTGGCTAGACATACTGATCTGGCAAGTAAGGATTGTTCCTTTCTCAGCCATTATGTGGTGATGGTGTGGTCAGTTCCCTCTGCCCTGTTGTTGTGTGTGCTGGTGTTGGTGTGTGCTTTCCCATCAAGCTGGACTATGAACTGTAACCAATAATCATAAGAGACAATAAAACCCTTGTTCCCTTAAGCCATTTGATGGTCATTTATCAGCAACCATGCAGGTGAACTGCAACAGTCAGAATCCCGCCTCTCATGGCCCCCAGTGCTTCACAGGGAAAGTATCATTTCCCATGAAGCAAACCTCAGTCTCTGCTCTTCCTACAGTAAAGTTTTGGACAACGGCAGAGATACCAAAGCAGCCTATCCACATGAAACTATACTAGCTGTGACAACAAGCCTGAGTATAGACCCCAGGAGCATGAGGGACACAGTCAAGAGGGACACAGTCAAGACTTTAGGAACTGAAGTAACAGAAAAGCCAAGAGCATGTGAAAATGTCAAAAATTAATGTAAAATGTAAAGCTGTTTTGAAGAAAAGAAAATATGCATATTCATTCAAAATTCTCAGAATATACATCTAGCTTGTTAGTATCCATCTTGACAGATATGCCATTGCCAAGGTATTCTTTAGAATGTTTTAGAATTGCTCATTGTTTTCAAGAGTGTATTGGGACATCTCTTCATTACTTGTTGGGGAACGGGGGAATCCTTTTCCTTGGTTGTTTCATGATTGTGCTCTGCTCTAGACCTATACACAATGTGTCCTCATTTCTTCATCAGAATGAGCTAGTTGGCTTAGCCTGCAAGGTAGCAACTGTGTCCCTTGTGCTCAGTGTAAGGCTTCAACACAGACATGGGTGGGCAGCCAACTGTCCAGAGTGACCCAAGAAGTACATGTAAGACACTTCTCTGGGGCACACCCAGGCTCTGAGGTAGCTGTGTCTCCAGTTACATGAAAGTGTGGCTGAGGCTGTGCCCGTACACACTATAGGAACATGAGGACGTTGATATGGCAAATGGCTTGGCATAAATGACCAGTGTCCTGTTACTCTGCATGTATAGCAAGGACCCTCTAAGATAAGGAAGAAATGTGTCTTGGAATACAATGACCAGTGTCTGTATGTACTTCTGATCACAACTTGTAATGAAAAACTCAGAAACCTATTGCCAATTATGAAAAAAAACCTAGATTGTGAAAAAGGGAATAAAAGGCTACAATTTTACTTTGTTCAGGCTCTTTCTCTTGGGTAAAAACTCAGAGCCTTATGATAACACAAATAAAACTGCTTCCTACAAGAAAGTCTCTGGTGTCCCACTTACACTAGTGATCTTTTAACATTTCTGGCGCATTGGCCAAGAAAACAGAAATGGTAGCTTTTTTCCCCTCTCTCTTGTCTCCAGCGTGTCACCCCAGATGACAGAGCTTCAGGATGTGCCAGGAATCAATGCAGGGAGGGAGCACTACCCATTAAATGATGATAAACCTGGCTCATGTTTAAAGGTCTGCTCACAATGGACAAAAAAGAAGTTTGATCTGCTCCTAAGAGTTACCTTAGTAGGGAAGAGGAGATACTGTGACTCGGGGCACTGGACAGCCCGTTGTACTCATGTGAATGTGTACGGATAAGATGGACAACAGGAAGAATTCCCAGTCCACCAAGGGACAAAAGAGTACAGTAGCCTGAGCTCATGTTTCTGTGGGGATCTTCATGTGGTCCATGAAGATGGGTCCTGATGTTGAGGTTTGACCCGTCTCACCGATGCTAAAAAGTACATGAAACATCCTTGAGGAGAGCAGCTGGAGATAGGTGAAATGATGATTAGTCTCTTTCTATTCCTTCTTGCGGGTGACTGTTGTCTTGCAAGGGGAGAAAATGAGTAAAAAAAAATAGATTAAACTTACTACTCTAGAGTGTAGGACAAAAATTTCAGAAAGGAATATTTAGGAGATTATAGCACTAGACGGACTCCGAGACATCTATGGGTCTTCTATGAAATGAGCTGGCTAGCACGCAGAGTGGGCTGACATTCTAATGTCACTAGATAAAGAATTAGTTAGCAAAATGTTCTGAGTCACTACAGGAAACACAGGCCACTCTGATCAACTCCCTCACATTGACTCCTGGCAAAACATTGCTTGGTGATTATGGTTTAAGTTACAGCCTCTTCCAAGTGCTTGTTCCTCCATCTTATCTGGAGAGTCACAGGGGATTTCCCCTCCATATGTGCCACTTCCTCCCCCACAGCAACTTTAGTGCTATCCAAGGATGCTGAAGCCACTCCTTCCTATAGGTCTTGATGCCTGTTTTACCCTTGCAGACACCTGCAGAAAGACATCAGGACTTCATGAGCCCATATGACTCTACAGATACCTTTAAGAGAATCCCAGCATCTATTTACCTTCCAGATAGGCAGATACAGTGCACCTTTATATATCAACCCTTTGCCACTGCTAACTTGTAAAACTGAAGAAACCATACTCCTTCCTTTACAGAGAAACCTCAAGCCGCAGCTGAACTGATGCAGTATGTCATTCAGACCCATGAGAGGACTTGGACTGCCACCAGCAGTTCCTCCTCTTCCTCTTCCTCTGTGTGTGTGTGTGTGTGTGTGTGTGTGTGTGTGTGTGTACGCACGCGTGTGCCAGAGGGCACTGTGTGTGCCTCTGTTGTACTAAAATTGTTAGAGGAACATGCCCAGGAAGGAGTAGATAATGCCAAACTTATGACCCTTACCAAGAATGGAACAGTGAAGTGGGAATTTCAGATGCTCGAACATTACTGGGATGCACTTCTAGGTGGCATGATAGTGGGAAGGGAAAAGCTGTGAACCTCATGAAGCTTGTGCTGTAGGGACCAAAGCAAAGCCCAAGTCAATTTTAAGAGATTCTGTCAGGCCTTCCACTCCTGTACCTCTTTTGACCCAGGTAGGCAGCTGAAAATTGGCAAACAATGAATATTGCTTTCCTAAGACAGTCCAGGGAGACATCTGACACAAGCTACAAAAATTGGACAGCTTTGTGGGGATGAATGCGAGCCAGCTATTAGGAAGTGCAACAAAAATGTCTGTTAACCAAGACCAAGAAACTCAACAATAAGCAGACCAGGGAATGGAAAATAAAGCAAACCTACTTGCTGCTGCCCTAGTGACATGACTAGGGCTCTCCAGGTTGCAGGAGATGGGGAGGACCTTGACCAGGCACAAGGCCAGAAACGATGCTACCAAGAAGGGCTACCTCACCCAGGCCAAGGTTGTGACAAACTGTTGTGCTCATTGCTGACAAGAGGGTCATTGGAAGAATGAGTGCTCCCAACAACATAAGAAAAGTCACTTACCTCAGGATTAAAGTGGAGAAGCCCTTTCAGGAAAGATATCAACCATCACCACTTCTAAGGAAGAGCTAGTTGGTCTGGCTGCTATAGGAGGTTACAAGGAAGACTAGGAAAAAACAGGCTCCCTATTTCTAGGCCCCCAGGCACTTGTGATCCAAGTGACTGACCATAGCAAGTCAGCCCAATGACTTCATGGTAAATACTAGGATACAGGGTTCATTGGTGGCACAATCCATGAGCCACCTCTGGCAGACGCAGGCCACTATTGTGTGTGACACAGACAGCCAAACTCATTTCCCATTCTTTTTGGCTCAAAGATGCAATTAGGAGGCCATAACATCATTCATGAATTTCTTTACCTCCCCAACTGTCTAGTGACTGTAATGGGTCAACACACATTAAGAAAGCTACAGGCTCCAATCACTTGACAGATGCCAGCGGCAAAGCCACATGGGGGTGTGGGAGTATGGGAGGTGGAAAGCAGCACAGAAAGCAAAGGGACTAATGGATACCCTGGTATGGCCAGGGTTAAGCTTCTGCAGCCAAAGGCAGACCTAGGATTCAAAGCCTACGATTTTGGCAGTGTGGCTGAGTCAGCAGGACAATCAGAGCCTGTGAGAACAAAACCTCTGTTATGAGGACAAACATAACAAGAGATCTCTGCAGGGAGAACTTTGAGACAGAATGCAGAACTCATGACAATAATCTGAGTTCTTTAATTGGCAGCAGGAATGCGTTGATATAGATACACCTTTCAACACACTTCATGTATATGAACTTAATCAACTGAGGTGGAAAGGAGCCTAATCAACTGAGGATGGAAAGACATAAGGTATGGAAGAGAAATTTTTGAACTCTTAGATGCTTCATGGGCCCCCAAAGTGTGATAATTATGAGAGGGATATGAGAAGGAAGACACAATTGCTCA
This sequence comes from Typhlomys cinereus, assembly GCA_023101885.1. Taxonomy (NCBI): domain Eukaryota; kingdom Metazoa; phylum Chordata; class Mammalia; order Rodentia; family Platacanthomyidae; genus Typhlomys; species Typhlomys cinereus. The sequence goes on from JALPQD010000015.1 coordinate 6,975,364, forward strand.
AGAAATAAAGCAGACCTGGAAGCAATGATCAAGGAGGCAGTGGTATCACCAGCTTTGACTGCTGCCCTGTTCCCCAGCCCACTGGAGAATGGAATCCAAATTACTCACAACATGGAACCACTTGCTCCAAAAGTGAAAGTAGAAATTATCTCCCAGTGTTGTGCCCACATTCCTAGATCCCAAGAGATCACCATGGAATCGACACTGCTGCCAGCACATGAGGGACTTTATCATGCAAAACAAGCTGGAGCTTAGACTCTCCCCGTCACTGACACAGCAGATCTGGAAAGAGAGCCCCGATTTTTGTTTTGCATATTTTTTATAGGATATTTCTATAGGAGGAGGGGGTCTCTAACCTAACAGATACATGATAGGGTAAACAGAAGCAAAAATAGTGTTGGCGAGTGGAGAGTGTCCAGCCCCGACCACCAGCCATTTCTAATATCACCTACATTACTTAGCTGTCTGCTCAGTTGTCTTCAACTACTTGACTGGCCTCTTTCAGACTGCTGTTCACAATGTTTCCACATCCTGAAGGGAGCCCCACCCCCAGGTTGTTAGTTTCAGTAACTTTCTGAGCTGTTTACTCACTGGGTCTTCTCCAGGATGAGACCTTTCAAATTGCAACACCAGATTATTCTTAGATTATTAGACTAAGGAAAAGTCTGATATGACATCAAACTGTTCCCAGAGGAAAAAATGACATGCAACAAATTTGAAACATGTGCAAAGAATAAAGTAACCCTTGTCAAGGATCTAAGGCCACCCCAGGAGTACAGAATGAAGGGGTATAGATTTTACCAAACTTTCTTGAGTTGGAAGCTGTAACCATCAGCTGTAACTTGCTGATTTGTGTGTGTGTTCTCTAGCTAGACAGAGGCTTTTCTTACTTGCACAGAAAAAGTTCAGGAAGTAGTCTTAAAAGAAGTCATTTTTCAGTTTGGAATTCTGATTTACATCAGGTTTGACAATGAGCCAGCATTTCTGACAGAAGCGATGCAGTTGGTGGCTAAAGAATTTAAAAAAAAAATACTTGGAAACTCTACACTGCACATGCTCCAAAAGCAACAGAAAGATGAAATGGATGAATAGGACTTTGAAACTACAATTAAACAAACTATGCATGTAACCCATCTTCATTGGGGCCAGTTACTATCTAGTGCTTTGTTAAGTATTAGATACAGTCCACTGAGCAGCAGGCTTTTCTCCTTATGAACGCCATCCTCTTACTATTAATGTGTGGGCTGGAGGTTTAAAAGAGCTAGGAGATATCATAAGCTACCAGTACACAGAAGATGCTATGTAGGTAAAAGAATGGAATATCCATCCCTTGAATCTCTTTAAGAGATCTGCTTAGTATTGTTTTATCCACTCCAACTGCAGTTAAGGTTGCAGGAGTTCAGTATAACAAAAACAGAGGATTCAACATAGCAAAGCAAAGTTAACTGCTCCAGACTGGAAGTGTATTCCTGGTTCATCTACTCCATGTAAGCTGACCTTCTAAAAAGGCAGAGAACAAGGACTCCAGGAACATCAAACTACAGCCCTGCTTTAGTCACTGCAGAAGCTGACTAATCTACATGTGGCAGAAACTTGAGGAACCAATGGTCTACTGTTATACACTTTATGATAATGTTTTACACTTTATGATAATGATGATGATTCTTTGTGATTCCTTGCCCTTTACCAGTTGCTCTTTGCCATAAAACTGATGGGAGGCTCCAACTGATCAGACTTGTGGCGAGAAGTTTCTGTTAGCATGTCTTTAGATCATCTGGATGGGATTATAGCCCCTGTTTGCTGATTGGCTTTATGGCCTCCTGTGACCCATGAATCCATATGCCTGGAACATATTCTCTCACACCCATTTTTCTTGCCAAGGAAAATTCAGAGAAGAAATAACTGACCAGATGAGAAAGGTTGTTCATGTCCCTCTGCAGATGTTGAAGGATGGAGTCCTGGGGAACTCTTTGGTGGATGTTTTTCAAACTTTGGGGTGTTCAAAACCCCCATAAGTGTGGTGTTTCTACTTCTAGGAATCGAATGCTACTCATCTAATTCTTCTAGCTACAAGGTTTGTGTCCTCCCTCACAAGTCTTTATTTGAGAGAAAAACAGCAAGAATCCAATGTTATAAAAGTACAAATCACTGAGCTCAGATGATGCTCCTTGACCCTAGAGAAGGATAAGCGTATGAAAGGGAGGATAACGTAACAGGCAACTTGAAACATAAACAGGCAGTGTCTATCTACACACCTGGCAAGGACTTTCTAAGATAAGAAAGAAATGTGGCTTGGAGTGCAATGGCCAGTGTTGGTGTACATGCGTAGCATGGCCTTATAATGTAAAAACTTGGAAACCTGATGTTAAGTATGGGGAAAAAAACACCTAAACTTTATGGGAGTTTTTTTCCAAACTGTATTTTCCAAACTGTCTTTTCCTTTGTTTTAGATTCTGTCTCTTGGGTAAAAACTCATAGAGCCTGTATTAGTACAAATAAAGTTGCTTCTTGGTAGACAGCCTCTGATGTCCTGCTTTATGCCTGTGACCTTCTTATAACTGGAGATAATCTCAATTGTGCAGAAGTTCCTGAACTGAGGAGTTGAGGAAGTAGCTCAGTGTAGAGGACTTGCCTAGGCTCACACTAAGAAAACAAACAAGTAAACAAAAGCGCCTCTGAAATGAAATACTCATGAGACGGGTCTATGGACTTTCATCCACAGCGTTAGAGGAAAAATAATGCAGTGAGCCCAGGAGATATGACTCAGCAAACTCAGGAGTATGACTCAGCAGGCACAGGAGGAATGACTCAGCAGGTACAAGAGAGAACTGAGTTGGCCATGTTTCCAGCCTATATCTTGTGTAATTGTAATATAAGATGTTCCATGTGAGACCAAATTTTTGAGCTATATTTTCTGCCCTTGCCACTTCTTTAATACACTAAAGCAATACAATTAGTGCTTGCTTTATTACAGACAGTAAGCCAATGGATCTTTACTTATGACATGGAAGAGCGGTGTACCTTACATCCAAATAGAAAAGCAAAAAGCAAAATAATTCAAAATGTTTCATCAGAAAACATCAAACCAGCTACACTAGTGTAAGAGTACACTTAGACTCAGGCTCACACAGTGGTAGAGTTAGGCACAGAACTGAGGACAGCAGAATAATCCCATTTGATAAGCAGCAATTGTTATTCATATCGATCTGGCTCTTTTCAATGCAAAGCGTTATTCATCTATGTTAATCTGAAATCCAATTGCCCTGCCTTGGTTAGGGATGGGCTTTGTAACAAATAGGCCTAAATTTATGCCTTCTCCACATAGCCTTTTGCAAGGGACAGCTCTGGGGTGGGGAATCAACCTGCTAGGTGCTTCTTGTCTGTTTTTATACCCATTCTGATTTCTTGTTTCTCAGATGCGGAGTGCTGCTTGAGGTGGTCAGCTGGTCAGTGGCTTGAGGCTGGCTAGCTGAACAGTGCCCAGGCAGGTGGCTCTGTGATGCCCAGGGTGGTTCACCTGACTTAGTGGGGCTTTTGCTCCTTGAGTTCTGGGCAGCACCTCTGTAGGATTTGAACCCACATTCTGTGTGAGCAACTGCCAACTTATTACTGGCCGAGGGCATCACATCACTGCCATTTTTGTCTGGAAGCTCCATTTGCTCTTCCGCACAGGTCTTAACACTGGGGCTGTCACGACCCTGCCCTGCCATCCACTTTCCTGGGAACATAGGCATGCCCTCTTCCTCCCTTCCGTCCTCCTGGTGACCCTGGCTCTGGCAGTCCTCAGGATTCTGCGGGAGGCCAGCAGGAGGCGCGGGCACTTTGGGGCCCGACCTGGAGACCACGCCCTTCGACCCCCACACAGTCCCTCTGGGTCTCCTCAGGCTGCAGAGCACGTCGGCCACATTGAGCAGGAAGGACAGCGCGTTCACCGCCCAGATGAAGAACATCAAGAGGGACTTCTCGGTGGGTCGCGACACGTAGCAGTCCACAGTGCCCGAGCAGGGGGCGCGCGAGCAAGGGACGGTGGTAGGGACCGAGAAGCCGAAGAGCAGGTAGTGTAGGGCGGCGAACGCTGGCTCCAGCAGCGTGCGCACCAGCAGGTGCACGAGGTAGGCAGCAGACAGGTCCGGCACGCGCGGTCCCCAGGTTCCCCCGGCTGCCAGCCACGTGCAGCGGTGCAGGGCGTAGACACTGAAGACCACCGAGGGGAGGAGGAGCACCAGACCCTGCACCAGCCAGAATCGCAGCGGCGATAAGGGGGAGAAGAGGTCGTAGCAAACGTTGGCACATCCTGGCTGCAGGGTGTTGCACACAAACCGTTCCTGTTCATCCTGGTAGATGGGGGACCCTGCCAAGATGATCATCAGCATCCTCAACAGGATTGCCACGATGAGCCAGAGCGTGCCTGCCGAAGAGCAAGGCAAGGATCAGGGCCTGGGTACAACTTCTTCCACACCACATACCACCTGGGACCCTGGGAAATCAGTAGCTTAGAGCAGAAGGACCAGCCATTTCCTACACACACACACACACACACACACACACACACACAGATCAGGCTCACAACATGATCAGCTCTCTCTCTCTCTCTCTCTCTCTCTCTCTCTCTCTCTCTCTCTCTCACACACACAACACGCACACACTCACACACTCATGCACATAGTGGTAGAGCAGAACCAGACCCTCCTGCATGCTATGCTAGGACAGACACTCTGCCAGATCCTTTGGGACAGAACAGTCTTTCTTCTTTATAATAGTCCATAGGTCGCAGAGTCCTCAAAATAAAATTTCCTTAAGAATACTTGCTCTTTCTAGTAATTCAAAAATCCTGTCCCCTTATTTCAATTTCTAATGAATTAATGAGACTTGTCTTTCTTCAGTTTAGCACAAATGAATGAGACCAACCTAGGAAACTAAGTAACTTCAAAGTTCTCATGTCATGAGTCAACTATTTTGGAACACGTTCACAGCTGAGCTAAAATACTTGTAAATACTGTGACATAAAACAAACAAAACAGTTCTATCATAATGGGAGACAGTCACACTCAAGGATTAACATCATTGGATGATAGTCAAGAATTTGACCTTTCAATTGCCAGATTAATCTGCTTAAATTCTCCCAAATAATGGTGAACGAAGCATCGCCCCAGCTCAGCTATTCAGCCCCCTTCCCTGTGACAGAGAAGTCTCTCTGAAACTTCCACTTGTTTGTACCAAAGTCAGAAATCTTTATTATTTCTTTTGTTGAAAGAGTAAGTGAGGCAGTGTGTCAAGAACACTTCTACAAGTCTAGAACCCCAGGACACGGGAAGCTGAAGCCAGAGGATGTGAACATGATTAGCCTTGGCTACATGGCAAAAACTTCTGGAGAGAAATAGAGAAATAGAGAGGAGCAATTTCTAAGCATGCATGATGTCCTGGGCTCTATCCACAGACCTACAAGAGCTAATGATAACTAAGCTTGATTTGGTGTAAAGTACATAAGAGATATTATTCAATATCTTTTCAAAGCAAACTTCAAGGATAAACCCTAAAAAGATAAATGAGAAAGAAGGAGGCACAACCACTTTCTTGTTAGTTCACTAAGGACGCACAAGTGCGCATTCTTGTTCATTCACTTGTTTTTGCTAGGAGAAAGGACCCTGTGTTAGAACTATGCCCCAGCCACACTTCCTTTGGTAGTGGGAGGAGGAAGGAGTAATAAGAGGGAAGCTTGAAGCAGGGTTCCCTCACTGTCAGCGAAATGCAGATCTTTCTTTTGGGAGTAGGCCAGCCAAAGACTGGCAAGCAAACCAAAATCATAAGAGAAGAGGATGTCCCCAAGACTCACCCACGATGGTCATGTTGCAGTTTAAGGTGATAATGAGAAAACCCAACAAGTCTGAGTTCTCCATGCTTGCAGAAGGCTGCGGGTCTGGAGCTGCAGGAGGAATCGGAGGCCGTGTTCTCCAAGGAGTTTTAATAGCAATGCACTTCTATATCAGACTGCAAAGTGAGTGCTGAACTATGGAAGGAAAGATGTATGCTCAGGACTGGGACATGAGTCCTCCTGTCTCCCCGTCCAGATGGCACATAGCCACTAGCCAGTGAGGCAAGAACTGACAACTGCAGGGCCCAGACACAGGAGTCATCTCGCACTGTGCCTATTCTTACCCTTCTGGGATATTCCAGGCCTGTGGCTGTGCCTGCTTGTCTCCATCCAGGCAGCCAGACACTTCAGGATGTAATAGAGGCAGCTACTTTTAGCTCAAAGAATGAAGGAATCTTCTGGTGGTAAGTAAAGAAGTTTCTTTATTAAAAAGCAATTCGGGGGCTTGTGGGGAGAGGGCTTAGTTAGCTAAGTGCTTGCTGTGAAAGTATGAAAACCTGAGCTCAGTCTCCAGCATCTATGTAGAAAGGTGATATAGGTGTTATCAAAGAGCTAGGAGGTGAGAAAGGGAAGATCCCTGGAGTTCACGAGAGATCTGGTCTCAAAGGTGTGGACCCGTGAGATGACTGGGAAAGTAAGGGTACTTGCTTCTGAGTCTGATGACCTAAGGTTGATACCCAGAACCCACATAGTAGATTAGAAGATGCACACACACAAATGTTTCTGGGCTGCAAAAGAAATTTAATTGACCAAAGACGCAACCTGCAAGATGGGAGAAAAATTTTTCCAGCTATACATCTGACAGAGAATTAATGTCTAGAATATATAAAGAATGTTTTTTTAAAAAAAAATCAACAAAACAACTCATTTAAAAAGGGATCATCTAAAAAAAAAAAGATCATCTAACTGAAGAAAGTTCTCCAAAGAAAAAAATACCAATGTGCAGGAAATGGGCTGGAGAAATGGATCAGGGATTAAGCCTCTGTTTTAAACAGAGTCAAGCAGAAGGACCTGAATTCAGATCCCAGATCCCAGCAAAAATGCCAAGTGGAAAAGGTAGCTGCCTGTACTTCAGGTCGTGAAAGGTGGAGCCTGGGAAACTCCAGAGCAAACCAAAAAGGAGGTGGTTTCCCATTGGCAGATGCAAATTAAAGCTACTTTGTGAGCTCATCTTACCAGGGTTAGAATGGTCAAGATCAAGGGAAACATAAAAGTAAATCCTGGTGAGGATGTAGGGAAAGGAGAACACTTGTTTATTATTGGCTGGAGTGTGCACTGATTTAGCCACTTTAAAAAACAGTGTGGAGGGGCTGGAGAGGTAGCTCAGGGGTTAAGCCTCCGTCTTGCAGGTGGAAGGTCCTGAGTTCGGATCCCAGATCCCACGTATAGACGCCGGGCGGAAGCGGGGGCGGCCTGCGTTTCCGGTCCTGGTAGGGCGGAGCCTGTGAATCCTTGGGCAGAAGGAGGTGGAGGCGGCCATGGTGGTTCGCGAATTCGTCCGTGGTTCTACACACACACAGACACACACAGACACAGACACGCGCGCGCGGGCGCGCGCGCGCATACACACACACATGCGCACAGTTGAATAAATAAAAATAATTTAAAAAAAACATAAAAAAACAGTGTGGAGGTGGCTAAAAAAGGTAGAGGTAGAACTAACATATGATCTAACTATATCATTCTTCCGCATATCCCCAAAGGCTCTATACCTTACTATAGAGATCCTGGCACATTCATGCTCATTGTGGCCCTTTGTACAATGATAAGGACTTGGAATCAGCTTGCTCATCAGCTAATGAATGGATAATAAAAACATGATACACATATACAGTGAAATATTATATATTATGTGCAGGCAAATGGATGGAACTGCAAAAAATATACCTAAAATGAGGTAACCTAGTCCCAGAAAAACAAAGGTCAAATGTTATCTTTTATGTGCAGATCCTAGATTTAAACTTGAATATTTGAGTGCATAACTAGGAATACCTCTTCCAGTCAGGGAATTAGAAAAGGGCTATTATGGAAAGGGTCTGTAAAGGAGAAGAGGTAAAAGAATGCAGGTTGTATGAAGGCGGAAAGAGGGCTCATCAGGGAAAGGTTTAAATGAGAAGAATGTGGCAGTAGGGTAAAGGAGGAAGGGTAAGTAGCATTACAGATGTATGACAAATGTGTGGATGTGCTGATTCATTATCTTTTAAAAATACAATATAAAGAAAACATTGGAATGGAGGTGCTCTACTCAGAGATGCACAGAGATGGGGGAAATAGCATAAAACTGCTTTATGATGCACCTCCAGAAGTCATGGGTGGTAAAACAATACCTCCAGGGCCAGGGGCGGGATACCTTTATATGATCTGTCAGGAAAAGTCAAAAATCCTCTAAATCAATATCAACTTTGTCATAGCTTTTGGTTGCGTCTCAGAACCTGATGGTCATAGGACTTCAGTCGTAGGATATGGAGAAATAAAGTTGGAAACAGACCTGGAGGCTTCCTTTTTACTGACGAGATTTCATAATAGCAGAAGGTACTATGCAGGCTGCTTGGGAGAGAAAAAAAATCAAGTTTTACCTGGCTATGAATAATGTGAACTACAACAAAAACCAGGCTGGCAGGATGTGTCCATCAGTGCAGTGTTGACATGAATTAGTTATAAGGGTAACCAGCCACTTCCCAATTGGATTTAAGGCATGGTTTGCAGTACAGCACACATACCTGGAACTGTAGATGGGAATGGGTACTGTAGAACTGTACCCATTATAGGTTATAAGCCCGAGGAGGACCTACTACTATTGTGATGCTGTATGTTCACAGTCTCAAACTGCCTTCTAAGTGCTTTAAGTGCATTAATTAGTGCATTTCTCAGTCTTTGACCCACACATGCAGAGGGATCATAGGGCTCTGTTTGAGATGCCTGAACTAGCAAATTTGGCTGGTTATTTGTGTGTATGTGTGTGAAGTGTTGACCTCTTTTTCTTTTTTCTTTTCTTTTCTTTTTTTTTTTTTTTTGCCATGGTCAACCAAGGAGAGAGATTCTCTCTTTTATTAATGAACAGGAGTCATCACAACCCACTGAAGGCTGCTTTCTTTCCTTCTTTTATTCTCTTTCCTTCCTTCCTTCCTTCCTTCCTTCCTTCCTTCCTTCCTTCCTTCCTTCCTTCCTTCCTTCCTTCCTTCCTTCTTTCCTTCCTTCCTTCCTTCTTTCCTTCCCTCCCTTCCTCCCTCGCTCCCTCCCTCCTTCTCTACCTTCTTTCTTAGATTTTATTTATTTATTCATTTGTTTGTTTAGTGTGTGTATATATCAGAGGGCACTATGTGTACCTGTGGAGGACCAAGGGTGACTTTGAGAATCATCCTGGATTGCTTCTAACTGGGACTGCTTCAGTCTGCTGTTTCCTGGGCTCTTCCCACTAGAGCTGGACATACAGGCCACTGCTTTTTTCACCAGGTATTTTTTATGTGGGACCTGGGATCTGAACTCAAGACCTCCTGTTTTCAAGGCAGAGTTTTAATCCCTGAACCATCTCCCCAGTTCTGGAGGCTGTTTTCTTGATTCTGAACCCTATTGGCTCTTCTTTTCTTGATGTTGGACCTTCAGAGTCCCCATCTCTCTGTGTACCCTAAACTTTCAGAAGCCTAAGGCTCATGCAGACCTGGCATTCTCTCTGAATCTGAATGACCAGAACGTATCACATTGCTTCTCTGCGAGACCAGATGTGAAATCCCATGAGGGACCCAGAGGCACATCACTCAGACTTCAGAGGCAGCATTCTAAGAGGAAGGGCTGGTCCCATGAGGGTCCAGGGAACCTCTGAAGAGCTCCCCCATACGCAGGCAGAATCAACACACTTCAGCTTTCACCAGTGAGACTCCCAAGTATCTGTTGGGATCAAGATACACTTTGGTTAGGGATTTGGCTGGATCCTGCGTTCTTTCTGACCCATCTGTAGTCAGCTGGGTCAGTTACAAGGGAAGGATTCTCACCTCCAGGGAATCTGATCCAGCTAGAAGCAGATAAGAGGAGTTTATTTTGCTACCCCAAAGGCCTGTCTTTGCTTTTTTTTTTTTCTTTTCCTCAGTGGGGGCATGGCTTAGGAATCAGGAGCTATGGAAACTACTTAATTATGTAAACCACATACTCTTTGAGTTTTTCAAAGCTCCCCAAGGCAGTTACTTAGATTCTAGAGTCTATGGTTTTCTCTTTTAAAATAAATGTAAAATATTCTCAACTCTTTTCCCACTTAAGGAAAACATTACTTCATGGAAAAAATAAATTCATACTTCTAAACCCTTATAATAGTCTTAGAAAACATTTATTTTTAAATTAATTTTTATTTTATGTTTTTTGTTACAAATAATAAAAGTCAATGAAAAGCACCACAGAAGAATGAAAACCTGAGTTCAGATCCCTAGAATCCATGGAAAGCCAGACGCAGTAGTGTGTGGTGTGTCTGTAATCTCAACACTCCTACAAGGAAATGTGTGGAAGGTGGAGATAGGACAATCTCTGGAAGCTCAAAAGTCCAGATAGTCTGATGTATATGACAGAAAAACAACAAAGAAACTGTCTCAGATAAGATGGAAGGGGAGAATTATAACCTGGGGTTGTCCTCTGTCCATCACATACACACACACACACACACACACACACGTACAGAGAGAGAGAGAGAGAGAAAGAAAGAGAGAGAGATTTCAAACAGAGAGAACAAGTAACTTGTTTCAACTACTTCAGTCCCTGAATAACTGGGGGTAACTCTAGAGAAACTGGGTTGGACTTCCTGTCTCAGAACAGCCTCTAACTTCCTGCTGAACATCACCTGTAAAATGCTTTCAATTCTTTGACTTTTTAAAAGTGGTGAAGTGAAGTAAAAAATACCTGTAGAGGAAGAAACTCTGAAATTCTTGTCAGTCGCTCTCATTATAGTGTGAGCTGGGAACCTTGTCCTTTGACAGTATATTTTTCAATGCAAGTAAGGACATTGGTTCGAAAGGAGGCAATAACATAAAACTTTCTTACCTTGCAAACTCTGGCTCTCTAACTTGGTCCAAGAGCCAGTCTGGTATGGTATTTCCTCGTACTCAAGTATTTAACTCTTATTAATTTGTAAGTTATTGGTCATAGTAGAAAGATGAAAGATGAAAGAAAGAGAAAGAAAAAGAAAAAAGAAGAGGGAAAGCAGTAAGAAGAAAAGAAGGGAAGAAAAGTGGAAGGGAGAGGGAAAGAGGAAGACAGAAAGGAAGAAGACTAATGATGTGATTATAATGACTTAGGTGCAAGATAAACAAGTCTTCAGAGGACAAATGGAGTTAGGTGGTGGCCCACGTCTGTGATACCAGCTTGTTGGAGATGAAGGGAGGAGATCTCTTGAGCCCATGAGTTTGAGAATAGCTACACGACGTAATGAGACCCTATTTGAAAGAAAATGGAGCACAATGATTGTACACTGACTTCCTAGCACAGGAGGTCTTGAGTTCAATGCATTGCACACATGTGCATGTGCACAAACCAGCTCATGTCCCTTATCTATGTACCGTGTCTACCCTCTGTCATGAAATCCTAGAAGGCAACTGAAAGAAATTGGATCTATTTTTAAATGCACAGCTGTTGATTGCAACTCTTCAAACATTCGAGGCCACTTAGATTTGGGACAAGTGGTCAGCCTGTGTGTCCCCAGTGGATTATGCAGAGCATTAAACAGTGGTGTCCTGAAGAACAGGCAATAATTCACTGCTGAGATCAGTCCCCATCCAAGTCACTGGCAATGTGAAACTTCAGGAGGTCTTTTCAATTCATACTTGTTAAGTAGCCAAAATGTAAGGTAGGCAGGAGATATCCCATGGACTTGCTGTAGGGCAGTCCATACAGCCAGCATTCACAGAGCACTTGGCTAGCTTGTGCAGAACCCTGGGTTCTATCCCCAGCACCACACACACACACACACACACACACACACACACACACACACACAGTGCATGATTGAGGAGATCCATTTCAAGCACCAGCTTCCCTTCTCCCTTTTGAAAAGTCACTTTTTATTAATGTTACTACTGCTATTATGATTCATATTCCGAACCTCAAGCATGACAAGCGCTCTAACACTGAGAAGCATACCTGGCCTAAGTCTCAAGTGAGAGACGAAGCTGGGTAGGATAGAAGACAGGACAGGGATCACCTGACATTTCCTGCTCCAGGATGGCCCTGCTGGTGAAACCTGTAAAAGGTGAGGCCAACTGAGAGGAATTAAGTTATTGAGGTGATGTCCTGGACAGAGAGACAGTGGGAGCCTGGTTCCTCCTCCCCATCTGTCCTCCCCCACACTTCTTGTTTGCTTCCTGCCTATGAGGTGAGTGGTCTGCCACACTGAGAACTGCAGCCATGATGAGCTACTCACTGCAGGCAGAAAGCCATGAGGCCAGTTGGTCACAGGCTGGACTTTACAAACCTTACAGCCAAGATATCCTTTTACTTTACAAGTTGATCACCTCAGGTGCTTGCCCTGGTGTGAGTTGATTAACACTATATCAAACAGAATTGCTTCTGAGAGGGCAACCAGAGAAAACAGACTCAGGGTTTGCTTTGACTTTGAATTTTGCTTTCATATAAAAAGCTCATGTGGCAGTCTACAGCCATTATCTCAGTGCCAGGGAGGTAGAGTCAGAAGACTCACTGACCTGCCAGCCAGTACATCATTGAGCTCAAAAACTAAGGTGACCAATTGAAGACACTTGACTTTGACCTACATGCATGTGAACACATACATGTGTCCTAGCACACACACACACACACACACACACACACACACGCACACACGCACAATCAACTCGTCATCCAAGAGCAAAATAAAGTTATTAACTACAATTGTATCCTCACCAATTTTATATGGAACCCCTACCCTAGTGTTGTGGGGTGACTCTCTAGGAATCTAGATGTATCCAGATTCTTGTGTTCAGAGTCTAATTGAAATTAGAACACATGTAGAGGATTAAGGTAAAATTTATTAGAAGAGAAAAAGAATGGAACTCACGGACTCCAGACATGGAGTACCATGAGGGGTAGGTGTCAAAGATGGCTGCTAAGGTCAGATGTTTATGCATTTAGGTAAACCCAGGAAAGGCGACCTTTCCATATTGATTAGTTCCAGTTTTTGTAAACCTGATTGGAGCTCTTTTGATCCTCTACATCTCATTAATTTATTCACCTTGGGTCCTAACCCAGTTGATCTTGTGTCTGACAATCTCCATATTCTTTCACAAACAAAGGGTTGGGGGAAATTGACCACCTTCTCTTTTTTGGAGGATTAAAATCAGTTCCTCCCTATCCCGCAGAGCGTGTTCCTCTAGGGTAATCCCAGCAGTGGGGGATGGCTTTCCAAGACCTTCAGAGACTGTCCCAGCCTGGCTACTCTAAAACTGCCTAACTAGTACCTCAGGAAGTGATTTAATGTGAAGGGGCCTTTAAAGAGATGATTAAGTTAAACAGATACTCAACCTAGTTTAACCTGTGGTTTCCTAGGAATAGGAGATTGGGATACAGAGGCCTCCACTCTGTGACATAGGATGCATCATGGTTCAGGGGCTTGATGCAGACACCCAGGAGGCCGTATCCGGCCTCTACATAAAATGCTGTTTCTTCCTGGGTAAAAAAATGCAACCTTTAATCCCAGCATTTACAAGACTGAGGCCAGCTGAGCTACACTGTAAAATCCTATCTCAAAAAAAAAATGTTTTTAGAGATGTAGTTGGGTTGTAGAGTACATACCTGTGTACAAGAGGCTCTGGTCTGGGTTTCTAGCACCAGAAAACCCAAACAAACAAACAAACTGTTGCGGGGTTCCAAAAAAATCCACCCAGTTAGGCACAGACTACAAGCTTAGTCAAAGCTGACAGACACCCTGCTACAGGGGAGCCTTTCCTTTTGCTCCTCAAAAAATAGTCCAGCCTCATCTGGGAGGACCTTCCAGGATGTTATAGGTTTGGGGGGAGCATCCACAAGATTCACCATAGACCAAAAATTAAAATTAATAACTGAGAGGCTTTATGAGAGATAGAGGGCAGAGAAAGGGGAGAGAGGAGAGAGAGAGAAAGAGAGAGAGAGAGAGAGAGAGAGAGAGAGAGAGAGAGAGAGAGAGAGAGAGAGAGACTGGTACCAGGGCTTACACACAAGGGCAGAGTGATGTGTTCAGCCCCAAATTACATCTCCACACAGTTTTTATACATAAGGGACAAAGGAGGTCCCAAGCCCAACCAAAGCAGTTTAGCTGGCAGTGTTTTTACAATCTTATCAGCATGCAGGCTTCTTGCAGGCCCTCTGGCCAAATGGCATTCCAAGGGGAATTCCCCCAAGAAGGGTAGGGGAGTGGGCATTTTTATTGCCTACTGGCAATTTCTCAGGCTGAAGAATTTCTTAAGGTTTTAAGATTTTCCCTTTTTATCCCCCCTCTCCTCTACCAAACCATACTTTCCAGGCCCAGGAGTTCTGCCCTGACTCTCCTCTCCTGGTCTTCCTCCCCACATCCAGCAAGGCTTCCTCCAAGCAGAACAGGATTTCAGGAGCCAATTCTCACAAAGCCTGTAGCTTCAACTGTGGGTCTTTCTCTGTGTCGTTCTAGAATCTTTTCCACAAAAACTGCTGGCTCTGAACATTCAGTCTTGGGTGTGGGTTAGAACTTCAATGCTAAAGTCCTGTGCTATACTTGGTTACTCAGGACATATTCCTATTAAAGTGCTATCCCTTTAAAAAAAAAAAAAAGGAAAAAAAAAGTGCTATCCCTGCTTGCCATAAATTTTCACAGGACTAAACCATAAATCTAATTTGCTCAATGATGGAAGTCCCCTTTGAAGGCTTAAGAATCAAAACTTTGATCCTGAATAATACCCTATGAAGGCAGAACCTGGTGGGAAAATGCCCTAATGTAATTTAATATCAAAATATTGCAGGAAGTCTTTCCTCTGTTCCAATGTCCCTTCCAGTTACCAAATCTTACAGGATAGTCCCACCTGGGGGGACTATCCCCCAAATGATACGGGAACAGTCTCGTCAAATGTTATAGGAACCACTGTCCCAATGTTTCAGGGTTCTTGTGTTTCCGAGTTGAAGATTGGAACCAGAATACATGTAGAGAGGGGGTCTCTCACTGGGATTTGGGGTGTGCCAGTTAGCAAACCTGGCTGGCCAACAAGTCCCAGGAAATTTGCCTGTTTCCCCAGCACTGGCATTACAAAGATATATTATTCCATCCAATTTTTTTTTTAAGTGAGTGATGAGAATCACTGAGGTCCTGATGCCGGCTTGAAAGACACACTAACAGTTAAGCTATACCTCAAGTCTACAGGCTAGTGAGAGGGTTCAGAGGATATAGACAGTTGCACACAAGCCTGATAACTTGAGTTGGATCCCTGGAATTTATGTTAGGATGCAAGGAGAGAAGTAGTTCTCCAAAGTTGTTCTCAGGCATATGTGGCATGTATGTGCCTCCATATAATGAGTCTAAAGTAATTCTTTCAGAAACAAGAAGTGTTCAAATATAGGAAAATAAAAGCAAAGCAGGGACAATGGTGGCATGGTCTGGTAGTGGCTACATATGAAATCCCTGAGCCTCTAAATACTCCACAACTTTTAAACCAAGCCTTGGCATGCAGGGGGACACCACTTGAGGGCCAAGCTGAAAGTCTGAAATGGGCATTCAGATTCCTATAAAATGCTATTTGTAGACCGGTCCCACCATCTGTGTGCTTTCTGCATTTAGCAACTATAAAAATAACACAAGCACCACATAGCATTTATAGGTACATTATTTGCTAAGTCTTTGTAAAGTTAAAACTTTGCAGCTGTCTCTTCTCCAAGGATGAAGCACATGGGGTGGGGGGTTGGATGACAGGTGGAGCTTGTCTCACTTGTGGCCTCAGGGGGTAGCTGTAGAACCTGAGGACCAATGGGTGGCTGATGGCATGGCCTTTGCCAAGTCACAGCTTTTTCTGGTCTTTGGCTCTGTCTCAAAGACAATGGGGTAGATACCTGTCCTCCCAGCATCGCAAACTTGTTGAGGGATAAAGACTTGAAAGTTTGTCAGTTTGAAATGTACCAAACTACAGATCCATACTGTTTCTGAAGAGTTTGCTTTAAGTAGATACTTGCGAGTTAACTGGCACTGTCAGGTCTCCTTGGTTTGTCTTACAGCTGCCTCTCGGGAAGGCAGATAGGGTGTAGAGAAATGGTGACTTGTGCTCTTAGATCATGTATCCTTTACTTACCCTGTCTATATTCTACACATCCAGCTGATGGTTTCTTTGCTTAAGGTACCTTATAGCTCAACTTCTTTATGGATCGTTTGGAGACAGGCCTGGGCCAACTTTGAATTTGCTCTACCTGTCTTAACTTCCTGAGTACTGGTAACACAAAAGTATACCACTATGCCCTGCATGTGTTCCCATGGCAGCCCAAGGGTGGTTACTAGAATCATGCTGGATTGCTTCTACCTCCTTTTCTGTTTTGCTTTGGGATTTCCAGGCTCACCCACCAGAGCTAGAAGTACAGGCCACTGCTATTTCCACTTGGCTTCTTTATGTAGGATCTGGGATCTGAACTCAAGACTTTATGCTTTTGAGGGAGAGTCTTAACTCCTGAGACATTTTCCAGCCAAGTTTGATGGTTTTATGCTTAATTGTGCAATGTTTACAATAAGCTAATTAAACAAAAATCCACCAACTCACATTTTGAGATAAAATACTCCCCCCATCTTTCTTTTCACCTGTGCTACCACTTTATTCTATTTTTAGAGTTAGACACTAGATTCCCCATTATTGAAGCCATGCTACAGAGTCAGCCTGCCATATTATACAGGGTCTGTACTATGCAACTGACCCACAATACACAAGGGGTTTGTGCCAGTGGATTCAACCGGCCTCAAATACAAAAGGAAAAAAAACTATATGCATACCTGAATTATGAGTGTAATAAAAATTCCTTGTCCTAATGTCTGGGTCACATATTTATATGGCAACAGTCTAAGAAACATGGAGTGTTGCTTTGAAATTAGAACAGGATTGACTGGTACCAGAGAAGTGGGCACTGCTATGAACTTGACCATGTGACTTTTATGCCTTTTGAATGGTTTTCTGTAAGAAACGTGGAAATCTGCAATTTTGGGCTTAGAAACAGACTGATGGGCCATTCTGGTGGGAATTTAGAGCACAATAATATAGAGTTAATGGGTTGATGTGGACTGCAGAAACCTGACTTGTGAGGTTTCACAGGGCAACAATGACTTTGTGAAGTTGAATTTAAGGCATATGGACTCATTTATTTGATGCAGGAACATTCACATGACAGACCACTGAGACTCTCTCTGCACAGGGGAAATGGGGGAGATGATCTATGGTCAGAACCCCGCCCCACAAAGGCTCCCTTTTGTTAAGATCCAGGTTCATTCAGAGAAAGAAAACCTAAATTGAGGGATTTTCCTGCTCTTTCAAAATGACTGCCTGTAAAAGTGCTTCCCCAGGGTCAACTTCTGTGGATTGGGTGGGTCAGACTATATCTTGACCTATATTAGAACCTCATAGCGCTGAACAGGTGATACTAGTTTTGCAGGTATGGAAGATGCAAATTGAGGAACTTGTTGAGAGCAACTGAGGCTTGTTGGTACCTTATGGAAGTGTTGGAGTCCCTAGAAAGGAAGACGAAGACTAAAGTTGAGTAACCCACAGTAATGGCTGAGCACTATGTATCGAGAGTAGCAAAAGCATCTTCAACAGGTTAAGAGCAGCCATGTTGAGATGGTCTCTGAAGGTCTTAGGTCATCCCCCACTGCTGGGATTTACCTGAAGGAACACACCCTTCACCAACTTCCCCCAACCCTTCACTTAAAGAATATAAAGATTAATTCTCCTTTACAGAAACAGCCCCACCTTGAGGTGGATACAAGATCAACTGGGTTGGCCCCAAATAAGCTAACCAATAAGGAAGGGCCACCTGCCCCCCACTTTCTGCCCCTTGCACACCAATATATAAATATAACCTGACCTTGGCAGTCCCTCATAGCACTTCACATCTGGAGTTTGTGAGTTCTACTCTTTCTCTCCTCTAATAAACTCTACCTTAATCCTCTACACGTGTTCTGGTTTCAATCTTTGACTCCAAACACAAGAACCCTGCAACAAGGTCACAGAAGAGTTTAAGATGTCCAAGTTTAGGGTTGGGAAAGGTCCATTAAAACAGATCAATACTATGCTAAAGTGTTATGCCTAATACTTTTGTTCAAAACTGCATTTCTTTTGGAGATAACATTCTTTGATGTGAATATTTGTAGTAACTTACATAGACAAAGTCTTTAAAAGAAATTAAGCCCCTGATTAAACAAAACCAAAGCACAAAAGAATGCAAGCTGGTTTACTGGGACCTCCTGTAAAGTCTAAATTCCATTCAGACACCACATTTGAGATTATTTTATATTGTAGTTGGTTATGCAAAGGTCAGATACTTGTCAGAACAAATCCTGGCTTGCACAATTCATCTTGCAGCAGTACAGTTTCCAGGGACTTTCACTTCAGTAATAAAAGCAGATTGTTTTTGTACTGACCATGGGAGAAAGCTTCTAGTCAAAGAGGCTCAAGAGGACCCATGGCTTTTCACATACTATAAGCATAGAAATCTGGTTAGATCACTCACCAGAGCACACATTTTCTATGTACCTGCTAGGTGAGATGGGAACAGCTTGCTTCTAGGCATGGACATTCTATCATGCTCTGCATTCATTCACTGCCTGTTATCTCCATGAAGTTGCTTGGAGAGCTTCTCTTCTGCCTCTGAAAGGTTCAACTCCTAAGGTTCAATTCCAGGTTTTTCTTATTTCTGAAGACAGTATCTCACTATGTAGTCCACATTGTCCTTGAACTCAAAAGCATTCTGTTTGTCTCAGCCTCTCAAGTGTTGGGATTATAGGGACATGCCATGACACCTGGAAAGTCTGTTCAATTTTACTTCACAACCAAAAAAAGGCCACTCATAAAAAACGAAACAAAACCCAGTAGGAAGACAGACACTATTTGTTCTAAGCATATTTATTTATTTATTTAGGATTTATTAAATACCTACAATGAACCAGGAATCATATTAAAAAAAAACCAAAAGTTGTGAAATATGGCCCCAGGTTACCAAAAACAGCAGGAAAACTCATGCTCATTCCCCAAATTCTACCTTGAAGCTCAGATAAGTAACAAAATTCCCAGAGTCCAGTGAAACCTCACGATGGCGAAGTCCCAGGCAAAGCCTGCAAGACAGAAAGCAGGAAGCTAGGACAAGAGCCAGTGGCAGCAGAGGAGCCAGGCCACGCCCTGGCCCTACCTAGCACTTAAGGCAAAGGAGCGCCTCTAGGCCTGCACCAGCTTGGTTTAAACCCACTCTTCTTTCCTGATTGAAAAAAGCAGAAGTGGATTCACCAAGATCTGAGTTTACTGTCCCCATGACTTTATCTGTTAATCAGAGCTAAAATTTAAGTCAACAAGCTATATGGCTCTCTTCCCACCCTTCATCCACACAGAGTTCTCCAATGGAGAGCTGAGCTAAGTCATGTGCTCCTGAATAGTCATCAGAGTCACCTGCTGGGCACTGAGCCACTTTGAAATAAATTACAGATATTACAATTGATCAACACGAATTGTATTGTGCTCCCTCCTTCATTTTTCTTTTGGCAAATTTAGAAAAAGAAAAAGTTGTCACCATACAGAAAAATGAAAGGAATCCATGGAATTTACCTATGTGCCAGGTGATTCATACTGAAAGGTAAAATTCAAATCTATAGATAACAGTGGTTTTAAAAACCCTTAGTGCAAGAAATATAACCAACTAATACAGTTTAATACTAGTCAATGAATTTGGAAAATTTTCCTATACAGAGGTAGAGTCCAGTGCACAAGGCTTTAAAACAATGTCAACAGTCTGAACAAGACTGAGCCAGGATGTAAGGAATTCACTGTAGATCTCAGGTAGCAGACTGCATATACATTTACAATAAATAGACTATACAATCTTTTAAAGTAGTTCAATAAACTCCACAAAATAATATCAGGTGCATTGAAATATTTACATAATTTTCAAATCTCTCATTCAAATAAAAGGGATAAAAATAAGATTTCAGACATCAAGTCAGCAGAATGTTCTTCCTGAAATGGGTTGATAAATAAGATATTTTATATGAGGAGGAATTTATGCCTAAGAGGTATTCATATGTGTGGCTAAGAAAATATGTCCCTTTCTAAGTTGTATATATTAGGGACTATGAAATGAGATTTTCTGCACTTTTAGACTTCCACTCAAAGTTCTCAATTCAACTTCCACTTGAAGAGAGAAGCTGATTCTGGGTCTCAATCAGGGTAAGCCAGCACAAGTGCAATGGGATGGCAATTAATTTGTTATTGTTGCAATGCTTCCAAAAGTCAAGACTGGAACATGACCATATTTCTGACCAAGAGTCCTTCTAAACCCTGACAGCACCTCTGGCTCTGAGCTTGTAGAATTTCAATACTTGGAGTCCCTTTCATTTCTGAAGCAAGCTCCATAGACAAGAGGCGTGTTGGGGCCAGGTGTGTGATCTGATGGTAATTCAACAATAAACGTATGGCTCCAAACTTCCAAGCTCACATAAAAGGAAGGTGAAATGGACCATATGTTGGCATCATCTCAGTGACCCGAAACAGGGAATCTCAGAAATCTAGTCATTGCAATGGAAGAAGACAACCAAACCCAAAGTACGTTTGCACAAGAGACTTGGACTTTTGTTGGAGTCCATGTCAAACATTCATTTTGATATGGTATCTTTAACCCTTTTATTTTACTTGAAAAGATTCTTCTCTAGCCCAAAAGGAAATCAGGGTTAGTACGAAATGAAAATGTATAGTCACAACTAATAATGAAGCGTAAACCTCCACAGTCTGTGACTTATCTAAGCACCCACAGTGAAAATGCAAGTTGAATTTTTTTTTTATTCAATCATTCTGTGAAAAATACTCCAGGAAATAGTAACATATTTTTCCCTTCAGTGATCTCCCCACTGAAATACCCACCCTTACCCTGACCCCACCCCCCCTTTTTTTAAATTTTAGATTTAAAAAAATTTTTATACAAATAGACTAACTTTGATTTAAAGTAAACATATAAAAGTTGAGAATATTGCTTGCAACAATGGACATGGAAGTAGATGAATGACAAGTCAGGCCAGGGGACACATTGACACGGTTTCTTGAAGTGATATTAGGTAAACCTGGCTCTCTGGAAACTGCCCCTCCCTCCCAGGAGGCACTTGCTACAGACTGGTGCCTATAGTCAATAGGTCTGGCTGACCTTTGTAGCTACACCTTCATAGATGCAGAAAAAGAGAACTGATAGGTGGCATGTGGGGACAAAAATAAATAAAGAAAAAAAAAAAACAATTACAAGAAAACTGGAAGGCACAAGCACCCATGTAATCTAGAATTTTCTTGGGGCAAGCAGGGAGAGGTATACTTTTGGTTCAGCACTACAGTCAAGTTATTTCTGCCACGGTTGAAGGAAAACTGTATAAAACACAGGTATGTAGAAACATAACCAGCACATCCTACTTATGAGGAAGGAAGTTCAGAAGACAGCTCGCAAAACAGTGCAGAGAGAAACAACCAGTTCTATTTATTTGGATGTATGTGCCGTGGTGAATACAAACTATAGTCTCTGCTCTGTGGGACAAAATCCAAACCAGAATAAAAACAAACCAACGAAAATCCCCCAAGTCCCAAGAAGTAGCAGGAAGGAATGCAGGAAGTCTTACAGAGCACACTGATCCCTGTGCATGGGCAGCACCCATACTTCATTGTGTGTTCAACTCTGCTACCTACCATGGAACGCCATGTTTGGCTGACTGTGAACAAGCCACCCAACCACTTTTCCTGCCTCAAAACGACTTCTCTTTCCTTCATTTCTCTTCTAGGATAGACAGTTTCCTCCACGGAGAAAGTGCTGATCATGACGGCCAGGATGGCTAGACACTGAGTTTCCAGAACACTCATCTCCCTCGAAGCCTCGTGTTCAGTGTGGAGCTGGGCATGAAGGCAGCCTGACAGGGCTATGAGTTAAAAACAAAAGGAAAGGGAAAAACAAAATAAACCACCCCAAGTTTGTCTTTTCTCAAACTACAGGAGAAACTGAGGGATGGCATGGCCTCCAGAGGACCTCCTGCTTAGGAGATGATGGCTGGGGACCACCTCGGCAGAGTCAGGTTGTCAGCACTTGCTGACCGCTTCCTTGTGGATCTTCTCAGGTCCTTGTACTTGTCCTCACAGAGGCGAGAGATTGCCTGAGAGGAAAGAGACAGTGCAAGTCAGAAGCTGTGGGAACTCTTCCTACACAGGACTCTGCAAGTCTTGGCCCCCTCTCAGTGGGCCTTACCCACTCAGCACAGCAACCCGATTCTACTTTTTTTTTTTCTTGCCTTCTACCATACCAGTTGATCTTTGATTATGCCATGGTTGGCTACCAACATGGGGATGTGAGAGTTCCAGCTAAACTATGACAGCACAGCATGGCTACTGCAGTACATCTCCGGGTGTCTGAAGCACAGGTGAAAAGAATCACTGATTCTACTGCAGGCGGCACCCATGGGACAGGCTTTATCCAGGACAATTTGAAACATTAACTTGAAACATCAATGGCCCAGTCAGGGTCAAGATCTTTGTGAGGCCAACAAGAGACAGGCTGGAAAGGTCACGTCCTGCACTGGCTGGCTCAGTCTATAGCCAGCATGAAACTGCTACTGATTTAAAGAAACCAGTTAAAACCCCAAACTACATTTTAAAAAACAATCTCAAGTGGCAACATGGAAGATGGACTGAGAATATGGAAGAGAAACTGGAGATGGTATCTTTAACCAAAACACTACCAAGGGAGTAGACAGATCACCCAATTGAGATCTCTATCTATTGCACATCATGCACAATATAAGCAGCGTGCTTCAAAGTGAAAAAATCCAACTACCTAGAGCCCTCAGAACAGTCATGTTTTCAGAATAAATTTCTTAAAATTCACATGTTGCTCCTCCTACAAATAGTGAGATCTAAACACAGAATAACATCAGAGAGTGGTATTCCCTAATACTCTGGACCTTGTGCAGTGATGGTAGCTTTCTCCCATATCCCACATGTGGGCAGAGAGAAATTTATTACAAAGACAAACATGCAGCTCGAGAAGTCACTTTGACCCTACCCTCTACTGTTATAAGCATGCCCAAGAGCCATGTGACTTCAGATCTGGACAAGGAGCAATGACAGTGCAATGACTGAATTTTGAAAACCACCCTGGTAAGTGTGTTTTAATCCCAGTACTAGGCATCCAACCTCTTCTACTGCTTTACCTTCTTAAGATTAATATACTACTTACGGTTAATATACTATTTACGGTTTAAGTGTTTATTTTCTCAACCCTATAATTCATAAGAAATTTGCTCCACCTCTGGCTGTTTTTTTTTCCCCCACAGCAACTGACTGGGCTGTTTTTTTTTTCCCCCCATAACAACTGGCTGTCACAGCACCATGCTGAAGATGGAGATGGACAGTGGACACTAGGGGTCCTCAGAAACTCAGGAAAAGACTGTCCTGTTTACCACTGTGGTCAAAGGTTGTGGTTAGACTACAATGTTGTCTAGAACTGAAGTCTAGAGGGAATGAGACCAGGGCTTCTACATTTTCTGAAAGGTGATCTCACTGGTCATCCTTCTTACCATCCTGACATTTTCATTGTCCAAAAAGTCAGATGGGAAGCACCTGATGGACATACACTGTAACTAGTGTAGTCATACAGGTTCTGATGACAATTCTAAACCCAGACTAGTACCACTGAGCTCCAGAAAAACCTTTATTTTTTTGGGATGGGGTTGGGAACAAAAGTAAAACTTTTCTTTGAGGGGATTCTCAATTGTTAAGGTTGTCTGGTGGCTGAGAAATACTCTTCTGGGCTTATAATTATAAAAACAAAACAAAAAAAAAGTAAAAGGGTCTTGAAAAATCTTTAATTTCAAAATTGAGTTGATGTCCATTAAGTGCAAACTGTTGT
This sequence comes from Typhlomys cinereus, assembly GCA_023101885.1. Lineage (NCBI taxonomy): Eukaryota > Metazoa > Chordata > Mammalia > Rodentia > Platacanthomyidae > Typhlomys > Typhlomys cinereus. Next base: position 6,999,314 of record JALPQD010000015.1, read on the forward strand.
AAGACTGAAAATATGAAGTTGTACAAAATGTGTCATCTAGTATTCTATAGCATATAATGGCTTAGGGTGTGAGGCACATGGATGGTTACTACAAGGTGTGTCTGCAATAGTGTCTTGAAAAACTGTGTCTGAGGCCACCTTACCTCCAGCTTGTGGGCACGCTCCCTGCTGAGAGGCTCCAGAGGAAAGCTCAGGTTGTTTGCTTCTGCCAGAGAACGAAGATCAAAGTAATACTTGGCATACACACTGGAAGGAACATTAATGTTGAACTGTAGCAACTCCAGGAACTGCCGCTCCAGCTCATTCCTGCAAAGCAAAACCAGTAATAGCTGCACTCAAATGTCCAGCAGGTGGCAGGACCAACGAGTCACTGGAAACTGGAATCTGGAAAACTACACCCTCCAGGGAAAAAGGTGATCTAATTAACTGGAGGGACATCAGACATGTAGGATAACTGCACAATAGGTAGGGAAAAGCAAATTCACTAAAGTTGGAGTCCAGGACAAAGCCCAATTAGCTGTGATGATGAGCAGGAAGGGATTCAGGGTAATTCATTCCCAAGCCCTGACAAGGTAATTAATGATGAAACTATCAGGACCCTCAAGACAGACATCTGGAGAAAAGGGGCAGTGTTCAGGACCTACCCAAGCAAAGGGTCCAATCATATGTCCAGCCCTCAAAAGGAAGCTGGGAGGAAGTGGGTAACAATAGGAAGAATGGATTAGACAGGGTTGCTCGGCTGCTCGCTTTCAATATGGCACAGATATCCTACAGATTTATCTTTCTAACAGGTCTATGGTGAGACTGAGCTTCTGTGAGCAGAGGTGATGTAACCTATTTGCAGTCAGTGAGGCACTCTAAATGGCCCAGAATGAACTATAAGATTTCCGACAAAGAGAGTCTCACGTCCTTCAAGTTTGAGAGCAGGTATCTCTAATATTGTGAGCATCAGTCCCGAGCACTTTGTCTCAGGCAGCAAGCACTCAGTGTCACCAGGCCCACATTCTAGGCACCTGCTTCTGCTTTATCATACGACACTGGTTTTTGGCTGTATTCAGCTCCTACTTGTCTCAGTCAGGGTATTTGACTTTTATGCCTGGCCAGACTTCATTGAGAAGCCAGAGTGGAAGTGAACTGAGTGAGGGGGACTCTGGTAGGAGGCATGGAGTGGAAGAAGGGAAATCAGGCAAGAAGGTAGAAGGTTGAGTTGGGGATGTTCCAAGCAGAGGAAGCTGCTGAGATAAGGCACCAGACCTTGAAGAGGAAGGCAGGTCTATTTCCACAAAGCCTTAACCTCCTGAAAGGAGCTGTCAAGCTCTGAATGCACACATTCTGCTCCATTTTAATTCTAAAGGGTGTAGAATCATGTAATTGGGATGCATTTTAACTTCAAATAACTGTACTTCATTTAAATAAAACTTCATGGCAGCAATCCCAGGTAGTCAAGTGGCCTGAGGGCACAGACTGCCGCCTGGTGGCTAAAGACTGTCACTGCAGAGCATATTCTCCAGAAGCTAAGAAAATCTTTCATTATTTTAAAAGAGCTAGTCTGGGCACCATGGCATATATATATAAGCAAGCCTAGGAAGCACTCAGGAAGCTGAAGCAGAGGATGATGAGTTTGAGATCAGCCCAGCTAACTAAGGCAGAATTTACAAAATAAGAATAATTTGTACAAATCTGATTAACAATTATGACATAAGCTTAAAGGGACACTTGCCAGTTGGCTGCATGATTAACTGAAAAGTAGCAATGCTGCACACAGAAGGGGCTTGGTGGGTCTCCTTCCCTTATGTGGGTCATTCTGAAGAAAAGTTCACTTCTGAAGTAACTTCTATGTTAGCTCTGCACAGTAGAGAAACAACTGAATTGGGGCAACTTAGCGACTTGAAGACAGAACTCTGAACTGAAGCAGTTGTTTTTATCGGCTAACCCCTTGTCTGAGTTTCTAGAAAACTGGGTTTACTTCAAAAAAGGCATGAAAGTGCTAAGTTCCAGAGCGGTGTACTGGATGGGATGAGTCTGAGTCACCAAGGTATAGGCACCATTGCTCACGCTGGCCCAACATGAAAACAACACGAAGTGTTTCTAAGGAAAAGTGGATGAACAAAATGGGAGTATTGTGGAGATAATGGAGGGTACACAAAATTTGAAAGAAAACTGTGACACAAATGAACTTAAGGACACTATGGTATTCAGTCATTGGAAGTCATGTGATCTTACTAGTGACCTCAGTAGCACACACGAAGAAGCAAGTCTAATAGCTAGATTGGAAAAGGAAGGGGGTTGATACTCCATAGGTAGAGGGGTTTGGGAGAGAGATGGTAGAGATGGGTGTACAACAGGGGAAAGGTGGTGTCATGGAGAAAGATGGAGAAAATTGCATACTATACATATTTTATCCACAAAAGGGAACCATTACCACCACAGAATTAGACACCAGGCCTCAAGGGAGGACTGAGGCTCATATTGTGTCCTCTCTGACATGACTCATGCATGTCACTTGGCTTCTGCTCATTTGAATGTGACCCTTATAGGATCATGGCAAGTGAAACCAAGATAAGTGCAAAGTGTTTTTTCTAGGGACACCTGAGTAATCCAGCCATTTGGCTGCGAGGCCAGCTGCCCTGGCAACTCTGTAATCTGATGATGGCTGTGTGTCCTTAGGTCAGCGACCACTTAGCCAGAGCCCTTGTCAAAGGTGTGTCAGGACTTGGTCTGTCCATAACTGAATAACTCAGCTGGAAATTATACCTGGGGTGCCAGTGCTGGTTTCAGCATAGGCAAGGCCAAGTCGGGAGCTGCTCAAAGGGCCATCAAAGGGCCACTCTCAACACAAAGGACACTTAAAAAGTGTCTGCTTGTTGAGAAGGAAGCTCAGGGTGTTTGCCTCTGCTAGGAATAAAGACCAGTTGATGGCACAAGATCAACATAGTGCAACATGGCAGGCACACTAAGAACCCAGCTTAAAACCTTTAAGCACTGGAAAGCTGTACTTCAAAAAGGTATTAGTAGTTTCCTCTTTCTTTGATGAGCCTGATCATGCCTGACGAATGCAGCCTGCTTCAGAAGATCCCACATGCCCTTGCCTCTGCTCTCAATCCCAAACCACTGGCTCTTTACATGTGGTATGCAGCAAAGGGATTCTAGAACTCTGGACACTTCCACAGTCTGCTAAGAAGCCATCCCAACCCTCCTGGCTTCTAAAGGAGGATTTGCCTTGAGCTTTGTTACCACCCCCAAACAATATAACCCAAAGAAAGAAAGATGAGAATCTGAAGCTCCTTCTCAACAATCTTGACTTAAAGTCAGACATTCTGGATAACACCCCTTTCCATGGCTTACCAGCACATGGCACTTCTGGAGACAACAGATGCTCTTCTCTCTGTCAAGAGGCTGGCATATAAGGCTTCTTTGGAGGCCTTCCTTCTTGTCTTATAGAAGCTTTTCTCTGTGTCACCTGTTGTCCATACCCTCATGTCCTCTACTTACAGGACACTCACTAGTCATAATGGCTCAGAGTTCATCCCAATGATTTCATTTTAACTCTTTGAAGAACTTCTCTCTAAATGATTGCATTTTAAGGTAACGGGGTTAGGACTACACATGTGGATTTGACAGGCAGGCACAGTTCAGCCCTGTAATACCGCTTTCTGGCCTACAAAATTCATGTCCACTGTACATGCAGAACACATTTACCTCATCCAATTCTTAACACATCCTACCATCAACTCTTTAGAATATAATGTCACCTAAACGTGATCTAAATCAGGTATTTTTAAAATTCTAGGTATGGTTCCTTCGGAGGCATAATTACTGTCTAGTTGTGAACAAGTTATCTTTCCCTTTGTGAAAAGCAGAAATCTTTCACCCAGAAAGAAGAAAAGGGTCATGGGTCTCAAAAACAAATCCAAGAAGGCAAATTCTATCCAACTTCCAGATGAGAATGATCCTCTCAACTGACACACTATTACCTGGTCCACTGAACAACATCCCTAGCTGGGCCAAGAAGGAGAAAGCATATTTCTGTCAGTATCTATATAGCCTTGTCCCTCGAATCCTTAAAGTTTGACTCCTTACTTCACTTTGTCCCATATTTGGGCCCTTCAGCCCAAACTAACTGCATTTCTGCTGATAGGACTGATTAGACTCATGAATATCCCAAGTTCATTTCTTTAGTAACAGTGTCTGTTTACACCTTTGTGATCTCTTCAGAATGCTTTTTTTCATTTGCAAGACTGAAAAATTTGAGACTTAATAAATGTTCATGACCCTGAACTCCAGTGCTTTAGTGTCTCATTTCCCCTCTACAGTTCCCTTCCCATTTGGTTTATTCCCTGAAATTGTCTTTGTAGGAAACAAAACGAAACAAACACTTCTGAGAGTAAGTTTGATGGAGGAGGTGAAAACCAATGCAAGGAAAACTTTAAAACACTAAGAGAGAAACTGAAGAAGACAACAGAAAGTAGAAAGACCTCTTATTCTCACAGATGAGTAAGATCAATGTCATGAAAATGACCATCCTACATAATGGAAATTCTGGCTAACAAAAAATCTTGAGCAATAGAAACTCTAGTGGCACAAAAACACATATATCCATCAATGAATTAGAACTGAAGACCCAAATATAACTCACCTGATTTCTGACACAGGTGCCAGAAAAGCACTGGAGAAAATGCAACAATTTCAACAAAGACTGCTGGGAGAGCTGAAGATCCACATGTAGAAAAATGGAACTTAATCTTTATCTCTCATTCACAAAAAATTAATTCTAAGTGGATCAAAGACCTCAACACTAACTAGAAATGCTGAAACCTGAAAGAAAAGAATAGGGCATATACTTCAAGAGGCTGGTGTAAGTCAAAAGTTCCTGAACACAATCTCACTTGTACTAGAGTTAAAGACAACAATTAACAGTGGGACCTCATGGAATTATACATTTCAGAGAATTAGTAAAGTTCTCAGAAAAAGAAATTCAAATGTCCAAGAAATATACACAAAAGTGTTCAAAATCATTAACCATCCGCCAAATAAAGCTATTTTTAGGTTTTGCTTTACTCTGGTCAGAAGGGCCAAGACTGAAAACACATAAAACAAATGCAGGTGAGGATGTGTGTGTGGCAGGGGATCTTTATTTACTGTTGATGAGAATGTAAACTGGTACAGCCACTTTAGAAATCCAGCTGTACCACTCTTAGGAATATTCCCAAAAAACTCTAAATCTTACTATGAAAATACATTTGCAAGTTCATTGTGGCCCTATTCACAACAGCAAGGAAATGGAATTAGCTTAGATGTCCATTGACTGAATAATGAATAAAGAAAGTATGATACATATACAGAAATATTATTCAGCTATTAAGAAAGATGAAATCATCAAATTCACAGGTAAATGGATAGAACTAGAAAAAGTAAGGCTGAGTAAAGTAACCCAGACTCAGAAAGACAAATGCCACATGTTCTCTATTATATGGGGATGCTAGCTTTAAACTTTCAGGTCTGTGTGCTTAATCTGAAACACCTCTAAGAGTGAGGAAATTAGAAAAGGGCCACTAAGGAAAGGGGAGGACTTCAAAGACAGAGGTAGTAGTTAAGAAAGCAGGTATGAGGAAGAATCACGGGGAAAGGATTAAGTGAGGTAAAAAGAAAGGACAGGGTAGATAATGGGTATGGAAGAGATAAATAACACTAGGGATACAACATAGCTGTCATAGTTTGAAATATGTCCCCTATAGTCTCATGTATTTGGCAAGGTCATGGCACCTTAAGAGGTGGAGCCTTGCTAGAAGAAGACAGTCACAAGGGATGGGCCTTGGGGTGTATTAGTCCCACCCTACACCTCCAGAATTCTGCCTTTGCAGCAAGCAATCTTGCAGCTCTCAGCCTCCAAGATGTCTGCAGTGATGTAGCCTCCTCCAGCTTTGGCGAGCCAGCCAAACTGTATCTCTCCTCTGGAACTATAAGCTGAATAAATCCCCCTTTCTCCCTTAAGTTGATTGACTTTAAATGCTCTCTCACAGCAATAGTTAAGAGTAACTGTTACAACGGCAAAAAATTATAATGCAGAGGCTCCACACAAAGGTACATGGAAAAGGAACAGCAGAAAGTATCTCAAAATATACCTCTCCAGAAATCCCAAGTGATAGCACAAAATTCACAGTACAGGGTGTAAGATTCCTTCATAGAAGCTGTTAACTAGGAAGGTCCTAAACTGGAACCTGATAACAAGATCTTATTGCTGAAGACATCACACACTCTGGTCACGGGGCATAGAGGAATCAAACTGGAACAGACCTAGAAACTTCCTTCCTGCCCTCTAGGTGTCAGTGTAAGGTACTATGCAGGTTGAGGGGGAGGGAGAGAGAGAACAAAAGCCGTTGTCTTAGCCAGCTGTGAATCCTGTGAAATACAAGAACCAGCCTGGCAAGATGTGCTCATCTGTGCAATAGCAACATAAATATTAACAAAGTCTTTGTATTGTGTACTACAACACAGGTGGGAACTCATAACACTACTGTAAATCATGTTAAGAACTTGTGAATGGAGAGGTTATAGGTCCTAGGGCCGAGTTTACTAAGATTACTTACTAAGATCTCACTAAGCTAACACACACCATTAAATTGTCTTCTGAATACCTATCTTTAAGCCTGATGATTTGTGCAGCTAAGTCTCTATCCCAGAAGTTTATTTTTACAACAGATGGCAGACATCAGAGAACAACTGACTGTGAAACAGTTCCAGACAGGATCTCTAACCCTCTCCCTCAGGGATCAGGGATCATCACAGAATAGGAAGCAGCTTTAAGCGGAGGGTTTTTTTTAATAATCATGACAAGGTGAATACAGAGAACCATGGTTACATAAGATGCTGAGAGTAAGTAAAGGTTAAACAATCAGTCCTCAGCATGGCTTCTATACTAACTCTAAAGGCTTAGGGACCTCTGTGGAAAAGAGGGATGAAAGAATGTAAGAAGAGCCAGAAGACAGGTAGAGAGTTGTGAGATGCCATCCTCCAAAAATGATACAGTCATGGCAATCATGAATCTACAACAGAGTTGGTTACTGAAACTGAACTTACAGGGGACCTACATGGCCAATAAACTATGAACTGAGGAGAAACCCATGAGGCCCTACAAAGTACTGAAGAACAATGGGCAATCAAAAGGTTTGGTGTGACACAAGAATATCCCACTGTGTGTCATGGAGAAGTCTACTAAGCTCCAAAGAAAGATCTCAAGCCCAGAATCACAGAGGGGCCCTGGCTGAACCCAGTGTACAAAATACAAAAGAATATGAATATGGAAGGAAGCCTCTTAGGGAAGGGAAATTGTGGGTAAAGGAAAGAGATGAGGGAGGATGCAGGGGGAGGGGGATTAAATAGGTTTTGTATATATGTATGAAATGTCAAAGAATAAAATTCATCACTCAGTAGAAATGCTCATGTGCATGGATGCACAAGCATGCATGTGTATGGGGGTCAGACATCAATTTCAGATGCTGTCTGTCCTCAGGAGACCTTCCCTTTGTTTCTTGAGCAACCGTCTTCACTGACCTGGAGCTTAGGCCAGTGCTTAGGTTAGGCTGACTGGCTAGTGAGCTCCAGCTCACTACTGAGTTGAGAATATAGATACATGACACCATGCCTGGCTTTTTATGGGGGTTCTGGAGACTGAGTTCAGATCCTTCGGTTATACAGCAAGTACCTATAGACTCTTCAGAACCCAAAATTTCCCTAGGGATAGACAAGTCAGAATACATGAATACTTCTGTCATGGTTACCAGGCTTGCCTGACTCTAAGCAGATATGGAGATAACCTCTTATCACGAGGAACTGTGAGCATGGCACGAGACATTCTTCTGGCCTACAACACCTAATAGAAGGAATCTTCTTTCCCGTGGTCTTCCCTCTTTTGTATATCCACAAATATCTGCATATGAATTCCATCAATTTTTACGACACACAGGCTTTCCATAGGACACACCACAGATTAAACAGTGCATTCAAAATGAGCACAACAGCTCTCAGAATAAGCGTAAGGTGGTCATCATACAACTTCTGCACAGATTAGAATTCAGTGAATTGGTAGGGGGTCTGATGGAGACCTGGAATCTAGACGTTCTGCTGGTTCTGCTCGTTCTGAGTTATATGGAATAGGACACCCTCCAATTTCTTTAGCAGAGCCATTTATAGTGTATTGTCTCACTATGCATCTGAGGCTGGCCTCCAACTCCAGATCTTTCTACCACCACTTCCCAGTGCTTGGATTGCCAGGTATGTACTACCACACCTAACCACAATGTGAACTCTAGAACAAAAGTGCTCCCTGTGTGACTTCTTCCTTTGAACTAGCAAAGGCACTGAGTCATTCATCAAACACTACAGATCTGAGACCCAGTGTGTGTTCTGCTGGGCAATGGAGCAGCTTGGTCACTGACAGAGTTAAAAGCAAGGACAAAAACCAAGCGAAACATGATTTCTGTTCTTTCAACAGAATATGAGAGAAATAGAATTTTTTGCAAGAGTAATTTTACTAGAATCACTGCAATAATTCCAAAATTCAAAAGTTCAAAGCAGCTAAAGGAAACCTTCACTCGGAAAAAAATTCCAACTTCATTATAACTGCTTAGTTGATCAAAAGGTCCAACAAATGAAAAAATATATAAAATATCTTTATCAAAATAATTCCTTTCCCCTTTTGTAATAACTGGAGGGTCAAACTGAGGGCATGAGACATGCCCTCCAAACAGTTCTTAACACTAAATTTAATACCAGCTGAATGAAGTTTGGCCAAGTTTTCTTGCATCTCTGTTTAGAAAAGAACTTGAATTTCAAAGTAACTGCTCTTAAATTTGATATTAGCAAGTGAACAATTTAAACTTCATTGCTTAAAAGAAACATAAACTCTGGCTTTGGTGCTTTTGAAAGTCAAGTAATCTGGGTACACTATCTTATTTCCCAGTGCCTCGATTTTACCTGAGAAATGGAAGCAATAGTACCTTTCCAAGGGTAACTCTGAGAAATTAATCAATATTGGCATTTTTTTCCCTCTGGGTCTGAAAATATTCAATGAATGACAGTTGCCATTTTATCACTCGTATCATTTATTGCCGTTACTTCATAGTAGCTTCTTGCACCGTGGTTATTTTAGCACCTCACTATATCTGGAATTCCAAAGTACCTATCACTTCTCTCTGTCTAGGTAAGGAAAGAGTGAGTATTCTGGTCTTCATCACAGTCTGGAGACTAGCATGTACCAGTCACTGCCACTGCCACTGAAATGAGGCCAATGGTGGGGAGGCCTCCACTTGGCACAGCAGTGTGTAGTCTCCTTGGACCTTGACTTGTCCATCATAACAGATTGTACTGTGCCAGAATAAACGCTTTTTCCCTTAAGTTGTTTTTGTCAGGGTATTCATCACAGCAACAGGAAGAAAACAAAAACAAAACTAAGACAGAAAGAGCTTCATTATTCTTGTGAGATCATTCTAAACAGAAACAGATCCAACTTGCTCTTGAGTTCCTCAGCTTTGTTACTGGACAGTTGTAGGACAGGAGTCCAAGGATAAACCCTGCTTGTCTACACCTTCCCAATTAAAATAAAGGAATGTTTACAACTAAATTTTGACAAACTACTGTTTTCAGTAAGTCACTTAAGATAAAGTCTGCTCATGATCTATAGCAAGGCAAGATAGTTTGCTATCTTTCCACAGCCAGGTCTCTGCTGGGCCAGCTTATGATAATCTGAACATTTTTACTGTATATCATACGGGTCATTCAAAAGGGATGTTTTGTCCTTTCCCCAGGCAGTCCGGAGACACGACAACCCCTCCACCACTCACATGTCCTCCACTGTGATGTCTTTTAGGATCTGGCAGTAATCCACGTTCCACACAGCCTGGTCGTCCCATACTTTGGAGGCCAGCAGGATTGCCCCTAGAACAATGCGCTTCCAGTTGGCTGGACAGATATCAATCTCTGCATATGTCAAGAGTCTTTCAAGGTATACCTGGGGAGACATGAAGAAGCCATAGAGCTGAATGCCTTCAATCTTCTCCACATGAGTAAACTCAACCTAATTCTACTTCACCAGCCTTAAAGTGGGGATTACTTGAACTCGATTATGTTTAAAGGGCTGAAAGCCCAGATTAAAATCAGTCTGGGGATCACATGCTGAATTTTACAAAGACTCTAAAGGCATGGTTACTGGAGCTTCTACACATCAATGCAAATCTAAGAAAAAGAAAAAGAAGGGAAAGGGCCCAACCTATACACCTTTTTTTTTTTTTTTGGTTTGTTCTTTACATTTGATCTTAGCCATAGTTCAAAAAGCAATTGATCTATGGAGTTTTATAAATTGGGCATTGTGATCATTGTAGATTACAAGTGGCTGCTGATAAAACTTTGCATTGCTATGCTGTGATAAAGTAAACACAACATACTGTTTATTTAATACTCAACCATTTTAGCTTATAGTTCTGCAAGACGCATATTGTTCTAGAATCATACATTCACCTGCAGGAATTTTTATTATCCCCAAAGGACACTCCACAGTCACTAAGCAATTCTTCTCTAGTTTTCTCTCTCAGCCCCTGAAAGCACTGCTATACTTTGTCTTTATATATTTCATTTAGCACAATGTCTTCTATGTTTCATCTATGTTGTAGCATCTATGTTGTAATATGAGTTTCCTTCATCAGGCAGAGCAATATCCTATTGTATGCACACATCCCATTTTAATTACTGTTCTTCTGCCAATGGAAATTTTCACTTTTGGCTACTATGAATAGTGCTATGAACACTGGAATGCAAGTATCTGGCACAGCCCATGCTTCTGAGTATGGAATCACGTGGAACTGCTGAAGCCCACAGAAACTCTGTGTAATGGTTTCTACTTTCTACTACTTACTACAGCCACCACACCATCCAATCATGCAAAGACAGGAGCTCCGAATCTCTACAACTTGATGTGTTTTGGGGTGAGAGTATGAAATGGAGGATATGGCCCTCCTTGGGATTTTGATTTGATGGGCTTGCTTTTTGTAACTAAAATGAAATCCCTAGATTTAGAAAATAAAACCAAATAGCGCAGGATTTTTTTTTTTAAGGAGGGGAAGGTTAGTGCCTGTCTGGCAGCTCATGAGATATGCACACTTATGTATTAGGCAAATGGCACAGGATTTATAATTGACAAAATCTAGTTTGAAAACAGAGCCCATGTGCTAAAGCTGTGTCTAAGCCAGTAGCCTGCTAGCTCTATAGTGGAAATCCACTGATCAGACTGTCTCATACCTTTCTACCATTTTTATGGAATACATTTACAAAATGGAACTCTGTGAGAAAGAAAGTAAATTCAGATATTGCACGTTGCCTTAAATTATGTTCTAAAAATAAAAAGTCCATACAGTATTATAATTACAGTATATAATATTGTTAGTGTCTAAATTACTAAAAAATGTTAAAACCTATGCGTGGAAGAGAAAATGTTAGAAACACAAAATACGAGTGCTGTCAGTTAAACACCAGTGTTCATGAATGGAAGAGAGCAGGGATTTCTTAAAAAACTAAGATCCACAGCAGGCATAGTACAAGGACTCTGAGGAAGTTCTTGAGAAAATAGGTGATGAGCACAGATGATAGAAGTCTCAGGTGATGAATCATTCAGGAAAGGTAGCCTCAGAGGCACAGCTGGAAGATGGGTACTTGGAAGATGCAGTCAAGCAGAGAGCTCCTGCACTAAGTGGCACACACCACTTTGTGCCAGACACTGTGCTAACAGAATCTCAGAGAGGCAGTGCTGAGCACTTGGGGTTGAGAAAGGGCTACAGGGAAATGCTGCTGATAGGAAGCAGATTAGATATACAGAATAGTAAGAGAAAGTTAACTGAGACTTCTGGCAGCAGGCCTGGCCACTAAGCAAATCTGGGGATTTAAAAAAGAAATACAACGCCCATCCACTAAAACGCAATCTTTTTAGTGTTTGCCATCAGAAAAATTCTCTTTGTCTGGTAAGGGAATAAACAGAAGAGTGGAGTGTGCAAGGATTTAAACACAAGCAGGTCTGCGTTTGGTCTTTCCAGAGGTCCTGCTTCCAAGGCTGATCCTCTACTGGCATGAAGAGTGTTGGGAACACAGAAGAGAGGGGCGGATGGATGGGAGAGGAAGAGGAAGACACTTTATGCTGCGTGCATTAATTCAAACGTCACAGTGAAATCCATTAGTACATATAATTATGTATTAATATTTATAATACTTTAACACATCTTTAAGCCTTTTCACACAGTGCATTTTAGTAATCTTATCAATGACTTCCTAATTTTTCAGCTCATTTTTCCCCCTGCTGCTCATCCCTGTTTTTGCAAGAAGTTAAAATCTTTCAGAGAATAAAAACGAACATACTTCTCAGGATTTCAGAACTCACAATGCTTCTGGGTCCCCCGAAGAATGCCTGCAAGCCCCCATGAAGTAAGGCAAGCAATGGGAGGAGCAACGGAAGCCAAACAGCACAGGAGCAAGGGAAGAACAAACAAACAAGCCCAGGGTTCATGCTGATGAATAGCCCCTGGGTCTTCCCTGTGGAGGGATGAAGGGATCCTAGTCAGCCCAGTGAGAGCTTTAGGTGAGACAGCCATCTTCAGAAACGAGAGAACCAGATTCTTAGCTCCAAGCATCCACCTCAGACAAAGCTCATTTCTCATCTATGTCAGTGTGCTCCTTGATGAAATCAACTTTCCAACCCACTTCTCAAATGATACTTGGCTTTAACCATCTGTGAGGTTTAATAACCTAACAAAAGATTTCTCTTTTCTCTCAAATGGTAAAATGCAGGTAACACAGTAATGCAAAGGTGACAAATCAAAAGTGACCAATACTCACATTCCTTTCTATACCGGGCTTACACAGGCCACATGGATGTATGGATCGCACTGTCAATCAGAGGTCAGTCACATCTCATGCACCTTATTATTGTCATAAGCATCTCAATAGGAAGCAATTAAGAGGAAACCAGACACACCATCAGAAGACACAGTTCCACTGGATCCACCTGAGTTTAACATTCGGCATTAATGGGTTTGAGTGGGACTTTGCCATGACTGCAAGAGGGGACAGTGAACATATTCCGGCACCTTCTCAAAATTACCATCCTCTGTTCTCATAGAAGACACCACCAAAATGTGATGAGTTTTCCCAGAGTCATCTGGTAAAGAGGCCCTTCTACTCACCAGGGTGACAATGGCACATTCAGCTGTCAGCTGAGCAGCACTGAACAGTGTCCGAACGAAGCGGTAGATCTGTTTCTGCTCTGGGTTATGTCGGTCATAATCGGGTGGCACTTCGGATTTCTAGGAAAGAGAAGTTTTCAGACAACTGGCAACCAGCAGTAGCTGCTGAGCTTATTGAACCACCTCATGAAGCATGCTGTGATTACCGAAAGAGGATGAAGGTTTTCATCAAAAATATCTAAGAGCATCCTTCCATCTGGGTCCCTGGGAATAACAACAGAAAATGAAGTTTACTTTCTTCAGAATGAGTTATCACTTAACTGTTATTTCAAAGACAGAAGCTATGCTAAATTTAGGAGATACTGCTGTCAACAATCAGCTAATTTTTAGGGTACAAGAGTTAATCATTGTTATGTGAAGAATCCACAGAAATAAAGATTCTAAACAACAACATTTAGGTAAATTAAACAAAAAAGTAATTCTAATTTTGTAACTTTTTTATTTTATTTTTTTGTTACCAATAAAAATACTGGATTTCACCACAGTGTCTTCAAGTGTGCTGTTAATTTAAGTTCCTCATTCTGGGTAGGTCTCTTCTTGCTACAGTAAGTCTCCCTTTGACTTCAGTATTTCCAGTACCGTTTATACTTCCCTTCTCCTTTGAGATTCCTTCCTCCCCTCTCATGATCCCTGACTTTTAAAATTAACCAAAGCTATCAGGAAGATCATTCTGAAAAGGGAACAATACACTGTCTACTCCAGCATCAAGTCATACAAATTATACTGAACAACCAGAGGTGACAAGTAGGAAGGTGTCACATAATCCTCATAAACCTATGAGAGAAAGTTATTTCTAGGCTAGCAAACACAGAAAACTGTTTCTAGTGGGGTTAACACTCACCTGTGCTGAGTCACACCAATGCCCTGAAGCCTTGGCTCAAACACAAAGCACATACACTTTGCACTGCATACACCATCACACTACGCAATGCCAATGAACTCCATCTGAAATACCTCAACTAAGATTAGAGACCATCATGTGCTATGATGGTAGTGTTTTTCTAAACAATGTTTCTGATCTTACAGAAACAGAATGGCATAATTATGGAAAACAAAGAATTCCAGTATTTTTCTATCATTATTACTCAAAAGTAGAAAATTATCATATTTCAGGGTTGCACTGTTAGAATATTTGATTTTAACAAATGTAGTTTGCATTGCTGACTTGCCGATCATAAAAAATAGTCTAATGGACACTGGTTTGATATTATGACAGAATGTTCCACAATTTCTGAAATGGCCCTAAACTTACTTATGCCACTTTGAGTTAAATGTTTCTATAAAGTAGCATTTTCACCATTTAAGATTATAAAATGAAAAAAAATTAAATTTATTTATGTTCTTTTAAAAAATGTTGAGTGCATATTCATTGAACATGGCCCTGAATTACATAAGGACACTATATTGCACATCGAACATATTACATTTTGCCGCCTCTCCTTCCTTTCTTTTGCCATTCATTCCTTTTGCTCTCCTAGATAGAGCTTCAATACTTTTTTCTTTTCATAATTTTAGTTTTCTTTTTTCTCTTCCTTTAGTCCCCATTTCCATCTCCCCTCATTTTCCACTGATAAGCCTTCATCTCCCCTGTCATATTCCCTCCAATATTCAAGCCTTTTCACTTGGGTGGTCCACTGGGTTTCATCTAGTTTGTTTCTGATGTCACATGCCTAACGTGATTCATGTTGCAGTAAGTGTCACATACAAGTGGGTATGCCACTGATGACAGCATTTCTTCCCTGTTAGTTCTCATGAGTCTATCAGGGAGGTATGAAGCTTCTTGAGATCATTCCTTTTTCTGGTGAGATGCTGATAGGACAATTCTTATACACTTCTTTGTTATATTCAGAAGATAGTGTCTGGCTCACCACTGTCCCAATTCAAGGGCCAAGCAGTCTACAGCCACTTACAAAATAAAATATTGATAAACTCAGAACGTTACCAAATAGTCTCTACATATTATCATATCGAATATTCAGTCGAGCCTTAGTTTTTGTATAAAAATAAGCAAGCACATAACCAGTATTCAAACTTGTTTTAATGGGCCGTAAGCCTCTGAGCTTCATAGTACCTTAGCTGATAGATTGTGATATACACAGTCCCTTGAGCTGCTTCTGGTCAAAACAGAGCCTTAATTAAACCTATGGACCACACAATATCTTGGCTGACAGTTTATGGTATACGGAGTACCTTGAGCTGCTGATCTCTGGTCCACTTGTCACCTAGGATTGCTGATGTTTGGCCTGCACTATCTCTTGTGTTGATGATTTCTGATCGATGCAGCATTTTCAGCTGCCAGCCTCTGGTTTACATCACACAGTGAACTGGGGACTTTAGGTTCACGTAGGACTTTTGGTTGCTAACCTCTCATCTAAACAGTTCTTTGTGCTGCTGACTTCTTGTCCACGCAGTGTATCTCCATACAGTGTACTTCAGGCTACCAGTCTTGTAGCAAGGGACTTGTGCTGCTGCTGACTTCTTGTCCAGGTAACAAGCACCTTGTTCTACACCACACAGTGAGCTTGGCAGCCTCAGGTCCACATAGTACATTGGGCTGCTGTCTCTGATCAATGCAGTGTCTGGTTGGTGGCTTCTGATCCACACACAGGCTGGCTGGCTGAGTTCTACAGAGTGCTGTGAGTGGCTGATACCTGGCCTACATAACATTCTGAGTTGGTAACCTCTTGATCACACAGCATAATAGACCACTGGTCTTTGGTCTACACAATGTCTTGATCTACTAAATTTTGGTATACATAGACCATGTGGCTGCTAACCTTTAGTCTACATGGAATCTTCAGTTGTTTGCTTTTGGTCTACACTGTACTTTGGGCTGATAAGTTTTGTTCTGTATAACACCTTAGACTACTGATCTCTGTATATCAGTAATTTGGGCTACTGACTTGTGCTCACTAGATTCTTGGGGTAACAGCTTCTGGTTTACTAAGCACTTTCAGCTGCTGACCTGTTATATTCTTTTGGGTTGCTGTTCTCTGGTATGCACAGCATCTTGGGCAGTATGTTGACTTTAACTCTATGCTTTGGGCTGTATCTGGTATATACAAACATGTTCAGATGCCTAAGCTGTATCTGGTATATATAAGCACATTCAGATGCTGCTACTACACCATACCATATAGTGATCAGACCGCTACTTACTTCTGGTCAATGGAATACATTGGGCTTCCGGTTTTGGGCCTATTTAGTTCCTTGGACTGACATCTGGTCTACACAGCACCTTGGACTCCTGATCACTGGGCTGTCAGCCTGTGATCTACACAGAGACTTGGACTGTTGAGCACTGGACTTTACAGCTCTTTGAGTGGCTAACCTATGCTTTATGTGGTGTTTGGAACTGCAAGCCATTGGATTACACAGTACCTTTGGCTGCCAACCTCTGTTCTACATACTTCGTTAGGTTGCCAACCTCTTAGCCTACAGTATTTTGGCTGTTTTTTTGTGGTCCACACAATACATTGAGCTGTTGACTTCTAGTCTATACAGCACATTGGGCTAATGGCTTTTCTATGTATTGTCTTGGACTATAGCACTTAGATCTACATAGCACTGTGGGCTGCAGTTGCAGGCCTCTTTCTACACAGTACTTTGGGCTGATGGCCTTTGGTCTATTTATCTTGGGATTCTGGTCCCTGCAGAGACTATTTTGTTTCACTAGTTACAGGTCTACATTTGTCTGTTTAACATAATTTGAGTTTTCTTTAAAGATTTTGTTAGAAAACTACATCTGTCAACCAGTGGTTTTGGATAACATTATGTAACTTCTAGTCTGTTTCCAGCTGTAGACTCATATTAAAAACACCAGGCTGTGAGCCTGGTCCTGTGAAAACCTTCCAATTTCTGCTTTAAAACTTTATCATCTCTGTAAGAATTAACATTAAGGTACAGCCAAGTGTCCATTCCTGCTTGGAAGAATAGCAACTGATCTAAAACTTTGACACTTGTGCTTGTGGCTCCTGTGACTACCTGTAAAGGCCCCGAAGTAAGAATTTATACAAACCCAAGTGAAAGAAATGTCATCCCCATAGGGCAAGTTGAAAGCAGACAGCTTCTGTTGTGTGTATCTGGCTGTGCGCTGTTTCTGACTTTGACCACAAACAGGCAGAAGACGCCCCTTACTTTCCATGTGGCCTCTCCAGAATACTCAATAAATGTGGCTTGGTACCCTGTTTCCTTAGGCAGCCAAGGACCCTGTTCAATTTTCCTGATGAATGAGAGTACTTGAAAAGCCATCCAGTTTGCACAGAAACATTTACTTCAAATACTTTAAAAAATGAAAACAGAGATCAGAAATACAAACAAATTGGCTGGAGAATTAGCTAAGTTCATAGACATGCAGGATATGCTGGATTCAGTTTCTAACACTGTATAAACCAGACATGGTTGTACACGTCCATAATACCAGCAACTTGGAAATGGAGACAGAGCAGAGGTAGCTCAGAAGTTCAAAGTCCTGTTTAACTAAAAAATAAAATCAAGGTTAGTCCCAGATACAGGAAATCTTGCCACAAAAATGAAAAAGAAAAGGGAAACAAATGAAATTTAAGCTAAGATTACTCTGGACAATACACTGTATCTTGTTTCCTTTCATGTCCACAGAAAGCTATATATCCCAAACTGAATGACACCCAGTCTCTCTCTGGCTGATGATATATGGCCAGCACCGAAGAGCTGCTCTGGAGGTTGTCCAAGAGAAAGTCTGTATACCTTCACACTCTCTTGTGGGGTGTGTGTGTGTGTGTGTGTGTGTGTGTGTGTGTGTGTGTGTGTAGGTTTAAATCTCCATATTAACTATGTTTCCTTTCTCAAGAGTACTTTCTCCACTGCCACTCCTTGAGGATTCTATCAATATTTACTTGTAAAATGTGTGAGTGTGGATGATAGACTGGGCTCAATTCCCAATTTCCTAGTTGTATAATCTTAAGTATTACTGAGCTTCTTTGTGCCTCAATTTCCTTAACTGCAAAATGGAGCTATAAACATCACTTCATGGAGCCGTTATTAAAATTAATGAGAAAATGAATTCACAGACTGCTAAGAGAAGACTGAGTAGTTAATAAAGCTAGCAGTTATTATCACCCTCGGTGAAATTGAAGCTGGAATCTATTGTAGTCTGAGAACTGAAAGTCTGACTTGGATTATAACTTCAGTGGCAGAAAGCATTATTTTAGCATTCATGCAACCCTGGATTCAATCCCCAGCACCAAAACAAAGACAAAAATAGAATTTAGAAACCTCTTAGAGATCAATGAGAAATTGTTTTTTAAAGGTACATTAGTTTCACTACTGGTAGGTATCATATGCTACTTAAAGCTTCCATGTTTTAAAAGTCTAAACTTAGATCACAGATATAACAGGGTAAAACTAGCATTTTTCACAGTTATTCTGGTTCAACAACCAAAGCTCTATCACTTCCAAGCTTTTATGTCTAAAACTCTCAAATACCATGGCACACCATGGATCACAGCTGCAAAATAGAAATAAATCACTGTACGGAACACCTGCTAGGTCTAGGTGTTTTACTTCAGACATTTGGTGGGTGCTGCCATCCACCCGCTACTCCCTAATTTCCCACAACTCTCTCCCTACTTGTCCACAGCCTCGGGTGTTGTAGAATCCACTGGCTGAGATCCTTCTAACTATGAGGTAACCTCACCTGTGTCCATACTAGCTTTATATTTATTATAATTACTTCTAAATAAACTTACTACATTAACCAGTTATATTTCACTACAATGAGTGGCCTTTATCTCTATGAAAACTTAAGAGGATGATTTAAAAAAACCTGATAAAAGGAAATTACTAATAATAAAGTTGATGCAGACTAGGTGAAAGCCTAAGAGAATCGACCCTCAGTGTTTTGCACACATCTAAGATTATATCTCTTGCAGAACAGACTTGAAAAGGACAGAATCAAGGTTAGGGTAACTAGTAACAAGAAGAAAAATAGGACAGATCTTACAGAAGACAGAGTGGCAGTTTCACCACAGAATGAAACATGCATGAATATAACATACCTGTTTTTGATATGGTAGTATATTGCAAGAGCTACACTGTAAAATAAAACACAGGGGTTCAACATTAAAAGATACCACTTTAAGCTCTAGGTCTATCAAGCGAAACATCAAATATTTTCACTTAAAGGCTAAACAACCCATGTACATAGCCCCATTTCACTGAGTGTGTTGATCAAGGAAACATGCTCCACATTATCCTCTCTGCTGTTTACTCCCCAAAATCTTTAAGCCTTTTCTAGAGTCAATAGCATATCAGGGGATACTTAGAAACCACCGTTTTTATACCAGAAATTTCCTGACTTGTAAAAGGAAGCACCAGAACAAGTAGTGCACCTTAAACTCCTTTAAAGATTGGAAATAGCCATGTGGGAATTCAACACAGGACAGTAATGATCAGAGGGACAATAGCAAGAGACTTGAGTCAACTCTGTGGACTTGGAGGAGGGGGTGGGGGACCTAACACAGATTTATATTACACCTAATGTCTCTTCCTGGCCTTAATGACTCAGATGAGTTCAGCTAGCTAGGTGTAAAAATATTCAGGACTATAACAGCAACAGATCCTTCCTCCTAACACTTCCAAAGGCATCCAAGTTGAGGGTATGGTAGCTAAGGTGAAAGGGCTTCAGAATTACAATAACAATAACGATAATGTGGATGTTTTCAAAGCTTACTCCCATATATTCATAGGCCTGTTACAGATCCCATTTCCTAAAAGAAAAGAAATTTCAGATTCGGCTAGAACAGGATTTCTGACCTATACATAGATTTGTGCCCTTTTCTCCCACCATACTGCATCTGGAGAAAATGGAGCAATTACTATTTCATTCATCTAGTCTTGATATGCTGACTCTGTTCCAAATCTAACACCAGATTTAACTTCATGTTTCAAATGATCATTTACATGGCACGGGAGGAAGATTCCTCTATTAGTCAGATCAGCAGAAGCCTGGCTTTATAATTTATGAGGGCTTGTTCCCCTCCCTAAGGCTTTTACTTATGCATGATAAAAATTAGGGTAGTAGAACCTACACCAGAGTTATTACTGTGATCAGATAAAACATGGATATGTACCTGAAATACACATTTCTAGAAGAGGAGTTGCCACTATGGTCATTCTATGAATAGATTTTTCTGGCTTTCAACTTGATTGAAAGTCTTTGGGGGCTCTAAGATCACTATTTTCTAAGCACAAATCAAATCTGGACATTCTCATGGCCCCAGATGGTCAAAGAAAAGAGGGTTGCTGTGAGTAGTTTTGGTTCAAATTCACATATGGAAAGTGAAGACATACATAGCATAGCACAATTACTGGTCAGGCTGGCTGATTTTTGTGAATGGGGGAAGATAGTAAAAAAACAGCTCAATGAGTCCCAGGCTTCTTGGTTCATCTCAGAGCCAGGCTCTAAGCACATTTAATCTCCCAAGACGCTACAATGGACAGGCTGCTGATAATAGGCCCAAATATATCAAGTTCTCTGAGATCCTGCCAGAGATGGCTGCTGTCATTGTGTAAGTTGGGAAATTACAGGAAGAAACAGTTTCCCTGCATCTTAAAATGAGGACACAAAGAAAAAGGATGTCACCCAAAGACTCCCCTTTTCTTTCTCTCAAGTCCACTATAAAATAAGGAACTAAGGCCCCATGTGAAAGGGTTCTTTCAAAATCTTCTGGCTCCTGAGAGGGCTGAGGTCAGATCTGTTCACTAAGGGCAGATATAATCCATATTCTCAACTGGGATTTGAGAGCCTCCATCTCATTTATAATATAAAAATACTAGTAACGCTGTGCCAGGATGGCCTCAGTCAAAAGAGACAAGGTAAAAAGAATGCACACACACACACACAAAATTTAGGCCACCTCTATAAAAAGTAAGGGAAAAAACTGGCTTTTTACACAAACAGTAACACACAGGTATTCTGAACACCTACCCAAACCCAGTTAAAAAGACTCTCCTCTCAACTGTCAGTACCGCAACTCATTATTCCCAGACCCCACAACCAACCAGCTTTCGCCATGAATTTAAGGACATATCTGGGCACCCACCATTTGATGGTGTACTTGAGGTTTGGCTGACTGACTGTGCTGTCATCTAGGAAGATGGTGGAGCAGGAGCTGTACTTCCTCGCTGCTTGGCCTGGAGGATGCTATGAAGCAAAGAAACTGACAGTTAGATAAGGTTCACCATTTCTTTAAGCAGCACTGCCACCTTATCTGAGGCCACACTACACAGGAAACATGTCTGAGTAAGAGCTGTTACCCAACTGCCAACAGGACAGAAGTACTGCTCACACAGTGAGCTTCCTTGCTCTTTGACACTAAATTCCCATGTCTCCTAACTCCCTACCTTTATAGGGGCCACAGAAGACCTGTAGCACAGAGAGCACTGCTGTCACTCTGAATAAGGAAGGTGGCACCTTGGTTGTATGTGCTAATAATCAAGGTGAAAATCCACTTCTAAGTGCAACTGACTTGGTTGGGGTCACAGAAAATGTAGTCCAAATTGATTTGCTTGCGATTTGGCAAAGAAAACTACTAATGAAAGTGTTCTTTAGTTAGGGACATAATACACTCTGAAGGAGAAGACTAGTGCTTTTGCAAGGACAACAAGCAAATGCCTTTGAGGAAAGTCTTTAAAGAAAATTTTAGTAAGGAGCAGTTTCTGAAAGGTGATAGCAAGGGAAACAGAACCTAGATCACACACATATGACTGACTGAATGCTAAATAGGTATCTTCAGGTATTTTTAGAAACAATATTAGTAGATATCCATCAGGATAATTCTTCAGTAGAAAAAAAAATCAAATCATGCAAACAAGTTTCCATTTTCCTGACGCTATTCTAGCAATTATGTATCACTTTCAACAACCTCCCTCCTCTTCAAAAAAATTCCTTAGGAATCATAAACACACCTGACTGGCTTGCCTGCCTCAGTGAAAACTTTGGTATCCAGAGTATGGAATTAACCAAGTGTATTGTTCAGTGTGCTTTCATCTATTTACCATTTGTAAGTTTTCTCAGTAGTGAAACTGTGAAAATCGGAAGCACTGAGAAATTCACAAAGGATTTTAAGGATTTTCTCTAACACATTCTAGGTAGTATTCTGGACCTGTGATTCCTTAAAACACCACTAGAGGACACTGCTCACTGCAGTGCTAGGGACACCAGTGCTTTTTAAGCAGCTGAACATCAAACGGTTTCCCCCTCCCCCCAGCTTAGTTTACATTTAGGAGCTCACACAGGGAAGGGTGTGAAGACGGTGCAGCAACTTTTGACATGGAATTTTTGTGTCTATCAAACTATTATTAACACTCTTACTAACAGTCTTTGGATTGGCAGTGAAAATGATTTCCTTGCAATATAATTTTGAGGCCACATATCAAAAAGATCAAATCTACCGGAGCTAATAAAGTAATTGGCAAGCTTTAATAATTGTCCTGAGTTGAATGTAAATTGTCTTCCACAGACTCATGTGTTTGAATCCTTAGTTGTTGTTTGGGAAGGTGGTGGCATCTTTGGGAAGTGGAGTCTTGCTGGAGGAGAGCACTTCATTGGGAGTGGGGTCAGGAGGGGTGGGCCTTGAGATTGGTTAGTCTACCCTGCTTCCTTCTAGAGTCTGCTCTTGCAGTTTGCTCCATGATATCTGCAGTGACTTAAGCTACCTCCAGCTTCTGCCAGCCAACCATACTTTTTCTGTCATAAAGGACTTTATCTCCCCTCAGGAAACTGTAAGCCAAATAAATCTCCCTTTTCCCCCCTTTAAGGTGTTTGAGTCTGAGTGCTGTCTCACAGCATCATGAAAAGTAACTACTACAATAACACTTATGATATCTTTGTTAGGGATGCATACTATACCACAAAAAACAGATTCTAATGTCTGACATAAAAATTTAATTATCAATTAATGTGTTAATTTTTAGAGAGATGTATTAATGTTAATCTTAATAAAGCAAAAAAAATTAGAAAAAAAGAAAATTTTATTTCTTATAGGTTCTGATGATTTCCTTAAACAAATCCCTTCAAGATTAAAATGTGATAGGAACTGCAAGTACTGTTTTCCTTTAGAAAACATGACCTTAAGGCAGGGTGGAGGGTCATCTCATGTCTTATGACTCAGTGGGTAGAAGCATGTTGCATGGGCAGACAGAGAGATCAGAGGTCAGTTTTGAGCCAGCCTGACCAAGACCAGTTCTGGCCTAGAGTTAGCCTAGCTGTCAGTTGCATCATCCCAGAACTGAGGGGCGAAAATAATTCCTCTCCTAAACCAACAATTTCAGTGACTGAATGTCCTTAGAGTTTTGGCTCAAGGTGTCTTGTGACACTATCACTTAGCACTAAGCTGAATTCCTAGAAGATAAGCTGCTTTTGTTCGAGTTTCATGTTGTTACAACTCTGGAAGCAGACTCCTTCCATCAGGAAACTCAGAGCCCAGGACTACTGTCCTGCTTTGGTTTGTAGTTTCCCGAAGGGTCATAGAAGAATGATGGGGATGTCAAGCACTACCATATAACCGCACACTGCCTGGCCACCATCTTCGAACCTCTGGGATGTTGCTGAAGGCATCAAAAAGCACAAGCATGGGGGCTGGAGAGGTGGCTCAGGGGTTAAGCCTCTGCCTTGCAAGCGGAAGGTCCTGAGTTCGGATCTTAGATCCCACGTATAGACACCAGGCGGAAGCGGGGGCGGCCTGCACTTCTGGCCCTGGTAGGGCGGAGCCTGTGAATCCCTGGGCAGAGTAAGCAAGGAGGAGGTGGAGGCTGTCCATGGTGGTTCCCAAATTCGTCCGTGATTCTACACACAGACACACACACATGCATACATACGCACACATGCACAATTGAATAAAAAAAATTTTTAAAAAAAGCGCAAGCATGTTCATAAGTGGATAGTTTTGTAATCTAGAGAGATAAGAGCTTCCATAAATGGCAACTGCCTCAGAGTGACATAACACAAGCTCCCGTGCCAACAGGGGGTTTTGCTTATAAGAGAAGCTGGGAAGGGGCTGGTGAGTTGGCTGAGTGGGTAAGCAAAATCTTGTGATTTGAATTTAGTCAAGCCCATATGGTAGATGAACATAATGAAAGAGAGCAGGAATCAGAAGCATCTGGGGATTATTTCTGAAAAGATAAAAGCCTTTGCCTCTGGACAAAATGCTTTAGCAAAGCAATTTATGAATGTGTGGAGTATAGTAATTTTAGAGTGACAATGAGGTCAGAGTATATCATCTGTCCATACAGCCCACAGTTCAAAATAACTTTATTCTTTACATTAACACGTGTCTCACATGAGATTAGCTACTTAGATGACCCCGGCATGGACATCTTCTAGATCCAAGACACAAGTGCACCCATGTGAGCACATGTCCACAGCAGTGCTAGAGAGGGCCTCACCAGATCCTCCATAGGAATCCCAGGCCTTCTCCCACACAGCTCGTGACTGCTACACTTCTGACACTGAGTGGCTTACAGGGGGCATATCACACCTGAAGATGCCATCAGGTAAGGTATGATAACCTGGACGTTCACCTGTCTAGTCTTTGAGGTGTTCCTACCATGACACTCATGGGGATGGTGCCCCTCTTGTCTGTTCTGTGCTATTGATACTGCTCTCACAGCACAGGTAGACCACGCTTTGCTGCTACCTGCATTCATTTGGCTGGGCGCTGTCTAGAGTCTGGGTTCTGTGTCTTTTGGGTAGCATTTGGAGAGTTTTCCTCAAACAGTAAGTCCTTGGGGATGCTAGCTCACACCACTGCCACCAAGCACAGGAAATCTGCTTCTCTAGCATGGCCACAGGATCCTATGTAAGCCGGCACTGGTAGTGCAGCCAGACACAGCTGTAAGCTAGAGGGTGGAGGAGGAGCGACTTGGGAAGTTTGAATCATCAGGCAGTGGAAAAGTTGATAAGTTAAGTACACTGACATTATGCAGTCGCTGGCAGTCCTTTGAGCCAGAACTACCTCTCTATGTCCCCCATACATAGAGAGGAGCAGAATTGGGGTCAGAGGTGAGTGCTCGGAGAAGACTCTTCACAAATCAGCTGGGTAAAAGTGTCAAGCTACGTAAGAGCAACTCTTACAACCTGCTTGCTAGAAACACCCTGGCTTGCCACCAGTCCTGGAGTAATAGCAGTGCCCACTTTTACATTCGACAGTGTCCTGGTTGGAATTCTTTACATGGTCCTCAACTGTTTAGGGCAGCCAGAAGAACTTGCCCTTTGGTGTGGTATTTTGAAGATACACGGGAGTATTTGTGCAGAACTCACCTAACCCACATGGGTAAATGACTGATAATCTCTGCTTTACCATTCCATTTTCAAAAAGTGACAATGAAATAGCCTTACATCTTAGTGTTTGTCAGGATCAAATAAAAATTAAAAATGAGGTATTACTAGAGAAAAAGGAGAAGCACTTATTTTTTAAGTGCTATAAATACCTAAACTTGAATATACCTAATTTTTTCTAAGATTGTGATATCTGAGAAGACAAGTTCCCTATGTACAATCTGGGGACAAAAAGAGAAAATTTGTGCCAGAATTCTTTTACGACAACTGGCTACAGCCAGCAGTCCCACTAACCACTGTTACCTGCTAAACATCCAGTGGACACCATGCACACTTTTTTGCTTTCTCAAAGTCAGTGAGTACACACACGTGTCATGTGCATGTGTGAGTGCATATGGAAGCAAAAAGTTGATGCAGCTGTTTTTCTCCAGTGCTTTCAATCTCATTTTTTTTTAATGGTTAATAAGGACTTTATGATGGGGAAAGACAAAAGGGTATTTTAAATTTTTCTATTTTTTCCAAAAATATTGAGTATTCATCCCAGCTTCCCTCCCTTGCCCTCCTTTTTCTTCACCATTTCTCCCCAACTCACTCCTATCCTTCCGCCTGTATACTTCTATGGCTTGTTTACTCCTGCGGGGGCTCAGTCCTACCTGGTTTATCAAGTTACCTCTCTTCAGGCCACCTCACTGATATGCACACTTCCCTTCACTCATCCAGCTTTTGATCCACAGGTTCCCATTCTATGGGTGTAATAACAGCTACCGACAGAGCAATTTGATGTACTGCCTACCTATAAGTTTATTGGCTGTCTTCCTTATTGATCTATTTCCTTCCTTTTTTTTAGGTTCTTGTTCTAGCTAATATTAACAGGGTGTGTATCATTCTAATAAGTGGGTCTGGAATCCAATCAGAAAGCTGTTGGTTGTCTCCTTTGTACTCATGCCACTATAACACTGGTGGTCACCTGTTGCCATGGTGATTCATATTATAACTTATAGATCTCATGCCACTGATGGGGCTTGTGATTATTTCTCTCCCCCAGCAGCTTCTACAGTATCCCTTGATATTGCATATGCTATCCAGCAAGGAAAAAATCCCCAGACCAGGTCCAGTTGATATGTTTTGCCCATGTTCTGTGATCCATTTGTGTTGCATCTTCAATAATAGGGTCTTAGTGATAATTTGTGGAGAGCAACCAAGAGCAATAACAAAAGCCTGAAATGTTTTGGGGCCTTTATCAGTTACTTCTAGTACAATTTTGTCCCTGGGTTCTAAGTAGATCAGTTCAAGGCTTCACTCACCACTCCCCACCCCCCAGTTTTCCTCATTCTATGCTCCTCTGCATAGGGACTGCCCATTCTTGTTCCTGTCTTTAAAAAAAAAAATTAAAAACATATTACTAGCATAGAATGTTCCTTTGGGGTTACTTCTTACAATTTTTGGGTTAAGTTCCTCTGCTCCGTCTGTCTCCTATGTTTCTCCTATCTCCCATCCCCTCATTCCCTACTATGTATTTTTCCCAATTATTACTTCTCTCACCCTTATCTTGAGATCCTAAATCTCCCCCTTTAAAAGGTTTCACCTTAACAATCTCTTCTCCCCTTCCCATTCACCTTTATTGAATTTTCTGGTTTTTCCAATCCAAATACATTGACAAGGATATCAGTTCAATCATTAGCAAATGAGAGAACATGTGGTGCTTAACTTTCTGTGTCTGAGATACCTCACTCAATAGTAAAGTTTCTAGTTCCATCCATTTACCAGAAAATTACATAATCTCATCTTTTCTGATGGCTGAGTAATACTCCACTGTGTAGTACCATATTTTTATTATCCATTCCTGTTGAAAGGCATGTTGGCTGATTTTATTTTTTTTTCCATTATTGTGAATAGCATAACAACGAACACAGATGAACAAGTGACTTTGTAATACGTAATCCTTTGGCAATATTCCAAGGAGTGATATAGCTGGGTCATATGTCATTTCCATTTGAAACTTTCTGTGGAACCTCCACACTGATCTCTGTAGAGGCTGTACCAGTTTACACTCCCATCAGCAGTGAATCGGTGTCCCCTTTTCTCCCCAGCCTGGCCAGCGATCTCTGTTGTTTGTGTTCTTGATCTTAGCTATTCTGACTGGGGTAAGATGGTATCGCAGGATTGTTTTGATTTGCATTTCTCTGATAATCAGGGAAGTTGAGCTTTTTAAGGTATTTGTCTGACATTTCTTTTTGAGTGAAATCCCTGTTCAGTTTCAGGGCTCATTTTTTAACTGAAATGTTTGCTGTCTTGGTGTTTTATTTTCTGAGCTCTTTATATACTCTGGAGATTAGTCCTTTATTAGATTCATAGCTATTAAAGACTTTCTCTTATTCTGTGGGCTATCTTTTTGCATAATTTAAATTTCTTTTGCAGAACGAAGCTTTTTAATTTTACGAAAGCCCATTTGTTGATAATTGGTCTTAGTTCCTGGGGATTTATTGTTCTGCTTAGAAAATTGTTATCTAGGCCTATCAATTCTACTTCCTACTCTTTCTTCTTATAATTTCAGAGTTTCAGGTTTAATACTGAGGTCTTTGACCCATTTGGAGTTGACTTTTGTGTAAGGACAGAGGCTACAGTCAATTTTTATTCTTCTACATGTAGATAACCAATTTCCCCAACATCACTTGTTGAAGATGCTGTCTTTCCGTACGTGTGAATGTCTGGCACTTTTGTCAAAAATTAAGTGGCTGTTATGTGTGAACTTGTATCTGGATCCTCTGTTCTGATCTATTGGTCGAGGTATCTGTTTTTGTGCTAGTACCAAGCTGTTTTTATTACTATAGCTCTGTAATATAGTTTTACATCAGGTATAGTGATACCTCTAACATCTTATTGCCCAAAATTATTTTGGCTAATCGTGTTTTTTTTTTTTTTTGCCCTTCCATATATATAAATATAAATTCCATATATAAATTTTGAGATTGCTTTTTCCAGTTCTGTGAAGAATTGCATTGGGATTTTAATTGGAATTGCGTTGAATCTGTATGTTGCTTTGGGTAGGATGGTCATTTTCACAATATTGATCTTACCAATCCATAAGCAAGGAAGGTCTTTCCACTTTCTAGTATCTTCTTTAATTTCTTTCAGCAGTGTTTTGTAGTTTCTATTATACAGGTCTTTTATGTCCTTTGGTTAATTTATTCCAAGGTATTTTATTTTCTTTGGAGCTATAGTGAATGGGATTGATTTTCTCATTTCTTTTCAGCTTATTTATCTCTGGTATATAGGAAGGGTACTGATATTTGTATGGTGGTTTTGTAGCCTGACACTTTACTGAAATTGTTTATTAATTCGAGTAGCTTGGTGTAGTCATGTGGATCCCTCAAGTATAGAATCACATCATCTGCAAATAGGGATACTTTGATTTCTTCCTTACCTATCTTATCCCTTTTATTTCCTTTTCTTACCTTATTGTTTGTTTGGACTTTAAGCACAATATTGAACAAGAGTAGTGACAGTGGTGGACAGCCTTGACTCCTTTTCGATCTAAGTTGGAATGCTTTGAGTTTTTCCCTATGTAGGATAATGCTTGCTTTAGGCTTGTTATATATAGCTTTTATCAAGTTGAGATAGGTCCCCTCCATTCCTGTTTTCTCAAAACTTTTATCATGAAGGAATGTTGGATTTTGTCAAATGCCTTTTCTGCTTCGATTGAGAGGATCATATGACTTTGGTTTTTGAGTCTGTTAAAATGATGAATCACATTTATTATTTACATATGTTAAACCATCCTTGCATTCCTGGTATGAACCCAATTTGATCACAGTGTATAATCCTTTGGATACATTTTTGGATTCGGTGTGCTAATATTTTATTGAGGATTTTTGCATCTGTGTTCGTTAGTGAGATTGGCCTATAATTCTCTTTGATGTGTCTTTATTTGGCTTTGGAATCAGAGTTCTATTGGCTTTGTAGAAAGAGTTTGGGAGTATTCCTTTTATCTCTATTTTATGGAATAATTTAGGGAGTAGAGATGTTAGTTCTCTGAAGGCCTGGTAGAATTCTGCACTGAAGACATCTCTCTTGTTAATGGTCTGTTTAATGTATCTATTTTATCTTGAGTCAATTTTGGTAGGTCATATGTGCTTAGGAATTCATCCACTTCTTTCAGATTGTTCAATTTAAGAATATAATTTTTATAGTATATACTTATGATTTTCTAGATTTCTCCAGTATCTGTTGTAACTTCTCCTTTTTCATTTTTGATTTTGTGGATTTGAATGTTCTCTCTTTTTTTGTTAGTGGAGCTAAGGGCTTGTCAATCTTGTTTATCTTTTAAAAAAATCTGTCTTTTTTTTTTTTGTATTGTCTTTTTTAGTTCCAATTCATTGATTTCTGCTTGGATCTTAGATATTTCTTTCTGTGTGCTACTTTTAGACTTGTTTTGCTCTTTTTTCTAAAGCTTTCAGGTGTAACATTAAGCCATTTACTTGAGATCTTTCCTTTTATGTGATGTAGGCATTTAGTGCTATAAACTTTCCTCTTAGAACTGCTTTCAATGTGTTCCATAAGTTTTGGTAGGTAATGTCTTCATTTTCACTGGCTTCAAGGAAGCCTGTTTTACTTATTTTTGACCAGTTCCTCATTTAAAAAATGTGTTAATTAGCTTCCATGAGTTTGTACAGTTTCTATTGTTACTTTTGGTCTAGATATCTATCTTTATTCCATGATGGTCAGATAGTATGCAGGGAATGATTTCAATTTTTCTGTATATATGGAGGTTTGATTTGTGTCCTAGTATGTGGTCTATTTTTGAGAACAACCCATGAGCTACTAAATCGAATCTGTATTCTTCAGTGTTTGGACAAAATGTTTGGTTGATATCTGTTAAGTTCCATTTGACTTATGGTTTCATTTAACTCCAATGTATCTCTGTTTAGCTTTTGGTCCGTTGACCTGTCCAATGATATGAGTGGGGTATTGAAGTCTATTACTACTGTGTT
This sequence comes from Typhlomys cinereus, assembly GCA_023101885.1. Classification (NCBI taxonomy): domain Eukaryota; kingdom Metazoa; phylum Chordata; class Mammalia; order Rodentia; family Platacanthomyidae; genus Typhlomys; species Typhlomys cinereus. The sequence goes on from JALPQD010000015.1 coordinate 7,029,901, forward strand.
TGGGATGATTACTTGTTTTGTCTCCTGTAGTGTTTGTTTGATGCATTTGGGTGTTTCCAAATTTGGTGCATATACATTTAAGACTGTAAGATCTTCTTGCTGGAATTTCCCCTCTACTCAGATGTATTATTTGCTTCTTGTGTGGTTTTAGTTTGAAGTCTATTTTGTCTGATATTAAGATGGCAACTCCTACTTGTTTCCCTTTTCCGTTTGCATGGAGTACTTTTGACCATCTTTTTACCCGGAGAAAGTTTATTTTTCAAGGTAAGATGTGTTTCTTGGAGGCAGAATTGATGGGTCATGATGTTTGATCCAATTTATAAGCCTGTGTCTCTTGATTGGGGAGTTGAGCCCACTGACATTTATCGAAAGGCATTTAATGGTTCCTGGCATTTTGTTGATCTTGTGGTGTTTGCCTTTTTTGTCCCTCATTCACCTTGCGATATTATGTATTTCCTTTAGCTTCTTTGATGTATTTATCCTTCTCTTCCATCTTGTGCATTTCTTCCAGTATTCTCTGTAGCCCTGGCTTAGTAGCCGTTTAGTCTGTTTTTGTATAGAATATTTTTCTTTTACCTATTATAACTGACAGTTTTGCTGGATATAATAATCTGGGTTGGCATTTGTATTCATTCAGAACTTGTATTGTCTTTCTCCAGGTCCTTCTGTCTTCTACTGTTTGTACTGAGAAGTCAGTTGTAATTTTGATGGATTTCTCTCTAATGATGTGACTTGTTCCTTATTTCTTGCAGTTAAGATCTTGTCTTTAATGTGTTTATTTGGTTTGTGATCCATCATATGCCACAGGGTGTTTCCTTTTTTGTCCTGAGTATTTGATGTTCTGTATGCCTGTTGAATCAGGATGGGTATCTCTTTTAGGTCAGGGAAACTTTCCTCTATTATCTCATTGATCATATAGGTGGATTTTTCTTTTGTTTATGTTTCTGGGATACCCATGATCCGTATGTTGGGCCTTTTGATGGTGTTCCCGAGTTCCTGTATGTTCAGTTCAAGTGTGTTTTTCAGCTTATCAGTTTCTCTCAGTGATTTATCAACCTCTTCTATCTTCCAGTTCTGAGACTCTGTCTTCTATATGATCAGTTCTACTTTTGAGACTCTCTATTGAATTTATTATAGTTCACATTTTTTTTATTCCAGTATTGTTTCAGTCTGGGTTTTTTTTCAGTGCTTTTATGTTTGTAGATCACCTTGTTTTTTTGGTTTTTTTCCCCGATGTTTCAAGATCTGTTTTCAGGCTCTCTATTTCATTCTATTTGTGTCTTGTTTGTTTTTGTATTCTTGGAATTCTCTCCTGAGTTTGTTGTATTCTTGAAATGTGCTTATGTGTTTATGTCCTCTCAGTGCTGTTTGAACATATTTAAAATCAATTTATGAAAACCACTGTCTTAGTTATTGTTCTCTTGGATACCTTCCAATGGCCTATCCTTTGTGGGATCTGAGCCCTATCTCCGGTGATATTGAGAGGATGCATGTTTTCTTGGATTCTTGTGTTTCTATTTTTCCTGTGAGATGCTGGCACTTTTAGGATAAGCAGATGTTGACTGTAGTTTTATTTAAAGTCATGATAATAGTGTCTATGTTTTTGTGTGTGTGTTAGGTAACAGCTGTTTGGGCGTTAACTTTAAAAAAAACTAGTGATTCTAGTGTTCTCTTGCTTCCCAGATGGGTCTTCTGAGGTAACTATTTGGTTATGGAGGCCTTCTCTCTCTCTATTATTTGAAGTTTGGTGCTATATGAAATCTGCTTAGACTTATTTCCTGAATGTGTGTGATTAGGGGGAGAGGGAAAGAAAGAGGGAAATGGGCAACTCAGGTGATCCTGCCAGGTCTGGGGCCTCCCACCCAGAATGCAGACAAACCCAGCAACTGAGACACATGACTTACCTAATCCACCTGATCAAATCCAAAGACATGGGCAACCTAGGGGCCAGGACTGGAGAAAAGCCTTCAGCCAGGTGGCCCGCACTCTCTACTTTATCTTTTGGGACATGGTCTCTTAATAAACCTGGAGTTTACCTAAACTTACTTAGGAAATAATGGCTGACCAGTGACCCCTGGAATCTGCCTTATCTCTACTTCACCAGCACTAGAATTACAGAAGTGCATGACATATCTGGCTTTTTACATGGGTAGTGAAGATCCAATTCAGGTCCTCAAGACTGTATATCAAGTGCTTTAACCACTGAGTTAGTCCCATAAAAGCCAACAGCTCACAGGAAATGGAGATGAACTCAGAGACAGTCTGGATACTAAGTCTGCTTACCTGTCAGAAAAGCTATACTCCTTGAAAGTTGCTATGGATACCACTCAACACTCAATTAACTCTATCCTTCCCTGTAAATGGTGAGTTGAGGCAGAAGCCCATTCTTATACAGAAGCAGACACAAGGATGGGAAAAACACAAAAGGCAAAATCTTCACTGTTGACCTCAAGATGTTAATGAATGATAGAAAGAAAAAGGAGGAACAAATGATGTTTGGCAATATTAACTATTTACGACAAGGAATAACTAAAAGAAAAAGTACACAGTGGAAATAGATACAGCTGTTCTCTGTGAAAAGCCACCAACCTATGGTATTAAGATCAATACTGGGAAATAATACCCTTGTACTTCCTGTGAGCCTACACAGTCCAGGACACCACTCAACACTGAGAGTTAACAAAGAATGTGTTGGTGCTAAATTCTTGACTCTCGTAACAAGTATGTAATTGAAGCAGAATTCCAGGGTTAATTCCAAAGCCCCTGTGTGTAAGACTCTCACCTCAGCTGTTCAAAGACCTTCATAGGGCCATGGTCTTTTTACGGGATAAACTTGGGCTATAGTCCTACCAATGGATCAAACTTTTCTTCCTCATCCATTCTTAATATTGTGTCAATCTAGAGAAATTCTCATAATATTTCTGGAGACGCCAGTGAGAAAATGTTTCACCGTAACTCCTATAGATCAGAGACCACTGCTCCTGGGCTCCCCAGCCCTGTCTAGAGGTGCCTGCAAAGGGGGGGGGGGCATACCAGATGGTATTCTGAGGCCCCTTTCCAGCTGACCGAGAAAGGACTACAGAGCCCAGGGAGTCTCCAGATGAGAGAAGGATGTTAGAAGACATGTTCTGACTTGGTAGCTGGGCAAGGTAGGCACCATCTCACCCTCACCCCTCCCCCCGCCCAAGGAGATAGTCAGGAAGCCAGCACAGGGACTGATCACTTGCTAGAGGACTGCATCCAAAGCCCCCACAATGTCCTGGAGTTGTACTGGTGCTTTTCTGATCCACAGGGCTCTACTCAGTTGGAATAAAGATTTAAAACTGAAAGGGTATTGGTTGTTCTGTCTGACTGGTACATAACTGTGTAAATGCCTGTTACCCTAAGGTGCCTGCGCCTGGGTTCGAGTCTGTGCTTCTATTTCAGGATCCGAATGGGTCCTAATCTTCAATTCTGTTGGAAGTCCTTTCATCTTAATGGACATTTATATTTATTTCTCCTTAGAGAATTTAACCTGGCCTGTACTTTATACAGGTAGCCCTATGTAAGAATTCCTTAACTTTCCACAACTCCATCTGACTAATGGAGAGACTTGTTCTCTCCAAACCCCTTCCCTACGCACTGAAACACAAGGTGGTTTTGTATAGGTACATATAAAATTCCCCCATGTCATAGCTGTCATCTGGATTTTCTGCACCCTTACTTTCTTCTTCATGATGGGCCTCACCAACTAAACCCACTATGAGAAAATTTTCTGTTCTTTTCTTTCTGTGTTTTTGCTGAGATGTTCCTATTTGTCCTCCAACTGCAGTTCCCACTGATCAAACCAAGAGATTCTGATTAAACTGTTTCTCTACTTTTTAACATCGGTCAGACCAGTCTTGATGCCAAACTTGCTCAGTCCTGCACACAATGTTTGACAACTTCAAATTGGGCTTTTCTAGAAACCATGAAATTAGGATGAAGCCCTCAAAGGTGAGAGTCTTTTGCAAAATTGACTGGCCATCCTTGAAGGGACAATATATTTGACCCTTATCACAAAAATCAGAAAGCAATCATGGGAAATCCTGGCCATTCTGATCAGCTCCCATGTCGTTTCTTGGTACAGATTTGCCCTTGACTCCCCTAGGATGGTTCTGCTTCCAAATACCTCCTGCCAGTCAACCATCTACCATCCTGGCTGCCTTGAAGACAATTCCTTATAAGTTGTTGTGTGTAACAGCCCCCAAATTAAACGAATGCATACCAGGCACAATTGCTGTAGCCCAGGATCATTTTTCCTCAGTGGGAATCTCCAACTTTTCCTTGTTATTGGGTCCTTCCTGTCTCCCTTTAGAATGTCTGTCCCATCAGTACTTACTCCCAAGACCACTATTAGTCCTTGACCCCAATGAACTAGACATGTTTGTTGCTGCACCTTGGGAAAAGTTCTCTACTTTGGGAAGACTCAGATCCAGAGACTCTGATTGCAATCTACCCACTTGGAGAGATACCAGTACCTTTACTTTTGAATGAAGATGGAATTTATGCAGCAGGACCTCCTATTCTGGCCCACCATCACTAACCTTTTAAATTGGTGACAGAATACACCACCATATTCAGAGAGGATACAAGCCATGATAGATCTGCTGAGTTTCATCATGGAGACTCATAGATTCACCTGGGATGACTGTCAGTTGTGAGCCACCCTCTTCAACTATGAAGAAAAACAATGAATCTTTCAAGTCAAAAAAAAAAAAAAAAAGCCTAATTATGCAGGCCCCAGTCAAGACAAATCCAGAGACTTGAGCTGATGCTGCCAAGCCTCATGAGCACTCTCTATCAAGAGACTTATATGTTAGGAAATTCTGAGAGATATACAATCCCTTCAGAACACAGGCCTGCTCCCAGTAAAAGAGCCTAGAACTAAAGACTCAAAAACTCTCGAAACATTTTTGAAGAAACACTATCAAAAGACTTGGACAAGCAGTATGCCATTGATCTGCTGTTGACAGCTCCGGCAAGAGAAATTTAAAAAGGAAGTAGTGAAGAACTGTTAAACTTCTTGTAGGTGCTGGATACAAAGACTCCAAGAAAAAGGCTCAAATCTGCCCAGAAGAGGTTACTTACCTGGGATACCATCCCTTTGTTTTGTGTCATACAGCAGTAGAATAATTAAAACCGAGAGACCAATTTGGTATCAGAGAAGTTAGAGTGCTGAAGTGAAACTAAGACAATCTGGTACCAGAGATGCGGTCTTATTGCTAATTTACTATGTGGCTTCTGTGCTTTTGGAGGTGTTTTGCTACAGAAATGTGGAAATATTTAAATACTGAAACTTTATGCTAGAAAAATCATTGAGCAGAGTTTAGTGGGTCATTTGGAAAATAGTAACGCTGAAAAGAGATGTGAACATTTAGGTTCACTGTAGCTCGTAATATCTTGCAGAAGAACAAAGACTTCAGTGAAGTTGAATTTAAAGACATTTGACTGATTTGTTACACAGAGAAGAGTTATATTAGGGGCTTGAAGTTTCAGACTAGGAGAGTGCAGACAGCACAGCGAGATGTAGCTATTGGAGAAATTAATATCATTGGAGATAATCCTAGTGTTTGCATTGTGACAGTGGAAAAAAGATCCTAAAGATAGAATTCCATCCCATGGTGGCTCCATTTAGCAGAAAAAGGCCTAAACTGAAGTGTTTTCCTCATTTTCCAAAGTACCTGCCTAGAAAGTGCTTTTCCCCAGGGTCAGCATGTAGAAGTTGATAGGGTTGAGGTCCATGTGGACCAGGCTACATCTTGATCTTGTCTTAGAAATAGGCAACATCAGCCAGGTGATACTGGTTTTGATGCAATAAAGAACCCAAGATGTTAGGAGATACCAGAACCATGGACCTTTGCTGAAAAAACTGGCAGGTATAGATTGGCACATACCTAGAAAGAAACTGTGCATTCTTCAGAGAGCAGAATTGGAGTGATGGTTATCTTTTAGTGTTTTAGGGACAACTTTATTACAGAGCAAGGAACAGATGATGGACACTGAACTACAGTATGTGGTATTTATCATTCTGGACTTAATATTTTCTTGTTATGTCCTGACTCTTCCATTTTAAAATAATAACGTTTATTCTGTTTTGCTAAATGTTGCAAGTAATTTAACTTGTCTTAATTTTACATGAGTTTACAAAAAAGACTTTGAACTTTTTAAAATGTTGGAACTAAATTGTCAGTAACAATGAACATTTTAAAGCTAAGCTACAGGAACTTTTAATCTTGCACTGTGGAATCCAATATTGGACTACATGATATAACATAAAAGAAACATTCATGGAGACAAGGAAAAAAAGGCTACAGTACAAAAACCAAAAAAAGAAAAAAAAAAACAAGAAAAAAAAAACCAAAAAACAACTGTGTGTGTCAAGCTGGCAAGGGGTGAAGTGTACTTGTTAGTTTTAGATGTCAATTTTACATCTGAGAACTGGGCCTTCAGGCATGCCTATGAAGAATTATTTAGTTAAGGCAAGTCTTTCAGCAAACCTTAGGGAACTATCTAATAAATGTGGGAAAACCCAATCCATAGTGGATGAGACCCTACCTAGGGCAAATGGGTAAGATAGAAAGAGAATATAGGATCTCCTAAATTGCAGATGTTTTACCTCAGTGCTTCAAAACCGCCATAGGAGGAGATCATGAAGTACTTTGGAAATCTGATAAAACTATGGTCCCTCTGAACACTGGAAAGCAGTGTATTGCATACATGTACACGCCTGCCACAAATCAGTCTCCTGTGAGTCCAGTCGAGTGTCTTGTGAGTTCATGAGCCCAGCTTGAGAATTCCTTTCCATCTGCATTCTGCAGATTTCCAAGGAACAAGGAATGCAATATTGTAGTCCTAAAGGTCTTAAAACGTAGACAATTTGAGACTCTGGAAATGCTTTTCATTGTGGTTTTGGCATAATAGTTTCTAGTACAGTTATTCTAACAGTTTACCTATCATTCTCTACCTCACAAAGCTGGTTTTCTTTCTTAAACAGGATGCATGTTTAGAAGGAAGAGAAAGGTGGTAGTTGTAACTTGCCTAGTAACAGGGCTTGCTGTGGAGGGCGAGGTGGGGGCTGCCCAGCTACATCTGCCACACCTCTTGCCTGGCAATCAAGGAAACAGGTATACTATTCAGAATGGTCAAGGGACAGAAGGAAATTTTGAAATGTTTCTAAAATTATAGGTCTAAGTTTATTCCTTCCCACTTGTTTTGTACAATGAAAAATGTAGACTTAATCTATAAAGAACATTTGTTGAGAAGACAGTAAGGCAGCTGATAGCTACTTCTGAAAAATAATCAAATATTTATTCAAATGGAACTGAGCGACAAAGAAACAGAAATTTGAGAGAGAATGGAAAAGAGATGAAGGATCACATCATATGGCTTCCTCTGAAACTGTGTGGCATTTGCTGTGGCACTGTGGTCTATCCACGTATATCATCTCTTCTGCATCAGTTGATCAGGGATCTGGAGGCAAGGGTACTGGCACCAAAACAGTATCATTTCACCACTTCTCATTCTTTTCTGTACCACACACACAGCATCTTTACCCACCACACACTTCACCACATAGTTGTTATGAAGAACACAGGAGACAGCTTCACTTACATGGTTAATGAAGAGACTCTTGCGCTTTTCTCTCACTGTGAAAACAAAAGATGCAACAAAATGTTACATGCCTGGCATGCCAACCCTGGCAGGGTGCTGAGGAATAAGCTCTAGGTCCCGGTCCCATCCCTCTATCAACCAGCGTACCCAAATATAAGAACACAGAATCTGCACAAATGCAGACCTGACAAATATACAGCTGCTTAAAATAGAACACTAACAAAAATCACCACAACTGAAGAGTGACAGAGTTCTAGCAACAGGAACAAATACTAATATAACTTATGAAATTTATATGCATAAACTACTAGTTTAAGGTCTTAATAGAACTATTTCTAACCAGATCCTTACAGATTCATAATACCTGAAAGAAATACAAATACCCACAACAATATCCCCTGTTGCAGTGAAAGATAAGGTGAGGTGATGTGACTGAACCTATGGCTGGTGCCAGGTGCTAGGGAACAGCTTTTGTATAAGAGCCCCTTGGAGTACCTTGCAAGTACCTTGCAGTAAGTACTACACCCTGGGGAAGGCAAATGATCCTTTTCATACTAAACATTGTTCTGTCAACAGATGTCTTTCTCACCCAGCTACTTACATACCTCAGGGGCCAGAAAGGATCAAAGAACAGAGAAGCTTGACACTGAATTCTGTGATATTTTTCCCCTTAGTCTTGCTTTGTAGAGGCACTAATATGTCACAGTAGAAAATATCTAGGCCAGGTGTCTTGAAAGGAGGTACCAAGTACCTTCAAGGTATCCTGAAACCAGTGTGAAAAATCAAGACTGTCATTTGAGGTAAGGTTTTCCCTGTAGTATATGCCCCCAAAGCATAGTCACTACAGTTTCAAAGCCCCATGATTAGGCAGCTGGGAGAAGGGGTTTAGGAATTTTCTACCCTTCGCCTACAGTTATACATTCACAAAGAAACACATTCTTTTCCTTAGAACTCCTATCTTGCTGTCTGGCACACATCTCAGCACTGGCCTGGCAAGCAAAGGTCCCTAAGTCTGATTCCCAGCATTTTTAAGAAAAAGTATATCCTTGTAGAATGAATGCTGTCCCTTTTCCTATTTCAAGGATAATCTGAGATGGAAAAGCAAAACGTAGACCAAACCATGGATGGGCACATTAAAGAGAGGGACTGAGGGATAGAAGGTATCTGGACCAAACATCAGAGGATCCATCTGCAATTAGTCACTTTTGTCCCAGGATGGGGAGGTGAGTATTACACAGGGTGACCAACACCTAGATTATGCCTGCTGCCAGATCAACATGCTCAGAACTCAGTGTCTATGTCTGTGTGGAGGTATGTATTTTTGACCTAATCCATTAAGTATTCACTTGTGAACACTCACACTGTGTGTGAGTGTATATGGATAAACACAAATACACATATGTGTTCCTCAGAGGACTTCAATACAATACTGTGCATATAGTCAGAAACAAAATGTGACCATATAACTGAGGGAGACATGCAAAGGGATTGGGAAGACCAAGGAAGCTACTAGAGCTTTTCACAGGGGATGCCTTCACAAAGATTAAGAATTCTCAAATTGTAAGAGATGGTGTTGAAAAACCAAATCCTCAATTATTTTAGACTGTGAGTTTTACTTGAAAGCATTAAAACAAAACATAAAACCACAATAGAGAAACATGAAAAGTATAAAAATGTATGCTATTCTTATATATGTCACAAGTCAGTCTCAATAATAAGCCAGACAATTTCCACCAATTACAAGAGGTTATGGCAAGAATGGTAGGGAACATATACTCACTTATAGTCTTTTTTTTATGTTTTTTTTTATGTTTTATATATATTTTTTTTATATTTCCGCTCATGTAAACAACAGGTACACCAGTCCCCTCCCTTCCTCCACTCCCTCCCTAGCTCCTCCTGTTCCCCCCCTTCACTCTCCTCCTCCCTCCCCCAGTGTCACTCCATCCCCAGAGAATCCTTTAATGTGCATGCCAAACTCTCCTCTGGGTCCTCCTTTCTGATGAGGTGCAAGGATCCAGTGACATTTCCCAGAACCCTTTCCTGTGTTCCCCTTAAGCATAAGAACACTACTGTGGCTGTCAATCCCTAGCCTCCAAGGATCCTAGTGCCTTTAGTCCATGCTAGACTTTGTGGGGTCAATAATGTGTTTTATACAAGACTGTAAGAATACTTGGGGGAAGAGAGCTTGAGTCTACTGAAAAACCTCCTAGACAATTCCTGCTTTTACACAATGGAACCGCTCTATACAATCCATTTCCTTTAGATTATCTGGGTCTGCTAACTCTGATTTGCAGCCGGGGAACCACGTGAACCAATCAGGTACTGCTTGGCTCTATTATTTCATGATGCTGTTTCCAAGAGTCCCTGTAAAAAACAGTGTTGCAGAGGTATCTATGGCATATTTCTTTTGGATAAAAACCCCAAATGGACCTATTTCTATGTAAACAGGAAGAATTCCTTATATCTCTATTCTGACTAGTCAACCCCTTTCTCTAACTTACAGCCTGGATTAGGATATGATAGACAGGGGAACCAACCAGGCTGAGTAGTTGCTCCTCTGGAAAACATCCCACAAATAATCTAACCTGAAGAATTTTTAAACTTTAGCAAGGTAGAGCCATGTTTTTGCAGGAAAAGTTAACCCTGCAGGAGCTTTGCTAGGAATCTGGATTTAGGGAACCTGATCACTCCTAAATGAAATGCTACAATGTACCTAAATTGTAAGACTATGCTAAGTGCCAGGTGGGCCTTGAACTCTGGGTTCCCATTAGATGTTACCTGCATGAGCAGTCCTCAACAAAATCCAGCTGCTTCCTGGTGGGGTAGGGAGTATGTGCAGCATACCACCGTGACTTGGGGCTAGCAGCTCTGAGATTGAGATGCAGCAGGGGAGTTCAACTGGGAGGACTGAGGACCCCCACCTGCTTTCCTCTGGCCTGCCCTCACACCATCCTAGTATTTACTGTTTCACTTCCTTCTGCTGCACCTGGCACACTCCTGTGATTCCTTCTACCAAAGTACCAAGCTTAAGGATCAAGGTTGATCAGAAGAGCCCAATAAAAGCTACCACAGTCTCCAGTGACTTTCAGTCCCCAACTCCAATCAGACTTCTGAGAAACCATACAGCCATGATGTTAAATATCTTTCCCCACTGAGTGAGCAACAGTGGATTTAAGATGCTACCCACAATAGAATCCCTTACAATGATCACTAGAAGACTGATCAAACTATTCAAATGCCACTCAAACTACACTGGAAACCCCTTTGACCATTACTCAGATCTGAAATTCACTTTAGAATTATTAAGAGCTAGTCTGGCTTCTTTTTTCCTTTTTATTGCCAATGCCTCCAAGTTTCAAATATTTTTAAGATTTCAATAGTTTCTTTACCAATATCATATTAATCAAAAAACTTTGGCTTCAGAGTTCCTATGTGATTTAGTATACTAATATAATCAGTTTTGTTGGAAAAACAAGCAAACACCAGATATGGAATCCAAATCTCATGCTGTTTGGGACAGAAAACATCTACCTCCTTTGATCCAGTCTATGATGAGCTATTAAGAGGATTTTTAGTTGGCTACAGCAACAGTAAAAACAACACTAGTCTTTTAAAAAAGCCTCTAGGGCTGGAAAGATGGCTTAGGGGTTGACTCTGCCTCACAATCAGCCAAGCAGAAAGACTGGAATTCAGATCCTGCATCCCACATTAAAAACAAACAAACAAACAAACAAACAAAAAAAACTGGCAGAATCAGTGGCAGTTCGCACTTCTGGCCCTGAAAGGGGGACCTGGGCAATCCCAGAGAGAAGCAAAAAGGAAGTAAAGCAATCCAGGATGATTCCCGAAGTTACCCTTGGTCCTCCACAGGGGCATACCATGCCCTCTGATACATACACACACACCACATAAAATAAATATTTTTAAAAATTCAGTACAATTTTCACACAGTAAGTTTGAGACTGCCTTACAAGACCTGTGGGATTCAATCATTCACTGAATTCAAAGCACAACTGTTGAACCCCTGGTGTGTCTTGTTGATCTGAGGTCAAGAGCACAATGACCAGGGTATGTGGTGTACTGTGGGAGCACATTTGCCTGCGTTTCTGAGCCCTGGGCAAGGTATCCTGATGAGGTCATTCTCACAAGGCTTTAGGAAGGGTGCCTGGACTGCCAAACAGGCCTGTGTTTATTTCTAAACCCTGGCCTCAAGGACTGGGATGTTCTATGTGGTCAAGAGGAAATTGAAATAGGCAAGGCAGAGGAAAACACAGGAATGAGAATTTCAAAGCTGTCCAGAGGACATGCAGTCAAAGAGGAGAAAACTTCAGAGCAGAGAGTGGGAGGCTATGGAAATAGAGTTGCCTGTCAACTTGTTTCCAGAGAACACTGAGGCCAGAAGGACTTCAAATGACCATAATCAGAACCTAATGATACAAGAAAATGTAGGTTCATGCAGAAAATTTGTAAAATATAAAGGAGTGTAAGGAAGACAACACAACTAAAAAAGTAAAATCTGGAAAATGAACAGATACACAAAGAAAAATATGAGCCAGCAACAGAGATATTTTGGCATGTATCTTAGTCTGGCCTTAGTGCGCACTTGTAGACGTGCACTCTTGTCAATGGTGTTTTTCTCTATGAATGTACAAGTACTTATACAAATTAAGAGAAATATGTCCACTTTTCTACTGGTGTGTCAGCAATTTCACTGGCTGTACCTTAAACTTCTCCCCACTTTCATGCATGTGTGCTCACATAATACATGTGTGGGGGGGGTGATGTGGCGACATGAGGTTGATATTAGGAATCATCCTCAACTTTTCTACCTTACTGTTTTCAGACAGAGCTAGTCTGGCTAGCCCAGATTTTTTGGTAATTCCCAGTCTCCACCTTCTGAATGAGGCTAGAATTACAGGTGGGGCATCTTACCCATTTGGTATTTTACATTGGATTGGATCTAAACTTCTGTCCTTTTGCTTGTGCAGCAAGTGCTTTAAATGTTAAGCTGTCACCCCAACCCTTGCATTCTAATTCGATAAGATATAAATAAATCAGTCTCTCTACTGATTTCCTAAACTTATATGCTCCTTCACTCTGACATTAAGCAAATAATGCATTCAGATGCTGATTCTTTTATTCATAAATCTGCTTTTCACCCAGTGAAGTCTCTTAACTAAAACACTTTTGTGGCACACATTGGAAAAAAGGGTAACAATGGAGATGAGGGTACCATTTTGATACTTCAGATGGAAGACAATGTGCTCAGTACATAAAGAGCTGCTGATGTCTTTCAGACATGACCATTGCTTCCAAGACACTCAGAATCAACTATTAAATGGATGGTCCAACACCAATCTATCTATAGCAAGAAAAATTAAAGGGAGAAAGAAGGGCAGGGCACAGAAAGTACAGACATACCTTTTAGTCTCAACTGGAATCTGACACTCCTCCTGGACCCCATGTTCTAGTGTGAGATGTGGTGGGAAACATGACTCTAAACCAAGTCCAGGTAAGAGGATGGCAGAGCCAGGGGCAGGGAACAAAACTAGGCAAAAGAGCTTATTTGCTGTGGTCAGAGAATGTCTTTTCAGCTACTGTGCCTGGGGCTCCAAAAAACCATGCATTACAGTTTTCTGACAATGTGGGGGAATAGGCACCAATACCTTGTAAGAGACAAGGAAACAGATTCAGGAAGATCAGATGACTCTTAAGTACAAGGTCGTAACTAGTGAAGGATGTGAGAGCTTCTAGTTCAAGCACTCTGATTCCTGAGGGCTGTGCTTTTCATCACTGTTATCTTCAGAAAATCCTTCTAAAACCTTTAATTGTTCTCACGTGGTGACTATATCATAGTCATTCCAACATCTTACCTGATTTCATACGATATACACAAAATGCATATATCATGTAAGGTAAGCTAAAAAATACACTGAAAAGTAAGATTTCACTAGTGAAGAGGGAGGTGAAGGGCCTTACATTTGAAAAATAACTTGTTATTGCTACTGGCCTACAGACTAGAGGGTGCTATCTGTCAACAGCAGAATTGTGGCAAAGGCAGAGAACCCCATCCCTGCTGTGCAAATCATTACTACCAACCTTTGTGCCTGTGCTATGGAGAGCACCAAAGAAGATGCAGGAAAAGCAGAATGTAAACAAAACAAAACAAAACAAAAAAACCCACAACTCATCTCTGAATCTAACCAACTTACCTGAGTTTACACCATGAAAGCAACTTTGTCCATACTGAAGTTCAGAAACTCAGAGAGAACAGCAGGTCTTGCTACCCAAAGCATGTCTTCTCTGTTCATTTTTCTTACAAGGTGGCCTAGGCCTTGTCTCCTATCGTTCAAAAGGCAACTGCAAAGAATAGCTGGCTTGGGGATAGTTTGTTCACATGTAGTTCAGAATGGAAAGAGAAGTGCAAATCTGCTTCTTGGGCAGAAAATATCTGTCCTCCTGACTCCAAGTAAAGATATTCCTTTTTGGTAACGCTAGAATATGTGAAAGAAAATGAAACTGCTATATAAAATGGGAAGTCAAACGATCATGCCATGACTATCCAGAAAGGAGAAAGACTCCTGCCCTTCACCCCTTTTATTCTCTCCTTAGGTTTTCTGCACAGGACAGTCACGTGCTTAGCGAGAAAGCAAATGAGGAAGATGTAAGACTCTTCTTAAGCAACGAACAGTTTAAAGGATAAACAGATACAATCTTTACCTAGAAATTGTTTCGGGTGGGCCTGGTGATACACACCTGTAAACCTAGCACTCAGCACTTGGAAGGCAAAGAGTCAGGATACATAGGGAGACCATTGTCTCAAAAAACCAAACAAATGGATTATTGCTGTTTGGATTCAAGATCAAATACCAAGTGGACACCAGGAACAGAAAGGTAATTGCGGTGTGACCTCACTCATGTGTAGGACCTGAAAGAGCTCAGCTTGAAGAAGTGGAATGAAGAACAGTACCAGAGGCCAGGAAGGGAAGACGGGGACAAAGATTAAGGCCAGGAAGGTGAGAGAAGGGAATATAAAGGGGCTAGTTAATGAGTATGAGGTCAGATAAGAAGTCAGGTGTATGACACAGAAGGCTGGTTATGCCTAACAATATAACACATACTCAAAATAGCAAAAAAAAAAAGAAAAAAAAAAGACTTAGTATTCTCAATAAAAACTGTTAGAAATTTAACCTGTGGATCCTGGCAGACTAATATACAATGCATAAACACACATGATGCTATATTCCAGAAAAATGTCAATAAAAATTCTAAAAAAGTTTTAATTTAAAGATCAAAGCAAATAAACCCAAGTCCAGTAGCCTGTGTAGCTCAGGAGGTTGAGTAGGAGTATCACTTGAGCCCAGGAGTTAAAAACCAGCCTGGACAACATGGTTAGGATCTCTTCTCCTAAAAAAAGACAGCAAATACACCAGGAAAAGTCAGGCATTTAGCTCGGGGGTTCAATGTTGGAATAGCAGAAGCCTTGATAAACTGTAGCTTAGTGGTATGGGAAAGTGCTTGCCTGGATTATGAAGAGAGAAAAGGAGAGGCAGACACTTTAAATCCAGGGGGTATAACCTGCTCTATGCCCCAGTCCTAGAGGTGCAAAGAGGACCCGTGCTCAGAAATGATAGCTCTGACACTGTGCAAGCCCCATTCATCAAAGATCCAAGATCCAAGGGAGGGATCTATGGGAGAAAGACATGGAAGTAAGGAACAAGGAAATGTAGAAAACTACAGCATGGGCCTGCAATGGGAGTGCCATTTATGAACAGAAGAGCAATAACAGTATTAATTTTTCAGCACCATTCTGTCCAAAGACAATTTAGCAAATAACTAGTTCTCTGACAAATGAGCACCTAAAAATTAAATTATTAATGTTTATTTTAAATATCTACTTCATGTAAACTATGGATAAAGTAAAAGCTTATTAGGTGGACTTGTCATCAGCACACTTCTGATGTGATGAAAGGAAAACAAAGAAGTTTTAAGAAGCTGATGGGATGGCAAATGTCACAGGAGTGAGTAACAGGAGGGAAACTTTCTCTGTCACCTCAGGCCCAGCCAATGGTGGCTGACTGAAAGGAAAGAAAAACATGGGTTCCCAAAAGGAAAAGCAGAGAGGACCTTCTCCTCTTCCTTCCTTTTGTTTACAAGGAGAGGCTCAAGTCTGTTTGCTGATGGAGTGCAAAGCCTTAGTATCTAAAGAGAAGCTGAAGCAATACACAGAGTCTATCTAACTAGAACTAAGGGCAGGAAGAGGGAGAATGGGATCTGGGGGCAGGAAGGGAGAGGCCCTAAGTTATTTCCGAAGTAATCCTTCCTCTGTTAGGTCATTTCCTTTTACCAACAAGGTGTGTGTCACCCACCCAGAGGCTCTAACACAGTGTGGAATTTTATTCTGAGCTCCAGAAAAAGAACTAACTGTATCTGGAGCCAGGCAGTTTCATATAAGCTTTCTCTGTGTTTCCCTTAAGTGTGTGCAGAAAACCATTATTATTCTTATTTTTACAGTCCTAAACCCCATCTTCAACCCACTTTCCTTTCCATGCAATATCCCTCCAAAAGCTTCCCACGATAGAGAAAAATGTTTTTTGTTTTGTGCTTATTTATACCCAGTATATTCAAAATTTCCATTGTTAAGTACTTGATGCACCTGCTGAGTTTTTATTCTTATTCTTGCATTTTTTTAATAAATGTGCCAAAGTCTTTCAGTGTCCTGCTTGAAGAACATCAATGCATATACCGCAATGCCAACTCTTGTATATGAACCTGACATAAAACAGGTACCTTCTAGTCTCTTTAAAATCTAAATCTAATTGGCTGGCAATTTGCTCAGATTCCAGGGCAGAATCTGCAGGTGTGTTGACATCTTTGTCACTGTGTCATGACCTACTTCTCTACAGGTGTTCTATGAAGACATGTGATAGTTGCCTATGCTTTACAGTCAATGGCAGGAAACATTAGACAAGGGGCTAAACTCAGAGAAACTGCACACAGACCTAAGACAGCCTGTAAGGATCTGAGGATCTTTGGAATGAGCTGATTTATTCATAGACTGGCAAAAAAGAAACATTTGTATTTATATATGGCTCAATTCAGTTTAAGTGAAGTGAGAGAGAAAGTTAATTGGGTTTATTTAAGATTTGTATTTTGTTTTGTTTTATTTACCAAGAAATATAATTTGATCTTTCAGTAGTAAGTGTTGAAGTGAAATTTCTGACTTACAGAATGTAAGTGCTGAATGTATATAGAGATAACTCAGCGAACTGGCAAAGTGAAGACAGCTGCTTCAGATGGGAAAGTCTTAAAATATAACATACTACCAAAGAAGAAGCAAAAGGAATGGTGCACACTTCAGGATCATAAAGGGAACCCTAGCTTGGCTAAAAATCAAATCAAGGGAAGGGAATAATCAGCACAGGCTAACAATAATTTTCAGAAGAACAAGTTGGTAACCTACCGTCTGTTTGAGATTTACTGAGGAATATTGTGCTGGCCCGAGGATGGTCTGAAGGGTTGAATTCCATGTTCAAATCTTGAAAAAAAGAAAAGGAAATTATATAAGTAACAATTTGGTAAGTAAGGAGTCTTCGATAATAATTTTTTTAACTTTAAATTGTAGTACATTCAAGGACTGTGGAAACTACAGTTAATTTGTTAACAGATTCTTTGGATTGACAGCGCTGCTGCTGAGAACTCAAAAAATTTATACCTCAGATCATTTGTAGCTGGAAACTCCACTTATTTTTGAAGTCTTCTCTGAATTCAGAGGCCACCTAACAATGAGACATTATCACAGCCAATTCTGTGCCAGAACTTCCTGCAACCTCTGCCACCAAATCAGTGGCATTTTCTTTTCAGAAAGAACTAGAAGACATCTCATCACTGAGTAGCAAGGTCATTCTAGAAGCAGTAATTAGCAGACAAACTGTGTACTGACCACTGGGGTGGGGGGAGGTTACTTAAAAAAATTGGCTAACATAACAATTATGAGATTGTAAACATAGCAGCGCGTGTGTCTGTGGGTAATCGGAACATTTGGTCCCCCTCCCCCTTCCTAGCCCTTTAAACAAGACTGAACTCTTTAGCTCCAGTGCTCTCACTTCCAACACTCAGCAAGATCCCTCCTGTCCTGTGTTCCCAGCCCTGCAATCATTTGCTGTGGGAGCCCTTGTCTTAGAACAACCTCCATGGGCTGTGACTTCTCAGTCTGGTTCAGTAACCTAGAATCCCACCAGAGAAAACTTCCTCCATAAGGACAGCCTGATTACAGAGAAAGTAATGGCTAAAATTAAATTCAGGGATGAAAGATGAAAGAATGAAAATTCCTATAAAGCCAGAATGATCTTCAAATCTACCTACACCATTAGAAAGAAAACTATTTGGGGCCTAATTATTTCACAAATTTGCAAAGATCCTAGTAACACCAGTAAAAACAGATGGTGCCTGTCCTTAACTTCAATAATGAGACAAAAGGAAAACCAGTATGGTGGTAAAAACATGGAGACACACATGGCAATAATCCACACGGTTGACCTGTCTTAAAGAAAGGATAGGTTTTATCACTCCAGCAATGCTTCCTGTACTGTAGCTCCCACTCTCTAATGAACTTGATTTAAGAAAACACCTGGTAGTTCCCAGAACTCCAACAGTTCACTGAAATCTCAGTTACTGTGTGACTCTTCAGCATGTGCTGCTTTAGTTACTTGTCCTGCTATGAATTTTTGCTTTTCTCAGTTTGAGCACAATCAATGCATTTAAGCTTTCACAGTTAAATAAAAATTGTTTTAAGAGTTAAGGGTAACTGATTTGTATCCCATCCCCTTGGGCACATGCTGGTGTTCTCAGGAACCACAGAGCTTTCCTAGCTGTGGGAAATGGAACTACCTAAAGTCAGTGGAGGACCTGCTGCCACCAAGATGAAGCTTCTTCACCAGCCAGGTCTACGTACAGAGGGAACTTGTGACAAAGATGATCAGGTCATATGGACCCCAGAATACCTCACTCTCCACAGCTAGGTCTGCATTTCATCATTCTCTGGCTTTCCAGGGGTCAGAAGAACAGAAGACTGGAACTTCAGGGAGTTCGCTTCATACTTCCCTGTAAAAGGTGCAAACTACGTGTGATAAAAGGACATGGCTGCTTTATGTCACCTTTCGGGCCACTTCACAATTCTATGTCTAGCCACAATGCTGTGTCACAGGTGACAGGCTAAGCATCACCTCTAACAGCTTTAGTGATAAAGTGATAAAATGTTGCAGTCAGCCTCATGGTTGCTGATAAATGACCATTAAACGGTTTAAGGGAACAAGGGGTTTATTGTCTCTTACGATTATCTGGTTACAGTTCTCAGGCCAGCTTGACAGGAGAGCATGCACCAACACTAAGGCCAAGGGAACTGTCCACACCATCTCTACATAATGGCTGTGAGAAGGACGATCCTTACTTGCCAGACCAGCATGTCTGATCAAGTGTATACAAGGATGCCAACTCTCTCAACCAACTGTGTATTTTATTCCAGGGACACATCCCACCCACCATGGCCTGGGCCTTCCCCATCAGCTAGACAATCTCTTGCAGGTCTGCTCTGGGCCTAACTCAACCACCAATTCTCTACAAATGTGCCCAGAGTTCAAAGCCTTAATTATCAAGTTGACACCTATGCCCAACTATGATGTTCCACTCCTTGTCAACTTGACGCAAAAACATAGCACTTTTAAACTGCAACCTTCAAATCCTTGTCCCCACAGATGTTAAAAGTTATCTTAAAATATAAATACATTTCATAGATAAATTTAAAATGTTCTCTCATTAAAATTTCAGTTTGAACATTTTAAAAGTTCAAAGTTTCTTAACCTTAAGAATGTATTAAATCAGGGCTGGAGAGGTGGCTCAGGGGTTAAGCCTCTGCCTTACAGGCAGAAGGTCCTGAGTTCGGATTCCAGATCCCACGTATAGACGCTGGGCGGAAGCGGGGGCAGCCTGCGTTTCCGGTCCTGGTACGGCGAAGCCTGTGAATCCCGGAGCAGAGTAAACAAGGAGAAGGTGGAGGTGTCCATGGTGGTTCCCGAATTCGTCCGTGGTTCTACACACACACATACACACATACATATACACGCGTGCACACACGCATACATGCACAATTGAATAAATACTAAAAAAATTTTAAAAAAATGTATTAAATCAAAATAAGTTAAATACTATACAACAGATAAAATATTAAAATGGAAGTATCTTGATGTAATAAAAAAACATTAAATTAAGACCAAAGTTCAGCAAATCAAATACCACATCCTGTACTTCAATGTCCATCTTCTGCTGCTCATCACATAGTCACGGTGGCTCAAAGATTCTAGGCATTCCTAGTCCCTGTTTGCAGCTTAAAGTTGTAGAAGCAGAGAATCTCCACTCGCAGCTGTCCTCAACATACATCCCATGGTTCTGACATCTCCAACAGTACTCTGGGTTTACCTCTGCAGCTACATAAGCTTCACTGTCTTGCAGGAACTATACGCCTGCCACTTGGTGTCAAACTTTTGCTGCTCTCCACGAAACCCTCAGTAGTACACCAAAATAACTATTACCTGGGGGAATCTGTCAGATTCCCAAGCAAGGCTGAAACAGTTTCGTCCACTCCAGCTATAGCTCTATTCAGTGTGCTGACTCAGGAAAAGCTTCTTTCTAGGTAGTTGAAACTTCCAAAGGGCAAGAAATAGCTTCAGTTTGGGCTTTCAGCCCCTAAAGGCATCTAGATTTTCAAACTACAAAATCACCATACGGTGGTTTTCACGTCTTCCACCGGCCCAGTACAAGTCACTAGATTTTCCTTCACTGATGTTCATTTCTCCAACAGCAGCAGATGGTCTGCTGCCTGCCCTATCCACATCCAGAGCTTCACGGCCACCAAAATCCAACTTCACCAAAGTCCTTGTTCCCCTCATCAAAATTTGGGCCCAAACAATTCATAACTCTCTCAGCATTTTCATTGTCCATTAAACTCTGCAGAACAGTATTTTAAATCCACAAAGTAAAAATCTTCAAACATTTCAAACTTTGTCCAGCAAAACCGTTCAAAAGCCACAAAATCCATATAGTCAGATTTATCAGATATACCCCACTTCTCCGGTACCAAATTCTGTTGCAGTTCAACTCAACCACTAATTCTCTACAAATGTGCCCAGAGCTCAAACCCTCAACTGTCAAGTTGATACCTGTGCCCAACTATGACAACAAGTATTCTGGAGTTCACAAGCAACATTTAAGATGGGGTCAGATGTGACAAGTCAAAGGCAGGTAGCAAGCTGAGAAGGTCGAGTGTCCAGAGATGACAAATTTGACTTGGGTCTGAATACATAGCTTCTCCCCAAAAGTCTGGAGCATGTGCTAGGGCCTTAGCAAAGGTGGATATTGAGGAAAACAAAACCAAAAACAGAAGCTCCTAAAAGCCAAGGTCACACAACAAGTAATATCTTTTGAGTTCTCTCTGAAATTCAAATCTTAGGTTTAGAGTCTAGAGAGAGTCTGGTTTTCTCATCTGCTTTTTAGCAGAGCATGAAGGAGACAGAGTGCAATATCTGACATCCACAGCTATGTTCACTTCAAGATGTTCTCTGATGTCCAGACTTGCTGGAACATTTTCATGAACTTCCTGGGCATGACTTTCCCACTTAGATCAGGCACAAAGTAAGACTGTCTACTTTCACCATCCCTATTCATACTGTGCTTAGAGTCTGAGATAGAGAAATAAGAGGGCGAGAAAGGAAGAAATGACACTACTTCCTATTTGCACGTGATTTCATCTTATATTTGACAGATCCCAAAGACTCCAGTTAGGAGTGTCCTAGAGCTAATAAACACTTTCAGTCAAGTGGCGGTTTACAGAATTAATATATAAAAATCAGCTCCAGAGATAAACAAACCAAGAAAAAAATGAGGAAAATATTCCCATTCCACCATAGCTTCAAAAAAAAAAAAGTGCCGTGAAAATAATAAAAGAAGTAAAACTCCTGTGTTATGAAAACTTCAAACATTGAGGAAGAAATTCATGAAGACACCAGGAAATGGAAAGACATTTCAGGCTTATGAATCATTGGGATCAATATCATAAAAATGTTCATCCTACCAAAAACAATACCTATCCCATCAAAATTCTAATGAAATTCTTCACAGAAACAGAAGAAAAAAAATCTAAAATTTCATATGGAAGCCCAAACCTAAACAGCCAAAGCAACCCTTGGCAATAAAAACACTGCCAGAGCAGGTATAACCATACCTGGCTTTAAGCTATTTTGCAGAACCATAGCAATAAAATCATTATAGTACTGGGCACAAACACACACTGATCCATGGAATACAATTCCAGAGGACTGAGATGCCCGAAATACCCAAGTTTTCAACAGAGATGCCAAAAACACACATTGGAATAAAGACAGCACCTTCAGCAAATGATGAAAAACAAATATTATCCTGGAGAACAATTAACTGCAAGTGGATCAAAGATGCTAATACTAAACCTGACACTCCTGAGATTTCTGGAAGAAAGTGACAGACCTAGGTAAGCACTTTCGAATAGGACCCTATTTGCAGAGCAAAAGGCCAAGAATCAGTAAGTGGGACCATAATTTTTAATTTTAATCACTTGAAGATTAAAAAAATTCTGTTCTGCAAACTAATAGTTGAACAATAAGGCACTCCACAGAATGGAGAATGTATTTGCTAGCTATGTATCTGACAGAATATTAGTATCCAGAGAATACAAAGACTAAAAAAATTAAACATCAAGAAAGCAAACTGGAGCAAAATAGGAGGGGGTATTAGAATGGAAAAGAGACTTTTCAGAAGAGATTCATCCAAAATAATGTTTAACATCCCTGGACATCAGTAAAAAATTAAAACTACATTGAGATCTCATTTTACCCCTATTAGAATGATTAAAATTAAGAACAGGAATAACAACAAATGCTGGTAAGGATACGGGGAAGAGGAAACCTTATTCACTGCTGGTAGGAATGCAAAATGGTGCAGCTACTTTGGAAAACATTATGGTAGTCCCTCTGAAAGCTAAGATTAAATTATTATATGGCCCAGCTGTACAACACTCTTAGGAATACTATAAGGAACACTGAAAAGAAACTATATTGTATTTCAAAGACCTATATATATAGTCTCATGTTTGTCATGGCTCAATTTGCAATAGCAAGGAAATGGAACCAACTTAAATGTCCAACAAAGTACAAATGGAAAATGAAAATGTGGTTCATATTACAGTGGAATGCTACAACCAAGAAAATGAAATCTGTTGGCAAATGGATGGAACTAGAAAATATACTAACATGACACAGAAAGCACATTCTCTGTTATATGTGAGTGTTAACATTAAACCTTTAGAATTGAGTACTTAATGAAGAACACCTGCAGCAAACAGAAGGAACCAAAAAGAAGTGTATGTATGGGGGAAGCCTTAAAGGAGAGGAAACTAGAAAAGCACAAGTGATATGTGATATGAAGGTCAAAAGGAGAATGGAAGGAAGAAAGAGTAAAGTCAAGGGAGATCAGAGAATAGGGTAAAAGGAGTGAGGGAGGAAATTAGTAGAAGTAAGAATATATAAGAAAGCAAGACAGAATCTTGTGATGAACTTATCCAAAAATAAAGAAAAAACAACTGAACAGACATGTCCCATTTACGGAAACACAGGGAGGAAGAAAAGGAATAACAGAACCAACTAAGAGATGTTTCTTTCAGAAGCCATACTCAACTAAATGTAACTCTTAGGGCCAGATACATAACAATCCTGCTGCTGGCCAGAAAGGTCTGAGGCCCTCAAAATAATATAGTTTTTGCCTATATTGCCATTACTTTTGATTGACTACCTAAACACAATACTAAGACCTTATTTCTCAAAACATCACACACACTGACTACAGGATATGGAGAAAACAAGCTGGAACTGATCTGAAAACCTTTTCTTTGCTGATCAACTTTTTTCTCTTTTTCTTTTTGTGTGTGTGTATATCTCTGTGTGTGACTGTGTTTATCAGAGGGCACTGTGTGTGCTTATGGAGGCTCATGGGTATCTTTAGGAGTCACCCTGGATTGCTTTTACCTCCTATTTGCCTTGCTCAGGCTGCACCTTCCAGAGCCAGAAGTACAGGCCACTACCATTTCTATCCAATGTTTTTACATGGGTTCCAGGATTTGATCTCAGGACCTTTTGCTGGCAAGGCAGAGGCTTAACCCCTGAGCCAAGTCTCTAGTCTGATGGCCAACTTTCATTATCAGAAGGTTTCATGCAAGCTGCTGAAGGAGGATAACCCACAACAATCTTCCCAACTCTGAATTCAGGGAATTAAAATCATCAGCACCCTGACAAGAGATGACTATTGGCATTATAGTGGCATAAAAGTTAAATGGGGGGTAATCAACTACTCTCTGATTGGAGTAAAGAACTGCTAGTCAGCTGAGAATATGTAGTATAAACAGCCTGGTAATGTAAACAAGACCAGGAACTTATAGAAGGGGAGGCAATATAAACAGGACCAAGAACCTATAGAAGAGGAGGTCATAAGCTCTAGAGAGGAACAAACTACTAACATTTACCTAATGAACATAATACCAAACAACTATATACATTTAGTATATCTATAGATAAGAAGAGCTCAACACTTGACCTAGAAGTTTCTTTCTGAGATGGAAGATACCTAATGTAGAGATTCACAAATGACTAAAGTATAGAGAGCAGGTATCAGTGGACCACTTAGCCCTAAATAATCCACCTGAGGTAAAAGCTCAGGGGACATCATCAAAGAGTATAAGAGCCTGAGGATTGGCAGGGGTGCAGTGTTTTGTGGACATGACAGGGCAGCTGCATCTATAAACTCACTGAAGCTTTGTCTGCCTCCACAAGACCTGTACAAGATTGCCCACCAACATTTCATCATGGAAGAAACAAGACCTCCAGACCACACTTTCCTGAGAAAACTAGTTCCATCCTTGATGCAACTGCACTCAAAGTTAAAATCTCTGCAAGGAGATCAGTAAAGAACTAGTACAGAGGACCCAAAAAGATACCTCATGACTCTTATGCAACATGCACAGTGAGATGCAGTTACCTATGAACCATGAAACAGTCACACACATGCAACAATAATCCTGTCAATCTTTATCTTGGATTTTTATAGACTTTGGAACTGTGAGAAATGATTTCTGTTGTTTATGACTCACCCGGTCTATGGTACTTTGTTATAGTAACCAGAAGGACTAAAAGATGTATGCATTTAGAAATAAAAACTGTGGTCAATGAAATGTAAAACCCAATGGATGGGCTACCCTACACATAAAACGTGATCCAAAACGCAGGCCTAAAGAAAACACTTTCCAATGTTTCAATAATACATCCAAATAATGGTTATTAGATATTTCAGAGACAGTATCTACTTAGGATAGACTGAATAGAAACTCCTTCCACCTAAGACATGCCAACATTTCAAAGCATAGAACTCAGGTGTGTCTGTAAGTTGTAAATCAGGGATGAATCTAGAATCAACTGTTTTCAACGCAAAGAGGATCAAACACACACACACACACACACACACACACACACACACACACACACACACACACACCCCTACTGATGGCATTGCTATCTGAAAGAAACTGAACTGCTGTTATTCACATACAGTCATTTACACAGAAAATTAAGGGATTTAAGAGACTTATTAGTGTTAAATTTTTATACAAGCAAATAGAAATCATTACTTATTTTTAGACAGTGGGACAACTAAAAAGAGAGAGATGAAAGAAGGGACCCAACAATAGTTTCAATATGAAGTTCATCACAGGCTTAAGATAAGCAAAAGACTTTGAAATGTGATTACCCCAAATTGAAAATAAAAGCCTGGACTTTTGACCACACGTGCAGCGCCATCCCTTTACTGGTAAGGCTCAGCAATGTAAGAGACATGTTTGGCTGGCACAATGACAAGTGAAAGATAGTTGATTGTACCACTGATCCACACAATGACAAACTACTTTATAAAGCCAATAAAGAGTTCATGGAGAAGCACTATGTAACCTAGCAGTAAAAAGCAGTAACAAAAGAAAAAGATGCCACTAATTAAGCAACAAACACATAAAAACCTACCATGATAAGCAACAGCTTAAATTATATACAAAATTACAAAACAAATAACTTCATGAGTAGACTCACACACATACATATGTCCATGCAGTTTGTCATTTACATATACATGCAGTTACCTACATACAAGTTTACTCAGTTACTTCCTTTAATGCACTCAGTAATTCACTTAGACAGTCATACGTTAGTTGTTTATAATCTACTTAAACACAATCATTTATGCACACAGCTACTCAGTCACTCACATACATGCATTTATTCACTTAAGTGCATACAATTTGTTAGTTATGCAGTTATTTACTGACATACAGCTAGAAATATAACAGAAGCAATTATTCACTTAACAGCTATTCACTTACACACAGTTACAGTTATTCATTTACATGTATACATGTAGTTACACATTCAATTATATATACTACTGGCTATACACTTTTAGTCACTCACCTACATATTCACTCACATGAATTTATTCACTTAGGCAGTTTCAGTTACTTTACACCTATATTATCCGTTTTTACTTATATACATGCAGTTACCCACTTATAGTTATTTATTTACAGATATCCCTCATTTGGCATGGGTCCAGGTTGCCTGAGTGGGACATAGCAGTGAACATGGAAGCCATGCTCTTGTCAAACAGGACTCATTTGAGGTTCTAACATTTTAAAGATTACCACTTGAAAAGGACGTAGAGGGTTAATGCTCAGGTGTTAAGCTTCTGTCTCGCAAGCAGAAGGTTCTGAGTTTGGATCCTGGATCCCACATAAAAAGCCAGGCAGAAATGGTGGCAGTCTGTACTTCTGGTCCTGAAAGGCAGAGTCTGGGCAATTCCACAGCAAAGAAAAGAGGAAGTAAAAGCTAGGTGATTCCCTAGCATGTTGGGGAGTTAATTATATTGACTGAATCCTCATACAGACACCCTCTGAATCAGATATTAACAGTAATTTTTAAGCATATACACAAGGTTCAGATAAGGTACACCAAATCAGATCGCTCAGATACCAAAACAGGATCCTAGCCATATCAACACAAACTCTTGGCCTCAGTCCTTCTAGACCAGCTTACCAGCTTTTACAGACTCCAACAATATGCTTAATATATGAAGATACAAAAACAGCTCCCCTTTGGTGCCTTTTGCTCTGCATACCTCTCATGGATATCTATCTGAAAGACCAGAGTCTATTGGGTATGATGTTCTATGCTGCAGACAGCCTGACTAAGAATATCTGCTGATATGAGAGAGTCTGAGAGAAACGTAATTGGAAAAGACAGTATTCTGTCCACATAAACATTAGATCAGCATTCCCTAATTACACGGGCACCTTTGCTGTAAAATTAAGTCTGCTTCTGACAGAACTAACAAGGATGTCACAGTCCTCTGATGGCTGCACCCCACAGGCCTCTTGGGCCAAACTGAAACTTATGTGTCTGAACAGCATTTGGTCATAATAGAATACTATTACTGTGATCTCTTTACCAAGCCAATCTTCCATGTTTTAACAAGTTTCTCCATTTTTCACAAAGTAGCATTTCTCTCATTCCTTCTTGTTTCCACCAGGAACCACTGATGGGACATGGAGGCTGTTCAGAAACTGAATGTCCAGGGCTTCAAGCTGGCTCAGGACACTCAGTATTCAGTTAATTCTAACTCTTTCTCATTCCATCCCCCAGTAAAGAAGTTCCCATGATAGTGAATATTGTAGCCCGTGCATCTTCACACACCACAGTGCTCAGCAGAGCTCCAAGATCATGTGTGCTCCAAAGATGATGAAGTTACACAAGTGAATCCAGGTTGATGTAATGAGGAACAACAAAGTAAGGAATGTTTAGTTTTGTCCATGTCCTAGTGCTGTGAAATTGCATTTGTAGCATTTCTGAAACTTTACGGAACGATAGTAAGACAATAAATCAGCCCCTATGTATTTCCTATGGATTACTTTTTGAGTTTTTGCTAAAGGTATTTTCTTTTTTTTCTCTTCCATATGTTCAAATGTTATATCCTGGCACTTTCCAGATGAATGTTACCTATTTCTTAGGGAGGATTTCACAATACCTTGATACTGTCTTAATTAGCCTTGGTCTAACTGCAAAAGAAAATCAACAAACCATAATCCAGAACTTCAGAGACTATATCAACCACCTAGAACAAGGCCAGCCTAATCTCTCCCCATCCTGAAGCTCAGGGAAATTTGCGGAAGAGGGGGTGGTAAGATTGTAAGAGCACAAGGATGGGAGGAGCAATGATATGCACGATACTCCACACAAGTTAGGGCCAAAGCAATCATAATTGAACTTTGCATGCCCTGTGCAATGTCCAACACACTATTGACCCCACAAAGTCTAGCATGGACTAAAGGCACTAAGATCCTTGGAGGCAAGGGATTGACAGCCACAGTAGTGTTCCTATGCTTAAGGGGAACAGAGGAAAGGGTTCAGGGAAATGCCACTGGGTCCTTGTATGTCATCGGAGAGGAGGACCCAGAGGACAGTTTGGCACTCACATTAAAGGATTCTCTGGGGATTGGGGGGGGGGAGGCACTGGGGGATGGAGAGGGAGGTGTGAGGGGAGGGAAAGCAGGAGGGTTGGGGGGAGGAGGAGGGAAGGAGGGAACCAGTGTACCTATTAAGTTTGTATGAGCGGAAATAATAATAAAAAATGTTAAAAAAAGAGAAAATTAAAAAAAAAATTAGCCTTGGTCTAATACTATTATATTGGGAGTAGGGGTGCTTGAAGACATTGCAGAGCAATTTTCAAGCACATGAAGCTGTGGGCATAATCTAGCATTCAAGCCAGGAAGACCAAGGATCTCAGTTGAAGGCAAAGGCAAAGTTACATCACATTATGTTTCCTATCCCAAGGTATGCAACAAGAGTCTTTGCAACCTTTTTCTTCATTCCCTGGCCGTCACATCTTGTTCAAATTACAACAACATGAATTTTACCTCAGCCAGTAATCATTCCTTAACTCTCCCCCACCTTGAGTAAGCCAGTTAATAGGATAGAGTATGTGATACAATGAGAGGATCTAGTAGGCACTCATCCAGTATACCTGTCTCATTAAGTGACCTCAGTCACACAGAGGCAGAGGAGCAAGAGGGAAGGCACTGTCTACCAGCTATCTCCTGGCAAGGGCAAATCTCAGTCTGGCATGCTGCATCTTCTACTGCTACAAAATCTGTTTGTTTAAAAGAATCTATGGCATAATGTGTGCCTGGGAGGAAGTGTTCACCTTATTCTTCAGCTCCCTTGGAAGAGATTCTGTAGCTTCTGGGTAGCAGATACAGGTTAGCTTGAAGAATGCAGTTATTTCCAGCTCTCCTTTTCACTGTGCACCCAGATTCAACTCACTAATCTAAACTGGCAAATTCCCTCCTTACTCTTATGAACTAAAACCCCATCACAAAATACCATGCGTTTCCCCTCATCTGCAAAGTAGAGTCTGTGTTCTTGACTTTTGCTCAGTTTTGAAGTCCTCACACAAGCCAAGCAATTTGCTACCTTCTTTCCTGTCTGAAGGCACCCTCTGTAGCTCTGACTTGTTAGCACATGAGGGCTGGCTTAGAAAGTTCTTTTGTTTCTTTAGTATTCCCTTCCTCATGAGTCTAGAGCTCAGGAGTACAAAGTCCCTATGAAAAGAACTCTGGTCTAGCACCTCAGTATACTTCTTAGGGTAGGGCCTTTGGTCACAATCCTCATAGATTTCCAGTAACTGAGATTACAGACTAAAGAAACTTTCTAGTTTTCTGTCCTTATCCCCTTTCCTTAGGAGAGGAATCTCTAGGGGTGGGGCTTCTGAATTGGCCACTGCTGACTCTTTAGTGGCTTCAATACAGCCTCCAAGAAAGCCTTGGTCCATGACTGCCCCACAATATAAACACTGAGATGCCCCTTGCACCTCTAGTGTCAGCACCTGTTGAATGAGGAATGGATGATTTATAGAATCTAAATAAAAATCTCCTTTTATAGTGAACATCTATGGCTCAGAATCCTTCATAAACTCTGGACTGACATTGACACAAGTTCCAGCAATAAGATGGATCACTTGAAAGAGAGAGGAGAGGCTCACACCATCTAAAATAGAGGGTACAGGTATGCAGACTGGGATTAGATCATAGACACCCCAAAAGACCAATTATTCTATTGCCATCAAGGACAAGCATGTAGAAATTCTCCTACACCAAACACTGTTTTTTCTTCTGGGGGAGGAGGAAGGGATTATGTCCAATTTTCCCTGAAATAAAAAACTCACATGGTACATATCCTTCTCAGTATTATCTCCACATCAGAGAAGGAAATCAATGAATTAAACTTAAAATAACCTAGTTTCTAGTTTTACATGGAAGATTTTCTTGCAAGAGCCTGGTTGTGCTTTGTCTATGGTAGTCTGATCTCAAATTTCAACTTATATTATTAATATGCATTTCATGTCATCTGAGGAGCATCGAACTAAATCTTTTATGGTAGGATTACAATACAATAAATGTAGAGGTTAATATGGTGATGAAACAGAAGAATTTCAGGATGTAGCTATAAGCAATTTCCAGGCATGCCACAAGAACAAAAAGCAAGGCCCTCCTGGGCTGAGGTCTGGCATCTAGGACTACAGGATGAGGGTAGCATATCTGAGACGACTCGCCAGATGACAGGAATGCCTCTGAGCCAAATGACAAGACACAATGACAGAAAGACTACAACCATCACCAGAGATTGTAAGGAAGGGTGTCAGCCAACCTTCAACTGAAGTAACAGCGATAATAGAAATGATTTAAAAAAAAAATCAAAGAGAGGAAGGCACCTAGAGAAGGCAGATACCTGAGATTATTAACAATTACCCCTGAATAAGGATAAACAATGTAACCAACTGTGAGGTAACTTCAGCTGGGCAAAGTTCCTATAGGAAATGAAACATGATCATCCATTTTTTTTTTAATACAAAAAGTACCTTAAGTAGACTTACAGTGTCACAAGTCCACAGGTGTCAAGTATTCTGCCTCATGACCAGTGACCCCATTCCTTTAGCTTGTATCAAAATGAAGACTTAAACAGTTACCACAACTAAATGTATGCAATAAAGAGAAAAAAAAAAAAAAAAAAAAAAAAACTTAGGTGACAACTGTACCTCCCTGAACATCCAGCCAACTGGAGAAAAGGGGGAAGAGAAGATACATCTAGGAATATTAAATACTTGGTCCCATTCTTGGGTAATGCACCCCGTTATTCTGTTAGAATGGATGTTTAATCTTACAAGATTGTATGTCATCTCGCTTTTGCCACTCTGATTCTCTAACTTGTCATTATGAGGTAGGGAATCTTATTTTTTACAACTGAATCCTGAATACTGAGGCATTTACCCTAAGTTGTTCAGTTGAAAGAATTGCTATGCTCTGAACCAGAAGCAGTCTTAATGACAGAGAAAGCAGAATGCATCCTCTTTGCACAGAAACTTAAAGTGGTTTTGCCAATGTGTCTATTTCCCTTAGATAAGCTCTAAGATTACTGACAGTCAAATCCAATCACACGAACAAGTGAGGTGTTAGATACAGGTGTCAATTTAACAGCTGCAGACTGTACTTTGGGCATAGTTGTGAAGAATTGATAATTGAAGAACACCCTTGAAAAATCCCAAAACAGATGATAGTCTGATTGATATGGAAGAAACAGCCACAGTGAGCAGTGCTTCCCAGTGCTGAACCTGATAAAAGGAAGTAAAAGGGAGAGCCCTTTCTTTTGCCCTGTATCCACTTGCTGGGTGGAGTTCCCTGTTGCTGCTTTTCTTACAAAAGTGGGAACCCAGCACCTTTGGCCTCCAGCATGCATGACTGCGGTTCAAGGACTTTTTGTGATTCCTTAGGTTTTCAGCATGCAACTGAGACTGCTATGAGACTTTCAAGGGGTCCTTGGGTCTTTGGTACCAGACTGGATTGCTGACATATTCAGTTCACGAACTGAGTAGCTACAGGCAGTTACTGTCAGAGTAAGATTTTATTTTGTAAATTAATTTAATAAATTTATTCTATCGGTTCTGTTCCGCTGGAGATGCTTGACTAATACATGAGGCAATCACCTATTAGAATTTTGCTCACTCTTAGATTTGATATATACTAACCTCCACCTCTTTTTGTAACTGGAAACCTGTCTTTCATGCATTCTGTTTCTAGGGAGAGTGGAAAGAAAGGAAATTCAGAGACTGAGGATCATATCAGACACAGGGAAATAAATGCAGAACAATGAAATGTGAGATGTGGCTGCCAAGGCAGAGCTGTTCTTCCACAGGCCAAAAGGACTAGGACTAGACCTCCAGATCGATAAAAACTGCACTCAGAAATGCTGCACTGAAAGACACAAAGAATTAAGTTTCGATATCCCAACATCAAAGAGCTAAACCGTGATTTAAGACAATCATAAAAACAATGCTTAAATATTTCACCTCATTTGGAGGTCTGGGTCAAGACAAAGAAACAAGCACAGCACAACAGAAGCGCACTTTTATTACTATTTTTGTTTCTTCTGAGTGCTCAAAGGGCATAGGTCTGCCAGAGCTGGCTCTGGTGCAGACTTCACTACAGATACTGGGGGATGGGGAGGGAGGAGTGAGGGAAGGAGGAGGGAGGGAGGGAACCGGTGTACCTACTAAAGTTTGTATGAGCGGAAATAATAATAAAAAATGTTAAAAAAAAAAAAGAGGACATGATTTAGCTCTACAACAATCTTGTAAGCAGCAAGTATGCTTTAAAACCTCGAATACTTATGCATAACAGTTAATAAACTATGCAAAGGACTGGGTAGATGGATCAGTAGTTGAAATGCTTCTCAAGCAAGTAAAAGCACTTTAAATCTCCAGCACCTATGTAAATAAAATGCTGGTAGGTTTGACAGTCCTCCTATAATCACAAACTCAGGAGGCAGAGATTAGGAATGCCCAGAACAAGTGAGCTAAACAGACCAGCCCTAACAGTGGGATCTGGGGTGATTAGAGATCTCATCTTATAAAGAAAAAGACAGAATAGCAATTGAGGAGGATTCCCAATATCAATCGTGGGCTTCACATACATACACACATGTTCAATTCGCAGCTACAGTGCACAAATCCCATACATATGTATACATGAAAATTGGACAAAGGCAAAATATGCCAGGACCACAAATGTGGCAATGGGTGGTCTCTTAAGGGAGAGAGAGAAAAAAAATGAAAGGATGGAGTTGATCTTGTGCCTTCTGAACTTCCTGTGTATGTGAAGTCATGGCAAAAATCCTGATATGTACCTTGCTAAATAGATAGGACAAAGGAATAAGTCCAAGGAAGACCCAAAGCCTGTGAAGAATCAAGCACACACATTATCTCAGGCATTTCTTGGCAAAAATGCTTAATTTCGATTATTTTTTATAAATATTTCAGGCTGCTGAAAGGATATTTTCAATCTTAGAAAAATCTCAGAAATTGAGATTTTATTTGCTATTTGGGGTTTGAGTTATGGACAGCAGAGATGAAGAGGAAGAAGTAAGCCTCTTCCGACCACAGCTCAGCTACAAGAAGCTTCTTATTCTCTGCCCTGCAGCAGGAGTAAGAATCTCTACTCACTAGGGTGTACTTTTTCAAAGCATCCTACTTTTTTAAAAGCTCTGATTACAAAAGTAGATGCTATTTTAACTCTATTTTTTCTAGAATCCAAACGAACTCCCTTCTTAACTTAGGTGGCAATCTTCATTTGTTTTTCATATCTGTATGATCAATTTATGTAAGAATTGTAAAAGAAAGAGTATGAGTTTTAAACATGGAAACTTCCTCAATTAAAATTCAATCCTAAACTGTAAAGTGAAGAAGATGCATATATCTAGAATCTTCTTCACCTTGGCCCAATAAAGCACAAAGCAAAATAAGCAGCCAAGTTAACTTGCTCCTGCAACTCCAGTGAGGTCAAGGACAGGCCAACACCATTTCTCTGAAGACCTGTGAACACAGGAGCTGCTCTGAAAACACAACATCATATGACAGCTGGTATTTAAGCTCAAAACATCTATACCTGTGAGGTGCCTACTAACGATTCACTAAAAAGAGCCCAAAGGAATGATTTCTTACAAACATGTTACAGGGATCAACTAACAAATGCCATTTAGTGCCTTGGCTGAAAAAAGACTCTATATTAAAAGAGGTAAAGACATTACTCCATTGAGCATATTGGTCATGGTGTTTCACTCTGTGTGACATATTAGTATTTCTTCCCCAATCTTTTGAACTTACACACACACACACACACACACACACACACACACACACACACACTGCCTCCTCCTCCTTAGTTAGGAACTAATGCCCCCCAACAACCTTTCTTCTTAATTGGGCATCCGGAAAAGTAGTCTCTCACCTCCTACTTTCTGCTCCAAATAGCCTCAGAGGACATCTGTCTTTCTCAGCAGTGACTGTGAAGCTCTTCAGCATGGCCTGGTTCCCAAACCTGCTGACTCTCACTCCTGCAGGACTCTTTAGCTCTCCTGACAGAGAGTACGGACACCAAGCTTGCTTAGCAGACTCTTCCTCTGATATGTTTCCTGTGCCCACATGTCTGTCAGTTTGCCTTGACAAGTGCTGAGGACTCACAGGCTGGCTAAACAGAGCATGGTTCGAACCCTGGAATGTGATATTCTTTCCTTGTTGTACCTGGGAACCTGACCTTCCTCAATTCATTGCCTCTGCTAATCCCAGCCACTGCTCATAACAGAATACACAGAGCAACATCAGTGAGGCCCACCCAGACTTAGTGCAATAATCAACTGTGGCAATTCCTTACACTGGCAGGCGCGACACATCCCCAGCACAACAAATGCTCCAAAGTTCTGTGATAAGTATAGGCACCACAAGTCAGTCTGTTACCAAACCACAATGTCTAAACTTTTTCTGATCACACCTGGATGTTGCTCTCACTTGTACCTCTACTCCCACTACCTTCCTCTTAAGTCCTCACCACTGTGTAACTGAACTGTTAAATATCTTCATTATTTTGTATCCAATCTCTACAAACCCCAAATCCATTCTCCACACTGTTTTGTTAGGACTATGGTTTGAAATGCAAATCTAAATTAATTTTTTAAAATTAAACATATGAAATATAGGGACAAATGACACAAATTAGACCTCTTTCCTTGCAGCAATGCCCCGTCAATCTTCAGAGGGCTGGCATTTGTCCTTAGCCTTCTTAACCTCATTACTCAAACATGGACCCTCTCCAGTGTGCCACACTGTATAACAACCCTGTACTTTGAATGGTTCTACCTTAGCAAAACTCTATCATAGGAAAATCTAATATTCCTGGAACTACCTACTTGAACAAGAACAAACCTCCCTCCCACAAAATAAGCTTCCCTGGATTCCCAACAACAAGACTCTTAAAAAGCTTATACCCATCCTTGATTGCATACTTTTCTTATTTCTCTTTGCCCCAACTCAACACTCATCTTCCTTGCCTCCAAAGTTTTTCTTTTAAAACTACTCAAAAGTCAAGTCCTGTCAGTAGACTTCCAGAAATTTATGTCTCTGCTCCCATTACTTTGTACTGCTTAAAAGAGTCCCTTCACTAGGAGACTGATATGACACCGTGGAATTAGTAATCACCAGATGATCATGCATTCTGAAATACCCTTTCAATGAGCCATTTCGCTTCACAGATGAACATGTGAAGCCATTTGTCTCTTACTTAATTCCCACCTTAAATTCCTATGACCTCCATATCAGTATCCATACTATTCTATACTACTTAAATGGATATACTTATGAGCCACCCTAGGTGGGCAGCAGCATTCTGGGTCTCATAGGGCATAGACTGTCACAGAATCTACTTGATCTGTGCTACAGAATGGCAGTGACTTTGTTACAATAAAACTTTATCCAGAAAGCAGGTATCCTATAGCACTATTTGCTCTGCCCTAAACCAATTTTCCTCTCAGAGGTTTGATCACACTAGCTATGGAATGAAAAATCTTCCTCTCTGTACCTGTCTTGATTCCTTTGTGTTACCTTGACAGTCATTTAGCACCATTAATCCTCTTTTGATCCTTCAGCATTATCTAACCAACTTAGCTGACATGCAGCTTCTGTACCAAAGCTAGGTCCTATGTTGTACAGAAGCCCTCACCTCAGTGATCACACAAGCCCAGTCCAAGAGCAATACCTGTCCCCTGGCATGTTGGCTCTGCAACTTTGCCATCTCTGGGTACACCTGGGTACACTAGCACTTACTGTTTTACTCAGATTTCTGAACTATTACTTGAATAATAATCCCAACTTCTTTAGCATTTCCTCATCTAATCCTATTAATGGAAGCTTTCATTTTACTGCACTGAGTATTCTCCTAAGAAAAATAATCTTTAATTATACAGTTAAATTTGCTTTCTACAGAAACACATTTTATTTTCTGTGTAAAATGGTAAACAGTGTGATTAATTGAAATAATACTATGATACACTGAAATTAACTTGGGTGGAACTCATGCTAACAATTCAAACCTTTTCCACTAAGGGCTCATTGCTAAACTAAAGCACTGAAACTGGGAAGATAAGAAGCATATTCAGCATAGAGAGACACAGGAGAAGAAACTCTGTGCCACTCTCTGAGGCCACAAACACCCAACATCTAGAAAGCTCCTATCATTGTCATTTTCCAAAGTCAATGTATTTCCAAAGAAAAATGTTTCTGCTTGGCTAACAACAGTTAAAAGCTGACTTGTTCTTAGCATACAATGGTTCCATTCTACAAAGGGTAAAACAAGACTGTGTTCAGAGCAAGAAGCCCAAGCACCTGTGGCTGCAGAATTTCCCAGGCACCACACCAGGGCCTATTCTTCTAGTTCCTTAAAAGGACTCTGACTTATCAGGAAATGCTAACATACAAAATGACTGACAGTGCTCTGCTGAAGAAAAACAACTGAATTCTAAAACCTCAACCCCCATGGAACACAGGGGAAGCAGAGTACCCATTATTAAACAGCTGCATGGAATACTGTTAAGACAAAGCAATAGATATATGGAGACGGTAAGTCTTAAAATAGTGATGCCACATGCAATTTTTTTTGGGGGGTGGGCAGGTAAGTGTAAAAGAGACCACTGTGTGTTCCTGTAGAGGCTCAAGAGTGACTTTGGAAAAATCATCCTGAATTGTTCTATCTCCTTATACTGCTTTGCTCTCCATGCTCACACACTTTGGCTTCCAGGGCTGGAATTGCAAAAGTGAAGGCTGCTACCACTTCCATGAGGCATTTTACATGGATCTAGGGATCCAAATTTGATTGCAAGGTAAAGACTTTCAACCCGAGTCATCTTTCTGGCCCCTCCCAATGTGGTTTATAAGATAGATAATGAGCACTATTCACCAACAGATGTGATGGGAATTGGGGTCCTTCATTGTGTGTCCTACAACTCTAGAAGCTGCACTGGAGACGTATATCTGGAACTATTTTCCAGGAGACATAAAAGATCCATGGTAAGTCAAGTTTCAAGATATGTAGAACATGCCAGGCTGCCTTGAGAATGGGCCTGCCTGTCCACTGCTGCTCTCCTCTTGGCAGAACTGGGCTAACAAGATGGCTCAGTGGGTAAAACCACCTGCATTAAAGTTTGACAACCTAAATTCAATATCCAGAGACTATACAAATATACAAGAAAGAAAGAGCCAACTTTTGAAAATTGTCCTGTGACCTCCAGATGCCTGTTGTGATGGTCATGCCTGTGGATGCCCACCTAAATCTAATTAAAATCTTTCTCTATTTAATAAAATTCAACTTCATTTATGTGCACTCAACCATTCTGTAGCAAAAGTCCAAGTCTGAGTCTCACGAGTTTTTGGAAAGATCTTTTCACACTCACAGTCAACAGCCTTGAGCTGAGTAGGCTTCTAGCTGCTGTGACTGGGCATTATGCCTCCATCTCAAGTCTGTCATTAAGCTCAAGACCCATCACTCAACTATATGTTTATATTTATTTATATGTCTCAGGTAAATCATGTCAGGTAAAACAAAGGGCATAATAGTACCTCCCCACCATCACTGAACATGCTCCCTCACTCTATGTACCTTCCATCGCTCTAAGCCAAAGCTGCCACCTGAATCTCTCACAAATAACACTATCTTATCTTTATTCCCTTCTCCGCCAGCTGGCTGCAAACTCCTTTTAACCCCAAACTAAGAGCTGCTGCCAGGGCTTGCTGGAGCTCCAGTCCAAGACACAAGTAGGTGGGTTCCTTTCTATAGCTGGCCACAGACAGCAGTTAAATCTCAAGAGATGAGAGGATCTAAGGCTTGCCTTCAGACCTATGACAGGCTCCTGCTCATATTGTACTTTTTATTAAATACTAAAAGCTGGTTTCGATTTCCTAGTGGTCTGTATTCTTTATTTACATATCCAGGTGGTAAACTGCAATTAAGCTGCCTTGTATCTGTACAGAATGCTTGTATGCAAGCACTCTAAATAATAGTTTTCTAACACATTATGACATCAACATACATATAACTTGTTCATTATCACTGATGGGGTGCACTTTTAAAAACTAAAGTTGTGTGTTACCTTGCTTTATTCTTACCATGAGTTTTTTTGAACAATTTTCCTATTATATACATTTATCTCTCTGTCTCTCTCTTTCTTGCTCTTTTTGCATACATGTATGTGTGCGCACATGCAAGTGTATATTAGAGGATACCTTGTGTGCCTGTGAAGGCCTAAGGGTGAATTTGGGAATCATCCTGGATTGCTCTACCTCCTTTTTGCTTTGCTCTGGGGTTTCTAAGACTCTGCCTTCTAGGGCTAGAAGTTCAGGCTGCCACCACTTCTACCCAGTGTTTTTAAGTGGGATCTAGAATCCAAACTCAGGTCCTTCTGCTTGTAAGGCCATCTGTCCAGTCTTCTTTTCCCCATTTTTTAATGTGACGTGTGCATATGAATGTTCTTCATGTGTGCAGGTACACATATGTGTGCCTGAGGTCAATATTGGAACTCTTCCTCAATCACTCTTCCACCTTATTCTTTTGAGGTTGGGACTCTGAACAAACCCAGAGCTCATCTACAATGATAGTCTGGCTAGCGTGGGGGATTCCAGGCTCTGTCTTCTGAGCCTGGAATTGCAGGTAGACTGTTATTCCTTCCCCACATTTTTTTCTTTCGTGTGTGTGTGTGTGTGTGTGTGTGTGTAGGTGGATGGGTGGTTATGTACAAGTCTGAGAGCAATCCATGACACTGAGAGTTGGTGACCCTGAGCAACTGTCAGTAATGTCACCCATACCTTCCCAAGATAATTCTGTGAGCACCAACTGAGATATAAATAAGAAAACACTCTGTGAGCCCAGGGAAGGGAGGAGTTAATCTTTATTGTTAGTAAGGAGCATTATAGCACCTAGGCTGTGCTGGAGACAGTTCCCAGTGCTGTGTATGAACTCAGCCTGTCCTCATGGCTGCTATAAAGAAGTTGGAAACAAATCCTTTGTGGACAATAATGAGAAGAAGGACTCACAATCTGGTGCTAGAATCAGGCTCTGACCCTCTACTTGGCCACCTTATTACTCACATGGAAATGATCTGATGCCATGTGAGCCTCAGCTTCTTCATTTGTGCATAGTGGGGCCAAGTCAGACACTATCTGGCGGACTCTCCTCTGCCTACTATGAGGTTTCTATTAGAGAAAAATTCCTCAACTTTGAGTCACTGAAGCCTTATTGGAGTTCAGAAAAAGCAAATTCAAGAATTCTTGAAGGATCGTATCTGTGGAAAATTTCAGCTTTTTAATCATTTACCTATCAGGTTATGGGCAGTAATAGAGGAATTAAGGTAAATAAAGTTCTTGTATGGACACAAGGTTGCCCAAAAAAGGACTCAGGCCTGGAGGACAAACCCACCATTCAGCAAACCGGGGGTAGGTAGTGTTGCAGTATGTCTGCAACTGTTGCTGAGAAATTCATGACCAAACAATTTATATTTTGGCTTGTAATCTTTGGTTACAGCTTGGCAGAAGAGTTCAGACCAGCACCAGGAGCTTAAGCAACTGGCTACATCATATCCACAGGACCACTAGAAGCACAACCCTCCTGGCCAGATTAGCATGTCTAGCCCAGTATATAGAAGAATGTCTGTCAACTTCCTTAACCAGCTCCCTCAATCTTATCAACCGCCCAGGAACTAGTCCCACTCATCATGGGCGGGGCCTTTCCCATCAATTATACAATCTCCTACATATTTGCTTGGGGCTTGCCTCAATTACAAACTCTTTACAAAAATGCCCAGAGCTCAAGCTTTCATTGTCTAGTTGATGCTTATATCTATGAGAGGTAAAGTATATAAATTCTTTAATGAAGTGTTAATTTACAGTGTGCCAAAATAATCCGCTGCATATCACAACACTTTTAATGTAGCTCACCTGCCACCAGGCTTCTTCCAAGGCAAAGCCATAACAAAGATATCAGAAAACTATCAATAGAAAGCCAGAAAGCTGGGTCATCAAAAGAAGGTTGGTTATCTTAAGTTAGGGTGACTAAGGTAGACAGAGAGACCAATATTTTTCAAATCACACACAAAACAGATTAACAAAGCAACTGATTTAGTCAGCTAATTAATACGGTGACTTGATTATGAAATGTGTTTCTAAGACCGCAATGAAATGAGGGCAAACAACTATCTTAATGTGTTTTTATAGAAAAATCTTACAAGGGCTCTTACTGTAGCTAGACAATAAAATGTGTCATTATTTTAGAGATAAAATAAGCAAGAGAAATACATAGAAAAGAAAAATCATTTAACTGATGTTTACAAGTAAAAAAATGCACAGCAGAGAGAAATTTAAAAAGATGATTAAAAATTTCTTCTGTTTTGTGTTTTGGGGCCAAACCCAAGGTCTATTACATATATCATGTGATCTACCACAGAACTGACCCTGAAATGGCCCCAAACTACATGCTACTTTCCTGGTATAGTTCTCTTCTGTGACATAGCACTTCAGTAAAAAAATTTAAAAAAAAAATGAAATAAGCAAATCCTTGCTTTCTCCCTGAAGAACATGATTAAGAGAAACTTCTTTGTGGCCCTCAATTACAAATCAGAACTGTCTAAATGTCCACACAGAGGTGTGTTTTAATGCTTTCATTTTTTATGTGCACACTGAGTCCTAGCAAATGCCTATGAACGATGTTCTACCAAAAGACATGGAGGTTGAAGTCAGAAATCAGAGCTTGTTCAAAATCATAGGATCAGTAAACTATGATCAAGATAGGACCCAACATCTAATTCTAGCCACATGTCATGTAAAATTGTGGCTAAATATCACGTGCAGGTGCTAATTCATTATGGAGCAACTAAGCTATACAGAAAAAGAAGTTTTAGGGAACACAGGTACCTCAGACTGACAAGAAACACATAACTCCATAAAAGCACAGATCCTGAGGAAGATTGATTGATTGATTTTGTAGACAAGGTCTCTTGTAGCCCACACTGACCATGCAGGGAGGATGACACATTGAACTCCTGACTCTCCTGCTTCCACCTCATAAGTGTTGTGATTACAGATATGTCCTGCCACATCTACTTTACATGTTGCTAGGGATGTAATCTAGGGCTTCTTGCATGCCAAGCAAGCCCACTCAAGGGCCCAATAGCCCCAGTTTTATGTACTACAACAGAAACCATGAACAGTGACAGGCAGTTTTAAAGCAGCCAAGCTGGCCAATTTCTGAAGGTCTTGGAAGGTTAACCTCCAGTGCTAGAATTATCCTGAATTGAACATGCCCTTTGCCAACTTCCCTCAACCTTCTGTTGATGAAAGAATATGGAGATTAGTTCTCAATTGTAGCTAAGCTCTACCATGAGTTCCTGCACAAGACAACTGGGTTGAGCCCCAATATGAAGAGACCAAAAGCTCCAATCAGGTTTGAAAAAACTGGAGCTGATGAGGAAAAGCCATTTTCCCAGGCTTGTCTACATGTATAAATATACCTCCCCCTGGCAGCCATTTTTGGCGCCTGCCCCTCATGGCACTCCATGCCTGGAGTCTGTGAGTTCTCCAGGGTACCCTAAGCCCCTCATGGTACTCCATGGCTGGAGTCCATGAGTTCCTTTCTTTCTCTCTTCTAATAAACTCTGTTTGCCTTAATCTTCTCTTCATGTTCTGGTTCCAGTCTTCGACTCCTGAACTCAAGAGCCTGGATGCATAAAGATTCCAGGAGAGTGACCTCTCAACAACAGGAACGAAAAACAAATGTTATCCTAAAGGGGAGAAGCAGGTTCCTCACTACGAAGGAGAATTTTAGACAATGGAGATGAGCTGGGTGTTTTTGAGTAGACCCCTCCCCCAGTAAAAAGTACCTCTCTATTCCACTTGGAAGCCAAAGAATTCACTGGGGTTCTAAACTGGGAGAGAGTCACTCTTGTCTACAAAGCTCTGAGTAACACAGAAGGGACACCATAAGGACTGGGTGCAGAAGGCCTGCTTTAAGCAACATGATAAGGAGTTAGAGCTCACTGCAACCAGAGTAATGAGAAATACTCACATTTTGCTATTAAATGCACCACTGACCTACCCTACATCATGGGGATGCAACTTCTGCGAACACCTTCAGAGAAGAGAAGGTAGGAAGAGGTTGTGAAGCCAAGGGTTACTGCTCCCTGTGCTGGCTTGTAGCCCCAGGTCTCAGCTGGGTCCTCTTCCTGAATCTGAGAGAAGGACTAGGAGCAGAAAAGAAGAGAATTCATCAAACAGATGTCACCTCAGTCTAGGTGGGTACTTTATTAAGAAACAAATAGAAATAAACAAATGTCATGACTCCATCAAATTTGTCCTATGGGCTATGGCTCTAGCTTAGCAAACAATGATGTTTCATATCAATTAGCCCAACAGTTCAAGTAAGGCTTTGAAATTAGACTCATTTCCATGTAGTCTAAGTCTCCATTTGCATTCAGCTTAAATTTGACAGGCAAAACTGCCAAAGACAGCATCTGTGTTTATCGTCTGAAAGTGTTTTCAAACTCTAAACAAAAGCAAATCTAAGTTGTCTGCACTGATTTTTAGAAAAGACTTTTTATCTTCAAATGATCCTAAGGAAAGATGGTGATATTCCTGAGTATGCTATTAGTATGTGTTGTAGTCCGCCTGCAACATTGCTGATAAATGACCATCAAACAAACGGCTTAAGGGAACAATGGGTTTATTTCCTTAGGATAGTCCGGTTACAGTTCTCAGTCCAGCTTGACGGGAGAGCACGCACCAACACCAGGGCCAAGGGAATTGGCCACACCATCACCACATAACGCTGAGAGATGGACAAACCTTACTTGCCAGACCAGCATGTCTGGCTAAGTGAATAGAAGAATGCCAACTCCCTTAACCACCTCTCTGTGATTTATCCAGGGCCTAATCACACCCACCATGGTCTGGGTCTTCCCAATCAGCTAGACAATTTCCTTCAGGTTTGCTCTGGGTTAAACTCAACCATCAACTCTCTACAATTGTGCCCAGAGCTCAAACCCTCAACTATGACAGTATGGAAAAAAGGTGTTCTTGGACCCACACACTCCCAGTTGTGTATGTGTAGGGTATGTGTCACTCAAATTACACCCCAGACACATTCATCTACTTTTAGACCTCAATGGTAGGTAGATACGTTGAAAAGTAAAGTTACCAAAAAGCTACTTTACCAAGTCAGAGGTCATAACAGCTTCCCAGTTCCAAGAAATGAAAAGGAACTAATGAGAAAAAAGACCAGGTCTCCAGAGCCAAGGCACTACATGCCAAGGCACTCTCTTTTTAAAGAGTTTTTCCTGTGGCTGCTGGTATGAAACACTCTGACAGAAGCAACTCAATGGAGACAGAGTTTATGCAGCTCACAGCTCAAGGAAGAAGTCAAGGCAGCAGGGCCTTGACCAGCCCATAACATTGCAACCTTAATCAGAAAGCAGAGAGCCATGAATGCTAGAGCTCAGCTTGCTTTCTCCATTTTATACAGTCTAGGGAATGGTCTTACCCACAATTAAGAATTGTCTTCCCACATTAACTACATATATTCTCAGAGGTTAACCTTAATCTAGCAATTCCTACAGGTATGCTCAGAAGCCAGCCTCCTAGGTGTGAGGTTGATAACTAACATAGGCACTCAGCACACTCTGCGTGCAATACAGCAAGGCAGGAATCCTTTGTTCAGCATGAACACACCTGCAAACAAGGTGAAGTGCATGCAATACAGACTTCTTCAGAAAATTAAAGGAGCTGAAGTGAAATCTTTTAAATTTATTTGTAGGTTATACTTATCTGGTATACTT
The DNA here is from genome assembly GCA_023101885.1 of Typhlomys cinereus. Classification (NCBI taxonomy): domain Eukaryota; kingdom Metazoa; phylum Chordata; class Mammalia; order Rodentia; family Platacanthomyidae; genus Typhlomys; species Typhlomys cinereus. Next base: position 7,073,955 of record JALPQD010000015.1, read on the forward strand.
GGGATCAAAAGGAATTTCTGTTCAGGTGGTTATGGATATTATGAATTTAAGGCTATCTATACAGATTTTTTTCCTGCTGAGCACACCAGGTCTGAAAATCCAAAATGCACTGGCTCGCACCCAGAACATACTTCATGTTGGTTGTCTCAGTGAAATAGTTTCCCTGGCACCCACCCACCCCCCTCCACCCATTCTCCTGCTATCTCAGATTTATCCTCACAATCCTACAAGCATCTCTAACCTTGCTGGGACAAGTTCTTCTTACCACTTTTCTGCTTTTAGAGTAAGATGTGATTCCTTAGCACTGCTGTCACACCAGAGACACTTCTCATCTTCTCCATGTTAAATCTGGCTTACTTCTCATCAATTTGTCAAGAATTTCCAGTTAACAGTCCCAAACACAAACAAGAACTGACAAGATTAGCAACTATTCTGTAGAGGAGGAAACTGACCACAATGATCAAACGGCCAGCATCAGAGTACGTAGGAGCAGTAAGGAATGAAACTCCAGACTACTCTCAGAATATGGTCCCCAGAATCAACCATGGTCCTTATCTCAAGCTCTCTCTCCAAGCTCCATGACACACAGTCCATGATTACTTATATCATCACTGTTTTGTGTGGGACTATGATTTTGTTTGGTTCTGAAATATATTTCTGAACTATTAAAAATTCAGATTAGTTAGACTAACCATGGACAAATGGACCACTGAGTTATCTTATCTTAAATCTGATTCTGCCCTTAGTATGTGGTTCTTGGAGACTGACAACTCCTCAGCATCAAGCAAGAGTATGTTTATCTTAGTAGTTCTAGCTTCCTCTCCTTTTGGACAACTGTGTGGCACAGTAGGTTTTCATAGTAGGTTGATACAGTGAGCAAACCAAGAGGGGTTTATGTCTCTGCATTCCTTTCTCCCCACTACAAGGCTGGAATAGGCACATGTATGCAGGCTAAGCTAGTACAATATACCACCAAAGCCACAAGAGTTTCCTCCTTCCCTGCTTGTTCTGTCAGTACAGCTCAGAAGCCCTGATAGGCAAGGGCACACCTATGTGGTCTGGCATCCATTTGGCTGGCTTGTACTGAAGCTCCATGACTGCAATTCTTCCTTGCAGTGCACATCCCATTTGTACTCATTTTGCCCAGCCTCAAGGTTCTTTGTGATCCCCATCAACTTAGAAATGGTAACAATTGAACATCAGAGTAGCTTGCCAAAGTCTTTTTGGAATCCACTGATGAACAAGGAGAAGAGATTGATGCAGAGGTGAACTATTCTTGGCAGCTTCTTCTTCACTTGCCTTGAGACACATACCATCCTTTCAGAGTGTGTTGAAGACTATGATGATTGTTGGAATACAACGGATGCCCTGACAGCTGGCTTCTCCATTATTACCAAAGCACCAGAGTTAAAAATAAATGAGCACAGTTAGTGGATACAGGTCTGATTCCCTCAAATGCCTGGATATGACGCACACAGCCAACACCAGAGCATAAGAACAGCATAACTAAATGAGGCATCCAGTATTAAAAACACTGATAGTAACTTCTTTTTCAGTAAAACATAGAAAAGCACATACTTTAACTGAGGCTGGCCATCACCAACTCTTCTTATTCCCACCAGAGAAAACTATAAGATTAATTTTATGTTTTCAAACATTGCTTCTGGTGCCTCCAATTTTACTGAAGAAACAGATAGGAAGACGAATCCCTTCTCATGTTCTAATGGAGCCCAGGCTCTGAACTCCTGTGTGGTTGCCATGTAAAACAAGAACAATGGTACCCTAGATCAGAAATGTAGCCTCACATACCTCTTAACAAGGGCCCAGGAGTGGTCACACAGGACAGCACCACAGCCTGCCTCCAGGGGCTCCTTCACCCCTGCCCAGAAAGCAAGCACAGGAAGACAGTTACATGTCCACTTCCATCTCTTTCCTGAAGGTGTGGTTTGGATGGACACTCGGTGTAGGAGGGACAGAGAAACTGCCCAGGACTCTCTTGACTTAAATTCTTGTTGAGTCAAAACCTGGGCCTTTCAGCACCAGTGACCCTGGTTAACATGTGCTACTGGGCCTGGACTTCCTTCCTGTTGGACTGACAGCACTGTTCTTTGTTCCCCCATTTCCTAGAGTCTACCCCCACCGTCTCCTACGCAAAGTCACAGAGACATGCTAGAATGATCTCTAGGGCGACAGGACCAGGTTAGCAGGTCGCTCATGACCCTCATTTTACCTGTGCCCCATTCCAGCTCACCAGTTAAAATCTACTCATTTTGAAGCAGAGGTAAGCTACTCTGAGGCAGTAGCCACTCACTGTTCCACAAAGTGCCTGTGCCCCATGCTTCAAAGGTATGTAAGAGGTAGCTGGCTCACGGAATTACTTGGAAGTGAGTGTCCTGCCTTCTACATGGGCTCTGTAAAGCACTCGGTGCTTTCTTCATCTTTGCCCAAACCCGAAAAACAGAGGTGGGAAAACAATAAAGAGTAAGCAGATCTGCTATCTTGACATAACTAACTCTCTGCCTCAGTGAACAGTAATGGCATAGGTCCAAATGACAAGAATAGCACCGCCTCATCTCTATCCAGATATTCTACACATAGAAGCCCAGCCCTGGGGAACTAGATGAGAAGCAAAACAAACCATGTCTCCTGGATTAAAAACTCCCCCTTTGCAGGCTCACAACAGGCCCCTACCCTTCCAGCTTCACTGTCCCTTCTGAACATCTGCATAACTTAAGTTCAGTATCCTTTAACTTCTAACCTCCCTCATCCTGTAAAGCACACTGTGCTTGGCCAAATTCAGAATCTCTGGTCCAGCAAGAATGATCAGTTTAATCCTAGGCCCTCATGCTTCTTTCTGCAACCTTCAGAGCCTGGAGGTGTGGACCTATTCAGTCCCCTTACCTCATGGATGTTAAGGAGATGCTCCTTCCAAGTCTAGTGCACACCTTCCTTTTACCATGGAAGGCACAATACAAAGTCTCAAGATTAAAAGATATACAAAGGTCCTCTATTCTGAGCCAAGCTCTGCTAAGACCCTCCCCCTCCTGCTGTCATACTGATAGGTAACCATCTTTTCTGGCTGTGCCCGAGACCTGTGACTTGCTTCTAATCAACATAACAGGCCCAACTGCCACTGCATAGGCACTGACTTCTTTTTTGCCAGCACAGTCTGCTGCTAGTTTAATGAAATAAGAAAGGTACTGAGGCATGAAGTAGCAGCAGAATTACAGCTCTCCAGTAACCAAAGGGAAACTCAGTTCTTCCAACCTCAGGTAGTGAGTTTGAGGATTATTCTCTAGACTAAGCAGACTAGTGTTTATATGCCACTGATGCCACCTGAACTGAAGCCCTGGAAGAGACTGAAACAGGATTCTAGAAAGCCAGGGTGGACTTGTGTCCCCCATAGTAAATGGGCATACTTGAAACAGAGACTTTTGATTTACTACACAGCAATAAGCAAGCACCAAAAGGCTTGACTACCTGGACCAAAAAGATCAGCATTGGAACTCCCCACCTCTGATAGAGGCTTCACATACAGATGAAGTCAATTTCACGTGGCACAGATTCTGCTTCCTACAAGAAAAGGGAAAGCAGGTCTTGTACCTGTCTAGGATTATTTGCTTCTCAGTTTAGTCCTGGCAGCAGGTTCTCCAAATCACTGCCTGTTTCATATTCCGAAGCCACAGGAGACTGTTTCTCCACAGATTATTGTCTTCCTGCTCTCTTCTCACTAGCAGGAACACTGGCATCTCCTAGAAACAAGCCCCTATTGTTATGTGTATGTGTGTAATTCTCAAAATCAACTGCATCACTGGAAATCTGGTGCCCTCTCTGGGTGTAGCCAGCATGACAGATGGGAATAGCTCAAATGTATACTTACAAAGCGGAATCACACGCCCAAAGGCTTCTAACTGGTCCACTTCAGACTCCAAGCAAACTTTACTTTCTTCTGTGTTCCTAGCCCTACTTATTTCTAACAGGAGGATCCATTTGGTTCAACTTCTGTCCCACCAACCACTAAGCATGTCTGGGTCCAACCTTTAAAATACTTCCTGAAATTGCTGCATCTTTTCCTATCTTTCTTTTGATTTTACCACTTTCCCCTTGAACTCCTTCCATTCTAGTGAAGACCTTTTCAAAAACGTAACTGCCACAGAACTCATACAAACAGCATACAAGGTCCCTATTAGTCTTGCTGAGACTTCTCCTTACACCTTCACACAATATCCCAAACTCTACAAATAGCCATCTCCCCAGGCACTGCTGCAGATGGGACAGCAGAGAACAGTCTTTGCTCTTTCATCTGTTTCTATGCTCTCTCACACTGCCCTTGGCATACAACACTACTCCATCCTCTTTCTCCATGTCCCCTACTTCTGGAATACTTTCTTTGTCCACCCCCACTCCTACAATTCCTCTTTCCCTCTTCTCTGTTGCTTCCTACTTGGGAATTTAGGTTTTTCTGTATGTACTGTGAATTGAAGTCCAGAAAGAAAGCCACACCTACATTAAGACTCTACAAGGCCGGTTAGAACTTTGTGATGGACGAGAATAAGAATACTGCAAATTCTTTTTTTTTTTTAAAGTCACTTTTTTTTTAATTATTATTATTATTCAACTGTGCGCATGTGCGTGTGTATGTGTGCGCGCGTGTGTGTCTGTGTGTGTTGTGTGTGTGTCTGTGTATATGTAGAACCACGGACGAATTCGCGAACCACCATGGACGCCTCCACCTCCTTCTGCCCCAGGATTCACAGGCTCCGCCCTACCAGGACCAGAAGCACAGGTCACCCCCGCTTCCGCCTGGCGTCTATACATGGGATACTGGGATCCGAACTCGGGACCTTCCACCTGCAAGGCGGAGGCTTAACCCCTGAGCCACCTCTCCAGCCCCAGAATACTGCAAATTCTAAGCCAACTTACCTTGCCTTTGCTTCAGCCACTTTAGCCACGTGTTGCCACTGTCATGTCTGACCTAGCATCCTTGTGACTATCGTATAAAACCTTTTAGTAGATATTAACAGAACACCAGCTTTCAATTCAAAGCTAATAAAGTCATCAGACAGCACCTGAAAACTACAACCATTTCCTTCCTTTGTGACAAACCCAACTACCTGATATTTTCATGAAGACGGAAAAAGTGTTTTGAGGGATAGGGATGTGACTCAGTCAAGCAGATTGACTGGCAAACATGGGGACTCAGTTAGACTCCTCAGAAGTTACGTACAAAGTCAGGGGTGGTGGTGAATCCTTATAATTCTACTGGTAAGGTAGAGACAGCCAGCCTAATTTAAAGCGAAGCTCTGGGACCCAGCAGGAAATGGTCTCAAAAAGCAAGGTAGATAATTCCTGTAACACCAAGGCTGCCTCTTCGAACATATGCACCCCAACACACACACACATTCAGTACATACTCCTACACACACAGGAAGACATGAAAAGCGTAACTTAAAAAAAAGTGACTTGACTTATCTTGATTGATGACTTTTTTGTTCTGTAATTATAAAAACTTCATGAAACTGTTTTCATATTGGAACATGGTATTTTAGGCAACATGAATCTGTTCCTAGAACAAGGACCCCAGAAGAGTATCTCTTATTCTCTTTGAGGTAAGAGCTGAATGCGTATCCATAGTAACAAGCTATAACTTATTTAATTGCAACTCCTTCTGCCCTTTTAGACTGATTTTCCCAAGAAACTATTCCATTGATCTCTGAATCCTACATACCACACTTGTGGACAATTAGTAAATATTAACGTTAACTGAATCTCAGTCTACGATAAATTAGATTACTGCTTGCAACAAACTACTCTCTTCCTGTAAGAGGCTTCTAACTGCCACCACACCACTGTCAAAGCCATAGATCAGTAGACACTCACACTTTAGCTCTGTGGGACAATCCCTTCGGATTGTGTGGTTTTGGCTCAGGCTGTTAGTTTTACATCCTGTCTCTTCAGGAGGACAGCACATTCCAAGTCAGGACTGGTACTCTGTCTATTAGATCCTGAAAAAAAGCACCAGGACCCACAGGCCACCTGTAGCCATCAAGTGACAAGAGCAACAAATAAAATTGTTCGTGCAACCCAGACCGATACTGCTAATCATTACCATGAAAAGCCATCCCTAATTCTTCAGGTCATTCCAGACAGTCATTAAATTCTCCACCTGAATATGAAACATTTATGTTGCATTAACAGCTTCTATAGAAATTATTTCATGCCATTATAAAATGTTTCTTAATATCAATGCAAGATATACATGCAGCTATTTTCCAGCTTTTGGACCTCCTTTTAACTACAGGTATGACAAAAGCACATTTTTTTTAATATTCGAGAAAAGTTTTATTTTTACAAAATCAAATGAAGAGTTTGTTGCAGAAAATCAGAAGTAGATCTTCTTTTTAAAGGCCATCAGATAGGAAACCATCATCATTTTTCATATACCCTGAAACAGCATTTCAGTCTTGGCAGAGGAAACACTGCTGAACATAAGGACATACCCAGCACTGGCGACCACAGACTGTTAATGGGAAGAAGAGATGAGACAGGGTAGAGGAACTGAGAACTTGGGCAATGACGTGGCCATTTCCCATGCCTCCCTCTGAAACTCTACAAAGATTTGAAGTATGAAGGTCCCCACCCCCACCTACAAAAGCACAGTCTCCTCTTGTGAATTACCAACACGATACCTTTAATTTTTCCCTTTTCCTACTTGGAAATCACCTCACAAAAACGCTTTTCTCACTTGTGTAACTTGTGCTGCATCTAACTTGCTTTTCCTTATACCTGGTTCCTGGGGATTCCTGAGCTGAATCTTCACATCTGGTTTTTGCCATACCCCCTTCCCTCTGGTTGGCAACCACAGGCAAGCTTCTGGAAGGACTTGGGTAGGAGGTCACAAGTCATCTGAGCCCCAGAAGCTCATGATGTAAACAAACAGATTTCTCTATGGTTGGGGACTGATCTTCCATCTCCATGAAGGAAGCCAGGGGACAGTTATGTGAAAGGACAAGAGAGGAGACAGGGTCTTGGCAGTAATGCTGGGGACTTGGTATTGAGCACAGAGAATAGACACGACACCTGTTCACAGGACACCTTCAGCATTAATAATGTGTTTCAATGGCACTAAAGTGTTGAGATGGCAACCTCTTCCTCCTTCCCCCACCACTGAGGTGCTGAACAAAATCACTGCCAGGAATGAAGGATGCTCCCTGGGGACAGGTATGGTACTTAAAGGAGGGACACAAAGTTTAAAGCAAAGAAGAAACAGTATTGCTCTTTGCAAGAGAGAAAGGATTACACAAGGTGGTCACCAAGCCTGGAAACCAGGAAAAACCTCTTAACAGATGGGTTTCATAATGAATGATAAAAGAGGGGTCTCTTTATTTCTGGGCTTTCTGGCTACCCCATAGATTGCATCTTTGAACTAAGGAAGGGGAAAAAAGGACCTTGTTTTCCCGTAATGGTGAAGCTGTCATCTTCAATGTAGGCACACACCTCGTGTATGCAGCCTTCTCCCCTGCCCCACAGGTTCATTCCCTTTCCTGACCTCTTATCTTTTGGGGTCATGCACAGAAGCACTGTCAGCACTCATTTTTAGCAGCATATTCAATATTCACTCATCTTGTCTTGAATAAAGAAGGCTGGCCATCACATTTGCTCCTTGTGGTCTTAATCCCAGATACAAGATCATCATCCAGCATTTCCACAGGTAAACATTCTCCTCTTTATAAGTTTCCTCGAGACTTCGGAGGAATCTCACCTTTTTTTTTTTTTTTTCTTCTTCACAATAAGAGGTACAGAGGGGGCCCAAGAGAGCTAGAATAGCAGTTTAAGGTACACCCTTCAGCCCAGCTCAGCTCCTGGTTTGTGAAGGGACTTACTGTGAAGATCCCTTAGCTCTCCTTTGCAGAAAGAGGAGGTCAGAGGGATAAAGGTAGTAACTGTCAGCATTAACAGAACAACCCAGAAAGAAAGCAAGCAGATGTGAGAGAAAAGTCAACAGAAACCAGGATTTTGGAGGAGGAGACAGATATTTTTTCTAACAGAAAAGTCAGACTTATGGGCGCAATCAGTCAGGGAGAAGCAGCTAGCTGAGCATCATCAGCATTAGTTCCTTTGGCATCAAGGGATACAACAGAGGACCAGGACATGCCCAGCACGAGTCCTTGGTGTTCCTGGGCTTACTGGTACTATGGTTTAACGATCTTTAGAAAATGCAGAGAACCAGAGATCCCACCAATGCTTCGGCTATCAACTCCTAGCTAGAGCATAAGTTAGACACCAGGTTTCCCATAAAGGGCACATGACACGTGCATATTCCTTCTTTTCATAGGAAGAGGAAGGCTTCTTCGTGAACACTTTCTACATACTAGCACAACCAACATACTACATACTAGCACATCCAACAAATTCCAAGGACTCCTCCAGTGCTTCTAAAGCCAATCTATGCAGTCTGGAGTTCTTTGATGTCCCTTAAAATCTCCTGGATTATTCTGGTAATATACTCTTTGTTAAAATCTTCAAATGTGGTGCTAGAACTTCACAATACAGTTCAGATAAGACTTAAATTTTTTTTGTTGTTGTTTTGGGGGAACATTTTTCATATACAAACATGATGGTTAATGTCACTGTGCTGACCCCCTCCACATCCATTCCCCCTTTCTTCTGTCATCTGCAAATAGGGATACCTTGACTTCTTGTTTCCATCCCTTTTATCTCGCTCTCTTATCTTATGGCTATAGCTAAGACTTCAAGTACAATATTAAATAGAAGTAGTGAGAGTGGGGGCTGGAGAGGTGGCTCAGGGGTTAAGCCTCCGCCTTGCAGGCGGTCCTGAGTTCGGATCCCAGATCCCACGTATAGACACCAGGCGGAAGCGGGGGTGGCCCGCGCTTCTGGTCCTGGTAGGGCAGAGCCTGTGAATCCCGGAGCAGAAGGAGGTGGAGGTGTCCATGGTGGTTCGCGAATTCGTCCGTGGTTCTACACACGCACACACAGACGCACGCACACACAGACACAGTTGAATAAATAATAATAATAAAAAGTAGTAGTGAGAGTGGGCAGCCTTGTCTAGTTTCTGATCATAGCAGGAATGCTTCAAGTCGTTCATTATTTAGGATATCTTTTACTATAGGTTTGTTGTATATGGCCTTTATCATATGTCCCTTCCATCCCTGTTTCCTCCAAGATTTTATCATAAGATGTTGAATTTCGGCAAAAGCTTTTTCTTCATCTATCCAGAGAATCATGTGATTTTTGTCCATGCGTTTGTTTATAAGATGAATTACATTTTTTGATTGCACATTATTGAACCAACCTTGTAATTCTGGAATAAATCCAATGTGGTCACAGTGAATGATTTTTTTGATATGTTTTTGAATCCAGTTTGCTAAAATTTTATTGAAAATCTTTGTATTTGTGTTCATTAATGAGATTGGCCTATAGTATTGGTTTTGAGATCAGTGTAATACTGGCTTCACAGAAAGTTTGGAAGTGTTCCTTTTCTATTTGGTAGAATAGTTTAAGAAACAGTGGTGTTAATTGTGTGAATGTCTGGTAGAATTTTGCACTGAATCCATCCAGTCCTGGGTTTTTGTTGGTTTGTAATTACTTCTATAACTTCATCACTTGTTATAGGACTGTTAAAACAATTCAATTCATACTGATTAAACTGTGGCATATTTTCTGTGCATAGAATTCATTCCTTTCTAACTGTCAAATTTGTTGGAGTATAAATTTTTGAAGTATCACCTTATGATTCTCTTATCAGCTATTTCCTTGTTATCAGTTGTGATAGCTCCATTTTCAACTCTAATTTTATTAATTTGGGCTTTCTCTCTTTTGATTTTGGTTTATTTGGCTAAGCATTTAATCAATCTTATTAATTTTTTCAAATAACCAGCCTTGGTTGATTCTTTGTATGATTTTCTTTGTCTCAATTTTGGGTATCTCTCCTCTATTAATCTCTGCTTGTCTCTACTGCTTTTGGGATTGGTTTGTTCTTGTTTCTCTAAAGCTTTCAGTTGTATTGTTGTTTACTTCTGATGTTTTCATTATTTGATGTAGCCATAAACTTTGATGAGTGCTATAAACCATTCTCTTAGGACTGCTTTCATTGTACCCCAAAGATTTTGATATACTATGTTTTCATTAACTTAAAGCAACTTTGAATTTCCATTTTAACTTCGGTCTGGACCCATTCCTCATTCAGTAGCATGGTGTTTAGTTTCCAAGAGTTTGTGTGCTTTATGTCATCTACCTTGTTATGGATGTGTATCTTTACGATAATCAGATAAAGTACAGGACATAATTTCAACTTTCTTGTATTTATGGAGGATTGGTCTGTGGCCAAATATGTCTTCAATTTTGGAGAAAGTTCCATGGGCTGCTGAAAAAGTCTGTGTTCCTTGGCATTAGGATGGAAAGTCCTGTACAGGTTGGTCAGGTCCATTTGGGTTATGGTTTGATTCAGCTTCAGTGTGTCTCTGTTGAAATTTTGGCCTGTTGACCTATCCACTGGTAAGAGTAGCATGTTGAAATCCCATTGTTATTATTGTGTCAGGGTTGATTTGTTATAGACATTATAGTGTTTAATGAATGTGGGTGAGCTCTTATTAGGTGTGTGTATGTTAAGAATTATGAAGACTTCATGATGGATTGTTCCTTTGATGAAGATGTAGTATTCTTTGATGTCTTTTAAGATTTGAAATTCATTTTTTGGATATTAGAATTGCTAATCCTGCTTGTTTCCTTGTTCCATTACTTTTGAGTACCTTGGAATGACCTTTCACCCAGAGATACTGTCTATATTTCATGGTGAGATACTTTTCTTGAAGGCAGAAAATTGACAGGTTTTGAGTTTTAATCCATGCTTGCAGTCATGTCTCTTGATCAGAAAGTTAAGTACACTGATATTTAAAGTTATAATTGAGAAATATTTGCTGATTCCTGTCATTCTCTGAATTTTATGGTTTTTATATGCATATTTCTTTGCTTAGTAATTATGCTGCATTATTTTTCCCTTCTATGCTCTTGGGTTTTTCTTTTTTATATAGTATTTTTTTAACTTTTTCCTAATTTTACAACCATATTGAGTACTTATCCCTGTCTCCCTCCTGCCTTCCCATCCCCACTCCACTCCCTTCATCAATTCGTCACACTCCCTTCCACACTCCTTCCTGTCTGCTTCTATGGGCCCTAGTGTTCCCTCTGACTGATCTATTCCTGAAGGGATTCAAGTCTTTGAGGCATATCAAGTGGCCCTCCCTCTGCCACCTCGGTGATAAGGGCATGCCCCTTCACTTATCCAGCTCTAGTCAACAAGGTTTCAACTGCATATAATTACTTCTCCCAAGATCCTCATTAGTCTATGGGGGCATGTTGGTATGTTTGTGTTTCTACATGTCTGGTAAGGACAAGTCTTATTGCAGTGGGTTTCTAGGTACAGCAGCCCTGCCTTGAATGGAGTGTCTTGTCCAATGGTGGACTTTCCAATCTTTAGGCTCTTAACAATCCTACTACACCCTCTTCTAACAGGTTCCCTGAGACTCAGCATGGGAAGAGATTATGCTGGCCTGATTCTTGGTGAGCATTGCAGGGTCACAGGTATTCTGCATTCTGGCTGACTGTTTTTGTCCACTTCGCTGCTCTGCCACTGCCCTAGGTTGCATCCTGTTTCTGTCAAGGTGTTGAAATCCTCTACTTCTGTTATAGGAAACTTCTAGGCTAAGTGCTCTTCCAATCTATGGGGATAACAACAGGTATTTACAGAGCAGTTTGGTGTACTCTCTTCTTACCAGTAGGTTCATAGGCTGTTCTTCCCTAATATCTATTTCCTTCCCTTTTACATGTTCTTGTTCTAGTTAACAGTAATAGGAATGTGTTCCATTCTGACAAGTGGGTCTTGAGTCCAATCAGAAAGTTATTGGTTGTCTCCTTGATACTCATGCTATTATTACATTGGTGGTCACCTGTTGCCATGGTGATTTTCATTGCAACTTGCATTCTTGTAAGTTGATGAGGCCATTATTATTTTTCTCCCCTGATAGTTTCTACAGTATTTTTTTGGTACTGTGTAAGCAAGCTATCCAGCAAGGAGGAAGCTCTCAGAACACTTCCAGTTGATATATTTTGCCCAGGTTCTGTGATCCATGTATTACATCTTCAGTAATAGGTTCTTACTGTCAGTTTTGTGGAGAGCAACCAAGAGCAATGGCAAAAGCATATAATGTTTGGGGGCCTTTGAGACTTCTTTGAAAAACATTTTATCAGTAAAGTGTCACATTCTTGTTACTTCTAGTATAGTTTTAATTGTCACTGGATTTTAAGTGGACCAGTTCAGGGCATTTTTTTTTGTTTGTTTGTTTTGTCCTGTTTTCCTCTCTCTGTGCTTCTCTGCATAGGGATTGCCCATTCTTGTTCCTTTGTTTACAAGAAATGTTTGTAGGTCTTTTTTTTTTTAACATATTACTAACAAAGGAGGTTCCTATGGGGTAACATCCCGTAATCTTAGGGTTTTTCTGTAAGTCCCTCTGTACATTTGGATGATGTTTGTCCTTTTCTTTAGACTTGAATATTTTTTCTAGTCTCTTTTATAGACCTGGTTTGGTGTTCATGTAGGCCTTCAATTTCTCTTTATTGTGGAGAATCTTTCTTTCATCTTCAATCATGACTAATAGTTTTACTGGATATAGTAATGTGGGTAGGGATTTGTGATCATTTATAACTTTAAGTACATCTATCCAAGCTCTTCTGGCTTTTACTGTTTCCATGGAAAAAAATCAGTCGTTATTCTAATAGGCTTATTTTTAAATGGGACTTTGTTGTCCTCTTCTAAAGTTCTCAGAACAATGTACGCTGTATCCGCAATGTTTTGACTATTATTTGCTTTGAGGTGTTTCTACTTTGGGTGTATCTATATTGATATGCATCTTATACTTGAATGGGGATCTCTTTCCTTAGGTGTAGAAAATTTTCATTTATGAGGATGTGAAAATCATTTCTGGTGTTATTCTTTTGGTTTCTTGCTTTGGAATTTCATGTACACGTAGGTTTGGCTTCTTTGAGTTGTCATATAGCTTGTGAACATTCTTTTCATGTATTTTTATATGTATTACATTTTTTAATATTTAATAAAATTATCTTGTTCTACCAGCTTGTCCTACCAGATCAGATATTCTGTCTTTTGCTTTTTCAGTTCTTTTGGTCATGTTTTGTGTTGAGTTATTACTGCAGTATATTTGGATTCTATTTCTAATTTAATTTCTACTTGAGAAATTTTTTTACCTGTTCTATTATTTTTGCTTCCTCGGTTGTTTTTAAATTTACTCTGGTTATTTATGCTTTTCCAGCTCACATATGTTCATGTGTCTATTCATCTTCTCTTGGAATTCTTCTCTTTCCCTTTGAAGTTCCTCTTGAATTTCTTGGAACATATTTATAATATGGCTCTAGAAAACAATATCTTGATTACTAATTTCCTGGCTAGGATCCAAGAAGCTATTCTATTTGAGTTCTATCAATAAGAGGTTGGTATTTTTTGTAGGTGGTTATGTTTTCCTGATTTTTGTTGCATTTGCCCTTTTATGGTATGACTTAAGCAACTTGTGTTTGGTCTTTGGTTGCTCTTTTTTTACTCAGAATTTTGAGTCAGTTGGGGTCCCTGATTTTGACAATGGCTAGATCTGCTTTCTTGCATTTGGCTAGGATACTACTGTTTAAAGATTAGTCTAAGGTTGCTTGGTTGTTTTTTAGTATGGTAGTTCCAGTGCACTTGGGTTATTTAAGCCCAGTTTTGGTTATGACATTAAACTTTGGAATTTTAAGCTTGGCAATCAGGTTTGGTGAGTGGTGTTTAAGTGTCAGAACAGCTCACAAGAGGACAAGATAATGTGGCTTTGATAGTGGACTTGGGAATGACAGGTTAGAGCTAAAGAGAGAACATAGCATTTAAGGTTTATTAGGGTTCTGTGAGGGGAAGAGATTGAAAATCAGTAGGTAGGATGTATGGGATGTGGGTGCAGGGTGTGGAAGTCTTAAGACAAGTAGCCTGAATAGAAATAGTAAGATGAATTACTGATCTTATGGTTAAATATTAGGGCTGTTCTTGAAAAGACAAGGTTGTCAGTGCTCTTAGTTGGATAAGGTCAATTAAAAAGCTTATATATATATTTTTTTTTAAGATATCTTTTTTAAGATTTTTATATATATATATTTTATTAAGATTTTTTTTTCTGCTCATACAAATGTAATAGGAACCCCTGTCCTCTCCCTCCCTCCACCCCTCCCTGGACCTCCCCCCTTTGCCCCTTCCTTTTCTCCCTCCCTCCCTTTCTCCCAGTGCCCCCTCCCCGATCTCTGAAGCATCCTTTAATGTGTATATCAAACTTTCCTCTGGGTCCTCCTCTCTGATAAGGTGTAAGGACTCAGTGGCAATTCCTAGAACTCTTTCTTGTGTTTCCCTTAAGTACAGGAACACTATTGTGATTGTTAATCCCTTGCCTCTAAGGATCCTAGTGCCTTTAGTCCATGCTAGATTTTGAGGAGTCAATGATATGTTGGTCATTGCACAGATCATGCAGAGTCCTATTATAATTGCTTCGGCCCTAACTTGTGTGGAGTATCTTGCATATCATGATTCCTCCCATCCTTGTGCTCTTACAATCTTACCACCCCCTCTTTCGCAAATTTCCCTGAGCTTCAGGATGGGGAGAGATTAGGCAGGCCTGATTCCAGGTGGTTGATATAGAGTCTCTGATGTTCTGAATTATGGTTTGTTGATTTTTTTTTTCAGTTTTGCTGTTCCTGCAATGCCCTTGGCTCCATCCTGATGGGTATTGGATATCACCCCCTGGCCAGAGATAAAAACCTGTTAAATTAGAGTCTTGTTATAAGAGTATATTCAAAGGTAGATGGAATAAAGGTAGGAGACCGTGGTGAGAGAGGGGTCAATCACCCATTTGCAAAATGGTTACCTTCTATTTGGCAGCCTATATGCCCTCTCCTTCTGATGAGATCGTACCTCATCAGTTGCAAATGATCAGGAAGGAAAGTCTGTGAATTTAACCAAATGTCTCATTACTTACTTGCAGTCCTTGATGGTGGCCTATTTTCTCTGCTGTAACATGGTCCCCTCTGTTTCTGGTGGGGCCCTCCTTCCCCATCCCTCCTGTTTATAATCTTTACAATTACTGTAGGTATTACAGAGATTTGTCTTTGAGTGTCTCTAAGTGGGTTTGGTACTAAGGAAAATGTGGTACATTTATACAATGGAATACTATTCAGCCATCAGAAATGATGAATTAATGCAATTTGCCGGGAAATGGATGGAATTAGAAACAATTATATTGAATGAAGTATCCCAAACACGGAAAATTAAGCGCCATATGTACTCCCTAATAGGTGGATCATAGTACCAAAAACCTTATATTCTATAGTGTAATAGTATCTTGGATTTTTTAATGATGGTGGAGGGAGGGGAACTGAGGGCTACTGGGAGCTGTTGGGAGCTGTCAGGATGCAATCCAGTGGGAATGTTTTTGCAATGATTCAATTTAAAATAGGATATACTTCATTCAAACATAATCTGATAGTTCTCATATCTTGAAAATATAATTCTTAAAAGCAAGTCAGTAAAAGTTTGGCATGAGTAGTTCTTCTTTTCCCTTTACTAAAATATGACATGAAATATAAGATCATCACATTCAAATCCATAAGCAGGAATTCACTTTGTTAATTTTATTTTACACTGAAGAATACTACTGGATAACCATTTATGTGAGACAGTGGACAAAGCAGACAATGGTAACAGCTTTTACTATACACAAAGGTTTGCTAGCAAACAAGGAAGAATGGAGCCTGTCACTTAATAGTTTGATGGATGTCTAGAGATGAAGGGTCCTGAGTCACTACTTAGCTAGAAAGTTTCCATTGTAGCTTGGTCAGCTCATAAATAAAACCAGGGGGTTTGAAGAGTCTCATTCACTTGGTAAACTTACTGTTCACTACATCTTGCATCAGTTGTTAGGTGGTATGGGGAATTGACAGTCTGAGATTAAGGAGTCCAGGGTAGTATAACCTCCATAGATAAACATGGGGTAGGGTGCCATGGGAGGGAACCTACAAAGCCTGCAGTAGTTCAGATCCTGATTCCCAAGTGCTGTAAGAATGACTTCACACTACAATGGCAACTGAGATACAGGTGGTACAAAGGTCACTCACTGACCTAAAGGAGATGATTCTGAATTATCAGGATAAATCCAATGTAATCTATTTAAAATTAGGAGATAACAGAAGAAGGACACAGTACTGGTACAGAAAAATTCTTTTGTAGCTCCACTAGAGTATCCCGTGTGCCATCAATTGTCTTTAGGATCTCCTGGCACACTGGGTATTTCCTTAATTTGACACATGAGCTCATCCCAGCCCTGCACAGTGAAGCAAAGGTAAGGGTCAATCAGAGAGGATGTTGAGCAGCACTGGGAACACCTAGTTCCCACACATGTTATAGCCTGGGGCAGGAGGCCCATCACACTCTCCACCACTCAGCTCACTGCTCCTATTCTCTTAACTCCCTAAAGTCTGCTTGCCCAGGACCTACTGGCTCACTGATACAAAACCAACCCACTTAACTTCTTCCAAAATATATGCTCAGGTGTGTTTGTGCATGTGTATACACTACCCTAGGAAGAATATATGGTAACCCATTCTAGGGAGTTATCTATATAAACAAAATGTTGCCCTCAAATTTTCTTTATTTTGTAAACATTCAGTATCACATCCTTTGAGGTAATGTAATATAAAAGACAGAAAGGTCTTCAAATCATACAGAAATTAGAGCCCTGGAGAATGTTTGTCTACCTCCCTGGCCCTGAAATATTCCCAATCACCCAGACTTTGTTAATGAGATCAACAGTATTAACAAATATGACTTTACACTAATAAACTGACAGACCAATGAAATGCATGGCTATCTGAACAACCTCTTAAAAGTTATTTTATCACAGCAATACGGAAAGATAAATAGCATAATTACCATGCCAGCTCATTTTTATTTTTATTTTTTGGCATTGCTGGGAAAGGGAATCCAAGACCTTATTCATGATGGATAAGAATTCAGGGCTCTGCACATAAGTAAGCTCTCTACCACTGAGCAACAGCCAAAGTCCCGTTGTCACACTTTTACTTTTGGGAATTGTGCTACCAAGACCACATTGGAGATACTCTTGGGCACAGACTAGGAGCAGGATGGCTGAGGTACATGATAACTGAGTTAAGACTTTTTCAGGAGCTGCCACTGTTTTCCACAGAGCCTTGTTACTTTCATACTTTCGATAGTAAGAATAGGAGAGTGTCAGTAATTTTTTAGCTCTCTAAATTTTAAGTCTGAAGATTCCAAAGATTCCAAAGATTCAGGCTGCTATGCTAGGCTAAGAAAACAGACACAGAGATGAAAGGAAACCTTTAATTACTGGCATCAAATACTAAAGGAACTCGGATACTGAAATTATAAGTGTGTCCCTAAAAGCTGCAGAGCAAAAGACCTGTATAACTTTCCTGCTCCAGCCACATCAGCTCTGCCTTTCCCATCTCTTATATTCTTCATTAGCGTCTTTTCCTTCTGTGCCTCACAGCTTTCTCTAATGGCCTAACAAAGGCACTGCTTTCTGTATTCATTAGCATCCACTGGATATGAGTCAATCTTATGCTTTCATCTTTCCCTCCTTCATCCTCAGAACTTAATTCCCTTGAGAAACAAATCTATAAACAATTTTTCTCAGTCGTTAATACATTCCAGTGCTGTAAAGGTTGGCTAATATTCTGCAAGACCTACTGTACATGTGAAGCTGGAAAAACAAAGCTGCTTTGAAAACAACTCTCAGATGATTTTTGTAAAAGTGTTTCCCTTAATTTCACTGCCCTACAAAAAAATAATCTTAATATTAACACACTGCA
The DNA here is from genome assembly GCA_023101885.1 of Typhlomys cinereus. Lineage (NCBI taxonomy): Eukaryota > Metazoa > Chordata > Mammalia > Rodentia > Platacanthomyidae > Typhlomys > Typhlomys cinereus. Next base: position 7,091,910 of record JALPQD010000015.1, read on the forward strand.
AAATAACCATTCACCCTAGGCATACAGTTTCAGATTTTATGATGTCCTTAATAAAAAAAAAAAAAAAAGTTCAGCCACATTTTTAGTGGGGGCTGAGGAAATGAGGAAATAAATAAGCTTTTACAATAACTCAACCAAAACATTAAAAGCACTGTTTTTTGTTTTGTTTTTCAATGCTGGCCTCAAATAAACTTGCTATGCTCCTGGTCTCATTCTACAATCCTTAATGCTGGGATTATAGGCATGATCACCACTCACATTTATGTGATTCTGGGTCCCCAAGGCTTTAGGCATGGCTGAGCAAGTACTCTACCAACTGAATTACAATCCAGAACAAAAGTGTAAAGGATATATGGTTTATTACTAGGCAAGTTAATGACCCCCAATGGACATTCTATATGAATATCAAAACCTTTCAATGTTACCTAGGGTAAACGGGAAGGAAGGCTCCAGATGAAACTAAAATTGCTAATGGGCTGGCAGAGAGAATCATGGATTCCTCAAAGAGGTCCTCATGTCATCCTGGGAATCCTTGACAGTGTAAGAGGGAGGAGAGAAGGTGGTCAAAGGGCTGTGAGAAGTCAAATCACTACCAACCTTGGAGAGAGGACTGAAGCCAGCAATCCGATTCCCTTCAAGAAGCAGGAAAGGCAGAATGCTCCATGGATTGTACATAGAGCACCACCTATTGATAGCTGATTTTGGCCCACAGATCTGTGTGCCCAACTCAGAGTACTATGAAATTATGGATGTTTGCAAACTTCTAACTTTCAGTGCTTCATTATGTCAATCTTTTTCTGTTCGAGTTTTAGATTATTAGTCCCCCACCAATGTTACCACAGCAGAACATATGGCATTTGGGGCATCCTGAATCTGTGTTCCCGGGTCTTAATCAATTATATTTAGCTTCAGAATAAATTACCTCTTACCCCCATTTGAAGTGAAAGTTGTGATTTTTTTTATTTATATAAGTATCGCAAAACCCAGGGAAATTAACTAAATGTTTTGGAAAACCCTCAATCTTTAATGTTAAACTAGTAATGGGAACATAGAAATAATGTTGTTTTTTGGCTCAAAAATTTTTATTTTTGATAATCAATACTCTTCATTTGACAGCAAAAACACAAATGCCTCATTTTGAATTTCAAAAAGAAGGTATAATAATGAATATGTGAATCTAAATTCTGTTTTACAACCAGATATTAAGGTTTCTAAATATATGAATATTAAGAATATTAATATTCTTAAAAGATGAAAAGCAAAGGTTTTGTCAGATGTGATGACTCATGCCTATTATTTAGGAGATTGAAACAGGAGGCTGTTTGTGAGTTTAAGGTCAGCTTGGGTTATAATTTTAGGTCTCGTTTTAAAACATGGAAAAGGAGGACAGAGAGAAAAGGGAGGAGGGGGAGCTTTACACTATGAACATGTTAAACAAAACACCTGGAAGCATTCCCTTTCAGCTGAGAGTGGAATTCCTCTAACTGTTTCTAGCTACTCTCAATTCAACTTCTAATGTCCTCCAGTGAAGATAAGTTATCTATTTATAGCCCCAAAACCTCACCAGCTCAGTGCATGACCAGTTACCCTTGAGATAGAACTGATTGCTAGGTGATAAGAATCTTTCACTTACAGGTAGAATTTTCCACGTCTAAAATTCAACAATGAGGCCTATGCACAAAGCCAACCACTAATTAAACCTGCTTTAATTGGGTAGCTTTGAACCTTTGCACAAATCTTGGACTTACACCAATGCTAGAACTCACAACAGGAAATTTCCCATTTGAATGAAAAGGTCCAGTTCTCAATTAGAACCATTCCCCAAAATGGACTTAGACCATCTTTGATGTGGCAAAACCCCCAGTTTTTAAAAAGAAAATACCTTTTTTTTTATTTGCAATAATTAAGAGTTACAAGGCTAACTTATGAAGAACTCAAACTTAAGAAAATACTGATATAGTACCTGGAAAAAAAAAGTATTAAAACCCATTTCAGGGGCTGAATAGGTAGCTTCCAGAGCTTGCAGAGTCAGGGACATGAGTTTGAAATTCCCAAACACAGACACAGACGCGCACGCGCGCCACACACACACACACACACACACACACACACACACACACACACACACACACTCTCTCTCTCTCTCTCTCTTTACAAAGGTGCATTTTAAGGCAGGCCTACTATTCAGGTTAATGCTTCTGTTAGAGAGACGTACCTGTCACACCAGCACAGGCAGGAGACTATGGAAAACTCAAGACTCTTCAGAAATCTTAATGCTTTGCATTATTGTCTGAACTAATGGTTTAAGTTCACCTTTCACAACAGCATTTTAAAACTTATTCTTAACCACTGCATATATACAATGAAACCTGTGTCACACACTGACTGAAATTTCAGTTCACTTTTCTACTCTTGATATAAACCAAGGCTAGCTAGAAAAACTTGAAAGACAGGGGTGGGTGGGGGGATTAGCTTCAGGTAATCAGAACACTTAGGTTTCACTCCTACTTGCTGCTTCTGTTCAGATGAACAGTGGATTTACAAAGCACTAAGACAGGAACTGCAAGAACTGGAAGATCACAAAGCAGGGAGAGCTACCATATGCACATATTCTCATCACACTATAAAGTTGGCTGCTTCTGTCATTTCTGTGATACTAATTTGGAGATCAGAATATTCATTCAGCTCCTTTCACATTGCTGGAATTAAAAGAGAAAAATTGGGTTTGTGATAGAAATGCATTAAAATCAATTTGGAAACACTAACTATCCCTTGAGAAAGATTGTACAAACTGCTCAAATCTATAAATATTTGCTCTCTCCCACTTCTAGAAACTAGTCCAAGCTTCCATTACAGTTGCCTCACACAATCACCAGGCATTCCAAGACCCAGAGAGCTCTGAATCCTTCCTTCCCTACTTCTTCAGGCATAGTTGGTGTCATAGTTGGGCACCGATGTCAACTTGACAGTTGAGGGTTTGAGATCTGGGCACATTTGTAGAGAATTAGTAATTGAGTTAAGCCCAGATAGAACCTGAAAGAGGTCTAGTTGATAGGGCAGACCCAGCCCATGGTGGGTGGGACTAGACCTAGAACAAGTAAATAAGATACTGAGAGCTGATTGAGGAAGTTGGCATCCTTGTGTATACTTGGCCAGACATGCTGGTTTGGCAAGTAAGGATTGTCCCTCTCTCGGCCATTACATATAGATGGTGTGACCAGTTCCCTATTAGTGCATGCTCTCAGCTGGACAGATTGTAACAGGACTATTGATAAGAAAATAAACCCCTTGTTCCCTTAAGCTCTTTGATGGTGATTTATCAGCCATCATGTGGACGAACTGCAACAGTCATTTACAAGGGTAATTTCTTACCTACTCAGTGCCAGAAAGACAAAGCCTAGGCTCTACTGACACAGACTTGGGGACAGTCAGTAAGGTCAGCAGAGTTGGTTCTGTAACTTCCTGTTCCATTCACTAGCCTGCAATGACTTCCTTACTGAACTAGGGGAACTGAACTCATTGACTATTTTGACTTTTCCCATTGCCATCCAGTCCCCACACATCCAAACTGGTGGTAATCTTATCAGAGCCACGGTGATCAGGGAAACCTACTATGCCCAACTTAACAGTTTCTACCTGGCATTGGGTACCTAAAACATTCCAACCCATTGGTTGTAAGGAGGCCCAAGACTATGAACTAGTTTCTAGTCTTCATGGGCAACCTGAACAGGCTCACCATGATTTTTTTACATCTAAATGCTTTCTACTGCCTCTCCATTGCCTGTTTGCAGTGTTCTAACTGCTCCACAAAACTGTCCCAACTATCAGACTACAAGTTTTCACCCTTCCATGTCTTATCTCAATTCTTTTTGATCTCGGCAGCTATATACATGTTAACTGTCATGGTTTGAATGCAAGTTGTACCCTATAGGCTCATGTGCTTGAACCTTTGCTGATATTAAACTTCGGGAAAGTTGTGGCACCTCTGGGAGGCAGAACCTTGCTGCAGGAAGGCACGTCACAGGGGGGGACCTTGAGGTCAGATACGCTGGTCCTGTTTCCTCTAAGTTTGTTCTTGTTTCCTCTTCTTCACTGGATGGCTGTGGTGATCTGAATGAGCCTCTTACTTTTCCTACTGCCATGCCTTCTACCATATGATTCCCATAATAATGAACTATATCCTCTTTAGAACTACAATCCAAATAAATCTCCTTTTTTCCCTTAAGTTATGTTATGAGTTCGAATATTAACTCACAGCAGAAAGAAACTGGAAGACAAGAGTTATGTTTTACATGCAGCCTTGAATGATAATATATAATATATGAACTTCCTATGCTCACAATTAGAATGCAATGCCCACAGAAGCAGAGGTTATGTCTTCTATCTCCACCCTTCCCCCACCTTCTGTGATCTTGTTTTCTCGAGGACAGGGGTTCTATTAAGGACAGAGGCTGCTTTTCTGGAGGGATGGTCAAAACTGGCTGGATCTAAAAAAGTGCCACAATGACAACTACTCCACCCCACAAACTCTAACATCAAAATTATATCTGAACCCTGATTTCACAATCCCAGCAACATACTAGTTGATAATGCCATGACAACAGGAAGGAAATGTGAAGGAGATAAAAGAAAACCCAAATTCCTGAAAGATCTCTGCCAAATTCAGAAGTTATTTCTCGGATCCTATGTCTATTTCTTCATGAAGGGATTGGGAGTTTCATGTGGATTTAATCTCACATTTTTATTCTTGGCCAAAATTCTCCTTCACTGATCATGGGTATTTGGTTCCTGGTTTTACAATTCTAAGGAAATGTAAGGATTCATTCTGATTCCACAATAACATTCAACTGATGTACTTAACACAATGTCATGTAACTCATATGACATCTAATCCATTTTTTAGAGAATAAAGGAAGACTTTCCTGGGCAGAAAGGTCATTCTCAATCATATACTACATATTATATATATATATATATATATATTCAGTAACATCCAAGATTTTACTGTTGTTTTATCACGGTCTCACTCTGTAGCACAGGTTGGTCTTGAACTCACTCTGTAGCCCCAGTTACCTCAAACTCAAGGCTCTGCCTTGGCCTTTCCAATGCTGTGATTACAAATCTGGGCCATGATGGCCATCTCACTGTTTTTTGAGATTTATAGTCAAAGCTATTTGTGAATTCAGTAATTCTCCTGATTCAGTATTTCACCTGCTAAGATTATAGGTATGTGTTAACATTCCCAATGTTATTTTTCTTTCTTTTCATGTGTATGTAGTACATCTGTGTTTTGCATGTGAATGGGTATGGCGGGGGCCATATGTACAGCCAGGCACTTGAGTGTGTGTGCCTGTGAAGATCCAACAATGACATCAGGAACCACCCAGACTGATTGTCTACCTTATTACTTGCTCTGAAGATTTCTAGGCTTAGCCTTCCAAGGCTGGAATTATAGCCTTGGCCATATCCTCCTGGCATTTTAACCTGGGATCTGAGGATCTAAATTTGGGTCCTTTTGCCCAGGAGGCAAAGGCTTTAACCCCTGTGGCATCTCTCTAGTTCCCAATGATATTTTTTAAATTGTTACCTATTCAGAAATTTCAACCTCAAAAAACTTTTTAGAGTCAGACATTGGTCACACATACCTGTTCTCAAACACTTCAGACTTTGAGGCAGGACCCCAAGCTTGATGACAGTCAAGTTTCTATCTCAAAAAAACGAACAAACCAACCAAAAATCCTTTTGAGAAAGTAGTGTAAGGAAATACCCCAGAAGGCATGCAAATAAAATATTAATGAGGTTTAAAAAAAAGAGAACATTAAAGGATCAAAATTTAAATCTACAGACTCAATTCCAGAATAATCAGTATTCCCCTGAATAAAAGATGACAGGGGGCTAACAATGTAGCTGTGATGATGGGAGAGCACTTGCTTAGTATGCAGGAAGCCCTGAGTTTGATATAAGCACTATATAAACTGGGTGTGGTGGTGCACACCTGCAATCCAGTGCTCGGGAAATGAAGACAAGAGGATCAGAAGTTCAAGACTATCCTAGGAAACAGGAAGTTAAAGGCCCTCCTAGGCTATATAACATAGTGTTTCAAAAAATTAACTAAGGAAGTAGTGCTCCCTGTAAATATTACTAGCAAATATTCAACAATCATATTCCAGAAGATTACCTAGTTATTCCTTCTACATTAATAGAGTGAAAATTACAGGGACAGTAACAGTCTTGTCCCAATTATGTCCACATATATATTTAAAATTTTTTACAGCACTCAAGAAATCAATAAATATCTCCATTTTGATACATTTCTACCACACGTTTGCTTTCTAAGTTATATGTTGCATATAATCACATGCATATAACCCACCGTGGCAATCTTAAAAAATTTAACTTAAGAATGCTACTTTCTATTAGAAAAATGAGCATTATTCTGCATGGTGGGATTACAGATTATTTCCTAGATAGCTTTACATTTTCTGCACTAAATATACTGTTCCCATACACAAGGTAAAATATGTGCAATTTTAGAAACTCCCATTATGTGCTTTGGTCTTTTGTACAGAGCATGTGCAGAAAAATTTGTTAATTAATTCTACTTATGCTACATTTAGCATTGAGTGATAACACAGATTCATCAAAACTTCAAAATACAACTAATTCCACTTCTGAGTACATGCTCAGAAGACTCAGCAGGGGCTCTGTACTGGTTACTCTTTGTGTTGCTGACAAAACCCAAAGTCAAGCAATTTAAGGGAGAAAAGATTTATTCAAGCTTATGGTTCCAGAAGGTAAGAAACTGTCCTTTCACAGCAGAAAAGGCATCTTGGGCTGGCAGAAAGTGGAGGTGAGCTATACATCACTGCAAACATCTTGGAGGATGAGAGCGGTAAGACTGCCTGTTGCAGGAGCAACAGAAGTAGGGTGGGACTACCTCAAAGCCACCCCCTGTAACTGCCTTCTTCCAGAAAGGCTCCGCCTCCTAAAGGTACCATGAACTTATCAAACACATGAGACTGTGGGGGACACATTTGAAACCATGACAGGTTCAAACTAATGTGTCTGTGTACACCAAAGCTCATTGCAAAATTATCTACAACAGTTGTGCAGTGGAAGCAACAGAAATCTCCATGGACAGGAGAATGAGTATCAAATTTGGTATATACAATGAAATAATACTCAGGCTTGAAAGGGAATAAAGAAATTCTGATACACAGTATGGATGAACCCACAAAATTTACAGTCAGTGAAGTAAGCCTTCCAAGAAAAGGCAGACTGTGCAGGTCCCACACACGAGGTATGCAAAGTAGTCAAACTCAGCGACAAAATGCAGAATGGTGGTGTCAGGGTTGGGGGATGGATGATAACATAGTGTGGAAGTTTAGCAGGATGAAAGGCTCTAGATATAGGTGGCATGATGGGTCTGCAACAGTGTGGATGTATCTAATACCACTTAACACTTACTTAATGGTCACTCTGAGTATGTATGTTTTACTACAAAACTGCAAACAACAATGACGACAATGAACTCAGTCATATGCAAAGGTTGGACTCAATAAAGACTGTCCCGTCCCTAAAGTACTGGTACTGGTACAAGCATAAGGAACCAAGTTTGTCCCCCAGAATCCACATAAAAAGCTGGGCATGGTAATGTATATGTGTTACTCAAACTCAGTGAAGGCAAAAACAGGAAGATCTCTGCGGTTTGCTGCCTAGCCACTCCATTCTAATTAGAAGCTCCTGGTTCAGTGAGAGACCTTGCCTCAAATAAAAAGGTAGACAGTTACTGGAGAACAATATCTGAAATTGTTCTCTGCTCCTTTACTTCTACAGAGTACAGCACACAGATAAGCCCCCCAAAACAGCCAGGTACTACAAGCACACCTAGATAGGACTGATCTGAAGCAGGGGAGATGGGTGAGACAGAACAGCCAGGTCACTGATATTCAGTGGGGATAGAGTATGTCGTGGAGGAACTGTGACCACAGAGTCACAAGTCCCTGTCTGTCTAGTAGGATACCAGCTGACCCTTCCACAACATAAAAGGTCAGAATCTGCTAGGAGAAAATCAAACCTGCCTCATCTCCCTATCTGCCTGGTGGCTGACAGGAGGCAAGCTCTCAGTTTTCCTGGGCTCCTCACATAGTCCCATAGAACTCCAGAACAGAGGCCCACTTTGCTGCAGTCCAACTATAGCTCTCAGCTGTAGGGTACCCTAGTCTCCCAGTCATCAGCAACACAATGAACCATGGTAACTGGAAGCTGGAAATGCCTGTTTGAGTAATTAGTTGTCAAAATCTAATAGCAGCTCAAGGTACTTTACATGTCAGATCAGTACAGATGTGTCCTTGCTTAGTCTACAGCATGATCCTGACAAGAGGGAGTTTAAAATATACCTAGTACATGCTCCACAAAGGCAGTCAGAAAAATCAAGGTCTAGAGAATGTGACTGGCTAAGGTCACGTCTTTAAGCACAATGACTGACTGTGGAAGCTATTCAGTTATGGGATAAAGAAGATCACTGAGTATTCCTGCTAAAGAAAAAAAAAATATTTTTCTCAAAGCCAAGAGAAAAATAATGTGAAAAAATAAATTTTCTAGTAAGGTATAGTGACACATACCTACAGTTCCAACAATGGGGAACTAAGACAGAAATTTAGGCTACAATGGCAAGATTTTATCTGAAAACAAGGAAAGAATTCATGAATCCATACCAATGTATAAACGGGTTTTCTGTACTATAAAAATACCTACTAAAAAATACAGGAAGAGCTAAAAATCATTAATTGGTAATTAAACTAGTAACTGTAAGTGATAAGAAACAATCTATTTACTGTCTCAATATCCTTTCAAGTTCCCTGCCAATACAAAGGGAAAGCAGCAAGCTTGCCCTGCAGAAGACAGCAAGCACCATTGCTTAGGCTACGTGTCCAAGTGTATCTGACCAGGACTGGAATAAACATGCAGCACAGCTCACCGCTACTGACAAGAAACTGGGCTCTTGTAGAATTGTGGATAAAACAAATATCCCAAACTTGATCAAGAGAAGATATGAGACAAGACCAAGCTGAGGGATAGCTCATAGAACAGTGATCATGAACTCAAAGCACCATGGTCAAGAAACACAAACAACTGTTTTCCAGGTATGAAGTGATACAGGACCATGACTTAACCAACTCTTTGTTCTTTTAAACAAAGAATGGAGACTGTCATGGTTAGGCACAGGTTTCAACTTGACAGTTGAGGATTTGAGCTCTGAACACATTTATTAGTTAAGCCCAGAGCGAACCTGAAGGAGAATGACTAGCTGATGGGGAAGGTCCAGCCTATGGTGCGTGGGATTAGGCCCTGGAATAAATAACAGAGAGCTGGTTGAGAGAGCTGGCATCCTTTTGTACACTTGGCCAGACATGCTGGTCTGGCAAGTAAGGATCGTCCCTCTCTCAGCCATTACGTAGAGATGGTTCCCTCAGCCCTGGTGTTGGTGCATGCTCTCCTGTCAAGCTGGGCTGAGAACTGTAACCAGACTTTGTAAGGAAATAAACCCCTTGTTCCCTTAAGCTGTATGATGGTCATTTATCAGCAACCATGCAGGCGAACCGCAACAGAGACAATTTTGTAAATTCAGAAAAGTAAAGTTTGTTATACAGAAAGATTAGGCCAGAGAAGTTAATGTGACAAATTTGAAAAAGATGGAAGCATCAACTTAAATTTGAAACTACTAGGGACCAGGAACTATACTTAGTGACGGAAACACAGTAGTGAGCAAGACAGAGTCCATACCCTCCTCAGCCTGGAGTTTGTATCTGGGTTACAGAAAGTGCATTAAGTCAGAGAGTGGTGAGCAGGGCAATGGCCACCTTAGAGAGTGGGCTATTTCTTGTCTATGGAGAACCCTGATGAGATGACATAGAGTGCCCAGGAGCTGACCAGGCACAATAATGGGAAACACAGGCAAAGCAGAATGTGGAGCTGTCTAGCTTAGTAGCTAGAGAAGCATCATGGGTGGAGGCACTGTTTAGGGAAGGACATCCTTCAGGCAGAGACCAACTCTAGTGTCTAGCTAGGACCCAAAAGTATGAGTCTGTTTTACTCTAACCACCCCGGGAGCCATACAGATGTTATAACAGGGCAGGGACACAATCACCACTAAGAAAGAACAGATGAAAAGAATATACCCTAGGAAGCAATTCTTAAAAGACACCTGGCTGTGTCATGTTTGGAGAATCCTGTGACAAAAGTTCCTTTGTCCCTTCCTGGTTCATAAGGTAAGCAGTAACATTACTGTAAGAACAATTCTACTGGGAGAGTACTGGATTAAGAGGTTAAGCACTGCTCAGGGTTTTTTGCTAAATAAGCACTGTCCAGCAAACCCTGCTGGAATTCAAACTCACCAGATGTGCTGGACCGGCCAGTGACCCCAGCCCTCCAAGGGTGAGGCAGAGGACTTAGAGCAGAGCTACACACAGCAAGATTCCACCTCAAAAAAAAAAAAAAAAGAAAAAAGAAAAAGAAAGAAAGAAAGAAGAAATTCCATAAAATAAAGGACAGTGAGAAACACTTTTCCGGTCTCCACATCTGCCTACCCCACGGTCACCTGCTGTGTTTTCCCACACAGATACTTGGGCCATTCACAACTTTTAAAGCTGGATTTTGCCCAGTAAAGCAACAACTAAATATGTTTGATTAGTGTTTCAATTCGGTGCTATACATGAGGAACCATGACATTTTACTTTTATTTTTTTGAAAGACTGTGTATGCTTAAGTATTCCCCATACATTAACCTTCTTTACGTGGAGCTGGAGTGCTCAAATCAAACCCCAAGGAATAGGCCCAACATAATTAGGACATAATGTGCACATGGTCATTTAGGCGCATGTACATGTGTATGTATAAAATCTCGTGTGTATAAAATTGTGTGTGCGTGCGTGTGTGTGTGTGTGTGTGTGTGTGTGTAAAATCTCCAGAGTAGTCTCTGCATCTCTCTTTGGATCTCAAACTTACAGCTAAGACAGTGCATTTTTCTGGGGGAAAAAAATAGACCAGAAGGAGACACATGCAAAATGCTGATTAAACTGCTTCTGCATCCTATGTTTTGCATCAATCAATTAAAGACAAAAGGAAAACTCTAAGAGAACACCATAGGGACAGTTTCAGACAGAAATATTTACTGCATTTTAAGTTACAAAGGCTGCTAAAAAAATCGAAGATGGGAACTCTGTTAAGAGATATTCAAAACACAAGATACATTTTAAAAATGTGGACAAATCTCAAGTATTTTAAGAGAAAGAATAGTTCAACAAGTTTTCCAGCTTTTCAATTAACCAAACTCTCCAATCTTAGAGTTTGTCTATTCTTCTCTCTCTCCCTCTAGAGCTCTCTCTACTTGAATGTATGTTGACTGAGCTACATTAAAAACTTTTCTTACTACCAATAACTTGTTTTTTTTTTTTTTAAGAAAATGTTAACCTATTCCCTACTTCAGTTTTATCCAAATTTGATACACTCTAGTTCTGTAGCAGTCCACCTGCATGGTTGCTGATAAATGACCATCACACAGCTTCAGGGAACAAGGAGTTTACTTTCTTACAACAGTCTGCTTACAGTTCTCAGTCCAGTTTGAAGGGAGAGCACGCACCCACCACCAGGGCCGAGGGAACTGGCCACCATCAATACATAATGGCTGAGAGATGGACAATCCTTACTTGCCAGACCAGCATGTCTGGCCAAGTGAACAGAAGGATGCCAACTTTCTCAACCAGCTCTCTGTGATTTATCCAGGGCCTAATCCCACCCAACCTGGGCTGGGTCTTCCCCATCAGCTAGACAATCTCCTTCAAGTTTGCTCTGGGCTTAACTCCACCATTAACTCTCTACAACTGTACCCAGAGCTCAAATCTTCAACAGTTGAGTTGACACCTGTGCTTAACTATAACAAGTTCTATGACATTTTGGAATTCCTTACCAAAAAAAAATCATATATTTGAAACATAAATATCTGAACAGACAGACAACTTACAAATGTTCCTCTGAAATTTGTTTCCAGCAACCATTTGTCAAGTCCCCCTCACCAGACTGCAACTCTGACCCTATGAAGTCAAAGTTTATTCACTCCTATTTGCCTAGGAAACAGCCTGCTCTTAGCTATTTCGTGGTCCTACAACCAAGGTATTGGTGTGGTAATTTTCTACTCTAAATAGACAAAGAATGAAGATAGTTTTGTAAACAATTTCAGAAAAGAGAAAGGTTAGGTCAGTGAGGTTAAAGGGAAGAAACTGAAGGAGATGGTAGCATCAGTTTAAATAGGCTCCTGACCCCTATCCCAGCTCTTTGGAAATCCCCTGCCCTTGGCCTCCATAGAAAGTCCTAATGACAGTCACTCTTGTCTCTCACTCCCAGATTTATGTACTGAAGTCAGTTTTTTGATTTTGGTTCTTGAGACAAGATCTCAAATGCCAAAGGTGGTCTAAAATTCTCTAGCTCAGGATGACCTTGAACTCCTGATTCTCCTGCATTCACCTCTCCTGACAGTTGGGATTACAAGTGTGTACCACCTGTTCTTAACAACTGTTCACGTGTGGTGTTACGGATGGAATCAGTGATTATTACATAAAAAGTCAGCAGTCTAGCAACTAAGCTATATCCCCAGCCCCAAGCACGTTTTAATGAATATCTGCTAAGAATAACTAATGGATCCTTTAAAAAAAATATTATGTGTATGAGAGGAGGGGAAAGGTACAAATGCACCACAGCATGTATATAAAAGTCAGGAGAACTTTGGGCAACTGCTTCTCTCCTTCTGCTTTGTTGGTTCTGGGGATTAAACTCAGTTCACCAAGCTTGGCAACAAGTTCCTTTATTCACTGAAGTCAACTCAATGGTCCCATTATCTTTGCTGTGTTCTATTTCATTAAAAAGGGAGAGAGAAAATAAAACACTTAAGCAGGTACTTGTATGACACAGTGTGTATATGTGGAAGAAAACGTTTGTAAATCAGTTCTCTCCTTTTACTATGCTATCAAATTCACAAACAGGAACTTTTGCTTGTTGAGGCATCTCACCAACCCCAAGCTCCAGAATGTTAATTAATGTTTGTCACTGACAATCTTACAGGCAAACACCAATATATCTCCTGGCATTAACTCTTGTTTAGTATTGCTTTGTGTACTCTGGTGACTTCTGACCTTAGGTTATCTTGGAGGTTGGGGGAGGGGTCTGTCTTGTTTTCTCCAATAATTCGGTCTGGAGGAAGTCTTACTGTTTGTTGCCATACTGAGCAAAGACCAATGTGACAAGAAGTGATGTTTCCAGCCAACAATGACACCTGATGGGGAAGAGCCTTATAAGTAGGTCTAGAAACAGAGTACCAGGCTGAAGCCTGAGAAGTGGAGAACCTCAGCTGACAGAAGGACTTAATCTCATAGTTTCTCACTAAGTTGTGTACAGGGTCCTGACCTATAGAACCTAGCAAATCATGTCAGGTAATGACTAATGCTATTATTCAAGTAATAATTCTTATTCAGACTAATACCAGGCAAAGAAGCACACACTGAGATAGGTCACTTCTCCTTGTGATCTATGATCCATGAATATGCAGTTCAAACTGGTGAAAAGAGGCCCAGAAGAGTGCAGTAACAGACTCTAACCTGAGGCTCATGGTCTATGCTCACCAGAGCCCTAGCAGGAGTTACTTGTGTGGTGCTGAGAACAACTTCTAAAAGCTCAGCTGTCTCTCTCACATAAACTGAGATTTTTTTTAAGATTCTTTCATAGAACTACTCTATAATTTGATGAGAGTGAGTTTCTCATGCTCAATAAAAACTAACACATTCAACCTACAGCTTTGAAGAGTTTATTGTGTTCTATGAGACACTGATAATTCTTCAAAACCCAAAACGCTTCCAAAATCCTTTGAATAAACCTAATTCATTATATAAGATGCTTGCAGACTGAACCACTAAGTTTAATCTACCTACTGACCTAAAGAACAACTCATGCCCTAATCTACCAGGGTCATTCAGAGGCAAAGTCTGGCTGTCCCTTAGCACCCTTTCCTGACCCCCCCCCCTCCATTCTCTTATCATATTGACTTATCAGCTTTCCCTAATCATATCCCCTCACCACACCGGGCCTGACAATCACACTGGCCTCCCTTCTCCTCCAGACAGAGAACAATAAACACCCACCTGAGTATCTGTCTTCCCATATCTTTATGTCCTTAAAGATAAGGCCCCTGGTACACTGACCATTGTGTTCCTGTCACCTAGGAGCAACCTAGAACCTGGCTCATTAACTGGCCATTATTCGTGGACCTACTGAAGAACAGAATCCAGAACATCACAGGGACATCAAGTTCTCACGCTTCTCCTCAGAAACCTATCTCTGGACCAACTACAGGGGCATGACCCTGGCCATCACAGGTTCTGGTACCTTCACTGTAGAACACATGCCCGCTGAACTCCACTTTCAATCCAATAACTTCTCTGTGATCAAAGGTTACACACAGAGGACAAAGTTGCTTGCCAGAAATGTTAGCTGAATAGAAAATGAACTCCACTAACTCCTCAGCTTCTCAGGTCCTCACAGCACCAGCATTCGGTTTCTACAACCTCTCTCTCCAGGGTGAATTTCAAACTGAGAAACTGCCACCACTTTTACATACTAACTAAAATGTTATTTAAAAATAGTTTTGCAGGGGCTGGAAGATGGCTCGGGTTAAAGTCTCACAAGAAAAAGGACCTGAGTTCAGATCTTTATATCTCATATGAAAATGCCTTGAGGATGTCTGTCAGTAATATAGGCCTTGGAAGGCAGATCTTGGGAATTCACAGAGCAAAGCAATAATAAGGTAGAGCAAGCCAGGTTGATTCCCAATGTCACCCATGGGTCTCCACAGGCAGATACACATACAGAGTCAAGCAAAACTTATAACCAAACAAAACAAGCGATTCTGCAATTACTCATTAAACACAGCCAGCGTGCCCCCCCCTCAGAACTTAACATCAGCATTACCAATCATTTTTAAACACAAGAGTAACAAAAACTGGGCAGTCTAGACAGATTATAGTAGCATAAAAAAGTAACTGAAGGATAAAACACCACACCAGGATCACTCCAATACACTAGAAACTGTGTTACACACTCAAAGCAAACAAAACAACACGACTAAATTAGATTTAACAACGGCTACCAATACTGGATGGTTCAACTAAACCACCACAGTATGGAACAATAATAGTTCATTAGATGGAGAGGCTGCAGAAGGTCAGGACACACATTGGCTTTTATTAAATGAAGTTTCCAGGTCTTTACAGATATTCGTTCATATTTGCTAATTAAATTAGTTGGCCATTCACCAGGAGGTGTTGTTAAAGTGCATAATCAGAAACATTTGTGGTTTCATGTGTTTAAAATAAATATTCCATATCATATTTTCCCTGTTTCAGGATTATTCCTGACTCCTATCATGTATGTACTATAAAAGCTTTGGAATATTTTCATTTTACGTAGACTTCTTGGATTATCAGCATTTAAAAAGCACCTGAAAGAGCTGAATAACATTTACCTACAAGATGCCTACACTAATCCTGAGAAATGCCTTCTTTCACAGAACTGCGTTTGTTTAAACTTGGGTTCTCTCTAAAAACACAATTCTAGCCACTTTGGAATATAAAAGAACAGAAAATAATCAGTTTATACTCCGGAAAGTTAATCCTTCATAGCTTTCAGATGTGCTGCTACCTACTTTTTGAGCTGCAATGACAGAATACTTGAGAAAAGACTTAGAGGCAGAAAGAGTCTATTCTGGCTCATGCTGCGGCAGTGACAACTTGAGGCTCCTGGTTAAATGACAGTCAGGAAGCAGAGAGTTGGGATCAATATAAGCCTCACAGAGAATCTTCAGTGATCTGTGTCTACCAGCCAGGCCTCAATATTTAAATGTTTCTCAACCCTCTAACTTAGATCCACCAGATGGGAACTATTGTGTTCAATTAAGGGAACCTATGGGGGACATTTCATATTGCAGTCATAAGTAACTTAGAGACAAGGAGTACTTGTTCTCAGGATTCCAAAAAATATTACTAAATGCAGGGCAGGCAGCCTGTATCCATTACTTGGCAGAAGCCTCTCCCTATCAGGTGTAATTTTCATGCAGGAGCTTAGAAGCCAGACCACACAGGTTCCCTCTGAGCTCAACAGAGGTGTTTATGACTCTTAATGTTTCCTTAATAACCAGTTCTGTTTTCATGATAGCTTCTCCAACACATGCTAAAAGGCTCAAAGGCACAGTAGACTTGACCACACACTCCCACTTGCATGTTTCCTTCCAGGACTGACGTTATTGATTATTATTATTATTATTATTAATTTGTGCATATATGTGTAGTATAAGTGCATGTAGAAGCGTGACTTTGACATTGGATATTTTCCTTCATGGTTCACTTTATTGAGACAGCCTCTCTCTCAACTGGACTGAGAGCTAGTCAATGGGCTTCTCTAGCTACTCAGTCAGCATGCCCTGGGAATCCCCTTTCTCTGCCTCCTGAGTGTTGAAATCCCAAGTGTCAGCCCTGTCTGCCTGGCTTTTTACACGGGGTTTGGAGATCTGTACTTCAGTCCTTACATTTGCATGGCAATCATTTTATCCACTGACTCTCCCAACCCAGGAATGACATTTTTGGATCTGATGTTCTAATAGGCCATGTTTAACTGTCAGCTGCAGTATACCACCGCATTCTGGAAACCCTTTTTCTTGCCTTTTTTAAGCAAGCTGCAAATCAAGATTTAAACTTCCAGTTTTCCATTTCAAGAAACCTGCTTTGCTGTTTTGTAAGTCTAGCATGAATATCCTTCAAGAAATTGGCTCCTGAAAGGAAATCCCTTAAGGGAGCTCAACCTTCTTTGTCCTTTAGAGTGCAATGACACATAGAACCCAGAACCTCGCCTGCTAGTTCCTGCATTTTTCCAGGAAGAGTGTCCCCGTACTAGATCTCTAAATCAAACATTCAACCTCTTCCCCCACAAGCCTCCCAGGCAAGGTCACCATGTAGCATCTGATGCAGCTTCAAAAGGTGCCCACAATACAAAACAGTTATCAAGCATGCAACCAAGCCAAAGCCACTGTCAGAAAATGCAGACATATCAGAACCATTAAGACTTATCTTTGCCCATTTCTTATCAGAACTGACTTGTAAAAGGAAAGTCTACCACTGAGTGCTAATAAGACACAAAGAACACAAATAGAGAACAAGCTGGCTTTAAAACTGAAAAGAAAAATGAACTTGACTAGAAAAAGGAAAAACTGTCAATATAATTATATGGGAGTGAAGAAAGGAGGAGAATTGGGTAAAATGAGAAAGCGTAAGGGGGAAAAAAAACTAAGTGAATAGCGAATTTCAGTGAAGAACTTCTACAAGTCAGGCGTGGTGGTGCACACTTGCAATCCCGTCACTTGGGAGGATCACTTCAGGGCCAGCATGGACTACAGAGTCAGACAAAGAAGGGGGAAAAGGGAGACTTTCCCACACATACAGAATGCTAGTCCACCCTCTAATGTGAGAATTAGAGCCATGTCTTTCTTCCTAATGAAACCCAGGCAGGAATCCTCTCTTACAACATTTTAATTGCACAAAGTTGAAATGAATAATGCAGTCATTTGCCAAACCAGGGGAGCATCATTCACATCTAAGGCAAGTCACTGTGTTCTAGAACTGCCTTTACCCAAACTCTGTGAAATCTTTCTTAAAACTCTGAATGTGTGAAAACTACAAAGACTTTAAAGTAGAATCATCAGAAAGTTACTTTGTTTCCCTCTCATTTTGTATCCTAGAGCTTGAGCTAGATTCTCAGATTGCTCGCCCAGCCCAGGACATTTCATTTGGAAATGCCTAAAGACTGCTGTCATCACAACTAAGGTTGGTAGACACAGGAGAAACACTAGTAAACATCCCACAGTCCTAACTAAGCCCACTAAATAACTACTCCAAGTAAGATGCCAACACAGCTAAGATGGCAAAACTCTGCTTCAGCTTGTCAGTCTTTGGATTTATTGGAAGTGACACAGAAAGAAGTTTACCTTCGCAGAAAGAGGTTAGACTCCCAAAAACTCTTTCACATGTGAATATGACTAATCAAGGCAGAATTCTGCTTACGAAAATTAGCACAGGACTGGGGGGATGGCTCTAGCTGCATAAGCTGGATGACTTTAAGTTCAGATGCTCAGAACCCAGAAAAAAAGCCAGACAATGTTACAAGTGTCTGTAATCTCAGTGCACCTATGAGAAATGAGTGGCAGTGACCAGAGCAATGTCAGAAGCTTGAGGGCCAGCTAGTTTGATGTTGGAACTCAAGAGTTGGTAAATAGCTGCTTCACTTCATTCAACACAAACTCAAGAGGATCTTTAGGAGAGACACACTATTCCACTATCCTACTGCAACTCCTTTAGTAGGAGCAGGTTCTTTTTGTATATGCGTGTCTACATAGAGGTGGAAAGAAGCAGCAGCAGTGTAAAGATGCATACCGAAGCTACTGGGAAGGTGCCAGGAGGCAAGTTGTGGAAGGGAATGAGAAGATTGGGATTGCTTCACTGAAAAGTCAAGCTTGACCCAAGACTGAAGTACTGAAAGAAGTAGCCAAGACGACACCTGGGAAACATTACAGTTAGAGGAATATGGCAACAACCTTCAGGATGTGTGTTCTATGCTCCAAGGAAAGTGCCCAGTATAGCAGAATGAAGGGAAGAGGTGTGAAGAAGATTGAAAAAGGGCTCTAAGCTCTCTGTAAAGACCCTGCATTTGCTCGATGTGAAATGAAAAGACACCTCATTTTTGTGCTGAAGTAGCATATGCAGGTTCTTAATTATATTTCATCCTTCAAGGGAGGTACGATAAGAATACACTGAAAGGACAAGACTGACAGGGGGACCAAGGAGGCTGACAGAGGGGAAAGCTGCCTAGATCAGAAGAGCACACGAAAGGTTTTGAGAACTCAAGGCTCTGGACAGATTCCAAAGGTAGGAAGTCATGCTTTCCTAGCAGACTGGATCCAGAACTAGGGAGAAATGGAGTTTGGAAAGATGGGAAGCTTGCTTAACCTTAACCATTTTGAGACAGAAACCCCAAAATGGCTCTGTGGTATGTACTATGGTAATTCTAATTAGTGCTCTTGTAACATTTAAAATGCTATTTATCATCCCTCCCAGCAACATTCAAGCCTATTCTGAGTAACAGTGTAGACAGGTTCAACTTCTTTAAGAAACTGGATGGACTACAATGAGGACACACCTATCCAGACGAGCACCCTAGACCAGTAAGCAGCACTTGCCAGCTGCTGGCTTTGTGACTTTGCACAGGTCATCTCTCATCTCTGTGCCTGTTTTAAAGTAAGCTGTCTCCAGGGTGCTTCTGAGGTTCTCAATGCCAATTATTTTATATACTGTCCACACAGAGGGATCAGAATATAAGAGTTGTCATGACTACTTATACTGTTAAGTGATTTTGTTTCTTGATCTCTGAATGACTATGAAAAACAACATCTGGGAAGTATATAAAAAAATACAAATTTCAAAAACACAATTGACAGTAGCTATACTATGAACAAAGGGCTAGCCAGTTCCCTGTGGGGCAGCATAGAGGCTTACCTATCATACATAACTCAATTGCTGATGTTACAAGAGACAAATGCTACCCCTCAGTGTGTCCAGGGTGGAGATGTGTGTATATGTCCTACCTCTGCAATTGAAACAAAATGAAACAATAGACCCATGATTACTGAACCTTTCAATACTAGTAGATAGCTGAATATTTTCTAGGATATAAGAAAGATAGTAGTACTTGGGCTCTTCAGCTTTTGATTCTTTTGGACTCGAGAAATCTTGAGATATTCTAAAATGTTTAGCAATAATCTAACAGTATAGAATTGTCCCTTGGGAACTGCAGGAGAGTGTTCCAAGACCCCCTTGGACACCAGAATTCACGGTCCTGGTGTTTGCATATGGCTGACACACATCCTTCTGTATGTTCAGAGCATCTCTAGATTACTCATGGTACTGAACAAGAGGTAAATACTAGGCAGACAACTATTACTATATGTATAGTTATGAGAAAACAAATTTATAGCCCATACCAAAACAATGATTTAAATAATTTTGATCTGTGGTTAGATAAATCTATAGATATAGAACCCAAGGATACCAAGGGGCAACTGTAACTCACAAATTAAAATACATAGTTAGGTATGCATAGACACAAAATATATCTATACTATTTTACTTAAACCTGATGCTATCAAATAAATTCTTTTTTTAACATTTTTTATTATTATTTCCGCTCATACAAGCTTAATCGGTACACCAGTTCCCTCCCTCCCTCCTCCTCCCCCCGAACCCCCTGCTCTCGCTCCCGTCACCCCTCCCTCCCCATCCCCCAGTGCCCCCCCCCCCAAACCCCGGAGAATCCTTTAATGTGCATGCCAGACTCTCCTCTGGGCCCTCCTCTCCGATGACGTGGCATTTCCCTGAATCCTTTCCTGTGTTCCCCTTAAGCATAGGAACACTACTATGGCTGTCAATCCCTTGCCTCCAAGGATCTTGGTGCCTTTAGCAAATGCTAGACTTTGTGGGGTCAATAGTGTGTGGACCAAAACACTCTGAATGACAAGAGAACTACCAACCAGCCTGGAGGCAAAACCAGGTATTTGGAGATCTTTAAACAAGCATATTAATACTAAAGCCTAGACCTAAATTTCTGGTTTAAATGATAACTAATGCTGAAAACTTCTACTTTAGAGAAAATCTGTAGGTATTATGTATTGCATCTAGGAGAGCGAGATAACAATGTTCAAGTAGCAAATTAGATTTTCTAGATCTAGCAAGATCATACAAATCAGATTGGAGAGAGGATACCACATCTAGATTCTTAAAAGGTCTGTTAACCACTGCTTTGCTCTCACAGCACTCTAAATTCATGGAACAAGTTTGTGGTCTTCCAGGTGTTCGAAATGTTCAAAATGCCTAATGAGGGGCACTTAAGAGTTATTTCTAATGTTAAGAGCACATCACATCATTCTAGTCTTTATTGGCAAATATTTCTCTAATCCCTAGAGTCAAACAGTTGGTTACAATCACATACTTCTATTTTGTTATTATAGTTCTTAATAATAATATTCAACTTGGTTCTTATAAATGTGAATCTTGGGGCTGGAGAGATAGATCAGGGGTTAACCCTCTGCTTTGTATGCAGAAGGTCCTGAGTTCAAATCCTAGATCCTGTGTGTCAAACAGTTAGATACAGGCATGATATCAACCTGACAGTTGAGGGTTTGAGCTTTGGGTACATTTGTAGAGAACTACTAGTTAAGCCCAGAACAAACCTACAGGAGATTGTCTAGTAGATGGGGAAATCCCAGTGGTGGGTGGAACTAGTCCTCAGGCAGATAAATAAAATGGAGTGAACGTTTGAGTGTATACTTGGGCAGACATGTTGGTCTGGCAACTAAGGATTGTCCTATCAGCCCTTATGTTAAGACGGTGTGGCCAGTTCCTTCAGCCCTGGTGATAGTGTGAGTTCTGTCAAGCTGGACAAACAACTGTAATCAGGAATCATTAATAGAAAATAAATTCTTGTTCCCTTAACCTTTTTTGTCCAAAAGTAACTGCAATACCACATAAAACAACAGGAGAAAATGGCAGTTGATTGCTCTTCCAGTCCTGAAGGTGGGACCTGAGAAATTCCAGAGCAAAGTAAAGAACAGATAGCACAATCTAGGGTGTATCAAAGGTAACCCAAAGTCACCCTTAGGCCTACACACACACACACACACACACACACACACACACACACACACACACGTGTGTATATCTGGCTATACTTGCACCACTCTCCTGTCTCAAGGCCTACAGCCTTCTCTCTTCCTCCACGCCATCATGTCATCAAGGTGGCTCTCTCCCATCTTCTCTAACCTTAAGCTATCTCTTCTGTTCTAATGCTCTCCAACCTTAAGACTACACTATAGTTCCCTTTACCACCATACCCAACTCTAAATAGAAAGTCCTGTTTCTGAAGCCTAAAAACAAAAAAAGAGGAGAGGAGAATCTTTGGACCAGTGAAATGGTTCAGTTAATAAGGTGCTAATTGCAAGCCTGTCTTATCGTTGATCCTTGGGAGTCCAAGGGGTGGAAGAAGGCCACTGACATCCGAAAGTTGCCTCTGATCTCCACCCATGCACCATGGCATACATGCACATGCCTTCTCCCCCACCCCATACATAAATAAAATGTTTTTAAAGATATTAATCCTCTGTTTATATTTTTGGTTTACTTTTTTTTTAATTTTTAAATTATTTTATTCAATTGTGCGTGTGCGTGTGTGTGTGTGTGTGTGTGTGTGTGTGTGTAGAACCACAGGCAAATTTGGGAACCACCATGGACTGCTTCTGCCCTGCGTCTATACGTGGGATCTAGGATCTGAACTCAGGACCTTCCTTCCATCTGCAAGGCAGAGGTTTAACCCCTGAGCCACCTCCCCAGCCCTTTTTGGTTTACTTTTATCATTTAAGATGTTAAGACATAAAGCTTCTGCTAAATATTAGTGCACAACGAAAAGGATGACTCTGCAAACAGAATTCGAGAGCATGTCAAAAAGATCATTGGTCATGGGTGTGAGCTTCATTCCAGAAATACAGGGATGCTTCAACGTGGAAGTGGAAGAAATAACAGCTGAATAAAAGAAGCTTCTGACAAAATTCAACATCTTTTCATTATAAAAGCCTTGGAAAAATTAGGAATAGAGGGAATTTATCTCAATATAATAAAAGCTATAGATAACAAACTATAGCCAACAATAATACAAAATAAGAAGTTAAAAACATTCCCTCTAAAATCAGGAACACAACAAGGATGTCCATTTCTTACTCTTAATATTGTGACTGAAGTTTTAGCTAGAGCAATAAGAGAGGGAAATAAAAGGGACAAAGGAAAAGAGGGCAAAGTCTGCTTCTTTACAGATGATACAAAAAAAAACTACCAAAGTTAATAAAACGCTTTCACCAAAATGCCAGGATATAAAATATCCAACAGAGGCTTAATATCTAGACTATACAAAGAACTCAAAAATATGAAATACCTAATCAATAATGGGTAATAGCAGAAAGTCCTTTCAAAAATAAAGCACAAATGGCCATAAATACATGGAAAAATGTTCAACATCACTGGCTATCAGAAAAATGCAAATGAAAACTCCTGTGAGATTTCAACTTGCCTGAATCATAAGGCAGTTATTAAGAAAACAAATAGCTACAATTTTTGTTGAGTATATAGACCAAACAGCCCTTACACACTGTTGTGGAAATGTAAGCCACTAGGGAGGTCTACATGGAGATTCCTCAAAACATTAAAGTTGGACCTCTGGCATGACTTATATATACTACTCCTGGATATTTATTCAACAGTTACTGTAGTGCTACTCAAAGTGCCAACTTACAGAACCAACCCAAATATCCATGAAAAAAAGAATGCATAACGACAATGTGGTTCAGCCATAAATATGAAGCGATATAATGTACAAGAAAATGGATGCAATTGGGGATAATTTTAAATTTCCCCAGAAATTTAATTTGTTTCCTCAGAAACAAAATACCATGTTTCTCCTCATTTGTGGGTCTTAAATTTTATGGATACATAAAATCACATTATGTATCACCGGTATGAAAGTGCACACTAATTCAACTTCATCTATGGGAAACTCAGGAACAAAGGAGACTGATAGGAAGGAGAGGGTGGTGAGATGTGAAGGGATGTACCCAAAGAGCATTACATACTGCATGAAAATTCTTATGTGAAACTTTTAATAAAAACAAAACAAAAAATTTCTATTGATTTGTCAACATTGTACAACAACCTGTAACAGTTTTCTAACACCAACTCACTCATTCCTTCAAAATACAATACTTATAGAATCTTTATTTAAATGCCAAACATTTCTTTCAGGTGTCTATGTTGAAAACTGTAGCCTTAATATCCTTCTATAGGTTTTAGAGTAAGTGCCAAAACAAAGTATGGCTGTAGTTCAAAACAATCTAAAGACAACCAATGCCTAAGATAAAACTAGAAAAGTCCCAGGGAGCCCTTGTTCCACCAAAGGTCTCCTTACAGATGGACCTCATTTAATAAAGCGCTGTCCTAAAATGATGAAATTACAACTCCTACCACTCAGAAGAAAAGAGAAACAGCGACAAAATTCTCTTTAGCAATCTGAATGTGGTTTTCCACATTATGGGGAAAGCTCCACCCCCAAAAGCAAGAAAATTCAATCAAGACAAGATTGTTCTCCATCCCAGAGGCAGTAAGAATCAAGTGGTCAACTTAATCACATATTGTCTTTTCAAATTAATTGAACTGCATTAACTGAGAGAATTGCGGAGTTTAAAAAAAAAAAAGAAAAAAGGGCTGGAAAGATGGCTCAGGGGTTAAGTCTTTGCCTGGTAAGCAGAAGGTCTTGAGTTCGGATCCCAGGTCCCATGGAAACAAAAACAAAAACAAACCAAAAAAGCCAGGCGGAAATGAAGGCCTGAGAAATCCCAGGACATAGGAAGAAAGGGGTAGAAGTAATCCAGGGCGATTGCAGAAGTCACCCTTGGTCCTCCACAGGGACACATGTGCCCTGTGATACACACACACGCGCACACACATACACACACACACACAATGAATAAGTAAAATAAAGTTAAAGAAAAAAATCAAATTTCAACTTTCAAAAACTTTAAGTTGAAAATTACACCTGATTCATAAACATCACCTTCCAGATACTCTTAAGTCAGAGTTTGTTGACAAAGCAGTACAAGAGGATACTGCAAAACCAACTAAGGAAAATATTATTCTACCTTGTTTTATATGCAGACCAAAAGATCCCAAAATGAATTAGGGATGTATAGGATTGCAAATCAAGCTCATGTACTCACTCAACGCGAAGTTCCCTGACAATGTTTTCAAAAAGTACTCTGACGGTGAAGCGTTAGCTAAAATACATACATATGGGGATGTGACCCTCTGGCCTGGTTTACTTTTTACGGAATAGGTGGAGTCCAGTTACAAGTGTCCTGGGCGCTGACTGAGACCAAGTCTGCTCTCCAAGTGCAGGTGGAGACCACGACTCCAAGGCTCGTCCAGTCCCTTCCCTCGGGGAAACGCCACCCCGCTCCACGCCTTCGCCCCTTGCCAGCCGCCTGCAACTGGCTTTAGGCTACAACCAGAGACGCGGAGACGGTGGCCTGTGCTGGCACCTCGAGACCCACAGGCGCACTCAACCCGCACCCCCGCGCGCGCGCGCCCGCGCCCTCCCCCGCTCACTCCGGGGTCCAGCCCCGGGCCGCGGACACGCACCGCCCCGGGGCGCACCCGACCAGGCCCGGCCCTCCGCTCACCGTCGATGTTCTCCCGGTCGCTGATGTGCTGCAGGTTGCAACCCGTGTCCTCGCGGCTCAGGTCCGTGTCGGGGCGGTAGGACTCCAGCCGCGAGTGCGCATTCCTGCGGAGCTTGGGGCTGGACGACACGCAGCACGAGGTGGTGTTCCCCATCGTCGGCTGGGCTCGGGCGTCCCTCGCCTGGCGCGCGGGCCCCGCGGCGGGGCGCGGGCGGGCGGGCGGGTGCGGGGCGCACGCGGCGGTCGTGGAAGGAGGCCCGCCCGCGCCCCGCAGGAGGGCGGAAGCCGCGCCGGCCGCCGGGTCAGCAGCGGCGACGGCGGCGCGGCCTCGCCATGGGCGGCGGCCACCAGCGGACGGGGACTAGCGGGGGGCGGGGGGCCGGCTCTCCCCTGCGGGCGCACGACGCTGGCCGGCGGGTGGCCCGCAGCGAAGGAGCGGCACGGTCCGTGCGACTGCGGTCCGCGCCGAGCTCAGCCCGCCGCAGCCATGGCGGGCGGCGCCGCGCAGGCCGCCTCTCCTCCTTCCCTCCCTCGCGCTCCGGGTCGGCGTCTGGCTCGGGCGGCGGCTTCCGCAAGCGGTTCCGGTTCACGCCGGGTACACGCGGGTGCGCGCGAACGGCTGGGTGGGCGGCAGGCGTGGGGGCGGCCCTAAGTCGGCGCCGTGAGGTGAGGAGCGAGGGAGGATGCTCGCGCAGCTCCGCACGGCCCCGCCCCTCCGGCGGCGGCTCCGTCCCGCCTCTGTTCCGCCTCCGCCAATAGTTCGGTCCCTCCTCCAGCCCCGCCTCCTTCCCCCGTGGCTCCTTCCCTCTACCTCCCAGCTTGTCCCGCCTCCTCCCCGCCCCTTCACCAATGGCCCGTCCGGTCGCCGGGCCCGCCCTCCCACCTACTCTGCCACGCCCACCGCCCCGCCCTCTCACCCTCGGGGCCGCCGGCGGTCCGCGGTGCAGCGGTCCTTGCCTCTGTTCTGCGAGTTGAGCCTTTCCGCTGGAAGGTGTGCAGTGTGTGGTGGGGAGTGGAGGGCGGCCGTGTTGAGACCCAGGGCTTCAGTCGTGGCTCCCTGGCTGGCTCCAGGCGTTTCGCGGGCTCGGCCGGACGTGTGCCAGCGGGTCGGCGGGTATATTATGCTCTGGCAGGGCAGCTTGTGAATGTTAGGAATTAAAGGTTGCTCAGTGCTGATCCCGGAACGCCCTCTTCTGGGCCATGCTTTTCAGAGAGCTGGAAGCTAAACCTAAAGCGAACCTTGGGGCCCAGGACCGGTGGCAGGATGTCTTAGAACTGCAACGTTCTCGGCTCCTGGAACCAAACACAACTTGTGGATTGCCACATTGGAACACATTGGAACTTGTGCTTAGAACAATTCCTGAAGTGAGGCCGGGAACCAAGATACAAGCTGGAAAGAATATAAGGTGAGGATTAAAGGTCACCCTTTTCCGAGTGGTGAAGGAAGTCTGGTGTACATGGCATAGTAGCCCGGTTGCCTAGCACACAAGAAGCCCTGACTTCTGTCTTCAGCTGCACTTACTACTCCCCAATAATTACAGCACTGGGGATATCAGAGCAGGAGGATCAGGAGTTTAAGATCTTCCTCAGCCACATAGTGAGTCCCAGACAAGTTCAAGATACAGGAGACCCTGTCTCAAACATGCACAAGCGCTCTCTCTTCCATTAGGGTGAAGTCAAAGGAGACGGTATGCAAGCTTTCAGTACACTAATACCTCAAAGGAATAAGAAGTAAGATAATGTATTTTGCTTAATTGTAACCTTCTAGACTTTTTTTTTTAAACCTGTGCACCACCGAGGGAGAGGGAATTCATACATTTATCAGTCCATGTTGGGGGAATAAGCCTCATGTTCTGAGGCAGCTGTTGGAATAAATGACAGATGGTCTAAGGAAATAAATGACTGTAGAGCATTAGTATTGACATAGAAGAAGAAATGTTAAAGGGAAGTTCTAGAGAATTTTAGCCACACACAAGTGGATGAAAGGCAACAGAAAGAAATAATATCATTATTAGTGTATATTGACTTTGCTTCCTAGGAGAGCTTGATTGGAGCAGATGCACAGGTCAATATAGGTGGTTGTTCTCATTCTCTGGACTGCAGTGTGTAAGGAGAATGAAGATTACATGTTCTTAGGACTGCTTTGTAATTGAAGGCACTGGATAAGTTTCCAGCCACTGATGCATATGTGTATGGCATATCAATTCAGGCATATTCATTTTTTATTATAAAGTTTTTTGGCATTTGGAACTGTCTGCTTGTATATGTGTCTGCATGCATGCGTGTGGGTGCACATGTGTGCATATTTATGTGGAGACTGATTAGCTAGGCTAGCTAACCAACTTGTGCTGAGAATCCCTATCTCTGTCTCCCTAATCGGGGGTTTACAGGCAGCAACAGCACCTTCCTGTCAATTCTGTGAGTCTAGGGATCCAAACTCTAGTACTCATTCTTGTATGGCAAGCACTTTATCTAGCCATATCCTCAGCTTATAAAGTTTGTATCTGTGCAGATGTTAAGTTTGAAGGTCATGATAGGAGAAGCTGGAAGTGACTCAGGAGGCAGCTTCCCATTCAGGCCCTTCTCCTTCCACAGTGTGAACAGGAAGAACGTCTAGAGGTGAGGAACTCTCACCTGGGGCATCACCCATCTTTGCCAAAGGGTAGAGCAACCACTTGTGGAAGAGGTTTTTCTATCCCGTATAATTTCCTTGTCCTTTCTTTGACCACTGCCCCTATTCTTTGCAATGCATCTCTTTAGGGTGACTCTAGACCTTTTGGTATTAAGACTTAAAGAGAAAAGAGAGACCATAAAGCCCCTAAAGTAGTGATTTACCTGGGTGTAGTCTTATTTCCCAACTCCTACTCCTTGCATATCCCCCAGGCAGATATTCCCTTGGCCTGATGTGCAGTGACACTTTCGGAATACTTGCAAAACAAGCAACTCCTGGTAGAGGCCATGCTGAAATGCTAGTCATGTTGAGCCACCCAATAGGTGCTGTGCATTGTGCTCTTATTTTAATTATTGTGTGTGTTACAGGAATGGGCATATGTGCCACAGCATTGGTGGAATCCAGGGGACAACTTCGTGGAATCTGTTCTGTCCTTCTACTTTTGTGTGGATGTTATATCTATGTAGATGTTAAGTTTGAAGGTCATGATAGGAGAAGTTGGAAGTGACTTGAGTATCAACTACCTTTAACTGGCTGGGTCATCTCACTAACTGTATTAGGGTTCTCTGAAAAAACAGAATCTATAGAATGTTTATATATATATATATATATATATATATATATATATATATATATATATGTTTATTAAAATAACTCACAAAAAAAATAATGTCCTTCAAAGTAGCCACCTGTAACTGCTTCGTTTTTCACTGGAATGTTCCACAAAGCCAAAAGATCCCAAGAAGGTCTCAAGCCTTTACTTCTCTGGAGGTTTGAAGATGCTAGGTTCCAAAGTCAGCTATGAACAGCAAACAGCAGCAAGGCCTAGAGCAGAAAGGCCCGACTTCTAACCCCAGAACCCATGTAAAAAATATCAAGTGGAAATGGTGGTTGCTTGTACTTCCAGTCTGGAAGGCACAGTCTGGAACTCTTGAACAAAGCCAAAAGGAGATAGAGCAATACATTATGATTCTGGAAGTCACCCTTGTGCAGTGCCCTCTGATACACACAAACATTCACACACACATTTTTTTTAAAATACTTTTTTTTTATATTCTCATTTTTATTTACCATACTGAATCACAATAAGTGTATGGGCATACACACTAAGAAAGTTTCATGCATAGTCTACAAAGATATTCACTTTTACTGAATAGAATTAAGGTCCCAAAGAAACAGGTAAAAGGTAAGACAAGTGATGGAAAGTCTTACTAATCTACTTCTCTTTCTTTTTTTTGCGGGGGGGGGGGGATGGGAGGTGGAGGCACTGGGGGATGGGGAGGTAAAGGGGAGGGGAGGGGGCACAGGGTGGTGGGAGGTTGGAGGGAGGGAGGGGACCGGTGTACCTGTTAAGTTTGTATGAGTGGAAATAAAAATTTAAAAAAAAAGTTTAAAAAAAAAGAAAAAACTGTTTAAAAAAGAATATACTGAAACCCTAGGCTGGAGAGGTGGCTCAGGGGTTAAGCCTCTGCCTTGCAGGCGGAAGGTCCCGAATTCTGATCCTAGGCCCACATATAGACGCCAGGCGGTATCGGGGGAGGCCTGCGTTTCTGGTCCTGGTAGGGCGGAGCCTGTGAATCCAGGGGCAGAGTAAACAAGGAGGTGGAGGCGTCCATGGTGGTTCACGAATTCGTCCATGGTTCTACACACACACACACACACACACAGGTGCACACACGCACAATTGAATAAATAAATAATAAAAAAATTAAAAAACAAAGTTATACAACTTACCCTTCAGAAACTGACTGTCTAGTAAGGTAGTTACACAAGTTTAAATGTAGTCCCATGAAGAGTGATTACAACCAGTTAGTAGTAAAGTCAGAAATGCTGGCCTGCTGACTATAAATATGTACATTTTTAACCCCATGTATATTTCAAAAACTCTCTGAGTGGCTTTTTCTCATGAAGTTACAAAATGCCCAGAATAGAAATTCCCATATGAAAATAAGGATAAAGTAGACTTACATACCAGAGCCATGTCTTCACCATGGTAACTTCTAGGAATGTTTGGTGAGGATTTTAAGGTCATGCTTCAACCTGGCAGCTATGCACAACCGCCTTGCTCATTATACATTGGTCACACACTCATTTTCTTGTTTATTCTCAATTTTAACACTTTCTATTCAGATCACGTCAAGTTCTCTGGCTTTCCATGCCTATCTTCAATCTCTGGTGAACCTCTGGCCACTATATGTGCTAAATATTCTCTGGTTCTTGTCTTGCTTCCACTCTACATAGAACTCATCACATACTTTGGGTTGCTTCAGGATGTGCCTAGTGGCCAGCAGACTATCATTAAGGTTGCAACAGTGGTTCTAGCATAGCTCTTCCTGACTCTCACCCATTGTTCTTATGCTTGGTTTCACACAGTCCAAAACTGTATCTTGTGTCTCATAGGAGGTCACAGCCCTTCCCAGGACCCTCTTGCCTCCTTACTTCTTGATGATTACTAGTATTCCTTGCATACTACAGGTCAGCACATGCCTCCAAATGTCACTAATAGTTGGGCTTGTCATTCTTTTAGAATTTAGTCTGTATATGTTGGTTAAGGAAAAAAAATAAGATGAAAAAAGGTGTACTTTTTAGAAACCTCTTGCAATCCAAGTCTTCACTTTTTTCTTCACTCCAAATCATTTTATTTCATAGGTGGCTAAACGTTACCTTATTGTACAAGATTTTTCCTAGCTGGATATCCTCTTATGTTTATTAGCAAACATTTCACAAGTTCACAAACACCATGAGTAGATTCGTATATGCCCTTTTGAGATCACAAATTATATTGAAAAGGCATTTTTATAATTTATAATTTTATATGTAGATATGATTCCACTAATCTTATGTGGCATTATAGGTAATGGATCCATCTTTATGTAAGTAGTTCCTGAATGAAAAACAAAAAGATTTAAGATTTTTTCAAATTTTGATTTTATTATTGGAGGGGAACGCACATATGCCACAACTAATCTGTAGAAGTCAAAGGAAAACCTTGTGGAGTAAGTTCTCTCATAAGTTTTTATGAGTTCTAAGGGTCAAACTAAGATCATTAGGCTTTTGCCTGGACATGACTATTATGAAGAAGATGGAACCCTTCCTATCTGACCAGAGCAGGGTATCTGTCTAGATAGGAAGGAACCTTTTATCTGCCACAGAGGAAAAATTTGGCAGTATTCTCAGCAAGCTTGCTTTCTATAATGATGAGGGAAGCCACAGCACCTAGGCATCAGGGCAAGGGGGAGTTAGTGAAAGGCGTGAGAAACAGGAGGAAACTATCTAGCTCTATATTGTAACTGTGAAAGGAAGAAGATAGTAGGGGCTAGACAAGGATAGATATGATTAGGTAAACAGAAGGAATTAGCAGTGTCTGTCTCAGTAGAGGAGTCTTGAAGAAGGAAGCTTTTCTGGAGGAAAGCATCTTTTATGTAGTAACAGGGTTTGAAAAGCAATATGAGATTGGAAAGAACAAGGACTGTTTTAGTCATAGAAACATTTTCAAAGGATGGCTGGACTATTGAATCAGTACACAGGTACACTAGAGGAAGAGCAAGGTAAGAAAACAATTCCCTCAGGGATTCTCCTATCAGTCAGCCCAGGTACACAGATTGTTGCATGTGTTGACTGATTTAGGATGAAGATACCCTTAGGAAGCCATACACTTGCATGAAAATCCCCTCACAGTATGTCCAGATTGTATCTGACAGAGTGTCAGCCTCACCCATGATTTCTTTATACAACACCAGGTCTGGGTATTCAGACTCCTTCAGAGAACAGTTTTCCAGCACAGACATTTCCTTAGTGGATGCCAGGTGAACTGATTACTCTTATCTATCAATGTGAAATAGACCTCAAACTCAAGCAACTTAAAGAGACAAAGGGAGTTCTATTCAGTTTATGGTTCCAGAAGGGAGATACAGTCTGTTATGGCAGGAAAAGCTTTCTGCTTTCTCCACCAGAATGTGGAGAAGACTTAAGTCACTGCAGACATCATGGAGGCTTCGAGCTGTTGCTGCAAGCTCAAGAGCAGACCAGCTAACTGAAAAAAGGTTGGGCTAACCAACTTCAAGGCCTATCCCCTATGACTGCCTTCATCCAGCAAGGATGTACTTCCTAAAGTTACCATGACCTTCCCAAACAACTAAAGATTAAAAAACATGGGCCTGTGGGAGAAAACTCATTTCAAACCATGACACCAGGCATAACATGCAGGTTCAGTCTTTGAACTGTCATTCCAGTGATGCACTCATTCAGCAAATAAATGGCTTGTCCAACATGAAGATTCCCTCAGTGGAACCCAGGTCTAGCCCATAGGTTCACTTTAACTGTCCACTAGATTAGCAAAGTTCCTTTGAAGACACCCTATGTGTGGAGTACCTCAGAGGATGTCTGTTCTACCGTGGATTATGTCAGAGGTTGCTGGATCTGACCTATGTATTCCTTCACAAGATACATGACCAAGGTGTCATGGTCTATCACCCAGAACCTGGCTTTCCTCAGAGAACACCTGGATTAGCTATATGGACTTCTTCAAAGGATATCAGGCCCAGTGCACAGATTCTCTTATAGGACATGTGATAGGAAAACACTGATCAAATGCCCTAGGGAGTAGCCTAAATTTCATCTCAGAATACTCAGGCTGGAGTGTGGAATTGATGTTCACAATGCACACAGATTCCTTTAGAGAATGTCAGGCCCAAAGTTCAGATTCCTTCACAACATTCCTGGTCTGTTGCCTGGATTCTCTGACATGGTATCAACCTGGCCCATGGATTCTTTATACAACGCTAGGCTAGAACATGCAAACTTACTGAGAGTATGCCAATCCTAGTACACAGATGCCCTCAGTGGATACACAGGTTTCTCTGAAAACTACTGGGCCCAATGTGCTTCAGAGCACATGCAGATTCACTGAGTGGATCCTAGATGCATTCATTCTTTGTTACTATGCCCACTAGATTAGTGAATTTCTCAGGAGATGCTTCCATCCTTTGCATAGGTTGTCCTGTCCTACAGGCTGATTCTCTCTGCATGACCCAGACACATTCTGATTTACATCAAAGGTTTCCTCACATGGTATGCATATTACCTCAGAGGACATCTGGCTCAAGTAGCACAGATCTAGAATGCCCTTATAGAACACCTGTCCCAGACTTGCGAACACTTTCAGATACCAGGCCATGACATAGATTCCTTCAGAAATCTATGGAGAGATTCTCCTCTATAGACACATGGAAGAGATCAGAATCTCATAAAAAATGTTCCATGCAACACCCAGATTTCATCACAGGATGGTAGCTCAGAGTGCGGAATCATTCAGAGGATGTCTAGCTAGGATCTAAGACTCTTTCAAATGATGGGAGGCATAGAGCACAAATTTCCTTAAAGGAAACATGATCAGGATAAAAAGAAAATTGTCTCAAGAGGATACCCAGCTTGGAATGCAGATTCCTTCAAGGAGTCTGGGCCAGATAAAGATTTGTGTACAATCAGACTCACTGATTTCCTCAGAAAACCCCAAGATGGGTGGATTCATTCAGAGTAATCCTATTGAGATAATAGGATCTTTAAAATAATTAACCATCCAGTGAAAATACATGACCTGATACAGAATTACTTCTTATGAAAACTGTTCTAGGCATGCAAACTCCATCAAAGAGCAGCCCAAACAGCATGCAGATTTTCTCAGAGGAAGCCCACTGGAGGACAGAGTCCCTCATATAATATCCCATCTATTGCAGATTACCTCATAGGACTTCTAGGCAATCAGATTCCCTCAGTGAACACCAGGCCCAGGTCATAAATCCACAGACTCCCTCATGAAGACTCTCAGGATACAGAGAGTCCATCCAAAAGCCATATATAATACTTAATTTCCTCTAATAAAGTTTGAAGGATCTCTGCCTGGAGAGCAGAAGTCCTCAACCTGAAGTCTCCTTCAGAGGTCAACAGACTCAGGGTGCATATATCTTCAGAATATGCCCTGATGAATGAAGATTTTTCCCTCTAAACCTGCTGAGAGGAACAAATCCCTCACAGAAACTCCATATGGCATACAGATTCCTTCAGATGATGCCAGGCCTGGTTCTTGGATTTCCTCAAAAACATAGCCAAGAATTCCATCATATATTGTTTGACTCTAGTTAGAGTCCTTCAGAGGACAAGTAGCTCTGTGAGGAGAGTTTCTTAGAGGAAACCAGTCCAGTAGGAAAAAAAATCCTTCAGAATATATCATTTCTGAGGGAAGATTCACTGACTGGATCCCTGTCTCAGGTACACAGATTCCTTCTGAGGAAACCTGATCAGAAGAGATGCCCCTGCATCTCATCCAGCCTTGCTCCTTACTATCCTCAGAGGATACTTGGTCCAGACACACAAATTCTTTCAAAGGACAGTCAAATTAGAGTACAGATTCTCTCAGTGGAACTCTGGTCTGACGTGGAATCTCTGTGGTAAACCTGTGCACAAAGCATGATGTCCTCTTAGAATCCAGGGGAAAGGCATCTTTGGGAATCTGTTCACTAGGCTGACTGTGTCCTCTGAAAGAGTCTGTGGGTCTGGGCCACTCTTCATACAAGGGAATCACCAACCCTGGCCTGCTGTCCAGAGGGAATCTGAGTTCCAGGCCTGGAGTTCTGGAAATCAGCTTTCACTGCACAGGAAATTCTCTGAGGAATTCTGCTCTCCAGGGAGACTTCTTCTCAGGGAACCTACACACCAGGCCTGAAATCCTCTGAGGGAATCTGCATGCTGGGTCAGAGGTCATGCTTCCTCTGAGGAATCTGCATGCTGGATCATGCAGCTGTTATGGCATGGAATTAGCACCTGGACCACAACCAAATCCCTCCTTAATCATGTCTGTTTTCCTTCTCTGAATCAAGCAACCTTTTATATTAGAGTAAGCTTCCCCCTTGAGGGCCTTTATGTACCCTCTATTTATTAGAAAGCCCCTTTGGACCTAAATATGAACATTTAAATTAAGAACATTATGGGGTGATGAGGCAGACCTGTAATTCTAGCTATTCTGAGTTTAAGATGAAAGAATTTTAGGTTGAAGGTCACCATGGGCTACAGAATGAGTGGGAAATCAGCCTTTGCCAACTTAGAGAGAAAACTGTTTCAAAATAAATTTAAAATAAACAAAAATGTAAACAAATAAAGGAATGTCGCCCAGTGGTAGAGCATAGACTTTACATGCTGAATGTTTTGGATTGAACCATAGCAACACAAAAGCAAAAGTTTGTAAGGTGTGAACCACCAAATACTTTGCTGGGGTGTGACAGTCTTGAGTCCCAGCTCTCTGTGTAACAGTGCTGCATACTTGACCTGAAAGTCTCAGGGACACCATTCATTTTTCTTGACCTTTTAGAAACCACATCTGCAGGACAAATAGTAAAATACAAGAAAATGCAGCATGAAAAATCTGCATATTCCATGTGATAATCCTGGGTTTTCTTTTCCTCCCTCTCTCCCTCCCTCTCTCCCTCCCTCCTTCCTTTCTTTCTCTCCCTCTCTTTCTTTCTCTCCCTCTTTCTTTCTCTCTCTCTCTTTCTTTCTTTCTTTCTTTCTTTTTTTTTCTTTCTTTCTTTCTTTCTTTCTCTCTCCTCTCTTTTTCTCTTTCTTTTTCCCTTTTTTTCCTCTCTCTCCTTTCTCCCTCTTTCTCTTTCTCTACTGGGGATTGAACCCAGGACTTTGTGCATTTGAGACAAGTGTTCACTGAACTACTTCTTTTTTTTTAATCTTTAAATAAGTCTTTTTAATAGGCAAAACATGTAAACAAACAGTATATTTAAAACATATTTCCATCTTGATTATTTTAAATTAATTTCCCGTGACAACCTTAGATGTTGGTTCTCTCATTCCACCAGGTGAGCTCCAGGCATCAAATACAGGTTGCCAAGTTTGAAGCAAAGGCACTTTACCTACAAAGTCATCTTGCTGCTTGTTCTTCCTTTATTTTAATGAATAATCACTTCGTTAAACAACTCATATGAATATCACCAATAACTACTATTCACTGTCTTTTAATAAAATATACAGATAACCAAAACTACCAAACATTTGCTTATAAATTATTCCTTACATAATAGCATGATTCGAATAGTTCAAATTTGAAACAGTTTTACTATAAAGGCCATTTCCAAATAGCTAAATCTTTATCACTTTTTATTCTTACTAACTCTGAAAACACAACCAATTTCAATTGGTACGTTCTATCTTAAAAACGTAAGTTGCCAAAGTCCCACTTTATAATAAAATCAAAATACAAAGTTTAAAGTACCTAGATCACTTTACTGTGAGATTACTGTTTTGACACACAAATTATTAGAAAAGGAGAGAGACTGGTCATTTAATCTCTCTGCTCCTGTTACCTACTGAGATTAAAAACCTGAATCTTGGTTAACAACACCATTTCTTCTTTTCTAACAAAATGTTCCAGAAAAACTATAATTCTGTTCAAAATTACTACAGAAAAACATGATAATGATTTGGATGGCTACCATGCAGAACATATTTTTCTGAACTAGAAATATGGAACATAAATTGTATTATGTATTCAAGCAGATTATTCTGAGTATGTAGAATGAACCCAGAAGTTTGAAAATAGGTGAAAATATTCATCAAAGAAACACAATACTCTTTCAAGGTCACTGAAGAAAATATTTTAAATGGACTATCACATTCTCGAATAATATACAGATTCACCCAAGAAACTGCTAATTATTTTTAAAAGATTAAAAATGCTTTGCTGTTATAAAAAAGTGATCATATCATTCTAGTTCATAAACTAAAAAAGGATTCTCCCCCAAAATATATTATCTCCATTTTGTTGGTCTCAATTTCCTACAGGATCTAACTGGCAAACGCATTACTGTGGTAGACATTCAAACACATGCTGAATAAATAAGTGAAATGAATTTAAAAAAAAGAAAAGAAAAAAGCTATCTATATATTTGATTACATATAAGCCCATCAATTTCAATTTATTAGATGGCATCATAAAATCAACCTGGGAGAAGATTAAAAAAAATCAAAGGCACATTCAATCAATCATTACATAAGACATCTATACCACAAGACAATCTTCCCAAATGTATACTCCATATATAGAAATTTCAGTTAGATGCACTGTATATGAGAGCTATGTAATGAACAGGCATCTCTAAGTAAGCCAGGAGACCTCTACTAAATGAAACTTTTTTTAATGCAATCCACTACACAAGGCCTCAGCGAAGGTCCTCAGCTCAACTGCAAAATAACGGTGGGCTCCTTCCAAGGGCAAAATCCCAAAATACTAGAATTTGAATCTATACTGAACTGTATCAAATTAACTACATTTTAAGAATATGTACAACTGACATCTTATGTATGTCTAATTTTTTTAAATTAAAATATGCAAAATTAGAGATGTAACTAAATAATACAGCTCCCTTCCATATGAGACCCTGAATTCAATTACAGATGCCAAGAAGGAAAATACACACACATACAACTTCAAGAAAGTGAGTTATTAAGAAAACAAGCACCCAGGTGTTCTAACAAGAACCAACTCACATATGCCATTAGGTCAATTGACAGTTATACCAATCCAATTATATTGGATTTAACTTAGTCACGTGATCAAAAAACAGTTCTTGCAGACAAGTTTTCTTACAGTATTGAAGTGCAAAACAATACTTCAGCTACCTGTCTACTCAAATACTTAACATCCACTCTTTAAAAATGCCCAAATGAGAATCCCATTTAACATGGGACTCACATCAACTCATGATTCTATGAGAAGTCAATCAAAAGTTAATAAATCCCTCCTTATTCAAAATACTAAAGAATTTGAGAATTCTTAAAATTTTAGCCTATTTGCATAGACATCAATAGTTGAGCATCCCTAATCTGAAAATGCCAAATACAGGAAACCTCATATTATTCTGAATATTAAACTTCAGAACACTTGCCTGTGCTCAGTAGAATTCAGCACTGAAGGAATGTGGACCTTTCAATGACAGCCTCCAGCTCTACAACTAGCACGAGAAAGTTCGCAGGGAAAACAGCACTGAAACAGACTTTTAACATTTCACAAATGAAGGCTAAGGATGAAGCGCAATTAGAGTGCTTGTTCAGCACACAAGAAAGAAGTCCTGGGTTCTGGACCTATAATCTCAACACTTGGAAGATAGAGGCACATGCATGTAACCTCATCACTTGGAAAGAAGCAAGAACAGAAGTTCAAAGGTATTCTTACCAATATCCTTACCAATCAAAGTTAGTTTGGAATGCACAAAAGTGTCTCAAAACATAATTAATGAAAATAAAATGTTTTGCCAATGAAAAACAGATTGTCAGGCATGGTGTCACATACCTGCAACCTCAGTGCTTAGAAAGGTGGGCCGGAGAATTGCTACAGGTTGGAGACCAATCTGGTAAGACCTTGTCTCCAAAAAGAGAGAGAAAGAGAGAGAGAAACAGAAATGGGAGAGTGACCAGAGAGAGAGAAAGCAAATTCCCAACTGTCATTTAAATAAAAATCTATAATATCTTGTGGGATAATGATAATAAATTTAGACTAAATAATCGAAATATTTTAAATACATTCAATGTTATTTAATGGCTTCTTCCAGAAACAGTCTCTGTTGCTTTCCAAGTAACGATTTAGAGCACATGAAATAAACTTAATGGAACCATATCAATGTAAAAAGTAACCACTCAAAAAATTCTTGACCGCAAATATCTTAAGGGCCAAAATTTACTATCAAGATATACCTTCACCTGCACAAAATGACAGCACTAACAGAGTAAGGAAAACAACTGTACACCAAAATGCCTGACTCTCCAAAACTTTTAATAACATGGTATTGTATTCCTGTCCTGTATAACTACAGTTGTCATAAATAATGTTTAAGATTACATCATACAATATACTGGATATGTGGCACATGCCTGTAATTCCAGCAGT
Organism: Typhlomys cinereus; assembly: GCA_023101885.1. Taxonomy (NCBI): domain Eukaryota; kingdom Metazoa; phylum Chordata; class Mammalia; order Rodentia; family Platacanthomyidae; genus Typhlomys; species Typhlomys cinereus. Next base: position 7,130,946 of record JALPQD010000015.1, read on the forward strand.
TGGAAGGCAGAGACAAGAAGATGGTGAATATGAAGTCAGTCAGTCTGGACTATATAGCAAGATCCTGTCTCACAAAAGAAAAAAAAAGGAAAGGCCATAAAATGACAGGAAGCTATGATACAAAACAGAGAAATAAAAACTACTAAGTTTGCTTAACTCCTATGATGGGCCACAAGAAGCTATCTCATTCCTACATGGTGACAACCTGACTCAAAATGGAAAACAGGAAAAGGTGTTAGAATGATCTGCTTCTTTCACGTTCAAGTCACCAGCATCTAAACTTGTCAAGTTCCAGTAACGTGTGGCAAGAACATTAAATCAGCCAAATGTTACACTCAGACCAACATTACATATTCTGAATCTTAAAACTTCAGATTTTTATATTTTAAAGTACTAAAACATATAGTGTCTACTAAGTTCTCATGGCTAGAACTCAAAAAAGTTGTAAAAGTAAATGAGCTTCTGTTTACTTGCTGGAAAGGAGAATGTGTAGCATATACTATGACCTGCTCTATGCACACTAAGGTGTGTTTTCTTACCTTATCTTTCTCATGTGGAAGCAGTAATACTGGTGGTAAACAGGAAAGTGGCTCACAGCTCTCCTTCCCATCAGCACTGGCTGCTTTAGCGTTGAGCTGATAAAGAGGTCCATCTTTAAGGAGTCTGCCATGACCAACCACACGCTTTATAGCCATTCGTAACTGCTGGTGAAAGCCAGAGGCAGCACCACCTCCAAATAATGCAGACACATCCTTCTGACCTTTCAAAAAGCGTTCAATACTTTTCAAAGTTGAGCCTCCAGATTCTGCCAAGCCCTCAAATGCCCGTTTGATCAATTTATTCCAATCCACATTTTGCTTATTATCCAATTTTCCATGATTTCGAGGTTTAGGAAGTGCTATTCGCCCAGGATTATCAGGATCTTTATAGGAATTGAGACTTTTGTTGGAGACTTTCAATATTGTTCCATCTTTGACACTCAACTCCAACTGCTCTAATACAGTTTTTCGGTCCAGGCCACAGGATGAAGACACTGCATTGCATATCCGTTCTTCTGAAGAGCGCTGCTTCTGCTTTTTCACCTTTTCATGGACTCCAAAATTCACTGTGTATACAGCGGGTTAGCGAGTTTTACCATGGTGAAGGATTCTGTATATCCATAGAGTCGTTATCCCTTATCCTGATGCTGAGTAAGTTTTACACCATGGAAAACAAGATTCTCAGAGGCTGGGAACCAGTTAACCATAGCATACAAGTTTTCTGGCCTGAGTCCTTCCTCCTTTCACAAAACAGAATTACTTCCCAATTTTACCCCAGAAACCAAAACAACTGGTTATTTGAAGTATCTTCAAACTTGCCAATAGCCCCACAAATTGTTCTCTTCATGAAGTAACTCCACACGTCTCACTTCCAGGAGAAAATGAATACTTTATACCAGAGTATGAATTTCAACTCTTCTGCCACATCTTCCCCCAAGAAACCATTCAGTACTTCAATAAGTATCTGGCTCAACAAGAGGAATCACTGAAGGAAGAGAGCCGGGATCCCGGAGCGGCAGGCCGGACCACAGAGATGCCCCTGAACTACTTCTTCAACAAAGTTTTGGTCACCATACCCCATTTTAGGCAGCACCAAGAACTGACCCCAGGGATTCTTGAGTTTGAGGAAAGTGCTCTACCACTGAACCACTATCTCAACTTTCCAATCTTTTGACCTCTCATTTGTTTTTACCATTGCCAATAACATACAAAGCACTAAAAATCATGTATTCATTCTAATCTTGTTGTATTAGTCAGGGTTCTCTGAAGAAACAGAATCTATAGAATGTAATATATATGTTTATATATATATAAACAAGTTTATTGAAAAAAAAAACTCACAGTAAAAATAGTGTCCTTCAAGGTAGCCGCCCACAGCAGCCTCCTTCCTGGCTGGAATGTTCCACAAAGCCCAAAGATCCCAGAAAAGGTCTCAAGCCTTTGCTCCTCTGGAGGGTTGAAGACGCTGGGCTCCGACGTCGGTGTAGAACAGCTGGATTCCGACGTCAGCAACGAACAGCAAACAGCAGCAAGGCCCAGAGACCAGGCTCCAAAGGCAGCGGAAACAGCAACAACGACGTGGAAAAGGGGAAGCTCCAAGTCAGCCAAGGACTGAGGTAGCAGCAACAGCAACAAAGAAGGCCAGGACGCTCCAAGGCGAACAACGTGCACTCAGAGTGAACTCCACAGCAAGTCAACACCGGATCAGGGAAGCGCAAGTCCTTCCTTCTTGTACCTCCTATTACCTGGTTCACCCCTGGAAAGTACCACCCACTATGGGATTGGTTCTGTACAGTAATCAGTCAAGTATCTACAGGCTTGTTCAGGGGCCATTCTAACCCTTAACCTTCCACAGCTGTCCCCAAACAATCTGCAACTGTCAAATTGACATTGAAATGCAACCATAACACTTGTCTTATAGCAATTTCTTTTACTTTAGTTCTAGAAGCATGTAGGACAGCCACTGAGTTCATGGTTATGTGACCAGTAAATTTAAAATAAGCCAGTATATATATGAAGTTACTAATAGCTGCTTGATGCATGAGGGCATTTTTTTAATATCTTAAGTTGTGTTTGAATGATATTCAAAATTAGGAATCTTTCAATTGATCATTAATAGATCTAATATTTTATTAATACTCTACTTACATTAAGTCTTGCTTAATTCATGCTGAGTTGTTTCAGTTTCAACGTTTTGTAGAATATTGGTGTGAAACAAAATTGTTTAGAATTATCATCTCAGAAGTGATCCTAGTGTTTTTCCTCTAAATGAAAAGCTCAGGACCACTTTCTTTAACTCAGAGATGGATCTAGTTAGATATTTTGTTTATGAAAGTTTCCAAATCTGAGGAATGGGTCCTTTTAACAGTAAGATTTTGTTAATACAATTCCTTTGTTGTTTGTTGAAACCCTCGATAAAGATTATTTAATCCTGTTTTTATTTTAAATTTTTAATAATACTTTTATTCTTTGGCAACCTCTCACATATATGCATTGAATTTTTATCATAGTTACTCCTTTCCCCCTCGATATTGCTCTAGCATGTTGACGAGTGGATAAGGAAAATGTGGTACATTTATACAATGGACTATTACTCAGCCATCAAAAATGATGAATTTATAAAATTTTCCAGGAAATGGATGAAATTAGAAAAAATTATATTGAGTGAAGTATCCCAGACACAGAAAATTAAGCGCCATATGTACTCCCTGATAGGTGGATCCTAGTACCAAACCCACTTAGTGACACCCTCAAAGATAAATTTATTTTAATCTTTATAATACCTATAGTAATTGCAAGGATCATAAACAGGAGAGAAGGGGCCCCACCAGAAACAAGGAGAGAGAGGATCATGCTACAGCAGAGAAAATAGGCCACTATCAAGTACTGCAAGTAAGTAATGAGACATCTGGTTAAGTTCACAGACTTTCCTTCCTGGTCCCTTGCAACTGATAGGGTTTGATCTCACCAGATAGGGAGGGCATAGAGTCTGACAGATAGAAGGTAACCATCCTGCAAATGGGAGACTGACCCCCCCACCTCGGTCTCCTATTTTTATTTCATCTACCTTTGAATCTACTCTTATAATAAGACTCTATTTTAATAGCCTTTTATCTCTGGCTAGGAGGTGATATCCAATACCCATCAGAATGGAGCCAAGAGCGGTGCAGGAACAACAAGACTGGAAGAAGAAGAAGAAGAAGAAGAAGAAGAAGAAGAAGAAAAAAAAGAATAGCAAACCATAATTCAGATCATCAGAGACCCTACATGAAGCACCAGGAACCAGGCCAGCCTAATCTCTCCCCATCCCAAAGCTCAGGGAAATTTGTGAAAGAGGGGGCGGTAAAATTGTAAGAGCCTAAAGATGGGGAGGAGCAACGATATTCAAGATACTCCACACACATTAGGGCCAAAGTAATCATATAGGATTTTGCATGACCTGCACAATGACCAACATATCATTTACCCCCAAAGTCTAGCATGGATCACAGGCACTAGGATCTTTAGAAGCAAGGGATTAGCAGCCACAATAGTGTTCCTATACTAAAGGGGAACACAAGAAAGAGCTCTAGGCAATGCTACTGAGTCCTTACACCCATCAGAGAAGAGGACCCAGAGGGAAGTTTGACATGCACACTAAAGGATGTTCCAGGAATGGGGGGAGGGGGCATTGGGAGAAAGAGAGGGAGGAAGGAAGGGAATTAGGGGGGAGGGAGCAAAGGGATCCGGGGGGGGAGGGTGGAGGGAGGGAGGTGAATGGGGTACCTATCAAGTTTGTATGAGTGGAAAAAAAATATTTGGCTTTCAACTCTACATGGTTACAAGAACCCGTGATAAGGCTGAAGGATAACAATTCTGTCCCATTTCCTCTGAAATTAAGTTCATGGTGTGACTACACATAGCCTCAAAACACATCCACATCATGAACACATAGAACCTTGGTATAGGATTGCTGTCCACATTGTGAGTACACAGAGGCCCTGTCCCAGAAATGCCATCCACAGTATAAGTATACAGAACCCAACCCATGAGGGACAATCCATGTGGCAGCTGCATGGAGCTCTGACCTCGGGAGGGCATCCACATTGAGTACATGGAACCCCAGTTTAGGGATGCTGTCCACATTGTGAACACACAGAACCTTGGCTCAGGGAAGCTCTCCATGTTGTGAGCACATGGAGCCTGGTCGTTTGAGCCTAGCTGTGTGTGCTTGCCTGTGAACGGCGTCCCATGAGCCAGGTTTCATGTGCTCACACTGTGGACTAGCCTCCCATGTGGGCAGACTCCATAAGCTCTTTTTTAATTTTTATTATTATTACTATTTATTCAATTGTGCGTGTGTGTGTGTGTGTGTGTGTGTGTGTGTGTGTGTGTGTGTGTGTAGAACCACGGGCGAATTCAGGAACCACCATGGACCGCCTCCATCTCCGCCTTATTTACTCTGCCCCGGAATTCACAGGCTCCGCCCTACCAGGACTGGAAACTCAGGCCGCCCCTGCTTCTACCTGGCGTCTATACGTGGGGTCTAGGATCCGAACTCAGGACCTTCCGCCTGCAAGGCAGAGGCTTAACCCCTGAGCCACCTCTCCAGACCCTCCATACGCTGTTATCATGGATGACCTCATGTTGTCGGGGCTTAATTCTATATGTTTAAATTACTTTTTAAAAACTATAATGGTGGTCAATTATATTATAATTAAGGAAAGTAGCTTTCCTCCACCATCTGGTGTTACCCTTCAGTACTCAGTCAGAGAGGTATGGTGCCTTTGAGATCTTCCCCCTTCCTTGGTGAAATGCTGATAGGCCAAATCTTGTGAGGGCCTATGAAGTACACATAGCTGCAATGAGTTTGTGGATGTAATAGCCTTGTCATGAAAGCATTGTCTGGCAGCCTCCCTCCCTACCCATTTGCTTTTTCATTCTTATCTCTCCCTCTTCTGCACTGTTGGTATTTCTTGGGTAGGGGTCATTTTGGTAATCTCTTTTAAAAGTTCTTTTTTTCCTTTATTGCAGGTATGGTATAAAATTCATGGAAGCATCAAAGATTTTATTTTCCCCACACATTAGCACACAGGAGATTAGAAATAAAGATATGGTTTATATGGTGAAGTTGAAATATATGAGATTGTACATTTGGTCAGTAAGCTGTATTTATGAAGTACAAATTAGTATCAAAATAATGAATAATTTTCCATATCATCTCTGAATTTGTACAATAATTCAGATTCGTAAGTATTGTCATTTAGTGGAAAGGGTAGACAAGATTGTTAGTTAAATGATCTCTGATAGACCAGTAACATTATATTGACTTGAATTGCAATCTATTATGTAGTAGAATGAATTGAAGAAACAAAACAGCTTCAGTATGACTGTCTACTTTCATGTAGGCTATTGTCTAAATCACTTCCCTTTTCTTTTCAAGAGTCAGAGTCTTGTAGTTTTGATAAGGGTAGCTGCAACCTCCTGGACTCATGTGAACTTTTTCTTTTGGCCTCCAGAGTGCTTTGAGAGTGTACATGTCCCACTGTCCCCATCTTACCTGGCTTCTCTGCCTTTCCCATTCCATTCTCATGTGAATGAAATGCATCTGTATATATAAGGATGGCAAAGCAGGAGATGCTGCTAGACCAGTCAAATAATATTAAAATTATCATGTGAAGTTTGGTGGCTGTATTAAAAACATTGTACCTCAAACAGGCTGGGATAATATTTGTATAATCTTAATCAGAGACTACATTGATTTGTTTTCTTATCTATGAAGTGGCAAAGCTTATTAGATGAATTAGATTTCTATCATGAATATATTTTTACTGTTCTGTTATTGTCATAAGTAGTAAAATTATAGTAGCTGAAAAGAATTTGATTGCTACTTTTTATGGTATGGACTATTTTATAGCTAACATTTTAGTGGAAATAATTTTATATAGTTATATTGTGAAGATTCAGGTAAATGCACTTAGTTGCAGCTGTTCTGATGAAGTTTACTGTTTTGGCAGTGGTAACTTAGAAACATATTTCCTACATCTTAATTCAATCTTCACCTGCTTGTCTGGGCATCATTTAAGGAAATTCAAATGCAATGTTTTTATTTGTCTTTTATACTGCTGTTTATAGTATGCTGCTATTCCTTTTGCAGACTTTTTTTTTGAAACTTATAATGACACATCGCTTCATTTCTCTAGCCAGCATCATAAAATAATCTTTTCTTCATTATTTTAATCAATATTACTGTATATGTATATATTGTATGAAGGGGACCTTTCCAGACACATGTGGAGATCAGAGGACAACTTCCAGTGGTAATTCCTCTCCTACTTGTTAAGGCAGGGTCTGTTGTTTCTCTTGTTCTGCATACTCTGGGTTAGCTTGATTTTGAGCTGTTGGTGGTTTTCCTTTCTCCACTTTTATTTCATTTTAGCAGTGTTGGAATTACAGCTATAATTTTGTGGGTTCCATGCATAAAACTCAAGTCATCTGGCTTGTGTGGCAAGATACATCACAACAGCCTATCAGCACCTTTTTAATATGCATTAGAGGATTTGCTGAGAAACACAGATAGATTGGGTATTCCTGAACACCTATTATGTAAGAATGTCAGAGAAATTTCCAGTAGGCAATACATTATCATTCTCATTAGACACCATATTATGCAGTAAGTACACTGAAGCTTTAACATCTTAACTGAAACTTTGTACCCTTTGACTAACTATTTTTTTTTGTTTTAAGTTTCCATGTATTCATCTAAATGTAGGTTCCCAAACACCATCCCTAATTTATACTCTTTTCCTGGATTCCTTGTTTATGACATAAGACTCCAAGTCCTTAAAACCTTAACTGAGATTGTGGGCTTATTCAGATTTCCATCTATCATTTAAGCATAGTGTAATTCAAATTACTCTTTCTGTGGGTTTTACATTCTCTGATTATTAAAAAACTATGAAATTGCTTAATTTTTTATTGTGAACCAAAATTTATTACTAATGATCAGAGATGGAATGTGAAGTGGACTTTGGAGAACTGAATTACAAGATCTAGAATTCAGTCTTAGATCACAAACTCTACAATTCCATCTTAGATCAGTACTTACTGCTTGTTTAACCTTGCACATAAATCTCTTAACTTCTCTGAGGTGGGTTCTTCATATTTACCTTTGTAAAATTCTTTTATCATCTTTTCTAAGTTCAAAAATGTCAAGTATAAAGAAATACAAGACAGAGCTCTCTGGAATACTGGGTGTTACTGCCTCTGAGCATACATGAAATAGCAGTGTTAGCATTCCATCACTTGATCTCTACAAAGTGGATCTTGTTCCTAGAAATGGTTCTGTTGTTCATCAATGTCATGCTATCTGTTTTTAGCCCATAACAAAATGCCACAGACTGAGTAATTTATAATGAACAGAAATCAGCTTTCCACAGTTTTGGAGACAGTTCCTATCTGAGGGACTGGCATCAAGCAAGGGACTTCTGGCTTTGCCATCTGGGATGGAAGACAGAAGTAACAAAGCAAGTTTAGGAGAAAAGAGGCTCTCTGAGTTCTCCAAAGAAGTCACTCCTGTAACAGTGAGAAATGCATCATAAATGGCATCATTCTTGAGAGCAGATCCTTAATGATTAATCACTTCCCATCTAATACAATTGCTTTGGACTTCAGTTCCCAACATTCTTTTGAGGACACTTTTAAACCACAGCATTGTGTTTCTGCTTCAAAAGAAAATGATGATGCTTGCTTTCTTAATCTTTAAAATATCATTTCTTTCATGCACCCTGAATTTCAAGAGATCAAAGATAGTGCATATATTTGCTTTCAGTGGAACAAAGACAGCAATCTAAAAAACTACTCTGAAAGATTATTTCACAGAAGTTTGCACTCCCAAAATTAGAGACTGTGTTATTCAGTAATGTTTGCTTCTTAGTGGTCTTTTGTAATTACTCCTTGCTTTCATTAGGATGGTTAAGAATACAAGTTATGCAGACAGAAAGTCACAACTCTCACTTTAAAAGGATACAAGGTAACTTTTTTGGAGCCAAATGTGAAAGATCATGGTGCAGGAACACAGATTCAGGTTAACCATATCCATGTGTTCTTCCCTGATAACAGTTTCTTGAGGTTTTATAATCATAGAACAAAGAAAAATATAAATCAAGACATTCATTCATTCATCCATTCTTTCTAGGGGCAGAGGAGATGGCTGAGGAGTTAAAGCTTTTGACTCACAATCAAAAAGACCTGAGTTCAGTTTCCCAGATAAAAAATGCCAGGTGGATATGGTGGTGGCTGCCATTTCTGGCTCTGGAAGACAGAATTTAGGAAACCTGAAAGCAAGAGCAATGAGGTAGAGCAATCCAGGATGATTCCCAATGTCATCTTTGGACCTCCAAAGGCACACATACTCAAGTGTTTCCTGCTATACACGAACATATAAAAACACACAAGTGCAAAAAAAGTTCTGGTCTAATAAGAAAGCTGTTGGAGCCACAATAGTGTTCCTATACTTAAGGGGAGCACAAGAAAGAGTTCTAGGAAATGCCACTAAGTCCTTACAACTCATCAGAGAGGAAGACCCAGAGGAAAGTTTGACAGACACATTAAAGGATGTTCCAGGAATGGGGGGAGGAGGCACTGGGAGATAGGGAGGGAGGGGGGGAAAGGTAGGGGAAAAGGGGGAAGGGAGTAACGGGATCCAGGAAGGGGTGAAGGGGACCGTTGTACCTATTAAGTTTGTATGAGCGGAAATAAATAAATAATAAAAAAAGAAAGCTGTTGGTTGTCTCCTTGATACTCATGTCACTATTACACTGGTAGTAACCTATTGCCATGGTGATTTATATTACAACTTACAGATCTCAAGCTATTCATGGGGCTTGTGATTATTTCTCTACCCCAGCAGCTTCTCTACAGTATTCCTTGATACTGTGTAAACTATCCTGCAAGGAGAAAGTCCTCAGATCAGCTGTAGCTAATACATTTTACCCATGTTCTGTGAACCATTTGTGTTGCATCTTCAGTAATAGTTTTTGGAGAGCGATCAAGAGCAATGGCAAAAACCTATAATGTTTGGGGGCCTGTCTGACCAGCATTTTATCAGGAAGTGCCATATTCCTATTACTTCTTGTATAATTTTGTCCCTGGATTCTAGGATTCAGCTCAAGGTCTGCTTGTCAAAATAGTTCATACCCCTGTTACTGTAAACTAGAACAAGAACCTAAAAAAAAAGGAAAGGAAATAAATTAATAGGGAAGACAGCCAATAAACCTATAGGTAGGAAGATAGTACATCAAACTGCTCCATAGATAGCTGTTATTATAACCATAGAATGGGAACTTATAGTGAAAATTTTTGGGTCTAAAGCTGAATGAGTGAAGGGAAATGCACACATCAGAGTGGCCTGAAAAGAGGTAACTTGATATACCACAGAGGCCTGAGCCCCAAAGGAGTGGACAAGCCAGATTGAACCCTGGGGTCCATAGAAGCATGGTGGCAGAAGGGTGGGTGGAAGTGGAAGGGAATGGTGAGAAAGAAAGGGAGAGGGAGGGATAGAGAAGAGAGGGAAACTTGGATGAATATTCAATATGTTTTTAAAAGTGGAAAAAAATTTAAAAAGCTTTGAGCAAAAAGAAAGTTCCATACCCATTCCAGCTTGTTTCCATGTGTCATGGTCATTGCATGGGTTGTCCTCATCAGTACAGTTTTAATGTAAGGTTCTGAAGGAAAAATCAAAAGCAGTGGAAAATGTCTATACTATTTTGGGTCCTGTGAGGTCTCTGTGCAGCAGCTCCTTAGGAAGTGTCCCTTTCCTGACACTGAGAAATTTATTTAATCTTCCTTGGCTTCTGGTAGGAGCATCTCAGGACAGTCTCTGTTTTCTCTTCTCTTTCTCACTCTGTGTTCCCTAAAAGACACTTTTCAAATATATCAACAGGAACATCAGGTAGGCAGGTTTAGTCAAGTGGGGGAAGTATCTGTTATAGGCTGTAAATATCATCTGAGGGCCTTCTTGGGTTTTTGGTTGGTGGTCTGTTAACACATTTATTTTTTTAAAAAATATTTCATTTTGAGAGAAACAGAGAAAAACACACATATGTACCACAGAACATTGGTAAAGGTCAGAGAACAACTTTTTGGAAGTCAATTCTTTCCTTCCACTGTGGTCTTCTGGCTCTAACTCAGTTTCCAGATTTTCTAGCAAGCACCTTATCCCACTAAGTAATCTCACCAGCCCAAAGATAACATATTTCAATGTTTTACCTGATAGTCACACGATGTTAGGAGAGACACAGAAGAGAGTCAAGAAATGGCTATTAAAGGGATTAAAGACCACCTAAGATAAATTATTAGGCTCTGAACCTGCAGCATTCTAATCATCTCCATAGTCATTGATATTCTAATCTGTCAGTTACCCTCATAAGTGTAACTTTTTCACTACAGTTTCTATACAGTAACTTTCCTTCACAATATGGACACACGTTTGTGGAGGCCAGAAGTTTTTATCAGGTACCTTCCTCTATCACTTTTCTAATTCTTTGAGGCAGGGACCTGAAGTTTACTAAGTGACTGGCCAACAACCCCTATGATGTGTCTGTTTTCACCTCTCTTATTTTGGTACTACATGTAATTGTATAATGATTGTAGACTAATCAAAGCATTAATCCACTGATGATGTCTTAGTTTGATTTGTTTTCATAAGGTGGTGGAAGGTGGGACCTCCTTGTAGGAAGAAAGTTAATAAGCACGTGGCTTTGGAAGATTTGCTATCTTTTATCCCCTCCCCCTCTGTCTCTATTTCTCATTTTTCCTTTCTATTAAATTTAAATTCTTTGAGTAAAGGAAACAGGTGACATACTGTAGCTCTAGCCCTCCTGCTTCATCACCTGCCTTCTACTTCCACCTGGTGGTGAGAAGGAGCTACACAGGTAAGAAAAGCAAGAAATATGCTTCACATTTATTGAAGAGTTATTGTATTTGGTTTTTATATTTCATAACCAACGAGTCCTCATCACGGAATACCAGGTACATACTATTTTCTGTAAAATCAAGCTTTGTGTTATAATTATTGTATAACATTTCAGTATTGAATGGAAGACAGTTCACTTGAACCTCACCTAGCTCTCATGTGTGTTCAAGTTCTGATGTTGAATAATATATCAGGAGGCCGAATTGCTATCAAATGCCTCCTCCTTTGCAGAATCACACACTGTTTCCCACTGGTAAAGCTATATGTCAAGGGTAAGTATGCTGACCTAAAAAAGGATTTGCATCAAAGTCCCAGATCTGGGACCCAGAATAGAGGCTTTGTATGATAATGGCCTTAATTTTCTTGGTTTGGGGACTATTTGATGGAAAATAATTTTTAATGTAGTCCAAATGCCATATCCCCATCATCAGAAAATTTTCCTCACTTTCCTCCACATAGAATAGTTTGACCCTTTCATTTAGAATACTGCCCATGCTCCTGGGTTTGCTCCAACCCTCCCCCTTATTCTCTCTGCACCTTATTATCATCTTTTCATCTGTCACACCCCACCCGGGATATTTATGTCACATGATTTAATTTCTATTTGGTTGCACGTGCAAACTTATTAATCTCCACAAAGTTCTTACAGTGAGAGTGGCAATTTTATCTATTTCTTTTGCATCAACTCACTGCACATATAACTACCCAAGTTGTGTGAAATTATACCAAGTTTGGGTAAAATCATCCCTTTGTGAGCAATGCTGACTTCCAATTCAAGGTCTTGCATTACCAGGGGATTTCACTGTGTAAGTTCAGTTCCTAATAGAGTAGATTATGGAAGATGAGTGGTATAGTAAAATTTTGCTTGTCTTGCAGGGATATGTCAATGGGAGTGCTGGAGTTATTCTGCATATTGATGATATGTTGGAGTTACTCTGTTGATGATAAATTTTGACTTATGATTTCTGGTTACCGTTCCTTGTCCAGCTTGGTAGCAGAACTCATACCAGCACTAAGAGTAGAGGGAACTGGCTGTACCATATCAACAGGACTATGGAGAGGGACAATCCTCATTTGCCAGACCAGTATATTCAGTCAAGTATACAGAAGAATGCTAACTTCCTCAATCAATTCCCTCCAACTTATCCACATGCCCAATTTAGCCTGGCCACCATGGACTATGTCTTCTCAATCAATTAGGCATTCTCTTGTAAGTTTGCTTGAGGGCAAACTTACTGTTAATTTCTCACAGCTGTGTCCAGAGATCATTGTTTTCCATTGCCAAGTTGACACAAGTATAACTATGACAGGGAGTGAGATGTCAGACCTGGTATTTCCTCTAACACATCATATTATTAATGTAGCCTAGACTTGGATATGTAGATGGATCTGATACCTTCATAATATGGTTCTGAATACTTTAACACTATTTACAAAATGTAAAAAAATTAAGGTTATTTTAAAGGAATTGATGGATATTTTTCAATACAAGATCTTGAATATCGACAGAGTGATCTGTAAGAATGCCTATTTGGAGGAGGGAAGATGGGAAGAGAGAAACACATTTTGCTAGGTTTTCAGAAATTTGATGTGAAACAAGATGAGTGTGGCTTCAGTTAAAAGTGTGGTGGCATTCATATAAGTACAGCCATGTGTAGACAACCAAGAATCAGGTCAAACCCAATACTAAGATAAGCAGAGTCCTAATAGTGAGCAGCTGGCACTGGGAAAAGTGAAGCTACTTCTCATGGGGAAGGGAATGTCCCATGAGCCACACAGTGAGACTTGACAGGGGAAGTACCAGCAAGCAACACAATGGCAGACTCTGCCACCTGCAAAAATACAGTCTAAGAGAGGAGATGAACAGTTGAAGCAGTTATTTGTCAGTGTCCAAAGGGCTGCCTAAACCCTTGCATGTTCAGCAGGACCATAACTGTTAGCCATCCTTAGGGGAGTCCTAAAGTCTGATAGTACAGAGTGATGTGAGAGTTCCACATGTTGACATCTGTAAGTATGATGACCTTTCATCTTGACCTGCACTATGGGTCCAGAAATATGAATTCATGGTGAAAAAATAGATCTGCATTTCACAGAGATGTTGATAGCAGATCAATTTAGAAGCAGTGGTGGGGCTTGGAGGAAGATCAGCATGATGGAAGACAGGGAACCACCTACTTTTACAGTTCAGCTTCCAGTACCAGTGGCTTCCTTTTGCTCCTTCCTTCCTTCAGAGACTCGCTGAGATTTATAGGACACAACACCACTGTCAGGGATTTTCAGATGTCTGCACACACTATGGGTTGTCTGGATTGAGGGCACACTCGTGGAAACACAATAGTCTTGTATGGCAATGTCATTGCACACAGGGCTCTTACCACCCCATATAACCCACGTGCAGAATCTCTGGCATGAATATAGCCTGGTGCAGAGATTTTCCTCTCTTGCCCAGGTGCAGTTCATCCTATGCAAAGTGGTCTCCTTAGCTGTTTTTGAGGATAAACAAGCCACATAATCTCCACCACGACTGGGAAACTTTAGTGCCAAAGATCTGAGAAAAACATCCCATTTCTTCAAGAAGGATGTTTGTAACTTATTTTCCCCTTGGTTTTGGATTTGTGTAATGTTTTTCCCTCATGGTTTATATCATACTAAATCTCCTTTTCTTTCTTACTTCATTTTCTTTTTTCCCTTGCTTGCTTTTCATTATTTACAATAATAATGGTTTACATTATTTCAATAATAATGGTTATTGTTAACTTCTTGTCTATACTTCCTTTATAGTTTGACCACTTTTTTATTTCTGTTGAGACTATTTTGAATGCCTGCAGAATGTATGTATATACATGGATCTGTACTTCTGGCTTGCTTGAGTGGTTTAACTGTGCTAGTCCTGAGCAATTTTATAGCTTGAGCTTTTAAGGGAAGGTATCCTAACAATGGAATTCCCATGTACTTGTGGGAGCACTATCGCTTTCAGTAGATACACAACTGCAATATACTAATACAAGAAATATGAAAACACCAGATAGCACAAACCCAAAAATTCATAGATCTTCAATATGGGAACCCTAGAACATTGACAGATGAAATGCTGAAAAGCAAATGCTCATTTAGAAATATGACTTCAAAGAGCATACATGATTGAATGGGGCTTGTGCAGTGGTTCACTAGGTAAAGGAACTTGCCAACACAAGCATCGTGACCTGAGTTCAATCTGTACAAGTCTGTAAAGGTGGAAGGAGAGAAAAAAATCCCTCCACAGAGCTTGTCCTCTGACCTCCACATTTGCATCATGACACATGCACACTACTCCATAACTTCACACACACAACAAATAATTAAAAAATTAAAAATAAATAATTCAATGTAGTAAGGCCAACTATACAGGATTCCAATAAAAAATAGATCAAAAGTACTGTGAAAAAATCAAAGTCTCTAGAACAAAATGCTCCATGAATTAAACTTGGGCATACTGTGGAAAACATCAACAACAGATGAGACCAAGCAGAGTGAAGGGCAGCAAGGTTTGAAGACAAGGTGATTGCATTATTACATTTAGATGTAAATAATAGAAAGTAAAAGTAATGATCATGACTTTCAAAGTCTCTAATTCATAAGCTAGATGTGAAAATCTGGCATTATAGACAAGATAGATATGCTCAGCTTCTAGAAACCTCTTCAGTGAACTAATATCAAAAATTTCCACAGCTCTATGGAAATGTGGCAATGCAGGCACAGGATTCACTTAGGATCCCAAATAGTCATAACTGAAAAAGAACCTTTCTACATTGTGTCAGACAACAGTAAGTAGAATTTCAGTACCTTTTGCAACAGGATACATATCTTGAGTACAGAACAGAGAACCCCCCCCCAAACAAATCTTCAATATAGAAAGACTAGTTTGCCTACAAAGCCAACCTCAGAGGAGCAACAAGACCTCTGAGTAGAAACCTCAAAGCAGAGATTATAGAATGACAGATTTCACATCTTACTAAGCAAGATGACTGTAAAACATAAAGTTAGCTTTCAAAATGGAAACGATGAAGACCTTCCAAGGTAAACATACAGTCATGTGGGGCCACAGGCCCATAGTGCACATGTGTGCTAGCAGTCTTGGCTACCTGGTCTGTTGCTGCTACCTTCTCATGTTGCTAGTTTCAACAGTTATTGCATCAGTAAATTGTCTGTGCATTGCAGATCAAATCCTAGAGAGTCCACTCTGGGATCTGGCCATGAGAGTTGTTAGTGGTGAGATTTGACTGATCTACAGTTAAAGGTTTTATTGCATTAGGAGCAGAGTAGCGGGAAAGGCAGTCATGCCGCTTTCTCTACCCTTAGGACTTTATTGTGTTTACATAACACTTAGGATTTTGTGATGGCTCAAGCACAGGTAACACCTACATGGGTGTGAGATGCTACAAAAGAGACAAATATGACCATTCTTATCATCCCCCAAACAAGTTCCATCTCACAGAATGTACTGAGACATGCTTAAACTCTCCAAGCTGCTTTTTCAGGGGAATTTTTTTCTAGATTACAAGGATAAATTGATATGTATGAAATTGATACATATCAATTGATACATATCCTCTTTATATACCTTGTATGATATAAACACAATCTGAAGGTTCAATGCTAGCATCCACTTTTAGGGGAGAACATGTGACATCTGCCTTTCTGCCTCTGGGGTATCTTACTGGGTATAATTTCTTCCAGTTCCATCCATTTACCAGTTCATATCTTGACAACTTAATATTCCATTATGTGCGTGCACCACATTTTCATTATCTGTTCATCTATTGTTGGACATTTAGGCTGATTGCATTTCTTTGCTATTGTGAAGAGAGCTGCAGTGAACATGGATGCGTAAATGTCTCTGTATTAAAATGTAATGTTCTTGGAAATATTCCAAGAGTGGTATATCTGGGTTGTATGGTAGTATGATTTGTAACTTTTTTTAACATTTTTATTATTATTTCTGCTCATATAAACTTAATAGGTACACCACTTCCCTCCCTCCCTTCTCCTCCCCCAGAACCCCCTGCTCCCCCTCCCCTTACCCATCCCTCCCCACCCCTCAAGTGTCTCCCCCCCATCCCCAGAGAGCCCTTTAATGTGCATGCCAGACTCTCCTCTGGGTCCTCCTCTCCGATGACGTACAAGGACCCAATTGTATTTCTCTGAACCCTTTCCTGTGCTCCCCTTAAGTATAGGAACACTACTGTGGCTGTCAATCCCTTGTCTCCAAGGATCTTGGTGCCTTTAGCAGATGCTAGACTTTGTAGGTCAATAGTGTGTTGGATATTGCGCAGGACATGCAAAGTCCAATTATGCTTGCTTCGGCCCTAACTTGTGTGGAGTATCTTGCAAGCCATTGCTCCTTCCATTCTTTTGTTCTTACAATCTTACCGCCCCCTCTTCCACAAATTTCCCTGAGCTTCAGGATGGGGAGAGATTAGTCTGGCCTAGTTCTAAGTGGTTGATATAGAGTCTCTGAAGTTCTGGATTGTGGTTTGTTGATTTTCTTTTGCAGTTTTGCTGCTCCTGCAATGCCCTTCACTCCATCCTTCGTTCCTGATCATTTGCAACTGAGGGGGTATGATCTCATCAGAAGGGGAGGGCATATAGTCTGATTTGTAACTTTTTAAAGGACTCTCCTTACCGATCTGCAAAGGGTTGTACAAGTTTATGTTCACACCAGCAATGAATGAAGGGACCTTCCTTCTCACATCCTTAATTGTTATTTGTGCTTGGGATTTTAGCTAACTTGACTGAGGTGAGATAATATCTCAGGTGGTTTTAATTTGCATTTCCCTAATGGCTAATGAGGTGGAACACTTTTTCAGATATTTGTTAGACATTTGGGTTTTATCCTGTGAAAAGTTTCTTTTTTGTTCTAAGACCCATTCCACCTCCCTGCTTTTTGTGTTTTTTAAGACCCATTTTTAATTGGCTTATTTACTTCACTGATATTTAAGTTTTTTAGTTCTTTCAATACTCTGGATATTAGTCTTCTATTTGGTACATGGTTAGAAAAGATTTTTCTACTATTCCATAGGTTGCCTTTTTGCTTGATTAATATGTTTTGCTGAACAGAAGCTTTTTAATTTCATGAAATCCCACTTGTTGAATATTGATTTTATTTCCTGTGCATTTGGGGTCCTATTCATAAAATGCTAACATAAACCAATCATCCAAACATACTCTTAACTCAGTATTTTGATATTCATTGATTCTTACTTTTTGTCCTTCCACAAATTTAGTTTGAATAACAGTTCTTTACCCATATTTCTTTTCCTTATCTGTGGCTTTTTTAATACTGATTTTGCTCAAAAGTGTTAGTAATAGATTTTTGTTTCTAAATAATCTTTGTGAAGATTTGACATTTTTACATATACCACTATTTTCCACTTTGTGATTTTGTGAGGGTATGTATACATATTATTTCTGCCAACCTTTAGTTTCCTTACAAAATAGCTTTTTAAAAACTCTTATTTGCAGATTTATGTGTATGTTTTATTTTGTACTTATGCTTTTATTATGTAGGAGACCTATTACATATATGCACTATCTCTCTGAAGATAAAGGATAGGAAGTGTAAATGATTAGTACTAGTTAAAATAAATTGCTTTATTTTATAGATTTCTTTAAAAGCATTTTTAATTCCTGAACTGTATTTACAAATTTATTAATCCATATATCATGCACATACAATGTGAATATTCATTGCAAAAGAAATATATTCCCTTTTTTGTCTAAACTTTTCAACACCTAAAAAGATTCTTATTTCCTTACCCATTCTACAAACTTAGAGAATTAAGGTAAAATGAATAAGGGCACATTTAAGTGAAAGCCTTTTATTTCTCAATAGGCTTTCCTGAGGACCAGGAAATTGTGAAGGACAAACATTTAGTGATCTTTTCAAAAATTTATAACATTTTATTAGGCATAACTATGAAGTATTTGAAATTTCTCATTTGCATACATTCTGCAAATTTAAACATTGGCTAAAATGAACCACACATTTTTTAAACTGAGTTACCTTTGTGAAAGTTGCTTGAAGGTCAATGCAGAAATTAGTTTCTTTAGATTTCATTGTGGATAATATTCAGTCCTTATATCAATATTTCAAGAACTAGATATATTCAAATCCCAATGTAACCACTATATCATATATATGTATATATGTGTATGTATTAATGTGAGATATATACATTTATATATCTCATATATTTCTTAATGTAAGGCATCATAGATTGTGTGGTGGCATTTTACTTTGCACATTATGAGAAATTTTACAATCATGGCATATATATAGAACATTATAAATTACAAATGCCATTTCTATATTAGATAAATTAAAATGTGATAAAAGGAGAATCTTAATCTGGGCTTAGTTTTATACATGTGAAATCCCAGCTACTTAGTGGCTAAGAAGCTTAAATTTTATGCTAACTTTGTTACCAAAACAGACGCTCTCTCAGTTTTTGACAAAAGGGTATCTTAGAATGTTTAAAACATATAATACTTAAACACAAGAGAAATAGGTATAATTGAATGATCATTTAATAGAAATGTTTTTGTTAATATTAATAATCAAAATATTAAAAGCATGTGGAACTGCTGTGAAGAAAACTGGGATATTTTGCATAGTTACCAGGCAGCATGTAACCAGCCATATGTTCTATTTCTGTTGCTAGAAAAATTAAAAAACTGTTCTCTCATGTAGAGATAGTAAAAACAATAAGTATAGTCTTCAAAAGAAATTTAGCTGTTTTCATGACAGTGAAATAATGTGGAATGTTTACTCTTATAGAAGTAATTATATATTTTGATACAGTGATCTAGAATTTCATTTAAAATTCCTATGATTTTCACAGAACAGCCCTTCATTTTGCTGTGTAAGAAATTGTACATTTCCTTGTTGAACACAGTTGTGAACTTGATGTTCTGGACAAAAAGATGAACACTCCTCTCATGAAGATAAACCATCAATTTCAGCCTGAGATATATTTAGTCTAAATGCTTTGCATGAAAATGAAATTATCTCATTTAAATATACCTAATTGGTTGAAACTTGAGGAAACTTTATATTGAATCCCTTGAATTGACAATCTGTTTCTTGTTATAAAACGCCCTTATGCTGTTCAGAACTGGGAATCTGGTGTCACAGAATATCTCCTGGACAATGGGACAAACCTGTATATTAAGGATGTTCATGGGGAAGCAACGTATACACTATTCGGGGTGTATTGGAAGAAGAATAATTGCCATGCTTCTTGCCTCTGGGACAGAAATTGAAGCACAAACTATATTAAAGAGCACTCAGTTCAATTCCCAAATGTTTGAAAAAATACAAACTTTAATAGTGACATATGTGAGGTCAGTTTCTGTGTCTAGAAGCACAAAAATTCACTGACTGCATTTTGAAATGTTAATTGACATTCATTTAAATATTGTTGGTATTGAAGCATCACAGAGTACAGCTTATTTTATGACTCCTAGATAATGTTTATGAAATGAATTTGTTCAAGATTACCAATGTTCTGTATGTTTTTGCCATTTTTTTCTATCCAGAATAAAAGTAATATAGGAAAGCAAAATCTTATAGAGATAAATTTCATCTTGAAACACACTGATACAAAATGTAACACTGTATGATAATAGAAAACTTGTTCTTGGTGAAGTTACATCTAGTTATTCACCTGTCAGTTGTAAAATAGAAGAAACAAAAGTAGGAGGGAAAATTAATATGAAGCATGCAGAGCACAAACAACTGTGGAAATTTTGTCAGTTAGAAACAATACCAAAAATGTTTATCATTTTGAAATTTTTCCCTTTTTTCATCCCACTTTGAGGGAATAATTTTTGAAATAGAAAGTTACTGAGTTACAAACTTGCTTAGAAATCAATTTTTGGAAGATTCTGGATACCAGACTGTAAATAACTTAGATTGTGAATAAGAAGAATAGCAAAGAGGTAATCAAATAATTCCGTTATAATGATTCTATTTCATGGAAGCAGCTACTTTGATAAAAACCTAAATTTTACAGTAGGC
The DNA here is from genome assembly GCA_023101885.1 of Typhlomys cinereus. Taxonomy (NCBI): domain Eukaryota; kingdom Metazoa; phylum Chordata; class Mammalia; order Rodentia; family Platacanthomyidae; genus Typhlomys; species Typhlomys cinereus. The sequence continues at coordinate 7,151,497 of JALPQD010000015.1, forward strand.
TGTGAATTGTTTGGAAGAGAGATAATGTTATTTCCATTTTTAGATGATTGAGCTGCACATTTTTTATTGGCCAAGGTTCTTTTTTCTATACAAGACCATTTAGTGACGTTTTCAGTAAGAAACTTTCTATCTTCCTCCTACTATGACCAAATTATCAGATGATGAGGGGAACTGGCTATGTGGATGGGTAATACTATCTGTGTTTTGATTTCTAAGCTACAATTGCACAACAGAGTGAACTAGGAGATTTTGAAAATATATCTAATAAAACATAGAAATGTAAATCGAAATGATTTCTGAGGTTCTGATACAACTCAGATTAGAATCACTAAATAGGTTAAAAGTAATATGTGCATTCCCAGATCTTGAAAACTTACAAATTCTGTAAGGCAACAGGAATTAATTTATGTACTACTTCTTTCCTGTCACTCCTTTCTAATAATGCCAACCCATTGTTCCTTTTTTTTCTGTCTCCATGGCCAGGAACTTAAAAACACTTTAGTAATATAAATCAAACCATTCTCTACAATTCAAAAGGCTTTTAAAAATTGCTTATGGGTGGGCTTTTATTGTGTAGAGATACATCCTTAATAGATTTTCCAGTCTCCTGGTTATTCTGATCACCAGGTTAAACTGGTATCAATTTAGAGGATTCTTTTCTATTTAATGAATATAAATCATGAACTTTTGTGTCAGTTAAAGCTGTGTGGTAAAAAATTCTCAATGCACTTGTTTAGATGATAGAGTACTTGTCTCATTAAAACTAGCAGTTTTCAGTACTGAAAACCACAATATGAGTGAAAGATAGTCATAATGACCTTTAGTAAAGTGTGCTTCAATTAACATCTTGGTGACCTCTCAATAACCTCTTAAATAACAAGTTCCAGAAACTATTAGGAGCTTGTTACATTTTGGGGTCTTACTGTTTTTCTAATCTCTGTGACAAAAATCCCTGTGTTGAGAAACTGAAGGAGGAAAGATTTACTCTGTGCTTCAAATAATGTAATATTTCCTCATGCTTGGGAAGACAGTATCGACAAGTGTGGCTCATGGTGGCGGGAGGAATTTGCATCGCCACATTTCCAGAGATCAGGAATAATAATTAATTCCATTCCATTAGCCCTACACCTACAGGTGGGACCCATATCTAAAAAGTTCTACTATCTCTCCAAACAAAATAACATATTGTGCTGGAAACCAAATGCTGAAAAACTTTAGCTTCTGTTTAAAACATTCATTGAAACCCTGAGAACTAATTAGCATTAGCAAAACATGATACCAAAGGAACGATTTCATTGCAAATATATGATTTGCATTGTATCTACTGACAAACCTGTAGTAGTGGTTTACTTAGCACTGTGAGTCCACATGTTCTCAATTACCCTATGAATTGAGTGCATACTTTATTTAGCTCTATGATATCCCAGTGGGAAGCTGAACTTCACCTTCTTCAAAATCAGTCCCGTGCTCTTCTGAGCCTATTTGACCAGTTGGTGACTGTTCAGAGGGCATTTCCATTTTTTTAGCACATACATGTGCACTAATGTGCTGGCAACTCATCAATATATTCCCATGTCACCTGATTTTCATTCACAAGTCTTTGAATTCTGAACTTTTGTAGTGTTCTGTGATTAGATATAGGAAGTTTGAAGATAATAATGATTGTCAGAACGCTTGCCTGGCATGCATAAATCTATGTTCCATGCCTAAAACCTCAAAAGTAATTTCATCTTCAATATGAAGAAATTGTGATGAGACACTCTATAATATTTATGAGATTAGGATTGGGAAAAATATTCAAAAGTAAGAGTGCTGGCAGTGCAATCACAAGGACTGGATTTTAAATCCAATATTCCATGAAAAATGCTATGTGGTGTGATAACTCTTCTGTAATTCAGCCTTTGAAGGAAGAGACTGAGAATCCCTAGCGTAATCTTACTAACTCAGACTAGTCCTGTTACTTCTGGGTTTGATTTGAGACCCCCATCTCCAAATAAACAAAATGAAAGGGTGACCAAGGAACCTTGAGTGTCCACATGTACAATCATGCCCGCATGAACACGTTTCTACACTCACACCAATGTGCTTGCCTATAACTGCTTCCCCCACATGCATACACAAGAAGATGAAAAAAGAAGAAAATATGTATTAGGTTAACCCCAATTATAGTCAGACATGCTGTGTACACTGTAAAATATACTTATTCTATCATTTCAAGTGCTAGTGATTTCATTGTGCTACAACTATGAACATAGAATGAGTATTAGAGATTTCATTCATAAGAAATGGTCTTTTTATTTCTGCATTATACTTTTCCTAAAATAAAATAAATTTTAAATAACTGGTAAATGCATCCATAATAAAAATGAATTTAAAAATAAGATTATTGAATTAAAATCCAGGTGTGGTGATATACCTGTAATCTCAACACTCAGAAGATTGATGTAGGATGGTAACAATTTCCAGTCTGTTCTTGGCTACAAAACAAAACATACCTAAAAATAAAGTCACAGTATATATATAACAGTAAAACCATGTATTTATTGAGCTTTCTAATGCTGTGAAATTTACTTCTTTTTATAATAGGACAAAATATATTGAGAGATAGGCAATCAAATTGTGGCTAGTAAATCTAAGCAGTTCACATATTTGTGTTTTTTAAATTTGGATGGTATTCCAAACATGATAGCATTGTGTTTTGTCCTTTGAGCTTCCTAAATATATCCACATACACTATTATCACACATACCCTTACCACAAGTTCAAAACCTTTTATAGCTTTCACATGTTAGCATAGATGACCACAAGGTTAAGTTTTCATTAAAGAATCTTTCATTTTGTACGAGGTATGATCATGATAAACTATCATATATGTCAAACAATGTTAGAAGACTCATTTCTTTTTTGATAATGATTTGCACCCAGAGACTGCTTTCCATCATTCTCTGTAGTACAATATTGCATTGTGAGAGATATTCTATCACAATTTTCATGGAAGGTGTCAAGATTTGATTTGCAACTCAAGTGAGTTTTTTATATTAATGAATATCTATCAATCTACTTGACTCTGTGTGCAATATATTTTTCAAGTCCACCTCAGAAGGAACATACTAACTGCAATTCTGTGAACATAAAGTTGGTTAGGTGATTTCAAGAACTGAGTTCTTCATGTTTCATCTGTATGTTTAAAAAATTATTGTGTTTTCCAAGTCACTTGTGGATAAGTATGGAAATTAAGCATCATTGTGACAAAGATCTACTATTTCAGGATATGGATAGAGTAAGAATAGCAGTGAACCAATCCAAGCCTTGTAATTTATTCTCATTTTGAGATAAATGACTAGTTCAATACTAGTAAACATTACCTTCCTTTATTCTAAAAATATACTGTGAACTATAAAGTGGTCCAATTTTAATGAACATTTTATATCCTAATTTCAATAATTAAAAGCCATAAGGATAAGAACAGAAAATGACAAAACTATTCTGCATTAAGAATCAAGTTATTCTAATTTTTACTATTTCTCTGAACATTGGTTATATGTCTAATTAGATATTGTGAACTAAACTGAATTCTTTCCTCCCGCCTGCCCGACCAGGACAGGAATTGCTCCCGGTCCTCCATCCCAGGTGAGTTCCCCCAGCCCCTAGGTGGCCCCTTGTCTCAGCTCCTCCCACCAGCCAGCCAGGCAACACCCAGGCTGCCTCCGGTTTGCCTGGGCCACCCCCTGGGCCCCAGCCCTTCTGTTCCTCTGGCCCGCCTGCCCGCCGACCAGGACAGGACTTGCTTACATTCTTCCATCCTTGGAGCTTGGGTGGGCCACTAAGCCAAGTCCCAGGTCCCAGGTGAAGAGTTCTGCCATCACCATCAGCCCCTCTTCCCCTCTGACCCACCGGGGACCCTCGTTCGTGGTCCACAGAGGACACACTGCTACTCAGAATTCAATAGAGTCCAAAGGAAACTCAAGCAAAGCTCTAAGGGACAAAGACCATACATCTGAAGTCCTCCAAAATCATCCTATCACATGGGAGAGATTCTTCACATCCAGCCCAAAGATAAGTAAACCTTTTTTTTTTTTTTTTTTACCATACTGCTCCTTTCTCATATTAATCACTGTAGATTAACTTTTCCATACAGCCACCCCAAAAATATATACAACTCCAGGGATTATACCACTCATCCTCACATATCATTAAGATAGTAAATCTTAAAAGTGCACTACCATACTAATATTCACCCCCTGTCTACTTGACGTGGCTTAACTGATGTACTAACAGCCTAATAGCCTCATCTAGGAAATAATACTAACAACAGACAAATGTACCCAACTCCAAGGCAAGCACTAGTAATAACTGCCCGAGAGTAGTGATACCAACTAAATCAGTTCAGTTAAAAACACACAGAAACTGAAAGGTCTTAAGAGACATAACAACAATGCCCAAGTCAAAGTGCAGATCCATGAGAAACAAAACCCAAGAAGACAAATCTCCCACCGAAAGAATTAACCCCATAATGATGGATTCCAACCAGACAAATCTCCCACCGAAAGAATTAACCCCATAATGATGGATTCCAACCATAACAGCCAAGAAAAGCCAGACCCAAGATAATGACTTTCAAAGTATGATCATTACCATGATTAATACTATGAAAGAGGAAATCTGGGAGGAGTTAAACAATCACATCAATCAACCACTTTGAACAGGAACACAACAGACACTTGAAGGAGCTAAAAAAAAACAGTTCAAAAACACAAACAGACATGACATAGAGCAGTTAAAACAGTCTCAGGCAGAGTTTTTTTTTTATTATTCAATTGTGCATGTACGTGGCGTGTGCGTGTAGAACCACGGACTAATTTGGCAACCACCATGGACTGCCTCCACTTCTTCCTTGTTTATTCTGCTCCTGGATCCACAGGCTCCACCCTACCAGGACCAGAAACGCAGGCTGCCCCAGCTTCCACCCATCATCTATAAGTGGGGTTTAGGATCCGAACTCAGGACCTTCCACCTGCAAGGCAGAGGCTTAACCCCTGAGCCACCTCTCCAGCCCCATCAGACAGAGTTTAAAATTGAACTAAAAGACAAGTTATCTTCAACCCAAAACTCAACAGAAAGTCTTATCAGCAGAACTAATGAGCCAGAATTTCAGATCTTGAAGACAAAGTGGGAGAATTAACCAGCTCAATGTAAGAGGTTGTTAAAGCCAAAAAGATACTTAAGAAGAATATTCAAGAGATATGGGACACCCTGAAGAAGCCTAACATGCGCATTCATGGAATACCAGAGCAAGAATCCCAAAATACCACACCTGAGGAAATTTTTCAAATTATTGTAAATGAAAACTTCCCTCAACTAAAGAATGAGAGGCCCATCCAAATACAAGAGGCATTCCGCACCCCAAACAGATATGACAAAAACAGAAAGTCGCCATGGCAAATAATAGTCAAAACACTCCACATTCAAGACAAAGAAAAGGTGCTGAGAGCTTCAAGAGAAAAAAAACAAGTCACTTTTAAAGGTAAACCTATCAAAATAACAAATTACTTCTCAATGGAAACAGTAAAAGCGAGAAGAGCATGGAGAGACGTACTTCAGTATTAAATGAGCAAAATTGTCAACTTAGAATGATATACCCGGAAAAACTTTCCATCATGATTGAGGGAGAAAGAAAAGTTTTCCAGCACAAAGACAACTTGAAGGCGTACATGTCTACCAAACCAGGCCTTAAAAAATGCTAGAAATGATACTCAAGTTTGAAGAAAAAAACAAGCATATCCAGGAGGACAGAAGGGAAGTATAATACCACCAAAACCTATGTCAAACAATACACTTAAAAAAGCCACTAAACATAAAAAACATCCAGAATTAAAAAGAATTTCTCCATTGTAACATTAAATGTCAATGGTATTAACTCACTGATGAAGAGACACAGATTACACACTTGGATTAAAAACCACAACCCATCAATCTGCTGCCTGCAGAAAACTCATCTCACCACAAAAGACAGGCACATCCTAAAAATAAAAGGCTGGTCCAAAATTCTGCAAGCTAATGGAGCCAGGAAACAGGCAGGGTTAGCCATTATGCTGTCGGACAAAATGCACTTCAAACCAAAAAAATCATAAGAGACACAGATGGATACTACATTTTAGTCACAGGTACAATTCACTAGGAAGACTTCACAATACTGAACATATATGCATCTAATACGGGTCCCTCCACATTCATTAAGCAAACCCTACAGCATCTAAAGTGAGAAATCAACCCGCAAACGATAACTCTTGGGGATTTCAACACTGCCCTCTCAACATGGGATAGATCAACAGATCAAAAACTTAACAGAGACACTTTGAAACTTCATCAAACACTTAAAGAAATGGGCCTTACAGATCTCTATAGAACTTTTCATCCACTGCACCAAAGAACACATTTTTCTCAGCAGCACATGGAACTTTCTCCAAAATAGATCACATATTGGGCCACAAAACAAATCTCCACATATACAGGAAAGTTGAAATTCTACCCTGTACCATATCAGACCACCATGGTCTCAAGCTTGACATCCACAACACAAAAAGCAACAGAAAATACACTAACTCCTGGAAACTTAACACTATCTTGCTGAATGAGAACTGAATTCAGGAAGAGATTAAAAAGGAAATTTAGATTTCCTGAAAGTGAACGAAATGAAAACTGTCCTAAGAGGTAAGTTCATAGCTCTTAATACCTACATCAAAAAAAAGATGGAAATTTCAGAAACAAATAATTTAACAATGCAGCTTAAAGCTCTAGAGACACTAGAGCAATCTTATCTCAAAAGCAGTAGAAGAGAGGAGATTAGCAAAATAAGGGGAGAAATATCTGAAATCGAGATTAGGAAAATGATACAGAGAATCAACCAATTGAAAAGCTGGTTCTTTGAAAAACTCAATAATATTGATGCACCCCTGGCTAAATTAACCAAAAGCAAGAGAGAAAAAAACATAAATTAACAAAATTAGAAATGAAAATGGAGTTATCACTATGGATACCCAAGAAATTGAGTATTATAATGTCATATTTCAAAAACTTATGCTCTGTGAAATTTGACAACACAAAAGAAATGGATGAATTCCTAAGTAAACACAACTTACCAAAATTGAATCAGGAAGTTGTGAATTATTTAAATAGTCCTATAACATATGAGGAAATCAATGAAGTAATCTCAAATCTTCCCACCAAGAAATGTCCTGGACCAAATGGATTCAGCACAGAGTTCTACCAGACATTTAGGAAGCTAATAACACCAATACTCCTTAAACTGTTCCATCAAATAGCAAAGGAAGAAACTCTACCAGATTCTTTCTATGAAGCTAATATTGTCTTAATCCCAAAACCTAATAAAGATACACTTAAAAATGAAAACTATAGGTCAATCTCTCTGATGAACACAGATACAAAGATTCTCAACAAAGTCTTAGCAAATCGGATTCAAAAACATATCAAAAAGATCATTCATGGTGATCAAGTAGGCTTTATCCCAGGCACACAAGGTTGGTTCAATATATGCAAATCAATAAATGTAATTCACCATATAAACCAGTCCAAAATCCAAGACCACATGATACTCTCCATAGAAGCAGAAAAAGCTTTTGACAAGATCCAACAGCCTTTTATGATCAAAACCCTAGAGACAGTTGGAATGGAAGGCACCTTTGTCAATATAATAAAAGCTATATACAACAAGCCCACAGCAAGGATTATACTCAGTGGGGAAAAACTTGAAGCATTCCTGCTTTGATCAGGAACCAGACAAGGCTATCCACTCTCACCACTTCTATTCAATATTGTACTTGAAGACTTAGCTGAAGCCATAAGACAAGAAAGGGAGATTAAAAGGATTCAAATTGGCAAGGAAGAAGTCAAGTTATCTCTATTTGCAGATGACATGATCTTATACCTGAGTGATCCCAAAAACTCCACCAGGAAACTCCTGGAACTAATACAGAAGGTCAGCAAGGTGGCAGGATACAAAATAGACATACAAAAATCAGTGGCTTTCCTATATGCCCAGAATGAAAGAAGTGAAAAAGCCTTGAGAGAAACAATCCCATTTACTATAGCCCCTAAAAAAAATGAAATACCTTGGTATAAACCTAACCAAGGAGGTAAAAGACCTTTACAATGAAAACTTTAAAACCCTCAAGAAAGAAATTACGGAAGACACCAGAAAGTGGAAAGACCTCCCATGTTCCTGGATTGGCAAAATCAATATCATAAAAATGACCATCCTACCAAAGGCATTATACAGTTTCAATGCTATACCAATTAAAATCCCAAAGCAATTCTTTCAAGAAGTTGGCCAAACAGTCTCAAAATTCATATGAAGGCACAAAAGACCCAGGATATCAACTGCAGGAGGTATTACCATACCCAAACTTAATCTATACTACAAATCCATAGTTGGTACTGGCTCCAAAATAGACACGCAGATCAATGCATATGGGTTGAAGCCCCAGATATAAGCCTACACAATTACAGCTATTTGATCTTTGACAAAGGGGCCCAAAAAATCCAATGGAAAAAGAAGAGCATCTTCAACAAATGGTGCTGGCAAAACTGGATGTCCACATGCAGAAGATTGAAACTGGACCCGTACTTATCACCATGTACAAGACAATTTTGAATGGATTAAGAACCTCAATATAAGCCCAGAGACTATAAAAACCTTAGTTGAAAGGATAGGAAACTCCCTCGAGATGATTGGGCTAGGCCAACGGTTCCTAAATGGAAATCAAATAGCACAGTCACTACAACCAACACTCAACAAATGGGATCTTATAAAATTAAAGAGCTTCTGTTCAGATAAAGATATTATAACTCGAGCACAAAGAAACCCACAGAATGGGAGAAAATCTTCACTAACTACATATCTGATAGAGCTCTATTATCCAGAGTGCACAAAGTACTTAGAAAACTAAACACCAAGGACACAAATGGGCCAATTTAAAAGTGGGCCCTGGAACTTAAAAGAAACTTTACCAGGGATGAAATTGAAATGTCTAATAAATATCTTCAAAAATGCTCCGCATTCTTAGCCATCAGGGAAATGCAAATCAAAACCTCCCTGAGATATCATCTCATCCCAGTCAGGATGGCAAAAATCCGCAATACAAATACCAAATGCTGGAGAGGACATGGAGAGAAGAGAACTCTCCTACATTGCTGGTGGGAATGCAGGTTTATACAACTACTCTGGTGAGCCATCTGGTGATTCTTAAAAAAGTTAAAGATTGAAATGCCATATGACCCTACTACTCCACTTTTGGGAATAATCCCCCTATACAGAAAAAATTTACCTTGATAGCTCAAGCACAACCATGTTCATAGTAGCACTGTTTACAATAGCAAAGTCATGGAATCAACCCAAATGCCCAACAGTTGACGAGTGGATAAGGAAAATGTGATACATTTATACAATGGAGTACTACTCAGCCATCAAAAATGATGAATTACTGAAATTTGCCGGGAAATGGATGGAATTAGAAACAATTTTGTTGAGTGAAGTATCTCAGACACAGAAAATTAAGCATCGTATATCTCCCTAATAGGTGGATCCTAGTACCAAACCCACTTAGAGACACACTCAAAGATAAATCTCTGTAATACCTACAGTAACTGCAAAGATTATAAATAGGAGGGAAGGGGAAGGAGGGCCCTGCCAGAAACAAGGAGAGAGGGCATCATGCTACAGCAGAGCAAATAGGCCACCATCAAGGTCTGCAGGTAAGTAGAGGAATCTGGTTAAGCTTACAGACTTTACTTCCTAGTCACTTGCAACTGATGGGGTATGATCTCACCAGACAGGAAGGTCAAAGAATCTAGCAGATAGAAGGTAACCATCCTGCATATGGGAGACTGACCCACCCCCCCTCAGCACAGCCTCTTACTCTTATTCCATCTACTTTTGAATCTACTCTTATAGTAAGACTCTATTTTAACAGCCTTTTATCTCTGGCTAGGAGGTGACATCCAATACCCATCAGGATGGAGCCAAGGGCAGTGCAGGAAGAAGAAACTGGAAGAAGAAAAAAATAACAACAAACTACAATTCAGATCATCAGAGACCCTTACACAATTCAGATCATCAGAGACCCTACACTAATCACCAGGAACCAGGCCAGCCTAATGTTTCCACATCCCAAAGCTCAGGGAAATTTGCAGAAGAGGGGGTGGTAAGATTGTAAGAGCCAAAAATGGGGAAGAACAAAGATGTGCAAGATACTCCACACAAGTTAGGGCCGAAGTAATCATAATAGGACTTTGCATGACTTGTGCAAGGACCAACATATCATTTACCCCCCAAAGGCTAGCATGGATCACAGGCACTTGGGTCCTTAGAGGCAAGGGATTAGCAGCTATAACAGTGTTCCTATACTAAAGGGGAACACAAAAAAGAGCTCTAGGCAATGCTACTGAGTCTTTACACCTCATCAGAGAAGAGGACCCAGAGGAAAGTTTGACATTCACAGTAAAGAATGTTTCAGGAATGGCGTTGGGGGAAAGGGAGCAGTGAGAGAAAGGGAGGGAGGGGGGGAAAGGAAGAATAAAAGAGGGAAGGGAATAAGGGATCCAGGGAGAGGTGGAGGGGGGGAATGGGGGTACCTATCAAGTTTGTATGAGTGGAAAAAATAAAAAAAATATGAAAAATTTAAAAAAAAGAACTTGGAAAAAACAAACTGTGAGGGTCCCCGGGGATTGCAGCTCTGTCCTGCAGGCCGGTCCCGAGAGTCCTCCACAAGGGGGATGGGTGAAAGGTGAGTGTGCTGTCTGCCAGCTCCCAGCCCTCCTTCCCGAGGACAATCAGACGCGACAGGGAGTCTAGTCAAGCAGGAACTCCTTTATTGCAAGTCCATAGACCTCTTTTAAAGGCAGAAACTGCAAGGGGAATTCTAGGGTGGGGAAATGGGCAACCAATCATCTTAAAGGTCAAGCCAACTATGCCCCCTATTGTCTTCCTCCTGAGCTACGCTCCATATTGTCTTCTTCCATCAAAACATCTTTGTCTAAGCTTACCAGACCACCCAGGTCACCTAGACTGAGGCCCCCACACAAACAAAAAGGAATTCGATAACAATATATAATGCAGTTGGTTAGGAGCAAAGAATCTTTTATAAGAACATGTAGTCAGTAACTATTGAAATTTATATTAAAGTTATGAATTCATGTTTTAATTCATTTGAGCAGCTTGGAATTAAAAATCATTAGCTAAAAATCAACTTATGTGTGTTCAGTAAAAAGAAATGAACAAATTTAAACAGGAATACTTTTAGGGAATAGATGCAATAATTTTCAAAAGAAAGTTGTAAAAGTAGAATAAAATCAGTACATTGATTATAACCAAAAAATAAAGGTAGTTGATACACAAGCCTGACATCCATACAAAGGTAGGAGAATAGATTCCACAATGTTGTCCTCTAAATTCCACCAACCCTGTGGAACACACTGTAATTAAAATAAGAAGAGCACAGTGCACAGTACCTAGTGGGTGGCTCACCATGACTAGCATGTCAGCATGGCCTCTGCCAGGAATTGCTTGTTTTTCAAGTATTTCTAAAATGTCACTGCATGTCAGGCCAAGGGAACATCTTGGGAGGATCTGGGGGATATGCATGGAGTAGGGGTTGGGGAATAAAACTACACCCAGGTAGATCAGTACTTTAAGGGCTTTATGTTCTCTCTTTTCTCTTTAGGTCTAGTGACCAAAAGCCACACCGTTGAGTCAACCTAAAGAGATGCATTGCTAAGGAACATAAGGGCAAAGAAAGAACAAGCAAAGTACAGGAGATAGAAAAACCTCTGCTGAGAAGTGGTTGTTCTACCTTTTGGCAAGGATGGGTGGTTTCACTGTTGCCCCAGGTGACACTTCCTAATATCAGATGTTCTTCCTGTTCACACTGTGGAAGAAGAAGGACCTGAATGGGAAGCTGCCTCCTGAGTCACTTCCAGCTTCTGCTGTCATGACCTTCACACTTAACATCTACATAGATACAAACTTTATAAGCTGAGGATATGGCTAAGTGAGTAAAGTGCTTGCCATACAAGAATGAGTACTAGAGTTTGGATCCCTAGACTCACAGGATTGACAGAAAGGTGCTGTTACTGCTTGTAAACCTCCCATTAGGGAGACAGAGATAGGGATTCTCAGCACAAGCTGGTTAGCTAGCCTAGCTAATCAGTCTCCACATACATATGCACACATGTGCACCCACACGCATGCAGAACACATAGATAGTTCAAAATGCCAAAAAACTTTATAATTAAAAAATTAATATGCCTGAGTTGATGTGCCATACACATACTCATTGAAGGCTGGATATTTACTCAGTGCGGTCAAAGCAGTCATAAGAACATGAAATTTTCATTCTTGCACACTGCAGCCCAGAGAATGGGAATGTCCAACTACATTGACCTGCACATCTGCCCTAATCAAGCTCTCCTCTCCTATGTCAACACCACCACTCTATAGCCATTGATTTCCCTAGGCTATCTGCCACTTATCCCTCAGAGCATGGGGCTTTTTCCCCCAACATGGAGTAGAAAAAATGTATTAAATCCCTGTGTGATGCGCGGGTTAAAAAAAAAGACTAGGAGGTTAGAATTAAGCTACATTCTCTCACTTCTCTTTCTTTTGACACATTAGTGTACTGAAAGCTTGCACACCCCTGTCCTGTCACTCCTTCTCATTGAGGAAGAGTGCATGCTTGTGCACGCTTGAGACAGGGTCTCCCTTATCTCAGGCTGGGACTTGGTATGTGGCCGAGGAAGACCTTAAAATAATGATCCTCCTGCTCCCATATCCCGTGCTGGAATTACGGGGGTGCACTACTGCCTGGTAGTAAAGTGAGACTGGGGATAGAAGTCAGGGCTTCTTATGTGCTAGGTGAGCACCCCACTATGTCTTGTACACCAGACTTCCTTCACCATTCGGAAAAGGGGGAGCTTCCGGCATGTATCTTGGTTCACAGGCTTCAGTTCAGGTATTGTTCCAAGTACAAGGCCCACTGTGTTTGAAACCTGAAATAATGGTAATCCACGAGTTGTGTTTAGTTCCAGGAGCCTAGAACGTTGCAGTTCTAGACATCCTGCCACCGGTCCTGGACCCCAAGGTTCGCTTTAGGTTTGCTTCCAGCTCACTGAAAAGCACGGCCCAGAAGAGGGCGTTCCGGGATCAGCACTGAGCCACTCTGAACCTTTAATTCCTAACTTTCGCAGGCGGCCCTGCCAGAGCATAATATACCCGCCGACCCGCTGGCACACGTTCTGCCGAGCCCGCGAAACGCCTGGAACCAGCCAAGGAGCCAGGACGGAAGCCCTGGGTCTCAACACGGCCGCCCTCCACTCCCCACCACGCACTGCACACCTTCCAGCCGAAAGGCTCAACTCGCACAAGGGATAGACGGGCAAGAGCCGGGCTCGCAGACTGCCTGGAGGCGGTGAGGGCGGGGCGGCGGGACGGCGAACGCAGCCATTGGTGAAGGGGCGGGGAGGAGGCGGGACAAAGCTGGGAGGTACAGGGACCGGCCTCGCGTGGAGAGGGCGAGGCTAGCGGGGGGCGAACTACTGGTGGGGGGGAGCCGGAGGCGGGACGGGTGGAGGAGGGCGGGCTGCGCGGAGCAGGGAGAGCGTCCTCTCGCGCTCGCTCCTCACCGCGCTGTGGACTTAAGCCCGCTGCAGCCAGGCGCGCACCGAGCGCGAGGGAGGGCGGGAGGAGAGAGGCTGCGGGCGCGGTTCCCGTGGCTGCGGCGGCTGAGCTCCGCGCGGACCGCAGTCGCACTGGCCGTGTCGCTCCTTCGCTGAGGGCGACCCGCCTGCGAGCATCGTGCTCCAGCCCGAGAGATCCGGTCACCCGCCCGCTTGTCGCCCCCGTTTGTCCCTGCGTGTGGTGAGATCCGCCGCCGCTCCGCTGCTGCTGAGCGGGCGGCCGGCGCGGTTTACGCCCTCCTGGGGGGCGCGGGCGGCCTCCTTCCACGACCCTAGTAGACGACAGGGACCAACCACCTGCTGCTGGGTGCCATCCGCCCCGGGCTCCGCAGGAATGCCGCTCCGGGCTGGAGCCAGTTGCAGGCGGCTGGCAAGGGGCGAAGGCGTGGAGCGGGTTGGCGTTTCCCCAAGGGAAGGGACTGGACGAGCCTTGGAGTCGTGGTCTCCACTTGCACTTGGAGAGCAGACTTGGTCTCAGTCCACCCATTCCGTAAAATGTAAACCAGGCCAGAGGGTCACATACCCACATGTATGCATTTTAGGGGTTGCCCTTTGGGAACCAACAGTTCACCTCAGAATACTTTTTGGAAACATTGTCAGGGAACTTTGCATTGAGTGAGGTACTTTTCACATGCAATCCTATACATCCCTAATTCATCTTGGGATCTTTTGGTCTGTATATAAAATAAGGAAAAAGATTAGTTGCTGTATCTACTAATATTTTACTTAGTTGGTTTTGCAGTATTTTCTTGTACTGTTTTGTCAACAAACTCTGACTTAAGAGTATCTCCAAGAAATTGTTTATACATCAGGCGTAAAATAACTTAAATTTTTTGAAAGTGGGACAAGGTATTTATAATTTGACTTTTTCTCTTTTTAACTTTATTTTTTCATTCATTGTGTGTGTGTGTTCGTATTTGTGTATCAGAGGGCACAAGTGTCACTGTGGAGGAGGACCAGGGGTGACTTCTGGAATCATCCTGGATTGCTTCTCTTTCTTTCTTTGCTCTGGGAGTTCTCAGGCTCAGCCCATCAGGAAATTCAGGCCCCCTTCATTTCTGCCTGGGTTTTTTTCGTGGGACCAGAGATCCCAACTCAAGACCTTCTGCTTGAAAGGCAGAGGCTTAATCCCTTAATCCCATCTTTCCAGCCCTTTTTTCTTTTTCTTTTTCTTTTTTAACTCCCCAATTCTCTCAGTTAATGCAGTTCAAATATTTGAAAACAATATGTTTGAATAAGCCGACCACTTGATTCTTGTTGCCTCTGGGATGGCGAACAATCTTGTCTTGATTGAATCTTCTTGCCTTTTTGGGGGGTGCTTTTCCTATAATGTGGAAAACCACATTCAGATTACTAAAGAGAATTTTGTCACTGTTTCTCTTTTCTTCTGAGTGGTGAGAGTTGTAATTTCATCATTTTAGGACAGCAGTTTTATTAAATGAGGTCCATCTGGTTGAACAAGGGCGTCCTAGGACTTTTCTAGTTTTATTTTAGTCATTGGTTGTCTTGATCTTTCTTTTGTTTTGAATTACATCCATACTTTGTTTTTGCACTTACTCTAAAACCTACAGAAGGATATTAAGGCTACAGTTTTCAACTCAGACACCTGAAAGAAATGCTTGGAATTTAAATAAAGATTCTGAAAGTATTGTATTTTAAAGGAATGAGTAAGTTCATTTTAGAAAGCTGTTACACTTTGTTGTACAATGTTAACAAAGCAATAGAAGTTTTATTTTTTTGTTTTTATTAAAAGTTTCCCATAAGACTTTTCATGCAGTATGTTATGATCTCTAGACACATCTTCTCACATCTCTCCACCCTCCCCTTCCCATCAGTATCCTTTGTTTCTGAATTTCCCATCCATGAAGAAGTTGAATTAATGTGCACTTTCAGGCCATTATATATATGTATAATATATGTGTGTGTGTGTGTGTGTGTGTGTGTGTGTGTGTATTATGTATCTAAAACCCACAAGTGAGGAGAAACATGGTATTTATGTTTCTGAGATTGACTTAATTTATTTAAAATTATCCCCAATTGCCAATCATTTTCCTGTACATAAAATGACTTCATCTTTATGATTGAACCACATTGTTTTTATGTATTTTTCTGTTGATAGATATTTTGGTTGGTTCTGTAATTAGGCGCTTTTGAGTAGTACTAAAGTAACTGTTGATGTGCAAGTATTTTTGACATACGAACTTCAATAAATATCTAGGAGTTGTATAAGTGAGTTGTGTCAGAAGTCCAACTTTAATGATTTGAGGAGTCTCCATCCTAACCTCCCTCGTGGCTAGACTTGCTTACATGTCCACAGCAGTGTGTAAGGGGTGTTTGGTCCACATACTCAACAAAAATTATAGCTATTTGTCTTCTTAATAACTGCCTCTCTTTCAGGTGAGACGAAATCTCACAGGAGTTTTCATTTGCATTCTTTTGATGGTGAGTGATATTGATTTTTTCATCTATTTATGGCCATTTGGGCTTTATTTTTAAAGGACTGTCTGCTATTTCATTAGCTGTTTATTGATTGTGTACTTATTTTTTTGAGTTCTTTGTATAGTCTAAAGATTAAACTTCTGTTAGATATTTTATATCCTGCCATATTGCTGAAAGTGTTTTTTTTTTAAATCCCCATTTTGGTAGTTTATTTTGGTAGAGTCTTTAAGGTCTCAATATATAGAGACATTATCATCTGCAAATAAGCAGATTTTGATTTCTTCTTTTCTTGTCTTTGTCCCTTTTATTTTCCTCTCTTATTGCTCTAGCTAAAACTTCAGTCACAATATTAAGAACGGAAATTGGACATCCTTGTCTTGTTCCTGATTTTAGAGGGAATGCTTTTAATTTCTCCTTATTTTGTATTAATGTTGGCTGTAAGTTTGTCATATGTAGCCTTTATTGTGTTGAGATATGTTTCCTCTGTTCCTAGTTTCTCCAATGCTTTTATAATGAAAAGATGTTAAATTTTCAAAGAAGCTTTTTTAAATTCAGATGTTATGTCTGTCCATTGCATTTATTCACTTACATATGTTGAAGCATCCCTATATCTCTGGAATGAAGCTAACTCATCCATGATGAATGAGCTTTTTGACATGTTCTTGAATTCTGTTTGCAGAGTCATTCTTGTTGCTAGGCACTAATATTTAGCAGAAGCTTTATGTCTTAATATCTTAAATGATAAAAGCAAACCAAGAATATAAACTGAAGATTAATATTTTAAAAAATATTTATTTATGGGGTGGGGGAGGAGGCATGCGCACGTATGCTATGGTGCATGGGTGGAGGTCAGAGGGCAACTTTTGGATGTCAGTTGCTTACTTTTACCCCGTGAACTTACAGGGATCAAAGGCAGGTTTGTAAGCTGACATCTTTTTTTTTTAATTTATTTATCAATTGTGCGTGTGTGTATGTATGTGTGTGTGTGTGTATGTTTGTGTGTGTGTAGGACCACCATGGACCACCTCTACCTCCTCCTTGTTTATTCTGTTGGGGGATTCACAGGCTCCGCCCTACCAGGACCAGAAACACAGGCCGCCCCTGCTTCCGCCTGGTGTCTATACGTGGGGTCTAGGATCTGAACTCAGGACCTTCCGCCTGCAAGGCGGAGGCTTAACCTCTGAGCCACCGCTCCAGCCCCATGTAAACTGACATCTTGACACCTTACTAACTGAACCATTTCACTGGTCCAAAGTCCCCCCCCCCTTTTTTTTTTGAGGCTTAAGAAACAGGACTTTATTTAGAGTTGGGCCTGGTGGCCAAGGGAGCCACAGTTTAGCCTTAAGGTTGGAGAGCGTTAGAACAGAAGAGATAGCTTATGGTCAGAGAAGATGGGAGAGAGCCACTTTGATAATATGGTGGATTGAGGAAGAGAGAAGGGTGTAGGCTTTGAGACAGGAGAGTGCAAGAAAGCCAAAGATTCACATTTTTATATTTGTTTGTGTGTGTGTGTGGGGGGGGGGTAAGCTAAGGGTGACTTCAGGAATCATCCTGGAATGAGCTGGGATATCCTGGAGATATCCCCTAGTCTTTGCTCTGGAATTTCCCAGGCTTTGCCTTCCAGGACTGGAAGAACAGGCAGCTGTCATTTCCTCCTGGGGTTTTATGTGTGTTGCAGCTACTCTGCATGGTTACTAAGAAATTCACAGCAAAACAGGTTAAGGGAACAAGGGCTTATTTTCTCTTAATGATTCCTGGTTATAGTTGTTTGTCCAGCTTGGCAGAACTCATACCAACACCAGGGCTGAGGGAACTGGCCACACATAAAGGTCTCCACATAATGGCTGAGAGAATGATAATCTTTACTTGCCAGACTAGCATGTCTGACCAAGTATACACAATGATGCCCCCTTTCTCAAACAGTTCCCTCCCTTTTGTTCACCCACCAGGCACTAGCCCCACCCACCATGGACTGGACCTTCCCTATCAGTTAGACAATCTCCTGTAGGTTTGCTTTGGGCTTAGCTCAACTACTAATTCCCTACAAATGTGCCCAAAGCTGAAACTTTCAAATGGCAAGTTGACATCTGGATCTAATTATGACATAGGATGCAGGATGTGAACTCAGGACCTTCTGCTTGCAAGGCAGAGGCTTAACCCCCTGGTTCAATTCTCCAGCCCCAAGATTCACATTTTTAAGAGCCAAATTGAATATTATTATTATGAACTATAATAACAAAATATAAATATGTGATTGTAGCCAACTGTTTGACTCTAAGCTTAGAAAAATATTTTTCAGTGAAAACTAGAATGATGTGATATACTCTTACATTAGAAATAACTCCTAAGGGCCCCTCATTAGGCATTTCGAGAGAATATCTGGAAGGTGGACCACAAACTTTTTCCATGAATTTAGAGTGGAGTGAGAAGAAAGCAGTAGTTAACAGATCTTTTAAGAATCTAGATGTGGTATCTTCTCTCCAGTCTGTGTTTTGTGATCTTGCTTGTTTAGACCTCAAAAATATAATTTGCTACTTGAACATTGTTTTCTTGGTCTCCTATATTCAATACATCGTACTTATAGATTTTATCTAAAGTAGAAATTTTCAGTGCTAGTTACCATTTAGATCAGAAATTTTTAGTATTAATATGCTTAAAGATTTCCAAATACCTAGTTTTGCCTACAGACTGGTTGGTAGTACTTGTCATTCATTAATATTTTGGTGATAATTCACTTTATAGCATTGGGTTTCAGTAAAATAGTATAGATATTTTATGTCTATACATACCTCACTGTATATATTTTAATTTGTGAATTACAGTTGGCTCTTTGTATCCTTGGATTCCATATCTATGTTTTTATCCAACTACAGATCAAAATTTTTATATCATTGACTTGATACTGACTATAAATTTGTTTTCTATAACTATACTCATAGTAATAGTTGTGTATCTACTTTACCTCTTGTTCAGTATCAGGAATATACAGAACATACAGAAGGATGTGTATTAGCCATATGCAAACACCAGGATCATGAAGGATGAAATCTAACTGAAATCTTGTATATATACCACTCCTGCACAAAAATGACATGTCTTCTCATTTCACATCGAGCAAAATCTCAGATGCCCCCTTTTCAATCTTCTTCACACCTCTTCCCTTCATTCTGCTGCACTGGGCTTCTTGTGCACTCTCCTTGGAGCACAGAACACACACCCTGAGGGCCGTTGCCATATTCCTCTAACTGTAATGTTTCCCAGGTGTCATCTTGGCTACTTCTTTCAGTACTTCAATCTTGGGTCAAGCTTGACTTTTCAGTGAAGCAATCCCAATCTTCTCATTCCCTCCCACAACTTGCCTCCTGGCACATTCCCAGTAGCTTCGGTATGCATCTTTACACTGCTGCTTCTTCTTTCCACCTCTATGTAGACACACATATACAAAAACAACCACCTGCTCCTACTAGAGGAGTTGCAGTAGGATAGTGGAATAGTGTGTCTCTCCTAAAGGTCCTCTTGAGTTTGTGTCTCTCCTAAAGGTCCTCTTGAGTTTGTGTTGAATGAAGTGAAGCAGCCATTTTCCAACTCTGAGTTCCAACATCAAACTAGCTGGCCCTCAAGCTTCTGACATTGCTCTGGTCACTGCCACTCATTTCTCATAGGTGCACTGAGATTACAGATACTTGCAACACTGTCTGGCTTTTTTTCTGGGTTCTGAGCATCTGAACTTAAAGTCATCCAGCTTATGCAGCTAGAGCCATCCCCCCAGTCCTGTGCTAATTTTCGTAAGCAGAATTCTGCCTTGATTAGTCATATTCACATGTGAAAGAGTTTTTGGGAGTCTAACCTCTTTCTGCGGAGGTAGACTTCTTTCTGTGTCACTTCCAATAAATCCAAAGACTGACAAGCTGAAGCAGAGTTTTGCCATCTTAGCTGTGTTGGCATCTTACTTGGAGTAGTTATTTAGTGGGCTTAGTTAGGACTGTGGGATGTTTACTAGTGTTTCTCCTGTGTCTACCAACCTTAGATGTGATGACAGCAGTCTTTAGGCATTTCCAAATGAAATGTCCTGGGCTGGGCGAGCAATCTGAGAATCTAGCTCAAGCTCTAGGATACAAAATGAGAGGGAAACAAAGTAACTTTCTGATGGTTCTACTTTAAAGTCTTTGTAGTTTTCACACATTCAGAGTTTTAAAAAAGATTTCACAGAGTTTGGGTAAAGGCAGTTCTAGAACACAGTGACTTGCCTTAGATGTGAATGATGCTCCCCTGGTTTGGCAAATGACTACATTATTCATTTCAACTTTGTGCAATTAAAATGTTTTAAGAGAGGATTCCTGCCTGGGTTTCATTAGGAAGAAAAACATGGCTCTAATTCTCACATTAGAGGGTGGACTAGCATTCTGTATGTGTGGGAAAGTCTCCCTTTTTCCCCTTCCTTGTCTGACTCTGTAGTCCATGCTGGCCCTGAAGTGATCCTCCCAAGTGACGGGATTGCAAGTGTGCACCACCACGCCTGACTTGTAGAAGTTCTTCACTGAAATTCGCGATTCACTTAGTTTTTTTCCCCCTTACGCTTTCTCATTTTACCCAATTCTCCTCCTTTCCTCACTCCCATATCATTATATTGACAGTTTTTCCTTTTTTTAGTCAAGTTCATTTTTCTTTTCAGTTTTAAAGCCATCTTGTTCTCTATTTGTGTTCTTTGTGTCTTATTAGCACTCAGTGGTAGACTTTCCTTTTACAAATCAGTTCTGATAAGAAATGGGCAAAGATAAATCTAAACAGCTCTGATCTGTCTACATTTTCTGACAGTTGATTTGGCTTGGTTGAGTGCTTGATATAGTTTTGAAGAAGTTCCATCAGATGCTACATGGGGACTTGGCCTCGGAGGCTTGCGGGGGGAGTGGGATTTCAACACTCAGGAGGCAGAGAAAGGGGATTCCCAGGGCAAGCTGACTGAGTAGCTAGAGAAGCCCATTGGTTAGCTCTCAGTCTAGTTGAGAGATTCTGCCTCAATAAAGTGAACCTTGAAGGAAGACATCCAATGTCAAAGTCAGATCTCCACATACATTATACACATATATGCAGAAATTAATTTAAAAAACCGCTAACGTCAGTCCTCTATAAGGAAACATGCAAGTAGGAGTGTGTGGTTCGACTTAGAGATCTGGTACAGGGACACCCTTCTTGGAAAAATGCAGGAGACAGCAAGGGAGGTTCTGGGTTCTGTGTGTCATTGCACTCTAAAGGACAAAGAAGGTTGAGCTTCTTTAAAGGATTTCCTTTCAGGAGCCAATTTCTTGAAACATACTGCTGCTGCTAGACTGAGGAAACGGCAGAGTAGGTTTCTTGAAATGGAAAACCAGAAGTTTAAATCTTGATTTCCAGCTTGCCTAAAAAGGGCAAGAAAAAAATTCTCCAGAATGTAATGGTATACTATGGCTGACATTTAAACATGGTGGTACACAATGACTGACAGTTATACATGGCCTATTAGAACATCAGATCCAAAAATGTCATTCCTGGGCTGAGAGAATCAATGGATAAAATGTTTGCCATGCAAATATAAGGAGTGAAGTTCACATCCCCAACCCCATGTGAAAAGCCAGGCAGACAGGGCTGCCACTTGGGATTTCAACACTCAGGAGGCAGAGAAAGGGGATTCCCAGGGCAAGCTGATTGAGTAGCTAGAGAAGCCCATTGGTTAGCTCTCAGTCTAGTTGAGAGATTCTGCCTCAATAAAATGAACCTTGAAGGAAGACATCCAATGTCAAAGTCAGGTCTCCACATACATTATACACATATATGCAGAAATTAATTTAAAAAACCGCTAACATCAGTCCTCTATAAGGAACCATGCAAGGAGGAGTGTGTGGTCAAGTCTACTGTGCCCTTGAGCCTTTTAGCATGTGTTGGAGAAGTTATTATGAAAGCACAACTGGTTATTAAGGAGACATTAAGGGAACCTGTGTGGTCTGGCTCCTAAGCTCCTGAATGAAAAACACACCTGACAGGAAGAGGCTTCTACAAAGTAATGGACAACGGGCTGCCTGCCCTGTAATTAGGAGGTTTTTTTTTTTTTTTTTGAGTCATGAGGGCAAGTGTTCCTTGTTTCTAAGGCATATACTGTCACTTCAATTTGAAATGTGCCCCACATTTGAACACATAGTTCCTGTCTGGTGGAGCCAGTTTAGGAGATTGACAGAACTTTAAATATTGAGGCCTGGCTGACAGACACAGATCACTGAAGATTCTCTGTGAGGCTTATATTGACCCCAGCTCTCTGCTTCCTGATTGTCATGTACCAGGAGCTTCAGGTTATCACTGCCGCACCTTGAGCTAATCCATCCACCTTGCTCTCCTTCTCTGGATGAACTGTGTCTCATGAACCATGAGCCAGGTAAAATTTTTCTGCCTCTAAGATTTTTCTATCAAGTGTTCTATCGGAATAGCAAAAACAGTAGGTAACAGCACATATGAAAGTTACAGAAGGTGAACTTTTCGGAACATACCCTTGATTATTTTCTGTTCTTTTTTATTCAAACACAGCTTGAGCTGTGTTTTTAGAGTGAACTTAAGTTTAAACAAACCCAGTTCTGTGAAAGAAGGCATCTCTCAGGATAGGTCTAGGTGTTCTCAAGTAAATGCATTGTTTAGCTCTTTCAGGCACTTTGCAAATGCTGAGAATCCAAGAAGTCTACATAAAATGAAAATATGCCAAAGAATTTTATAGTACATACGTGGTAGGAGTGAGGGATAATCCCAAAACAGGGAAAATACAACATGGAATATTTAAAGTATTTATTATAAACATATGAAACCACAAATGTTTCTGATGATGCACTTTAACACCTCTTGGTGAATGACCAAGTAATAATTAAGTTAGCAAATATGAAGGAGTATCTATAAAGACCTTGTAATTTTATTTAATAAAAGCCAATGTACTTCCTGACCCTCTGCAGACACTCCATCCAATAAAATATTATTGTTCCATATGGTGGTTTAGTTGAACCATCCCGCATTAGTAGCAGTTGTTGAAATCTAAGTTAGTCATGTTGTTTTTTCTGTTTTGAGTGTGTAATTGATACAGTTTCCAAGTTTTAGAATGATACTTGTGTGGTGCTTGGACCTTCAATTGCCTCATTTTTATGCCATTACAGTCTTTGTCTAGAATGAATGCTTTTTGTTACTGTTGTGTTTGAAAATGACTGGTAATGCTGATGTTGAGGTCTGAGTAGGCATGCTGGCTATTTTTAATGAGTAGATTACAGAATTGCTTGAATTTTTAAAGTTTTGCTTGACTCTGGGGTGTGTGCGTGTGTGTGTGTGTGTGTGTGTGTGTGTGTGTGTGTGTGTGTGTGTTGGAACAGTTGAGTATGTGTGAGCATGGTGAGACCCAAGGGTGACACTGGGAATCAACCTGGCTTGCTCTATCTTATTATTGGTTTGCTCTGGAGATTCCCAGTCTTTGCCTTCCAAGACCTTGAATTACTGGCAGACATCCCCAAGGCACTTTCATATGAGATATAAAGATCTGAACTCAGGTCCTTTTTCTTATGAGTCTTTAACCCCTGAGCCATCTTTCCGGCCCCTGTAAAACTACTTTTAAATAACATTTTAGTTAGTATGTAAAAGTGGTGGCAGTTTCTCAGTTTGGAATTCACCCTGGAGAGAGAGGTTATAGAAATGGAATGCTGGTGCTGTGAGGACCTGAGAAGCTGAGGAGTTAGTGGAGTTCATTTTCTATTCAGCTAACATTTCTGGCAAGCGACTGTGTTCTCTGTGTGGAACCCCTGACCACAGAGAAGTTATTGATTGAAAGTGGAGTTCAGCGGGCATGTGTTCTACAGTGAAGGTACCAGAACCTGTGATGGCCAGGGTCATGCCCCT
The DNA here is from genome assembly GCA_023101885.1 of Typhlomys cinereus. Classification (NCBI taxonomy): domain Eukaryota; kingdom Metazoa; phylum Chordata; class Mammalia; order Rodentia; family Platacanthomyidae; genus Typhlomys; species Typhlomys cinereus. The sequence goes on from JALPQD010000015.1 coordinate 7,175,578, forward strand.
GTAGTTGGTCCAGAGATAGTTTTCTGAGGAGAAGCGTGAGAATTTGATGTCCCTGTGATGTTCTGGATTCTGTTCTTCAGTAGGTCCACGAATAATGGCTCCTAGGTGACAGGAACACAATGGTCAGTGTACCTGGGGCCTTATCTTTAAGGACATAAAGATATGGGAAGACAGATACTCAGGTGGGTGTTTTGTTCTCTGTTCAGAGGAGAAGGGAGGCCAGTGTGATTGTCATGCCCTGTATGATGAGGGAATATGATTAGGAAAAGTTGATAAGTCAGTATGATCAGAGAATAGGGGGTTAGAAAAGGGTGCTAAGAGACAGCCAGACTTTGCCTCTGAATGACCCTGGTAGATTAGGGCATGAGTTGTTCTTTAGGTCAGTAGGTAGATTAAACTTAGTGGTTTAGTCTGCAAGCATCTTATATAATGAATTAGGTTTATTCAGAGGATGTTTGTTAGAAATTTCATAATCACAGAATGGTATTGGACAGTTGTTTCTTATGTATTTTGCAAGCATTTTGGGTTCTGAAGAATTATCAGTGTCTTGTAGAACACAATAAACTCTTCAGAGCAGTAGGTTGAATGTTTTAGTTTTTATTGAGCATGAGAAACTAACCTTCTTTGAATCATAGAGTACATCTATGAAAGAATCTTAGTAACCCTCAGTTTATGTGAGAGAGAGCTGAGCTTTTAGCAGTTGCTTCTCAGCACCACACAAGTAACTCCTGCTAGGGCTCTGGTGAGCATAGACCATGAGCCTCAGGTTAGAGTCTGTTACTGCATCCCTCTGGGCCTCTTTTCACTAGTTTGAACTGCATATTCATGGGTCATGGATCACCAAGGAGAAGTGAGTTCAGTCACTTATTTTTGCTTTCTGGGCAGGGGTGAAGGAGCCTGTGGGGGTGGGCATCCTGGTGCCATCCTGTGTGACCACTCCTGGGTCCTTGTCAGTATGTGAGGCTACATTTCTGATCTAGGGTACGTGTTCTTGTTTCACATGCCAACCACCCAGGAGTTCAGAGCCTGGGTTCTACTACATTATGGCAAGTGATTCATCTTCCTGTCTGTTTCTTCAGTAAAATTGAGGACACCAAAAACATTGTGGGGACTCTCGGGAAAGCCCCCTACCTTGGACTGACTGGGGATGAAGTCACACCAAAACAGATTAAACGTAGATTAGGGAGGCTAATAGCTTGTCAGACCTATCTGGAGCCACTATTATGAGCCTGTCAGAAAAAGTAAGGACAGGGCACAATACAGAACCAGGAAAAGTGGATCACAATACATAGTGGCCATGGCAGTTGAGATGGTGCAGTCGTTTTGTAGAAGAAGCCTTTAGGTGTCCCTAGAAGGAAGGGGACACAGGGAAGAGAGATGGCAAGGTTGGGGAAGGCACCATTGTGGATGTCTGTTTTCTGACACATTTGTTTGGAGGGTCCTCAGGTTCTAGTGGGATGGCTGATGATGTGCTTGTCAGTGTTGGAATAGTCGCTGGAGGGGGCAGGAATAGGTTGATATTCTCTAAGAAGTAACTGGTTAAATGCTTGATTAGTAGTAGTTATAATGAATATAATAAAGTTAAGGATAATGAGAGCAAAAAAGAAGCCCCACAAACAGCAACAGAAGAGCTGTGGAAAAGGCATGACTCTGGTCTAGTTTGCCCGTAGACATCCTGGTGTTTGAAGAACCAGGTCATTAGACTCTGGTATGAGATAGATGGATATGTGGTCAGGAGCGTTTGGTTGAAAAAGCATCTGGTGAATTTTCTGATCCTGTCTAGGAAGCATCTGAAAAAGCAAGGCAGGATAAGTAACAGCAGGCAAGTAGAGGTTAGAGAGCCTACGAGGGTCAGAATCGAAGTTGTTGCTGGCAGAATGGATTTGAATTATCAAGTTTTGGAGGTTGTCAAGCTTTTCTTTTATTTCCTCATGTTTTTGATGTAACAGCAGTTGACTTTGGAGGACTTAAGTGAACAAATAGAGTTGAGCCTGTAGAACTGAGGTGGTTGGGGTGAAGGTGATAATATTTCAGAGAACTGGGAGTCCTAGGTCCCTCTTGGAGTGTGGAATGGTGTCAGGGGTACAGTCTGTGCAATAGGGAGTGTAGAGGACAGAGTTGTACCTAAAAGAGACAAGACTACAAGAAAGTTAAATCCAGGGTTTGGTTGAACTACTATACCTATGATGGTAGGGAAGGAGTTACATTGAGTTTGTTAATTATCTGGTTTGGCTCATTTAATAAAATAGTTATTTTATTCACATGCAGAGGATGGCAATAAATGGACCAAGACAATCTGGCTCTGGATTTGTAGTATTTCAGATCTCCCCACTTTATTGGAGACTCTATCAAGTCAATTAGCCTCATTAGTGTAGCATCATTTTTCTAGGAATTTATGTTCAGCTTCCTGTTGGTAAACCGTCATAGTTCTGTTTATGGAGAGGCCACATAGAGTTGGCCACATATGTCTCATGTGGCTAGGAAGGCTAATTCCCAGTGTCCCATGTTAATGAGGCTGGGTAGCAGGTGGGAGAGCAGTCATTAGGAGAGAAAGAGCTAATTGGAAGAGCCATTAATAAAAACACCTGGATCACATTAAATCTACCAGCCATGATATATGTGTGTATATACATATATCTATATCTATCTATCTACACACACAGTGTTTTTGTCTTCTGTATCTGACATAACATTTGTATGTGACTTGTGATTAGAGATAACATACACAATTAAAAAATAAGCAGACTGCAAATTCAGTCTCCAAAATGTGGCGGATTCTCTGTAGCACGTGGACAGCAGCATCTTCCTGGAGAAGGTGTGCTTCCTCGTCACAGGTGCTGGGCAGGACAGCCACTGCAGCATCCACCGGAACATGGTCGAGAAGCTGGCCTATACCTCCTGAAGCCCCCTGCTTTTCTGTGACCTGGAGGTGGAAAACTTCCAGACCACCACAGGACAGTGCCTGGTGCGCATGCTGCAGATCTGCACAGGCCACGTGCCAGGTGTCTCAGACTTGAACCTGCTGTCCCTACTGAGAAGCCCTGAGAGCTCCCCACTAGAGGCGCTGTGACAGTTGGGGGGTCCTTGGCTGCCCCTCCCCACGTGTGCCAGCTCCATTAGCAGCCACTGCTACTGAAGACAGGACTTGACTGGCCTGGGGCAGCCTGCCAAGGGGCTTTTGGCTATAGCAGGGAGTCCTGAGCAGGCATGGGGAGGGAACCCAGCTGCTGGAACCCTAGTACCCCCCCTCCGTGTCTGCACCTCTACGTCCTGATACATTTCCACCTAGGATTTCTTCAGAACCAAGAGTCTATGGCTAAAAAACTGAAAATCACCTGTCAGCTGCACCTTCAGCTGTGCAGATGAGGAAAGTGGCTCAGAACAGTTGAAGGGGCAGAACTGTGACCCCAGGGGAACCCCACAAGCCCAGGGGAGCCCCCATCCTAGTCTGGCTTTTCTCACAGAACCTTGCTGTTGGCTGTTGCTCCTGAGAACCTGTTTCTTAAACATAAGAGGAGGAACACAGGGCTTTAAAACCCTAAGATTGTGGGGAGTAACCCCAAAGGAGCCTCCTATGCTAGTAATATGTAAAAAAACCCAAAACATGTCTTTTAAAGAAAGGAACAAGAATGGGCAGTTCCTATGCAGAGTAGCATAGAATGAGGAAAACGGGGGCAAAAAAACCTTGAACTGATCCACTTAGAACCCAGGGACAAAATTACACTAGAAGTAACAGAAATGTGGCACTTCTTGATAAAATGTTGGTCAGACAGGTCTCAAAGGCCCCCAAACAGGATTTTGCCATTGCTCTTGGTTGCTTTCCAAAAAAAAAAAAAAAAAAAACTGTCAGAAAGACCCTATACTGAAGATGCAACACAAATGGATCACAGAACATGGGTAAAGTTTATCAGCTGGAACTGGTCTGTGGACTTTCTCCTTGCCTGGTAGCTTACGCAGTACAGGAATACTGTAGAAGCTGCTGGGGGAGAGAAATAATCACAAGCCCCATCAACGGGCATGAGATCTGTAAGTTGCAACCACCAGTGTAATAGTGGCATGGGTATCAAGGAGACAACAGCTTTCTGATAGGATTCAAGACTCACTTGTCAGAAGGGTACACATTCCTGTTATGGTAAACTAGAACAAGAACCTATTTAAAAAAAGAAAAAAAAAATCAATGGGGAAAGCAGCACATCAAAACTGCTCTGTAGGTAGCTGCTGTTATACCCATAGAATGGGTACTTATAGAGGGAAACTTTGGGTCTAAAGCTGGATGAGTGAAGGGAAATGCACATATTAGTGGGGGTGTCCTGAAGAGAGGCAACTTAATATAACATGCAGGACTGAGCCCCCATAGGAGTAGACAGGTCAGAGTGAACCCTGGGGGCCATAGAAGCACACAGGTGAAAGGGTAAGAGGGAGTGGGAGAAAATGGAGGGGGGGAGAGAGGGAAGCTGGGGTGAATATTCAATATGCTTGTAAAAAATTGAAGAGAATACAAAAAAGGGTAAGCAGTTGTATTGCAAGTTCAGCATGTTTTAATTAAAATCTTTAACATTGAGATAGAGATAACTAGAAAATATTTGCATATATGAAGTTCAGTTGTTGGCAGCTAGACTTAACCATTACATAACATGGTTGAAAACATGAAATTCTTTTATTATTATTATTGCACATTTTATTTTTGCCTAATCATACAAGCTCAATAGGTGCCACCCTCCTCTTCTTCCCTTCTCTCATCGACCCACATTGTACTCTCCTTCCTTTCCCCCTCCCTCTCACCCCTTACCTCCCTCCCTTTTTCCTGGTGCCTACCACTTCCTCCCTTCCATCCCCCAGAACATTCATTTATGTGGATGCTGAACTACTCTGTGGTCTTCTATCCTAGTAAGGGTTTAGGACTCAGTGGCATAACTTGGGGCTACTTCTTGGCTGCCCACTAGCATGGGAATTCTGAAAACATGAAATTCTTATGTCTCCAATGTTCTCTGGTAGGGAAGAGAAGAGTTGGTGATGGCCAGCCTCAGTTAAAGTATGTGTTTTCTATGTTGTATTGTAAAAGAAGTTACCATCAGTGTTTTTAACACTGGATGCCTCATGACATTTTTTTGGTTATGCTGTTCTTATACTCTGGTGTTGGCTATGTGTGTCCTATCCAGGCATTTGAGGGAATCAGACCTGTATCCACTAACTGTGCTCATTTATTTTTAACTCTGGTGCTTTGGTAATAATGGAGAAGCCAGCTGTCAGGGCATCTGTTGTATTCCAACAATCATCATAGTCTTCAACACACTCTGAAAGGATGGCACGTGTCTCAAGGCAAGCGAAGAGGAAGCCGCCAAGAATAGTTCACCTCTACATCAATCTCTTCTCTTTGTTCATCAGTTGATTCTAAAAAGCCTTTGGCAAGCTACTCTGTGACATTTGTTAATACCATTTCTAAGTTGATGGGGATCACAGAGAACCTTGAGGCCAGCAAAATGAGTACAAATGGGATGTGCACTGCAAGGAAGAATTGCAGTCATTGAGCTTCTGTTCAGACCAGCCAAATAGATGCCAGACCATTCAGGTATGCCCTTGTCTATCAGGACTTCTGAGCTCTCCTGACAGGGAACAAGCAGGACAAGAGGAAACTCTTGTGGCTTCAGTGGTACATTGTACTAGTTTAGCCTGCACACATATTTCTATACCAGCTTTGCAGTTGGGAGGGAAAAATGCAGAGACATAAACCCCTCTTGGTTTGCTTACTGTGTCAATTGTGAAAACAGCTGACCAATAAGGAGAGGAAGTGAGAGTTACTAAGATAAGCATATTCTTTTTTTAATTTTAATTTTTTTCTTCCATATTTTTTTCCTGATCATACAAGCTCAATAGGTACTCCATCCTCTCCCTCCCTTGTTCCCTCCCAGTCCCCCCTTGCACTCTCTCCCCCTTTTTCCCTTCCTTTTACTTCCTCCCTCTTCCCCCACCCCAAGTGCTTCCCCCTTCCTCCCTCCTATCCCCTGGAGCATCCTTTTGTGTGAATACCAAACCTTCCTCTGAGCCTCTACCCTAGTGAGGGGTAAGGACCCAGTGGTATAGCCTGGAGCCCTTTCTTGAGCTGCCTGCTAGTATGGGAACTCTATTATGACTGTTAATCTTTTGCTTCTAAGGATCCTACTGCCTTGAGCCTTCTCCCCTGTGATCCATTCTAGACTTTGGGGGTTGATGACATGTCAAGCCATTGTGCAGGTCAGGTAAAGTCTGATTATGGCTATTGTAGCCCTAACGTGTGTGGAGTATCTTGCATATCGTTGGTTCTCCCATCTTTAGGCTCTTACAATCTTGCCACCCTGTTTTCTGCAAGGTTCCCTGAGCTTTAGAATGGGGATTTGGCTGGTCTGGTGCTAGGTGATGAATTGATATAGGGTCTTTGATGTTCTGAATTATGGTTTGTTATTGTTTTCAGTTTTGCACCATCCTTGGCTGCCTCCTGATTGGTATTGAAGGTCACCTCCTAACCAAAGATAAAATACTGTTTAAATGAGGATATTAATATAAGAGGAGCCTCAAAGGTAGATGGAAAAATAGGAGTAGAACACAGCAGTGAGGGGGGATCAGTGTCCCATTTGCAGGATGATTATCTTCTATCTGCCAGTCCTTGTGCCCTCCCTGATTGGTGAGATCAAACCTGAATTCCCACCAACAATGTATGAGAGTTCCTACTCTCCATATCCTCCCCAGCATTTGGTGGTGTTTGTATTGTGGATTTTTGCCATCCTGACCGGAGTCAGATCATATCTCAGGGAAGTCAGGATTTTCATTTCCCTGATGGCTAAGAATGTGGAGCATTTTTAAAGATATTTGTTAGACATTTCAATTTCATCCCTGGAAATGTTTCTTTTGAGTTTTCAGTCCCATTTTTTCAGGTCCATTTATGTCTTTGGTGTTTAGTTTTTTAAAGTTCTTTGTGCACTCTGAATAATAGAGTTCTATCAAATATGTGGTTAGTGAAGACTTTCTCCCATTCTGTGGGTTGCCTTTTTGCTCAGTTTACAATCTCTTTAACTGAACAGAAGCTCTTTAATTTCGTAAGATCCCATTTTTTGAGTGTTGGTTCTAGTGCCTATGCTATTGGATTCCTTTTTAGGAACTGTTTGCCTAGCCCAATAAGCTCGAGAGAGTTCCCTACATTTTCAACTAGAATTTTTATAGTCTCTGGCCTAATATTGAGGTCCTTGATCCATTTGGAATTAATTTTTTGTGCATGGTGACAAGCACGAATCCAGTTTTAATCTTCTGCATGTGGATATAGTTTTGCCAGCACCATTTGTGGAAGATGCTGTTCTTTTTCCATTGGGTTTTTTGGGCCCCTTTGTCAAAGATCAAATGGCTGTAATTGTGTAGAGTTATACCAGAGTCTTCAACCCTTATCCATTGATCTACATGTTTATTTTGAAGCCAGTACCAGGCTGTTTTTATTACCATGGATTTGTAGTATAGATTAACATTTGGTATGGTGATACCTCCAGCAGTGTTTTGGTTACTCAGGATTGTTTTTGCTATCCTTGGCGTTTTGTGCTTCCATGTGAATTTTGAGATTGTTTGGTCAATTTCTTTAAAGAATTGCTTTGGGATTTTGATTGGTATAGTGTTGAATCTGTATATTATTTTTGGTCATTTTTATGATGTTGATTCTGCCAATGAAGGCGCATGGGAGGTCTTTCCACCTTCTGGTGTCTTCTGCAATTTCTTTCTTTTAGAGTTTTAAAGTTTTCATTGTAAAGGTCTCTCACTTCATTGGCTAGGTTTGTACCAAGGTATTTAATTTTTTTAGGGGTTATATATAGTAAATGGGATTGTTTCTCTTAGGGCTTTTTCACTTTTTTCATCCTGGGCATATAGGAAGGCCACTGGTTTTTGCACATTTATTTTGTAACCTGCCACTCTGCTGCACTTATGTATTAGTTCCAGGAGTTTCCTGGTGGAATTTTTAGGATCACTCAGGTATATGATCATGTCATCTACAAATAGAGCTATCTTGACTCTTCCTTGATGATTTGAATCCCTTTTATCTCCCTCTCTTGTCTCGTGGCTCTAGCTAAGAGTTCAAGTACAATATTGAATAGAAGTGGTGAAAGTGGACAGCCTCGTCTAGTTCCTGATCAAAGCGGGATGGCTTCAAGTTTTTCCCCATTGAGTATAATCCTTGCTATTTGCTTGTATACAGTTTTTATTATGTTGATAAAGGTTCCTTCCATTCCAATTGTCTCTAGGGTTTTATCATGAAAGGATATTGGATTTTGTCAAAAGCTTTTTGTGCATCTATCAAGAGTATCATGTGGTCTTGGACTTTGGACTGGTTTATATGATGGATTACATTTATTGATTTGCATATGTTGAACCAACCTTGTGTGCCTGGGATAAAGCCTACTTGATCACCATGAATGATCTTTTTGATATGTTTTTGAATCTGATTTGTTAAACTTTGTTGAGAATTTTTGCATCTGTGTTCATCAAAGAGATTGGCGTATAGTTTTCTTTTTTAAGTGTATCTTTATTAGGTTTTAGGATTAGTATGATTTTAGCTTTGTAGAAAGAATTTGTAAGTGTTCCTTACTTTGCTATTTTATGTAACAGTTTAAGTAGTATTGGTGTTAGTTGTTCTTTAAATGTCTGGTAAAATTCTGTGCTGAATCCATCTGGTCCCAGACATTTTTTGGTGGGAAGATTTGAGATTACTTCATCAATTTCCTCATTTGATACAGGACTATTTAAATAATTCAAAACTTCCTGATTCAATTTAGGTAAGTTGTGCTTACTCAGGAATTCATCCATTTCTTTTGGTTATCAAATTTCATGGAGTACAAGTTTTTGAAATATGACCTTATATTTCTCTGAGTTTCTTGGGTATCTTCTGTGATAACTCCATTTTCATTTCTAATTTTGTTAATTTGAGTTTTCTCTCTCTTGATTTTCCTTAATTTAGCTAGAGGTGTATCAGTCTTACTGATTTTTTCAAAGAACCAGCTTTTTGACTGGTTGATTCTTTGTATCATTTTCCTTATCTCAATTTCAGATATTTTTCCCTTGATTTTGCTAATCTCCTCTCCTCTACTGCTTTGGGATTAGATTGTTCTTGTGTCTCTAAAGCTTTAAGTTTCATTGTTAAGTTATTTACAGGTGATGTTTCTTTTTTTTGTATAGGCAGTAAGAGCTATAAACTTACCTCTTAGGATGGCTTTCATTGTGTTCCAGAGATTTTGACATATTGTATTTTCATTATCATACACTTGTAGGAAATCTTGAATTTCCTTTTTGATTTCACCCTGAACCCAATTCTCATTCAGCATCATAGTGTTTAGTTTCCAGGAGTTAGTGTATTTTCTGCTGTTTGTTCTGTTGCAGGATATCAAGCTTTAGACCGTGGTGGTCTGATAGAGTCAGGCTATAATTTCAAATTTTTTGTATATGTGAAGATTTGTTTTGTGGCCCAATATGTGGTCTATTTTGGAGAAAGTTCTGTGGACTGTGGAGAAAAATGTGTATTCCTTGGTGCTTAGATGGAAAGTTTGGTAGAGATCTGTAATGTCCATTTCAATAAGGGTTTGATTTAGTTCCAATGTGTCTCTGTGAAGTTTTTGGCCTGTTGATCTATCCCACATTGAGAGTACGATATTGAAATTCCTAAGTATTATCATTTTGGGATTGATTTCTTGTTTTAGATATTGTAGTATTTGCTTAATGAATATGGGGGAGCTCATATTAGGTGCATATGTTCAGTATTGTGAAGTCAGTCTTCCTGGTGAATTGTACCTGTGACTAAAATGTAGTATCTTTCTGTGTCTCTTGTGATTTTCTTTGGTTTGAAGTCCACTTTGTCAGATAGCATAATTGCTTCCCCTGCTTGTTTCTTGATTCCATTACCTTGCAGAATTTTTGACCACCCTTTTACTTTAAAATGTGCCTATCTTTTGTGATGAGATGTGTTTCTTGAAGGCAATACATGGATAGGTTGTGGTTTCTAATCCATATTTGTAACCTGTGTTTTTTGATTGATGAATTAATTCCATTGAAATTTACTGTTATAATGGAGAAATTACTTTTAATTTCTGACATTTTTTGTGTTTAGTGGCTTTCGTAAGTGTATTATTTGGCTTGTAGGTTTTGGTGGTATTATACTTCCTTTCTGTCCTCCTGGATATGCTTGTTCTTTTCTTCAAGCTTGAGTATCTTTTCTAGCATTTTTGAAGGCCTGGTTTGGTGGTCATGTAAGCCTTCAAGTTGTATTTATGGTAGAAAATTTTTCTTTCACCCTCGTTCATAATTGAAAGTTTTGCTGGGTATGTTAGCCTAGGTTGATATTTATGCCCATTCAATACTTGAAATATATCTCTCCAAGTTCTTCTAGTTTTTGCTGTTCCCATTGGAAAATCATTTGTTATCTTAATAGACTTTCTTTTAAAAGTGACTTTTTTTTCTCTTGAAGTTCCCAGCACATTTTCTTTGTCTTGTTTGTATGTGTAGTATTTTGACTATTATTTGCTACTGGAGTTTCTATTTTGGTCATATCTTAATGGGGGATGTAATGCCTCTTGTATTTGAATGGGTCTATCTTTCTTTAAATGTGAAATGTTTTCCTTTATGATAGTTCGAGAAATTTCCCCAGGTGTGGTATTTTGGGATTTTTGTTCTAGTATTCCATGAATACACATGTTAGGCTTCTTCAAGGTGCCCCATAACTCTTAAATATTCCTTTAAAGTATCTTTTTGGCTTTAACAACCTCTTTGATTGAACTGGTTAGTTCTTCCACTTTGTTTTCAAGATCTAATATTCTATTTTCCGCTTTGTTAGTTCTGCTGGTAAGCCTCTCTTTTGAGTTCTGGGTTGAATATAGCTTGTCATTTAGTTCCAGTTTAAATTCTGCTTTGTGATTGTTTTAACTGCTTTCTGCCTATTTTTGTTTCTTCAACTGCTGTTCTTATCTCCTCCAAATGCTTGTTGTGTTCCTATTCAAAGTGTTGATGTGGTTATTTAATTCCTCCTGGATTTCCTGTTTCATTGCTTTGATCATAGTAAAGATCAGGCTTTGAAAATCATTATCTTAGGTATGGCTTTCTTGGTTATTTTCTGTGAATTTGTTCTGGTTGGGTTCTATCATTATGGGGTTAATTCTTTTGATAGGAGATTTGTTATTTTGGTTTTTTTTTTTCTCATGGATTTGTGTTGTGATCTGAGCATTTTTCTTTTATCTCTTATGACTTTCCTTTTGTTTCTGTGTGTTTTTAGCTGAACTGAATTAGACAGTATTATTATACTTGAGCAGTTATTGCTAGTGTTTGCCTTGGAGTTGTGTACACTTATCTGGTGTTGGTGTTATTTCCTAGATGTGGTTATCGGACTGTTAGTACATCAATTAAGTCAGATTTAGTAGACATGGATTGAAGATTAGTATGGTAGTGCACTTTTTAGGTTTGCTTCCTTGGTGATGTGTGAGGGTGAATGGTATAATCTTTGAAGTTGTATGGGTTTTTGGGTTGCTATATGGAAATGTTAAACTACAGTGATTAATAATTGAGAGGAACAAGATGGTAAAAAGGGTTTACTTATCTTAGAGCTGGATGTGAAGATTATCTCCTGTATGATAGGATGATTTTAGAGGACCTCAGATGAATGGTGTTGGTCCCCTAGAGCTTTTCTTGCGTTTTCTCTGGACTATGTTGAATTGTGAGGAGCAGGGAGTTCTGCCTGGTCTTGTCCAGGGCAGAAAGGCAGAGTGGCTAGTGGGGCTCACAGATGATCTAGGGGGCTTACCTGAGGAGCAGAGAGTCAGCCCTGGTATGGGTCCGGTTGGGACAGATAAAAGTGGTTCCTCTCCTTGTATGTCCTTATTTGGTTCCTTCTGCTTCAACTTGTTAGCACTTTAACACAGGGTCGCCTTGTTTTCTGGGTCAAAGCAAAGGAGGTTCACATGCCCTGGAGCTCTGGAATCTCCAGAAGGCTTTGTCCCAATCCCAATGGTTGGCTGCCCTGTCTGTGAAGACTGGCATTTATTCCCATTCTGGGATCACCATGATGCTTGTTGTCAGCTTGAGGGCAGGCCTTCTCTGTGCTCTGGCATCTCTGTGGGGTCTGCAGTCAAGCTATGAGTTTGAGTCAGGTGAAGGGCAGACATGTCCCTGACAACCATCATAACCTCACAACAAGGGGATACCATATAGGCTGGGGAGTACTTGAGGACAGGCCTGAACTCTAGGACTGGTGTTTCTTCTGGGTCAGGAGTTATGCTGGGTGTTGGGGCAAGGGTGAGATCTGACCAAGGACTAGCATCTCCATGAGGTCTGTCTCCTTGTGTATTGGACCCACTTTAGGATGTGGTATCACCCTAGGGCTTGTAGATGTCAGGAGTGCAACTGATTTTTGGAATCTGAATAGTGCGTGGGTTGGAGTATACACCCTGTAAATTGGGATTCACTGAATGCTGGCCTTTCCCTATGAGCTGGAATTCCCTTAGGTTCTCTGACCCCCAGACTGTATAGCAGTGGACTGGAGGGAAGGCCTGAACCCATGAACTGGCATCTATTCAGGGTCTTTGGTCTCCCTGAGGATTGGTGTAAAGGTGAGGGTAGAGCTGTCCCTCTATGAGGCTTGCCGTCTTCTGTAGGGCTGGTGTTATTTTGTGGGCTGGCACCAAGTCCAGGCACCAGGGTCTTTGGGGTCTATTGTCACCCTGGATATTGCTGTCAACTTGAGGGCAGAGCTGTCTCCAAAGAATGGTGTCTCTTCTGGAGGGTCTGAGATCTCCCTGAGTTTTGAATGTAACAGCAGTCCTGTGACCAAGGTCTATGATCTCCATGAGGCCCCAAATCTCCCCCAGGGTTAGCATCTCCCTGAGGGCCACAGGAGTTTCTTTAGATTCTGCCACCCTGGGGGGGGTGGACTTCCTCAAGTGGAGAGCTCCCATATCTCCTGCTTCTTACACATTCATAGGTTTTGGGTGCCTCCCAGTATCTTTGAGTCAACTCAAGAACAAGCCTGTTCTTGTCCCCTCTTCTGACAGAGGTGGCATATTCTGGACTCCCTTGGTACAAAGGAGCCCATGTGAGGGCCAATTTGTGTGGAGTGGATAGTTGTAGGCTCTCTTGGGAAGCCTTTGAAGGCCTGAACTTTCTTTGGGCATAAGAGTATGGTTTGATGCTTCTGTAAGACAGAGGGGACAGATTTCACACCAGTTTATTTTGAAGGGCTGGTTTGCAGAGATTTAGAGAGTAGTCATGGAGTGCTCTTGATTGAAAGGAGGTTTGAGAGGCACTCTTGGGAAGATGGGGTAAGACCTGAACTCCCTCTGGGCAGAAAGTCAAGGTCTGTGTCTCTTTGGGCAGAAGTGGAAATTCTGAGACTTTTTTTTTTTTTTTGTGGCTAGATTGGGAAAGTATAAGAACCCTGGGCAGAATGGGAAATATGAGAAGTTCCCTTATGCTGAGGGGACACTGAGGGGAAAACTTCATAAGCAAAGAGGAAAGTTTTAGACATTTTGAACAGAGAGATTGTTTCAGATTCTGATGGATAAAGGAGAAAGTCTGAAGCTGCTTGGGCAGAGACAAGGTCTGAGGCCCCTTGGACAGAGGGAAGGTTTCTGTTTCCATTGGGTAGAGTCAGATTTTTGAAATTCCTTTGACAGAGGGCAATGTTTTGTGGCCCCTTAGTCATAGAGGAATATCCATTTCTGCGACTTCAGCTTCTAACTCTCCTTCGATGCCCACATCTCGCATGAAATTGAGGGAGGCTGGCCATCCATGTCAGCATTCTCCCAGCAGCCTGTAAGGGCTGCTCCCTTCCCTATCCCCTCCTCAGTGTTGTGTTTGGACAACCAATTTTGGGCCTGAAGGATGGGTCAGTCCATTTCTGGTGGCTGGGTACAAGGTAGGTGTCTTCGGGTACAGGATCTGCTGGCTGTGATTCTCATTTGGGACCAGAAACTAGAGTGGACCAATGTCATCTTGATGAAGGGAGAAGCTGCAAGCTGCCAGGCTCCTTTTTCAAAGACACTTTGGGCAGAGAGTGACTGTGTGAGATTCTTTTGGGTAAAGGTTAAAAGCCTACATAGTACTCTTTGGGACATTGTAAGTTCCCCAGCAAGGAGGAAGTTTCCTGACTAGTTGCAGCTGTTTTTTTTTTTTTTTTTTTAATCCCATGTCCTATGAGCCACATGTGTTGCATCTTCAGTAATAGGGTCTTGCTGTCAGTTCAAGAGGGTAACCAAAAGCAATGCCAGAAGTCTATGTTGTTTGGAGGGCCTTTGAGACCTCACTGACTAACAGTCTGTCAGGAGATTTCACATGCCTGTTTAATTGTCTCTGGGTTCTATATGAAGCAGCCCAGGGCATTATTTGTTTTGCCCTATCTTCCTTTCTCTTTGCTCTTCTGCATAGTAACTGTATGTTCTTGTTTTTGCTTTGTACTGTTTGATTTTTCTTTTTTTCTTCTCTTTCTTGTTCTTTTGTTTTTCCTTTTTCTTTCTTTTTTTTTTTTGATAGCTAAAGCTAAAATGATTTCATGACATAGCTGTCTCACAGGAGGCTCCTTTCTGCTTTCACTCAACATTCTCAGGATTTTGCTGTTAGTTCCTTAATGGTTTCTACACCTCATGTTCTCTTCTGCTGTAAGTACTAGAGAGTGCTATGTAAGTCACTGGTGGAGAACAGCAAGCAAAAGTCCATCAGTCTGTGAATCAACAGGTTGCAGTAATGATCACCATGGCAAGAGGTGACCATCTTTGTATTAGTGGCATGAATATCAAGCAGACAACCACCAGTTTTCTGATTGAATTTGTCAGAAGGGAACACATTCCTGTTGCTATAAACTAAAACAGGTTTCTGTGAAAGGAAAGGGCATTGGCCCCATGGGAAGCACATGCTCTGAAAGTTCAGCTTTGTAGACACTACCACAAACTACCTTTTAAACACTTGTTATACCCATAGATTGGCCCTAAACAGGACGTCAAAGTCACATCCATTCCCACGCCAAGGCTGAAGAAATATCATGGAAAAAGAGGTGGTAAGATTGTAAGAACCTGAAATGGGACAATGGTGAGCCAGTCATTATCTTCTGGGCATGACAGGACTGAGATATGCTGGTTGAATTTCACGGTGGATATGTATACTCCCCAAAAAACTGTATGAGGCCTGTTCTGTCAATATCTCAGTGGGCAAGGAGAAAGATCTCAAGAACCTCCAAGCCTCTCCTTGTATATTTTGGGAAGATCTGTTGATGTTTTAGTCCAGGGTACAAATCAAAGGTCTCCTTCAGTGAAAGTGGAGTGCTTTAAACACCCTGGACTAGAGGGGCATGTGGAACATCTTTGGGAAAGGAAGAGTATTTCAAGCCCTTTTGTTCACAGGTCATGTGTTCCATACTCATGTGAGCTGATGGGTAGTCTTAATGCTCCTTTGGGAAGACTGGTGGTTAATCAAAAGGAACCTTTGGAGTTCAGAGGAAGGTCTGAGTCCTCCTGAAACAATAGAAGTTGATTGTCAAGAGTCTCCCTTGGCCAGATTTTTCATGTGTGAAGGCCCGTTGTGTTGTGGGTGGAGATCTGAGCCTTTGAGTAAATGAAGTACAGAGAACACCTTGGTGAGATGAATTAGGTATGGAGCCCTTTTGTCTACAAAGGGTCGTGTGTTATGCCTCCTTGGACAGAAGATTAGTTCTGAGATCATATTCTTAGACAGATAAAGGAAGCAGGGTTGGGAATCATTGGGAAGAGTAGGAATATGTGAGACTCTCCTGGGGGGATAGAGCTACAGGCTGCCTAATGGGACCATGATGATCCAGGCACTGTAGCTTCAGCTTCTAGCTCTTCATCACAGTCTCACTCACCCATCCCTGTCTTTAAGTGATTCAGTGACAGGCTTGTCAGTGTGCTGAGGATTCTATTTATTTTAATATTTTACTTAATTGTTTATTCACTTGAGATAGAGAGAGCTGCAGAAAGGAGGCAGAGAGGGAGAGAGAAAGTGAAGGAATAGGGAAGGGAGAGAGGAAGAGAGGGAAGAAGAGAAGGAGGGAGGGAGAGAGGAGGGAGGGAGGGAGAGAGAGAACACGTATGCATGCCATGATGCAGAGGCAGAAATCAGAGGACAGTGTTCCTTCCACCATATAAATGTCCCTGCTAGGATGTTCCTTATCCACTGAACTATCTCACCAGCCCTCTGGGCTTTTGTGTAATAGCCTGACTGCTGTAAGGCAGTCCCTGTGGCTGTGTCCTTCTAGAGCTTTTGATCAGCCGAAGGTGTGGCATGCAGGATTAGCCCTCTCCATTTCTGCTGAGAATGTTGAAGACAGGTCACCTGGTTCTGGACTCAGTTTTCAGGATTATGCTCGGGGTCCTGAACCCAGAGTGCTTTGAAGTCCCTTTAGTCACAGGGGTATTTACCTGGTCATACTGGTGAGATAGGGAAGGCTTAAGGACTTCTTAGAGGAGTTAGTATGAGCTGCCCTCCCCCAGACAGCACTGGATGTCCTGGGGCCACCTTGGAAAGTGGACCAAAATCTGAAGCTAAATAAATTAGAAGAACAGGCATTAGGGTCCCTCAGACATACTGGCAACACCTGCACATTGGTTAATTAGGATGATAGTTGGGGCCCCCCTCCCCCAACACCATGCATTGATATGAGGAAGTTCCAGTCAAAAAAGACAGACAATGTGTCCCAAGTCCCTTGTGAATAGTGGGATGACCCAGAATACCTTGTGTAGCAGAGCAGTAGCTATTGTCTCGAGCACGTTGTAGTCACATATCTGAGAACCCCAAGGCAGGTCTGGCAGCAACAGGAGTATTCTACTGACAGGCCTGGATAGCATTCCTGGTTCTTTGAGCACCTGAAGCTTCTGTTCATCTGGATAGGCAGTGCAGGCATGAAGGATAGGCCTCTCTGTTTCTAGAGTCCAGCTTGAAGGAACATGTGTCCTGACTTAGAGGTTTGAATGTTTTCTCTGAGACTCTGGGATAGCAGTCCAGAGTGCTCTGATGTCCCTTTGTTCATAAGGGTATTGAGCTGCCCACCCAGGTCATTGTGGGAATGACCAAGGCCCCCTTGATTAGGATAGGTGCATCTCCCTGGGCACAGATAGGGATGAGCTGAGGTGCCTTTTGTTAGTGGTTGTAGGTCTGAAGGCCCCTGGAACAGAGGAGGACATTTGAACACCCTGAAATGTCATACTTTCCCTTTGTTGAAAGAGAATAGTTTTGCATTATCCCAACCTTGTAGAGAGTGGGGAGAATAGATCTAGGTTCATGTTGGGCAGATAGGTGCATAGGTCTGAAATTCCTTGGGGCATGTGTTTTCTTTGTTGGGTGAAAGGGGTTGTTCTGAGGCCCTCTTGTTCATCAGGGAGAGGCTCTAGTTCCCAATAAGCAGAAATGAAAGGGCTGGAGCCCCATCTTTGTGTGACATATGTGACATCCCTTAAGGCAAAGGTCTGAGCCCACTTGATTGTCAAGGGGTAGGAATAAAGCCCTCTTAGGTCATGGGGAAATATTTGGCTTAGGTCCTTTTGGTCAGGAAAAGAATACTGAGGCCCTTGGGCAGAATAGAAAGGTCCAAGGGCACCTTAGAAGAGTGTGAAGGCCCATGACTTCTCTTCTGCGAGGAGCAACTTCAAGGGCAATTTGAGAAAAGAGGCAGTTGTAGCAGGCCCATGGGCAGAAAGGGAAGGTCCCAGTTGACCTCTGTTGGTTGAGCATGACTTGGACACTTCCCTTCTCAGTGCCCCCAGTCCCACTGGAATCTACAGGAGTACTGAAATCTTACATGGGCTCTGTGGCAGTCCCGGCAGCCACTTCCACATTCTTTCAGCATGTTGGAAAGCACTTGGCTGCTGGGTCTTCCCTTTGGTCTGGAGATCCAGCCTGTGTTCCCTGTATTTATGGTGACAGGTATCCCAGCAGATGTTCTGCATTCAGGGATCAAAAAGCTGAATGGTTCCTGCTCGTTTAGGCGAGGAGGGTTTAGGCGAGGAGGGGAATCCCGTTCATCCTCTTTTTCAGGTTGTGTAGCTCTGAGGCCCCCTTGATGAGAGTGCAATGTGGGAGATGTGGACAGTATGGCCCACCCTTGTTCAGATAGGAAAGCTGTGGCCTTTCTTTTATCAGAGGGGTCACATCTGAAGTCCTCATAGTTAAAAGGGAAGGGTCTCCTTACTTCATGTGCAATGTGCAGGAGGCTGCTTGGGGCAGAGTGGCAAAATCTGTGACCTCCTAGTTCTGAAGTGCATGGTTGGATGTAGTTGTGATGAGAGGAGGAGTGTGGGAAGACCTCTAGATGAGAAGGGGCCCATGCAAGGGTCCTTTAGGCAGACTGGGTAGGACAGAGGGTCCCGTGCTTGAAAGTTGAACCTTGGGCAGATGGGGAATGACTGAGCCTTCTCTTGGCAGAAGTGGATGGTTGGACAGTTCCTTGGATAGACTTGAAACCCTTTGGTGAGAAGGAGAAGGTCTGAGGCCCCCTTCATGTGACAGAGTCACACACAGCCCTTGGGCAGTGGTAAAATGACTGACACCCCCCTCATTTGGATTTATAAGGTCCAAGATCTCCTGGATTAGATTGGGGAGATCCTAGAAGTCCTTGGGCAGAAAGGAAACAGACCAGTTCACGTTGGTGAGAGGAGGACCAGCCAGGTACTGCCTCACCTGCTTTCGAGTCTCCACCGGTGCCTGCCTCACCATGTCTCTCGGGAGCTCTGCTGCAGGCCAGACGGTCCTTTGAGCATTTTTCCAGCAGATGGGATTTCCTCAGGCTTCTAGCCAGACATACAGGTGCTCCAGGGTCAGCGGATGAGGCGGGTGGGCTGAGTGTCCTGCTGAGTGTGGTGCTGTCACATGCAGGGACCTCAGGTGAGGGTGGTGGTTCTCCTTTGCTGTCCTCATTCAGTTTTTTTTTTCCAACCACCTTTTGGCACTGGGACATGGGTCCACCTTGGGTTCTGAGGTAACCTTGAGGGGTGACATGTTCTCAAGCTCTGGAATCTCCACATGGTTTTCTCCCATCCCAATGCTTGGGGTCACCTTAAGGGCTGGCCTGTCCAGGAGGACTGGCATTTGCTCCCAGTATGGCATGGCACTGATACTCATTGTCAGATTGAGGGCAGGCCCTTTCCCAAGTTCTCTCATTTCTGTAGTGCCGAGGGACAAATTTTGGCCCTAGGGCAATTCGAGAGCAAACATGTCCATGAAAACTGTTGTTGCTTCATGGTCTGGGGATGCCCTGGGGACTGGGCAGAATTTGAGGCCAGGCCTGTATTCGAGGGCTGGTGTCTCCTCTGGGTCGGAAGTCACTTTGGGCTTTGGGGTAAGGAGGGTCTAGGGTCTCCCTGGGTCCTGCATTAAATGTGAATTCAGGCTTGTCACCAAAGGCTAGAATCTCTGTGAGGCCCTTCTCATGGAAGAGTGTCTCCTCCAGGGCTGGGGTCTCCTTGAGGGCTACAACCTCCTTAGGTTCTGGAGTCACTCTGGGACTTGGAGGCACCTTGTGGGCAACCCTTATCCTGAGGCCTGGCACACCCTCAGGTCTGCTGTTACCCTGGGTATAGGTGCCATCTTGAGGACAGACTTGTCCTCAAGGAATGGTATCTCCTCAGGCGGGTCTGGGGTCTCCCTGGGTCCTACATTAAATGTGATGTCGGGGCTGTCCCCAAGGGCTAGCATCTCCATAAGGCCCAGCATCTCCTCCAGGGCTGGAGTCTCCTTGAGGGCTGCAACCTCCTTAGGTTCTGCCATCACCCTGGGCCTTGTGGTCAGCTAGAGGACTCCCCTGTCTCCCATCTCTGTAGGGTCTGGGACCTCCCTGGTTCTTTCAGTCATCTCAAGGACAGGCCTCTTTGTGTTCCCTTTTGTTACCGAGCAGGCATTTCCCACATCCCATTGATCAAAGAGGTCCTTTCTTTGGGCCTTTAGTGCAGAGTGGGTAGTTTTGCTGCTCTGTTGTCCAAAGGAGATTTGGGGAGGTTCTTTTGGGATGATGAGGAAGGTTTCGACTCCCTCTGGGCAGAAGAGGATGGTTTAATGTTTCTGTGGACAGAAGGGTCAGACTGCAAGTCCCTTTAATTGGAAGGAGAAGCTCTGTAGTCCCTTTGCGTAGATTTGAATAATGTGCAGTCTTGTTTGTTGGTGCTTATATGTTTCAGGCCACTTAAAGCCAGCAAGAAAAGTCTGACTCCCCCTGTGGCAGAAATGGAGGGTTGAAATGCTCAGGGTGTGAGGGAAGGGAAGGTGTGAAATCCCCCTGGGGAGAAGGGGCATGTCTCAACATTCCTTAAGGACAAGTAGAAGGTCGAAGGTCCCCTCCCTGGCCTGGGGTTTTTCTGAAGTCCCCTTGGGCAGTGGTGGAATTACTAATGCCCCCTTGGTTACACGTGGAAGGTCCCAGAGTCCCCAGGTTAGAATGGAAAGGTGTCAATGGTTTGGGCAGAAAGGAAATTTGCCAGTCTATAGTGGCACAAGGAGGACGGGCCAGGTACTGCCTCACCTGCTCTCAAGTCTTTATTGGAGCGTGTAACAACATGTTGGTCGGGAGCTCTGCTGCAGATCCAGTTGTCATTTGGGCATTTTTCCAGCAGGCAGGATATCCCCAGGCTTCTATGCAGATGTCCAGATACAGCAGGCCCAGTGGATGATGCCCCTTTCTTTCTGGGGACAGGTTGGAAGGCAGATGGGCTGAATGCCCCGCTGAGCATGCTGCTGTGACACTCAGGGCCCTCAGGTGAGAGTGATTCTTCTCCTTCCCTGTCCTCGTGCAGTTCCTTCTGCATCAACCTGTTGGCACCGTGTCCTGGGGTCCCCTTGGCTTCTGGAGCCCTCTCTAAGTGTAGCATATTGAGTACTGCCTTGACCTCAGGGTCTGAAGTCACAGTAGGGCTTGTGGTCAGTTTTGGGATTCGCTTGTCCTCTATGGTGGAAAACTTCTCAGGGTCTGGGATCCCCCTGAGCCTTGAAGTTGATTTGAGAACAGGCCTGTCCCCAGGGCTTAAGATCATTCTGGGTCTCAGAGGCCACTTGATATCAGTCCTGTCCTCCATTGCTGTCATCTCTTTGGGGCCTAGAGCCACTCTGAGGATTTGAGACAACTCAGGAACAGGTCTGTTCCCAGGTGCTGGCCTCCCCTCCGGACCTAGTGTCACTCTGGGACTTGGAGGCAGCTCAGGGGCAGGACTGTCTCTGGATGCAAGAGTCTTCCCAGGCTTCAGACTCATTCTTGGACTTAGAGGTAATTCAGGGACAGGCCTGTCCTTGAGTGCTGACATCTCCTCAGGTCTTAGGGTCACTTTGGGGTTCGAAGAATACTCCAGGACAGGCCTGTTCTTGTGTACTGGCACTTCCTTGGGACCTTGAAGGCATCTCAGAGACAAGCCCTTCTCCATCTTCTGGCATCTCCTTGGGACCTAGTTTCATTCTAGGCGTTGGAGGCATCTCAGAGCCAAGTCTGTCCCAACTTCTGGCATTTCCTCGGGACATTGTGTCACTCTGGGACTTAGAGAAAACTTGAGAACAGGCCTGTCCTCAAGTGTCAGTCTGGGGCTTAGAGGTTGCAACTTGGGGACCAGCCTGTTCCCGAGCGCTGGCATCTCCTGAGTTCCTAAGGTCTGACACAGGTGTGCACACGTGATTCCCCTCTCCAGGCAGAGAAGTTCTACTTTTGGTCTGACAATGAATTGTTTTTCTTTTTGTTTTTCTCTGGCCTCCAATTATCAAAATATTCTTCCTTACCTCCATCCTTTTGAATTGGTATCCCAAAATTTTTTTAAAGATCTCGAATGGTTAATTTATTTGAATTTGGAAAGGTGCCAGGAACCAACACTTTTGGATCACAGGGATGGAAAACCTACAGGTGTCCTCAGGAGCTGGTCTGCTGCCAGCTGTCTGGAGAAACAGTTAGGAATGGATTATAGGACTTGCATGGATCACATCTGCTTAGCACACCTGGGGCTGTGTTCCTCAATGCCCCATCACCAAAGCCCCAGCTCAGCACATTCCAGGACCATGTGTTCCAGAAAGCTCCAGTGTCATCTCATTTTGTCTTTCATTCTTTTGATAGTCCCAGCAAACAGCTCTTTAGAAGGAATGATTCTTATGTCTAGGTGTCAGCTAGAGGGCAGGTCCGTCTTGAGTTAGGAGTCAAGCTTTAGCTTTGTGTTAACTTAAGGGCAGTCATGTGCCTCATGATCTGGGGATATCCTAGGGACTGGAGAGAATTCGAGGGCAGGCCTGTATTCGAGTTCTGGTATCTCCTCTGGGTCTGAAGTCACCCTGAATGTTAAGGTAAGTATGAGGTCACTCATCACCGAGGACTAGCATCTCTGTCAGGCCTTCCACGTCTTCCAGGGCAGGTGTCTCCCTGTGAGCTTACATCTCCTCACTGTCAGGAGTCATCCTGGTGGTTGGAGTCACCCTATGAATTGGTGTCAATGTGAGGGCAGACATGTCACCAAGGACTAGCTAGCATCTCCATCAGGCCTACCATTTCCTCCAGGGCATGTGTCTCCCTGAGGGCTAGCATCTCCTCAGTGTCAGGATCATCCTGGTGGTAGGAGTCACCCTGGGTATTGCTGTCAATGTTAGTGCAGGTCTGTCCCCAAGGGCTAGCATTTCCATGAGGCCTGACATCTCCAGGGCTAATATCTCAAGTAGTGGAACCACTTTAGGATGTAGAGTTACCCCAGGGCTTGTGGTCAACTAGAGGCAACCATGTCTCTGATTTCTGGCCACTCCACAGGGTCTAAGGTCACCCTGTACCTCACTCAAAGGGCTGGCACATCCTCAGGGTATTGGGTCTCCCTGAGGATTGGTACAAATGTGATGATTGGCCTGTATCCATGGGCTAAGCATCTACATGAGGCCTACATTCTTTTTCAGGGTTGGCATCTCCTTGAAAGCTGGAACCACTTCAGGTTCTCTCATTACTTGGGCCTATATCCAGTTTCTTGCATCTGCATAGGGTCTGAAGTGTTCTGATTATTGGAGTCAAACTCAAAGACAGGTTTGTCTCTGTATCCTCTTTTTACAGAAGAAGCATATCCGAGGCCCAGTTGGTCAAAAAGAGTCCTCACTATGAATGTGCACATCTATAAGCCTCTCCTTGAGACTTTGGAAGTCTGGCAACTCTCTAGTGGATGGGGTCACATCTGAAGCCCTTGTGGTTAGAATGGGTAGGTGTCATTTTCTTCAGAGGGGAACATATGGATGTCCTCTCGGGTAGAAGAGAAGACTCTTTGGAGGAGGCCTCTTTGGACTGTTGTGGATAGTGTGACCAAGAATTGTCCAGCAGTGCCGTAGCTAAAGCCCCCTTGTGTAGAACCAGAGAACCCGAGGGGCCCGTGGGCAGAATGGGTAGGTGTAAGTCCCTGTTGGTTTAAAAAAGGATTGGGAGGCTCTTTGGACAGAAGGGCAAGGCCTGAGTCCCCTCATGAAAGAAGTGGATGATTTGATGCTTCTTTGAACAGCAGAGACAGCCTTCAATTCTCTTCGGTTAGAAGGGAAGTTCTCAGGCCCTCTTGAGCATACTTGAAAAGGTGAGTTCTCCTTTGATGTCTCTGGCCACATAGGACCAAAGAGAAAAGTCTGAGCCCCTCTGTGGCAGAGGAGGAGGGTCCTGATGTTCTCAGGGTTTGATGGGGGAAGTTCTGAAATTTCCTGGTCAGAAGAGGTGTGTCTCAACATAGGCTGAACAGAAGAGGAAGGTTGGAAGCCTCCTCTATGGCACAGGATAGGTCTGACACCCCCTTTGGTAATGGTGGAATTACTGACTCCTCCTTGGCCAGATCTGGAAAGTCCCAGAGCCCCTGAATTAGATCTGATAGGTCCTGGAGGTCCTTGGGCAGAAGGGTAGCTAGCCATTCCACATTTGGGAGGGGAGCACAGGGAATGTACTGCCTCACCTGCTTTCATGTCTTCATTGGAATCACTTCATTTCTGAGACAGACTGGAAGGCAGGTGCTCTACTGAGTGTGCTGCTGTCACACTTGGGGACCTCAGATGAGAGTGGTTCTGTTCTGTCTATATCTTCATTTGGTTCTTTCTGCATCAACCCATTGGCACTGTGTCCTGGTGTCAGCTTGGGTTTAGGGCCATTTTGAGGGGTGGCATGTCCTCAAGCACTGTCTTTT
Organism: Typhlomys cinereus; assembly: GCA_023101885.1. Classification (NCBI taxonomy): domain Eukaryota; kingdom Metazoa; phylum Chordata; class Mammalia; order Rodentia; family Platacanthomyidae; genus Typhlomys; species Typhlomys cinereus. The sequence goes on from JALPQD010000015.1 coordinate 7,199,715, forward strand.
CCTCAGGGTTTGGAGTTCCCCCTCAATTGCAGCATTTGCCTGTCCTGTATGGAGGAAAACTCCCTGGCACTTGGGGTCAACTGAGGATAAGTCTGTCCTGCAGTGCTGGCATTTCCTCAAGGAGTGTGTCATCCTGGTGTTTGCTGTCAACTTGAGATGCACCCGTCCTCAACAGCTGGCATCTCTCAGTATCTAGGTTCACCCTGTGGACTGCAGTGAAGTGGAGGCCAGTCCTGTTTCTGAGTGCTGGCATCCCCTTACCATCTGGGGCCACTCTGGGGCTTGGATGCAACTCAGGCACAGTCCTGTCTCTGAAATCTGGCATCTGCTCAGGACCCGAGGCCATGCTAGGGCTTAGAGGCAGCTCAAGCACAATCCTCTTCTCAAGCACTGACAGCTCCTTAGCTCCTAGGGCCACTCTGGTGCTTGGAGGCAACTGGGAGATAAATTCATCCCTGAGTTTGGCAAATCCTCAGGTGTTTGAGTCATTCTGGGATTAGGACAAATCTCAAGGACAGACCTGGCCCCAAGTGCTGGCCTTCTCAGAGTCTAGGATCACTCTGGGGATTGGAGAAAACTTGCGGACATGCCTCTTCTCCAGTGCTGGCAGCATCTCATTACTTAGGGCTATTTTGGGGTTCTTAGGCTGCAGGGACTGTAGCTGGCTGTCCCAGGACTCCTTGAGTATAGATCAAGCTGGTGTGAAACAGACAGCAGTGGAGACTTTCCCATGTATATTATTTGTCCTGTGACCTGATCTTGGAATGGGAAGATGGATACCACACAGCTCAACAAGCTTTTCCCCTAAAACTCTATTTAAGGTCCACATTGTTCCCAGTATTGTAGCAGAAAATGTGTCCTTTTAGATACTGTTAACTTCAGAATGATGAAACTGAAGAGAAGTATCCAGTTGCTTAGGGTTCTCGGATGATGGTGTAGTTATTGATGAGAACCACTCAGCATGGCTCAGATGCATGTGGATGTGCTCTCACAAATACAAGTTTCAGATGAGAAATAAGAAGGAGTTTGTCTCTTCAAGTTTTCATCCCAGGAAGTAATTGGGAGTGCCCCAGTGGAGCCCTTTCCCTCCAGGCTGAAGGGAAACTTGACTGTTCTATATTTTTTTCCATTCATGAAACCACCTGGTGTCTCAGTTTTCCTAATGCTCTCATAAAATACCCAACTAAAGTAACTAAAGTAGGGGAATCGATGTATTCTGACTTACTGGTCTGGGCACAGTCCATTGTAGCAGGAAAGCCATGATGTCAGGGCCTGGAGAGGGCAACGGGTCACATGGCATTCACAATCAAGAAGCAGGGGTGACCAGTGCTGATGCATGGCCTCTTGCTCCTATTCTGTAGCTCAGGATACCACAGAGGACTGGAGTCCCATGTTTAGGGTGGATTCTCCTAATCCAGAGGATTCCTCTGAAACAATCCCAGAAGCCCAGCTAAGCTAATCCCTCTCAGCTGTGCTGGAGGGTTGTTTCCCAGGTGCTTGCAGTTCCAGTAAATTGACAGTTGGTGTTTAGCCATCACCTCTGGTTTTACTCAGCTTGTTGGAGCCCATTGTGTGAAGACAGTATGACCAATTCTTACCTCTTGCTTTTAAAGGTCCTTATGGTGGTATATGTCTTTGTTTATTGGGCATGTTTTATATTATTTAGTTAGTATTCTCAGAATCTACTATAAATTAGTATCATAAATGTTTCCCCAAACAGGTAACTCTTAGATTTAGAGGAAGTGATGGGGGTATCTCAGGCTAAGGAAACCCAAAAAGCAAGTTAATTTTGCAATGTATTTATTTCATATGTTTATTTAATTAGCAGTATAGAGGACCATGATCCTAAGTAACATGAGAGTTTTGTATAATAAATCAAGTTTCACATGAAGATTTAAATATTTGTCAATTGAGAAAAGTTTTATGATTGTTATGTAATGTACCAGGACTGTCCCAAGAAGTAAACTTCTTTTTCATTGAAATTTTTTAATTTTTAAAAATTTTGCATTGTTTATATGTGCATGCGTGTGTGCGTGTGTTTGTGTGTGTGCATGTGTCTGTTTGTGTGTGTTTGTAGGTGTGTATATATGTGTGTGTGTAATTTTCCCAGCTGTTAAAATGAACTGGTTCTCCATGAGATGAAGGTGTTCTTCAGTGGGAAACATAGAAACTCAGCATTGGGATGACATCTAGTCATTAAGTCTTAAATAATTCTCTTCGTAAAGGATAATAAATAGAAATTCCTGCTTTCTAAGCCAGTTATCTTGTATTTAGTTACTGAATTTTGATCCTAACTTTTTATAACTTTTCATTGTGGTTAACTTAGTCACACCCACGCATCTTTCCTCAAGTTGTAGCTCAACACACTTCAACCTTTCTGTTTCACCCTTATCTGAGTTTTCATTGTGGTACAATCCTTCCCCCTGAGGGCAAGTGCTCTCTCCAACACTGTTCCTCAAAAGCATTTTCTTTTCTAGTTCAACATTCTTTGCTAAAAATTTCCCTGTGCTGAGGTCCACGTGCCTCAGCAGGTCCACCTGGTTGTCGGTCTTGTTTCCTGTGCTGTTTCCCGTTCAGAAAGTCTTTACCAAGCCTATTGGTTCACGTTTGTGCCCTGTCATTTTTTATGGAAGTTTCTGAGTTTCAGGTTTAATGTTGAGGTATATGTGGAAAGAGGAATATATGGACAATGCCTGGGGGGGAAGTGAAAGGTAGGGATTGGAAGGGCTGAAGGAGTAACAACACTGAAGTAGTAAGTTACAAACAGAGGGAAACCTCACATTATTAGTACATCAAAAACCATTTTTGAAAGAGTGGCAGCGGGCATATACAGGGGAGCAGAGAAAGAGGAAGACAGAGAAAAATCCAAAAAGTTCCTACAATGCTTCAACTAGAACCCACAGGCAATGAAACAATACTTTAAGTAGCAGGTGCCAAATACCCCCTATTAAGTTGTTGGCCAGAGTGGCCTGAAAAGTCCCCAAAGCAGTGTAGGCTTCTTCCATTGCTCTGGTTGTCTTCCAGAAACAGATAGTAAGAACATATTGCTGAAGATATAACATACGTATATCACAGGACATGGACAAAAACACCAGCTGGGTCTGATCTGAGGATGCTTTCTCCTTGCTGGATAGCTTTCATAAAATCCTATGCAAAGTACTGGCAAAGAAAAACAAGCAACATTCTCATTCATCTCTGAAAGTTGCAAGCCTCAAAAACAATCACTTTGTCCAGAGGCAACCATCAGTTTAATAGTGACATGAGAATCAAAGGGAGCAACCAACAGCTTTCTGATTGGGTTTAAGACCCACATTTTAACAGATACCATATTCCTGGTATATGAACCAAACTAAGGACTTATGAAAGAATATATGTCCGTGTGTGTGTGTATGTATGTGTGTGTGTGTGTATAGGTACAAACCAGTAAGGTCTAGCTATAAAAATAGTGTAGCAAACTGCCTTTGAAGTATTTGTCAATATACACATAGGCTGCAGGAGCACAGAGCACTCAACCGAAAAACTTCCCTCTACAGTACAATCTTGTTCACTGAAAAACACAGCTGGCAAAAGTGCAGCAAACAAGGGCTTGCAGACTCAATCGTAAACAGAACACCTAAGCCACTCACCCACCCACATGTGGAAGAGAAAGTGGTAAGATTGTAACAGCCTGAAAGGTGGAAGAAGGGTGACTAGACATTACCTTAAGGACCTGACAGGGATGTTGCATGCACGAATTCACTAAACCTATGTATATTTCCATAAAATCTGCATGGTATTTGTCCTGTCGACATTTAACCACGGAAGGGCAAAGAATTCAAAAGCCCCCACACCTCCATGAGGGACTGATGAGGGTTAATCCTTATGGAGGGGGGAAACGATGCTTTCCTCAATAGTATACCCACGTATACATGACACATGCTCCAGTAAACTTAAAATCACATATCATCAAAGGATACCAATGAAACTCAGATGAAACTCAGCAGGCCACTCATGCAAAAATACAAGAAAAAAGGAGGGAAAATGTCAGGGAAGAAGAAGGGCTGTAATGTGAGGGGGGAGGAAAGGATGAGACTAGTGATAAAAGATTGGAAATATCATAAACCTACTATAATGATTCATAAAACACTAAAAGAATGAAAGAAAAGTCAGTAGTGAGTACACTAAAGAAAGTTTATTCTCGAGGCTGGAGAGGTGGCTCAGCGGTTAAGCCTCTGCCTTGCAGGCGGAAGGTCCCGAGTTCAGATCCTAGACCCCACGTATAGAGGCCAGGCAGAAGCGGGGGGGGGGGTGGCCTGCATTTCTGGTCCTGGTAGGGCAGAGTAGTTCCCGAATTCGTCCATGGTTCTACACACACATACATACACACACATATGCACACATGCATATGCACAATTGAATAAATAATAAAAAAATTTAAGGCTTTGGCCTCGGCCACGCCCTGGAACTCTGGGACCCCTTCTCCTTCCCATGTCGTCTTTGTCCACCCTACCGCGCCGCCCGCTCCCCGCTCCGCCAGGCCCCCAGAAGACACACTGCTACTCAGAATTCAATAGAGTCCAAAGAAAACTCAAGCAAAGTTCTAAGGGTCAAAGGCCATATATCTGTAAACCTCTACAACCATCCTATCACATGGGAGAGATCCTTCACATTCAGTCCAAAGATAAGTAAACCTCCTTTTTTTCACCTTACTGTTCCTTTCTAATATTAATCACTATAGATTAACTTTTCCATAAAGCCACCCCAAAAACACAACTCCAGGGATCATACCACTCACCCTCACATATCACCAAGATACTACATCGTAAAAGTGCACTATCATACTAATATTCACTCCTTGTCTACTTAACCTGACTTAATTGATGAACTAACAACCTAACAGCCTCAACTAGGAAATAACAATAATAAAACACAAACATACCCAACCCCAAGGCAAGCACTAGTAATAACTGCCCAAGTGTAGGAATACCAACTAAATCAGTCAAAAACACACAGAAACTGAAAAGCCCTAGAAGACAAAACAACAATGTCCAAGTCAAAGTGCAGATCCATGAGAAACAAAACGCAAGAAGACCAATCTCCCACTGAAAGAATTAACCCCTTAATGATGGATTCCAGCCAGAACAAATTCACAGAAAATAGCCAAGAAAGCCAGACCCAAGACAACGACTTTCAAAGTATGATCATTACCATGATTAATACTATGAAAGAGGAAATCCGAGAGGAGTTAAACAACAGAATCAACCACTTTGAACAGGAACACAACAGGCATTTGGAGGAGTTGAGTAAAACAGTGCAAGAAACAAAAAGTGGCATAGAGCAGTTAAAACAGACTCAAGCAGAGTTTAAAATTGAACTAAAAGACAAGCTATCTTCAACCCAAAGCTCAACAGAGAGTCTTATCAGCAGAACTAATGAAGCAGAAAATTTCAGATCTTGAAGACAAAGTGGGAGAATTAACCAGCTCAATGGAAGAGATTGTTAAAGCCAAAAAGATACTTGAGAGAAACATTCAAGAGATATGGGACACCCTGAAGAAGCCTAATATGCGCATTCATGGAATACCAGATCAAGAATATCAAAATACCACAACTGAGAAAATTTTTCAAATTATCATAAATGAAAACTTCCCTCAACTGAAGAATGAGAGGCCCATCCAAATAAAAGAGGCATTTTGCACTCGAAACAGATATGACCAAAATAGAAAATCGCCACAGCAAATAATAGTCAAAACACTCCACATTCAAGACAAAGAAAAGGTGCTGAGAGCTTCAAGAGAAAAAAAGCAAGTCACTTTTAAAGGCAAACCTATTAAAATAACAAATGACTTCTCAATGGAAACAGTAAAAGCAAGAAGAGTTTGGAGAGACATACTTCATGTATTAAATGAGCAAAAATGCCAACCCAGAGTGATATACCCGGCAAAACTATCTGTCATGATTGCGGGAGAAAGAAAAGTTTTCCAGCACAAAGACAACTTGAAGGGATACATGTCTACCAAACCAGGCCTTCAAAAAATGCTAGAAATGATGAGCAAACTTGAAGAAAAGAACAAGCGTATCCAGGAGGACAGAAGGGAAGTATAATACCACAAAAATATTAATGTAAAACAATAAGCTTACAAAACCTACTAAACATAAAAAATGTCTAGAATTAAAAAGAAATTTTCCATTATAACATTAAATGTCAATGGTATTAACTCACCGATTAAGTGACACAGATTACAAACTTGGATTAAAAATCACAATCCATCAATCAGCTGCCTTCAGGAAACTCGTCTCACCACAAAAGATAGGCACATCCTAAAAATGAAAGGCTGGTCCAAAATTCTACAAGTCAATGGAGCTAGGAAACAGGCAGGGGTAGCCATTATGCTGTCAGACAACGTGGACGTCAAACCCCAAAAAACCATAAGAGACACATATGGATACTACATTTTAATCATAGGTACAATTCACCAGGAAGACTTCACAGTACTGAACATATATGCACCCAATACGGGCCCCTCCACATTCATTAAGAAAACCCTACAGCGTCTAAAGGGAGAAATCAACCCCCAATAATTCGTGGGGATTTCAACAACATCCTCTCAACATGGGACAGATCAACAGGTCAAAAGTTTAACAGGGACACTTTGGAACTTAATCAAACCCTTAAAGAAATGGGCCTTACAGATCTCTATTGAACTTTTCATCCACGTACCAAAGAATACACATTTTTCTCAGCAGCACACGGAACTTTCTCCAAAATAGATCACATATTGGGCCACAAAATGAATCTCCACATATACAAGAAAGTTGAAATTCTAACCTGTGCCCTGTCAGATCACCACAGCCTAAAGCTGGACATTCACAACACAACAAAAGACAGAAAATACACTAACTCCTGGAAACTTAACAATATGATGCTGAATGAGAACTGGATTCAGGAAGAAATTACAAAGGAAATTCAAGATTTCCTGAAAGTGAACGATAATGAAAATACAACTTACCAAAATCTCTGGGACACAATGAAAGCTGTCCTAAGAGGTAAGTTCATAGCTCTTAATGCCTACATCTAAAAAATGGAAACATCAGAAATAAACAACTTAACAATGCAGCTTAAAGCTTTAGAGAAACTAGAGCAATCTGATCCCAAAAGCAGTAGAAGAGAGGAGATGAGCAAAATAAGGGGAGAAATATCTGAAATTGAGATTAGGAAAACGATAGAGAAAATTAACCAGTCAAAAAGCTGGTTCTTTGAAAAAATCAATAAGATTGATACACCCCTAGCTAAATTAACCAAAAGCAAGAGAGAGAAAACCCAAATTAATAAAATTAGAAATGAAAATGGAGTTATCACTACTGATACCCGAGAATCCAGAGAATTATAACATCATATTTCAAAAACTTGTACTCTGTGAAATATGACAACACAAAAGAGATGGATGAATTCCTAAGTAAATACAACTTACCTAAATTGAATCAGGAAGTTGTGAATTTAAATAGTCCTATAACATATAAGGAAATTGAGGAAATAATCTCGAATCTTCCCACCAAAAAATGTCCTGGACCAGATGGATTCAGCATAGAGTTCTACCAGACATTTAAGGAGTTAATAACACCAATACTCCTTAAACTGTTCCAACAAATAGCAAAGGAAGGAACACTACCAAATTCCTTCTATGAAGCTAATATTGTCTTAATCCCAAAACCTAATAAAGATACACTTAAAAAAGAAAACTATAGGCCAATCTCTCTGATTAACACAGACACAAAGATTCTCAACAAAGTCTTAGCAAATAGGATTCAAAAACATCAAAAAGATCATTCACGGGGACCAAGTAGGCTTTATTCCCAGCACACAAGGTTGGTTCAACATACGCAAATCAATAAATTTAATTCATAATATAAACCAGTCCAAAGCCCAAGACCACATGATATTCTTGATAGATGCAGAAAAAGTTTTTGACAAGATCCAACAGCCTTTTATAATCAAAACGCTAGAGACAGTAGGAATGGAAGGAACCGTTATCAATATAATAAAAGCTGTATACAGCAAGGATTATACTCAATGGGGAAAAACTTGAAGCATTCCTGCTTTGATCAGGAACTAGACAAGGATGTACACTCTCACCTCTTCTATTCAATATTGTACTTGAAGTCTTAGCTGAAGCCATAAGACAAGAAAGGGACATAAGAGGGATTCAAATCGACAAGGAAGAAGTCAAACTATCCCTATTTGCAGATGACATGATCTTATACCTGAGTGATCCCAAAAACTCCACCAGAAAGCTCCTGGAACTAATTGAGAAAGTTCAGCAGGGTGGCAGGATAAAAAAATAAATGTACAAAAATCAGTGGCCTTCCTATATGCCCAGAATGAAGGAAGTGAAAAAGCCTTGAGAGAAACAATCCCATTTACTATAGCCCTGAAAAAAATGAAATACCTTGGTATAAACCTAACCAAGGAGGTAAAAGACCTTTACAATGAAAACTTTAAAACCCTCAAGAAGGAAATTGCAGACACCAGAAGGTGGAATCAACATCGTAAAAATGACCATCCTACCAAAGGCAATATACAAATTCAATGCTATACCAGTTAAAATCCCAAAGCAATTCTTTAAAGAAGTTGACCAAACAATCTCAACATTCATATGGAGGCACAAAAGACCCAGGATAGCAAAGACAATCCTGAGTAACAAACACATTGCTGGAGGTATCACCATACCAAATCTTAGTCTATACTACAAATCCATAGTTGTAAAAGCAGCCTGGTACTGGCTCCAAAATAGACACAGAGATCAATGGATAAGACTTGAAGACCCAGATATATGCCCACAAAATTACAACCATTTGATCTTTGACAAAGGGGCCCAAAAAATCCAATGGTAAAAGAACAGTATTTTCAACAAATGGTGCTGGCAAAACTGGATCTCCACATGTAGAAGATTAAAACTGGACCCGTACTTGTCACTTTGTACAAGACTTAATTCCAAATGGATCAAGGACCTTGATTGACGGCCAGAGTTTATAAAAACCATAGTTGAAAGGGTAGGGAATTCCCTCGAGCTGATTGGGCTAGGCCAACATTTCCTAAACAGACATCCAATGGCACAGTCACTGCTACCAACTCTCAACAGTTGGGATCTTGTGAAATTAAAGAGCTTCTGCTCAGATAAAGAGATTGTAACACGAGCTCAAAGGCAACCCACAGAATGGGAGAAAATCTTCACTAACCACATATCTGATAGAGCTCTATTATCCAGAGTGCACAAAGAACTTAGAAAACTAAACACCAAGGAAACTAATGGCCCAATGAAAAAAATGGGCCCTGGAACATAAAAGAAACTTTTCCAGGGACGAAATTGAAATGTCTAACAAATATCTTCAAAAATGCTCCACATCCTTAGCCATCAGGGAAATGCAAATCAGAACTTCCCTGAGATATCATCTCACCCCAGTTAGAATGGCAAAAATCCACAATACAAAACAACACCAAATGCTGGAGAGGATGTGGAGAGAGGGGAACTCTCCCACATTGCTGGTGGGAATGCAGGCTCATACAGTCACTCTGTTGAGCTGTCTGGAGATTCTTAAAGAAATTAAAGATTGAAATGCCATATGACCCTGCCATTCCACTTTTGGGAATAACCCCCCATGCAGCAGAGGTCCGCCTCGATAGCACAAGTGCGACCATGTTCATAGCAGCACTGTTTACAATAGCAAAGTCATGGAATCAACCTAAATGTCCAACAGTTGACGAGTGCATAAGGAAACTGTGGTACATCTATACAATGTAGTACTACTCAGCCATCAAAAATGATGAATTACTGGAATTTGCCGGGGAATAGATGTCATTAGAGACAATTATATTGAGTGAAGTATCCCAGACCCAGAAAATTAAGCGCCGTATGTACTCCCTAATAGGTGGCTCCTAGTACCAAACCCACGCAGCCCACCTAGAGACACTCGACGATAAGTCTCTGTAATACAGTAATTGCAAGAAGTATGAATAGGCGGGATGGGGTAGGAGGGCCACACCAGAAACAAGGAGAGAGGGGACCATGTAACAGCAGAGAAAATAGGCCTCCATCAAGGACCACGAGTAAGCAATGAGACATCTGGTTAAGTTCACAGACTTTTCGTTCCTGATCATCTACAACTGAGGGGGTGTGATTTCACCAGAAAGGGAGGCATATAGTCTGGCAGATAATAAGTAACCATTTTGCAAATGGGTGATTGACCCCTCCCTCACTGTGGTTTCCTACTTTTATTGCATCTACATTTGACTATACTCTTATAACAAGACTCTAGTTTAACAATTTTTTATCTCTGGCCAGGGGGTGACATCCAATACCCATCAGGATGGAGTGAAGGGCATTGCAGGAGCAGCAAAACCGCAAAAGAAAATCAACAAACCACAATCCAGAACTTCAGAGACTCTATATCAACCACCTAGAACTAGGCCAGCCTAATTTCTCCCCATCCTGAAGCTCAGGGAAATTTGTGGAAGAGGGGGTGGTAAGAGTGTAAGAGCAAAAGGATGGGAGGAGCAATGATATGCAAGATACTCCACACAAGTTAGGGCCGAAGTAATCATAATTGGACTTTACATGCCCTGCACAATGTCCAACACACTATTGGACAAAGTCTAGCATCAGCTAAAGGCACCAGTATCCTTGGAGGCAAGGGATTGACAGCCAAAATAGTGTTCCTATGCTTAAGGGGAACACAGGAAAGGGTTCTGGGAAATGCCGCTGGGTCCTTGTATGTCATCGGAGAGGAGGACCCAGAGGACAGTCAGGCATGCACATTAAAGGATTCTCTGGGGATTGGGGGAGGGGAGGCACTGGGGGGTGGGAAGGGAGGGGTGAGGAGAGGGCGGTGAGCAGAGGGGTGGGGGGAGGAGGAGGGAGGGAGGGAACTGGTGTACCTATTAAGTTTGTATGAGCGGAGATAATAAAAAATGTTAAAAAAAAGAAAGTTTATTCTCAAACTTTCAGAAATTTCTTTTAGTTTCTGCCCACCTGTATTAATGGATCTTGTAAGGAATAGTGCAAGATTGAACAGAAAAAAAAGAAAGTATCTGCTGCTAGACAGATGCATAGATAGCTCAAGCATACATGGCACTAATCTTCCCATGTTGAAGCCACACTCTTAGTATGAAATGAGCCCATGGCATGGCAACCATGCTCAGATAATATGCTTTTTGGAGCATACTTATTCCTACAGTGAAGTTAAAACAGTGAAGTTAATAAAACCTGTTTCTTGCAGGTTTTATTTCAGCAGTCAGCAGATGGTGGTGTGTCTTGCAAAAAGTTGCTTGGGACAGTTTTCAAAGCCTGCCTCAGATCTCTTGGTCTTCAGAGAACTTCTAACCCTCTGTGTTGCTTGCTGTCCCATTGCTAACAGCAGGCTGAGGGGATATCACAGACTGGCTGTCACCAAGACCACCTTTACAAGCTTCCAGCGCCCTCTGAAGCCTGCTGGTCTCAGCCTCAGATTGGCTCTGGTGGCCAGCAGTTGTTTAGAAGAGGGAAAAGTTAAAGCCCTTGGATACCGATCCCCATGGTTGAGTTTTAAGAACAAGAAAAGTGATGGTACTTGAGAGCTATGAATGCAGGAACTCTAGTGTGGGGAATGATTTTTCATAAGGATGTTACTGAGTTGTAAATAAATGAAGTTTTTTTTCCTGTGTGACTAGATTTTTTTGTCTTTATTATGTTTATTTAATTTTTCCCTATCATAAAACTTAATAGGTACCCCAGTCCCCTCCCTCCCCCCACCCCTCCCCAGCCTCCCTTGTACCCTCTCCCCTTTTCCCCTTCCTTTCATCCCCCTCTCTCCCTTTTCCCCAATATCCCCCTCTTCCCTATCTCCCATTTCCTGGAGCATCCTTTTGTGTGAATGACAAACTTCCCTCTGCGTCCTCCACTCTAGTGAGGTGTAAGGACTCAGTGGCATTGCCCAGAATCTTTCTTGGGCTCCCTTTTAGTATGGGAACACTATTATGACTGTTAATACCTTGACTTTAAGGATCCTACTGCCTGTGATCCATGCTAGACTTTGGGGGATTGTTGACATGTCAATCATTGCACAGTTCATGCAAAGTCCTATTATGGCTACTGTGGCTCTAACTTGTGGGAGTATCTTGCATATGGTTGCTCCTCCCCATCTTTAGGTTCTTATAATCTTACCGCCTCCTCTTCTGCAAATTTCCCTGAGCTTTAGGATGGGGAAGATTTGGCTGGTCTAGTTCCAGGTGATTAATGTAGGTCTCTGATGTTCTGAATTATGGTTGATTGTTGTTTTCAGTTTTGCTGTTCCTGCACCACCCTTGGCTCCATCCTGGTTGGTATTGGAGGTCACCTTCCAGCCAGAGATAAAAGGCTGTTTAAATGAAGTCTTACTATATAGATTTAAAGGTAGTTGGAATAGGAGTAAGAGATTGCAGTGGTGGGGGGGTCAGTCTCCCATTTGCAGTGTGGTTACCTTCTATCTGCCAGACTCTATGCCCTCCCTAACTGGTGAAGTCAAACCCCCTCAGTCACAAGTGATCAGGAAAGAAAGTGAGTGAGCTTAACCAGATGTGTCACTACTTACTTGCAATACTTGATGGTGACCAATTTTCTCTGCTGGAGCAAGATCCCCTATCTCATTAATTCTGGGAGGGGCCTCCTTCCCCTTCCCTCCTGTATATAATCTTTGCAATTACTGTAGGTATTACAAAGATTTATCTTTGAATATGTCACTAAGTGGGTTTGGTACTAGGATCCACCTATTAGGGAAGACATACAGCATTTAATTTTCGATGTCTGGGATACTTCACTCAATATAATTTTTTCTAATTCCACCCATTTCGCAGCAAATTTCATTAATTCGTCTTTTTTGATGGCTGAATAGTATTCCATTGTATAAATGTACCACATTTTCCTCATCCACTCGTCAACTGTTGGGCATTTGAGTTGATTTCTTGACTTTGCTATTGTAAATAGTGCTGCTATGAACATGGTTGTGCTTGTGTCATTGAGGTGAATTTTTGCTTTATGGAGGATTATTCCCAGAAGTGGAATAGCAGGGTTATATGGCATTTCAACCTTCAACTTTTTTAGAAATCACCAAACAGATTGCCAGAGTGGTTGTATAAGTCTGCATTCCCACCAGCAATGCAGGAGAGTTCCCTTCTCTCCACTTCCCCTTCAGCATTTGGTGTTGTTTGTATCGTGAATTATTACCATCCTGACCAGGGTGAGATGATATATCAGGGAAGTTTTGATTTGCATTTCCCTGATGGCTAAGGATGTGGAGCATTTTTGAAGATATTTGTTAGACATTTCAATTTCGTCCCTGGAAGAGTTTCTTTTGAGTTCCCAGGCCCATTTTTCAATTGGACCATTTATCTCCTTGGTGTTTAGTTTTCTAAGTTTTTTGTGCACTCTGGATAATAGAGCTCTATCAGATATGTGGTTAGTGAAGATCTTCTCCCATTCTGTGGGTTGCCCTTTTACTCAGTTTACTATCCCTTTATCTGAACAGAAGCTCTTCAATTTCATAAGATCCCATTTGTTGAGTGTTGGTTGTAGTGACTGTGTTATTGGATTTCTATTTAGAAACTGTTGGCCTACCCCAGTCAGCTCAAGGGAGTTCCCTACCCTTTCAACTAGGGTTTTTATAGTCTCTGACTTAATATTGAGGTCCTAGATCCACATGGAATTAATTTTTATGCACAGTGACAAGTACGGGTCCAGTTTTAATCTTCTGCATATGGACACCCAGTTTTGCCAGCACCATTTCTTGAAGATGCTGTTTTTTTCTGTTTTTTTTTTTTTTTTGGCTGTAAAAGATCAAATGACTGTAATTATGTGGGCTTATATCTCTGTCTTCAATCCTTATCCATTGATCTATGTGTCTATTTTGGAGCCAATACCAGGCTATTTTTATTACTATTGATTTGCAGTATAGATTGAGATTTGGTATGGTGACACCTCCAGCAGTGTTTTTGTTTGGTTACTCAGGATTGTTTTTTGGGTTTCCATATGAATTTTGAGGTTGTTTGGTCAATTTCTTTCAAGAATTGCTTGGGGATTTTGATTAGTATAGCATTGAATCTGTATATCACTTTTGGTAGGATGGTCATTTTTATTATGTTAATTCTACCAAACGAGGAGCATGGGAAGTCTTTCCAACCTTCTGGTGTTTTCTATAATTTCTAGGGTTTTAAAGTTTTCATTATAAAGGTTTCTCACTTCTTTGGTTAGGTTTATACCAAGGTATTTCATTTTTTAGAGGCTACAGTAAATAGGATTGTTTCTCTTAGGACTTTTTCACGCTTTTCATCCTGGACATATAGGAAGACCACTGATTTTTGCATGTTTATTTTGTAACCTACCACTTTGCTGAACTTCTGTGTTAGTTCCAGGAGTTTCCTGATGGAGTTTTTAGGGTCACTCAGGTATAAGATCATGTCACGTGCAAACAGAAATAACTTGACTTCTTCCTTGCCGTTTTGGATCCTTTTTATCTCCCTCTCTTGCCTTATGGCTCCAGCTAAGACTTCAAGAACGATATTGAATAGAAGTGGTGAGAGTGGACAGCCTTGTCTAGTTCCTGATTGCAGCGGGAATGCTTCAAGTTTTTCCACATTGAGTATAGTCCTTGAAGTTGGCTTGTTATATACAGCTTTTATCATGTTGATAAAGGTTCCTTCCATTCCAACTGTCTTTAGGGTTTTGATCATAAAAGGATGTTGGATCTTATCAAAAGCTTTGTCTGCATCTATTGAGGTTATCATGTGGTCTTGGAGTTTGGATTGGTTTATATGGCGAATTACATTTATTGATTTGTGTATGTTGAATGAGCCTTGTGTGCCTGGGATAAAGCCTATTTGATCACAGTGAATGATCTTTTTGATATGTTTTTGAATCCAATTTGCTAAGATTTTGTAGAAAATCTTTGCATCTGTGTTTATCAAAGAGATCGGCCTATAGTTTTCTTTTTTAAGTATATTTTTATTGGGTTTTGGAATTAGTATCATATTAGCTTTATAGAAAAAAATTGGAAATGATCTTTCCTTCAGAATTTGATGGAACAGTATAAAGAGTATTGGTGTTAGTTTTTCTTTAAATGTCTGAGGGAATTCTGTGCTGAATCCATCTGGCCCAGGACATTTTTTGGTGGGAAGATTTGAAAGTATTTCATCAATTTCCTCATATGTTATAGGACTATTTAAATAATTCGAAACTTCTTTATCCAATTTAGGTAAGTTGTGCTTACTTAGGAATTCATCCATTTTTTTGTGTTATCAAATTTCATGGAGTATAAGTTTTTGAAATATGACCTTATACTTCTCTGAATTTCTTGGTTATCAGTTGTGATAACTCCATGTTCATTTCTAATTTTGTTAATTTGGGTTTTCTCTCTCTTGCTTTTGGTTAATTTAGCTAGAGGTGTATCAGTCTTATTGATTTTTTCGACCAACCAGCTTTTTGACTGGTTGATTCTTTGTATCATTTTCCTTATTCTCAGTTTCAGATATTTTCCCCCTGATTTTGCTAATCTCTTTTCTTCTGCCACTTTTGGGATTGGATTGCTCTTGTGTCTCTAAAACTTTAAGCTGCATTGTTAAGTTAATCATTTGTGATGTTTCCATTTTTTTGATGTAGGCATTAAAGGCTATAAACTTACCTCTTAGGACAGCTTTCAATGTGTCCCAGAGATTTTTGATAAAATGTATTTTCATTATTGTTCACTTCCAGGAAATCTTGAATTTCCTTTGTAATTTCTTCCTGAATCCAATTCGCATTCAGCATCATAATGTTTAGTTTCCAGGAGTTAGTGTATTTTCTGTTGTTTGTTGTGTTGCGGATGTCAGGCTTTAGACCATGGTGGTCTGATAGGGTACAGGCTGTAATTTCAACTTTCCTGTATATGTGGAGATTCATTTTGTGACCAAATATGTGGTCTATTTTGGGAGAAAATTCTGTGGGCTGCTGAGAAAAATGTGTATTCTTTGGTGCGTGGATGAAAAGTTTGATAGAGATCTGTGAGGTCCATTTCAGTCAGGGTGTGATTAAGTTCCAATGTGCCTCTGTTAAGTTTTTGACCTGTTGATCTATCCCACATTGAAAGGGGATATTTAAATCCCCAAGAATTATCATTTTGGAGTCGATTTCTTGCTTTAGACATTGTAGTGTTTGCTTAATGAATGTGGAGGAGCTCATATTAGGTGGGTATATGTTCAGTATTGTGAAGTCTTCCTGGTGAATTCTACCTGCAATTAAAATGTAGTATCCTTCTGTGTCTCTTATGATTTTTTTTTTTTTTTTTTGGTTTGAAGTGCACTTTGTCAGATAGCATAATTGCTACCCCTGCTTGTTTCCTGGTGTCATTAGCTTGCAGAATTTTTTTTTTTAGCTTGCAGAATTTTTGACCAGCCTTTTACTTTAAAATGTGCCTATCTTTTGTGATGAGATGTGTTTCCTGAAGGCAGCAGATGGATGGGTTATGATTTTTAATCCAAGTTTATAATCTATGTCTTTTGATTGGTGAGTTAATTCCATTGACATTTAGAGTTATAATGGAGAAATTACTTTTAATTCCTGACACTTTTTGTGTTTAGTAGCTTTCATAAGTATATTATTTGTCTTTTAGGTTTTGGTGGTTAATTATACTTTCCTTCTATTATCCTGCATATGCTTGTTCTTTTCTTCAAGCTTAAGTATTTTTTTCTAGCATTTTTTGAAGGCCTGGTTTGGTAGATATGTAAGTCTTCATGTTGTCTTTGTGCTAGAAATTTTTTTTTCACCCTCGATAATGACTGGTAGTTTTGCCGGGTATGTCAGCCTGGGTTGACATTTTTGCTCATTCAATACTTGAAGTACATCTCTACAAGTTCTTCTTGCTTTTACTGTTTCCATTGAAAAATCATTTGCTATTTTAATAGGCTTACCTTTAAAAGTGATTTTTTTTTTCCCTTGAAGCTCTCAGCACATTTTCTTTTTCTTGTATGTGGAATGTTTGGACTGTTATTTGCCTTGGCGGGTTTCTATTTTGATCATATCTGTTTGGAGTGCAGAATGCTTCTTGTATCTTTCTTTAGATGAGGAAAGTTTTCCTTTATGATAATTTGCAAAATTTCCTCAGGTGTGGTATTTTGGGATTCTTGCTCTGGTATTCCATGAATGCACATGTTAGGCTTCTTCAAGGTGTACCATACCTCTTAAGTATTCATTTCTAGTATCTTTTTGCCTTTAACAACCTCTTTGATTGAACTGGTTAGTTCTTCCACTTTGTCTTCAAGATCTGATATTCTATTTTCTGCTTCATTAGTCCTGTTGATATGACTCTCTTTTGAGTTCTGGGTTGAAGATAACTTGTCTTTTTGGTCAATTGAGATTGTTTTAACTGCTCTATGCCTGTTTTTGTTTCTTCAATTATTTTTCTCCTCCTCCAAGTGCCTGTTTTGTTCCTGTTCAAAGTGGTTTATGCAGTTATTTAACTCGTTCCGTATTTCCTTTTTCATAGTTTTGATCATAGTAAAGATCAGGCTTTGAAAATCATTATCTTGGGTATGGTTTTCTTGGCTATTTTCTGTGAGTTTGTTCTGGTTGGAATCTATGGGGTTAATTCTTTCAGTAGATGTGTTGTTCTTGGTCTTTGTTTCTTATGGATTTGCACTGAGACCTGGGCATTGCTGTTTTATCTCTTAAGACCTTCTTTTAGTTTCTGTCTAGCTTTGACTCAACTGAATCAGATTTTATTACTATTCTTTTTTTTAAATTTTAATTAATTTAATTTTTTTATTTTTTTAAACATTTTTTATTATCTCCGCTTATACAAACTTAATAGGTCCACTGGTTCCCTCCCTCCCTCCTCCTCCCCCCAGTTATTACTAGTGTTTGTCTTGTAGTTGGGTGCACTTGTCTGGTATTGGTGTTATTTCCTAGATGAGGCTATTATAATGTTAGTACATCAATAAGGTTAAGTTTAGTAGACAGGGTGTGAAGATTAGTATGGTAGTGCACTTTTTCAGCTTACCACTTTGGTGATATATGAGGGTGAATGGTATAGTCCCTGAAATTGTATGCATTTAGGGGTGGCTATATGGAAAAGTTAAATTACAGTGACTAATAATTGAGAGGAACAAGATAGTAAAAAGGGTTTACTTATCTGTGAGCTGGATGTGAAGATTCTTTCTCATGTGGTGGGATGATTTTAGAGGACTTCAGATGTATGGTGTTTGTCCTTTAGATCTTTGCTTGGGTTTTCTCTGGACTCTCTTAAATTCTGAGGAGCAGGGAGTCTGCCCTGTTCTGGGTCTGGCAGAAGGGCAGAGTGTCTAGTTTGTATCACAGATGCCCTGGGAGCTGTGGTGTGGCCTAGCGGCCTTCCCCAATGCCACAGAAGACTGGCTGCTGCTCTGCTTGCTGGTGGGGTGTGCAGGTGACCTGGGGTTGAGGCCTAGTCTAGGGTCTTTACCTGAGGAGCAGGGAGTCTGCCCTGGTTTGGTCCCGGGCAGGACGGAGTGTTAGCTTCTTTTTATGAAATCACCTCCTCATCACCCTTACACACAGTGTTGAATACCAGGTATGTGCCACCATATCCTGTTCATGTGCTGCTGGGGATCGAACCAAGAGTTTCATGTGTGGTATGCACTCCACTAAGTTGACCTACATCCCCCAGTCTCAAGTTGTTTATTTTGGGTCCTCTGTGTAGGTAACATTAAATTTGGATAGTCACCTGTCTTCTTACTCTCAGGTATAAATTTCAGATCAGAAGTTTTGTGCAAAATTCAGCTGTGTTCTCTAAAGCGGAACCTGATACCTTACCGCCATCCAATATGTTGAGTTTGTTGGCTGTTCTTTTGTTTGTAGTATCTGGAGCTCCTTCTGTTCTTTTATATCCTATGAGATCATACTCTTTCCCTCATAGACAGTGATGAGCCATTGCCACTGTCCAAGCCCAAAGACACCACTCTCAGACCTGAAACTCCACCCACTCTTCCCAACCATGAACCCCATACTCACTCTGCAGTTATCTGGCCACTCCTTGTCTGGTGGACTCATTTCCACAGGAAATAGGTCTTACCCACATGTGGTCTCTGTGACCATTATCTCTAAACTCTTACCTTCTCAACTAGGCTACCTAGATCCTTTCTCCAGTTTCCCTTTATAGGAACAATTATAGAATTTAATATCCCCTTCTCAGGGGATTGAGGGAGGGGAGGCACTGGGGGGTTGGGAAGAAGGGGTGAGGGGAGGGTGAGCAGAGGGGTCGGGGGAAGAGGAGGGAGGGAGGGAACCGGTGTACCTATTAAGCTTGTATGAGTGGAGATAATAAAAAATGTTTTTTAAAAAAGCTGAGAAATGTCACAGATATTGAACTCATCCTCGAGAGTCGATGGTTTATCACCCTAGGATGTGTTAGGAGGATAAATTGAGCAAAATGTCAGATATGTAGACAGATAAGGAGAAGGCAATACTCAAGAGTGCCCTCCCCAAGACAGAGAACAGTGTGATCAACAGTCATTATGCAGTGTCCTTTGAAGAGGCTTTTTACTACTTGTGACCTGACAGGAGAGGATGCTCAGTACCCCAGGGGCGTTTGCAGCCTGCAAATTGAACAAAGCAGCTGGTTCCCGTTCTCCAAGTTGAAAGAGGCCTGTCTGGAGGAAGTGCTGCGATGTCCATTCAGGCCCAAGTCTTGGACCACTTGACCTGGATAAAATCACAAGCAGAAGTGACCTTGTTTTTTCCACAAAGATGCCCACAATGGAATGTCCACCTCTTCCCCCTACTGAACAAGAAGTAGCACTTTAAACTCAACGGGCCCTTAGGCTGAACACTGTGACACCCAGACCATCCACTAACAGCAGAAGATAGCAACATGAAGGATGCCCATGGATATCTGATCTAAGAAAGAGCTGAGCAAGGGCAGAGGAGAGATAGCAGGTCCTGACTTAAAAGAACTGGAAAAGGCTTTGTGCATTTGATGACTGATGTAAATCTTCTAGACACACGAGATTTAGGTGAGCCAGCCCTGCAGCTACCACCCTGGGAACTCTCCCCACCCCTCCCACACATAGCAGGAAAAGAGATGCATTGCAAGAAGAGATGCTGGGCAAACGTGTTTGCCTGCCTGCTGCCTGCTGTCTGCTGCCTGGGAGGAGATGCCTGCTCTCCCAAGCAGCCCTGCCTGAGTGTGGAACTACGGATGGGTGTGTGGGAGTGAGGAAGGGGAGGGCAGGGAGGGCCTATTGGATTCTAGTTGCCTGGGGGGCGGGTGGAGAGCTGTTTTGGGGTGAGAAGCAGAGCAAAAAGATGTTGAGGATAGAACCAGGATAGTTGGTAACTGGTTCATCTAGCTTTTTTATTTCAAGGAAGCAGGGAAATGATAGTTTGTCATTTCTGGAGACAGACAGACAGACAGACAGACAGATAGAGAGAGACAGAGACAGAGAGAGACAAAGAGACAGAGACACAGAGACAGAGCATTTTTCAAATGTATTTATCTGATTTACTTATAAATTGAATTGTTGACTTGCTGTCATTGTTCATTGATTTGCTGAGATGTTAAGGAATAAAAACATTTGATGGACTGAAAAAAAAAAGAATTTAATTTTAAGACGGATTCCTGTGCCTACCTCGCCTGGGAAATCTCTTAGCCTCAGTACTCTGCTTTGATATTCTTGATTTAAACAGGAGGGACTTCAAGTTCATTGTTCATATAACCCCAAGACTCCCACAACGCCTACTATATTTACTACATGATCCAATTGGCAAATGAAATGCCCAAAGTGACACCTGTTCTCTGAATAGTAGCCTAAGCAGAAACATGTCTGATGTGTTTACCTATACTTGGGGTTCTCTGGAGGGAATTGGAATGGATTATGTGTGACTTTTTCTCTAAGGTAAAGTACTGCCTCAATGCAGTGCAAAAGACAGCCCTGCACACTAAGAGCTGAAGAGTCCCAGTCAGGGGCAGATGAGATAACTTAGTAGGTAAAGGTGCTTGTGGCA
This sequence comes from Typhlomys cinereus, assembly GCA_023101885.1. Lineage (NCBI taxonomy): Eukaryota > Metazoa > Chordata > Mammalia > Rodentia > Platacanthomyidae > Typhlomys > Typhlomys cinereus. The sequence continues at coordinate 7,220,710 of JALPQD010000015.1, forward strand.
CATGACTGATGACCTGAATTCAATCCCCAGAGTGAGCAGAAGGAGTAAACCAACTCTACAATTGATTTTTGAGTTCTGCATGTATGCCCACATGGCCACATGTGTGCACAAATACTATATATGCTCACACAATAACAAATAAAGTGAATTTTTAAAGAAAGCTGAAAAACATAACCTGAAGATCACAGACTACATTTGGCCAAGGAAGAAATTATGTTTAGACACATAACCTTGAATTTGAAAGTGGCAGTCATGTGTCATTCCCATATGCAAAGCCGTAGTCAGCATCAACCGGAATCTAAGCAACCTGCTGTTTTTATGCTTTGCTGACTTATTTCATACTTCTGAAGTGTGAGGAGAGAGCATTTTTACATGTTCCAAGATGGTTGTCTCTGCCCATTTTGTATGCTATCAAAACGTTTGGCCCTGGGAAAGGCCAAACTCTGGAAAGGTCACGTACAGGTGTCATGTTGAGGATTCCTCTCGGTATGTCAAAACATGACAGAAAGTCATAAAGGAAACTGGGGGGTTGAAGAGTTCGCTTAATGGCTAAAACCTTTGTTTTGAAAGCAAAGGAAACTGAATTCAGATCCCTAGATCCACATAAAAATGTCAGGTGGACTCTACTTTTTGCCCTGAAAGGAGAAGCTTGGGAAATTTTGGAGCAAAACAATATAGAGTTAGAGCAATCTAGGATGATTCTCCATGTCACCCTTGGGCCTCCACAAACATACTCACTTGAGTGATCTTGTGTATGCATGTCCACATACATATACTTACCCACTCATAGAAAAGCCATACAAAATACAATAAGTTGTTTTTTTTAAAGAAATGATACCAGGGCAATAATCTTGGGAAATGGTCCACTTGTAAAGGGCTTAATCCCCTAGCATGGACACTGGAAGTCAAGTCCAGAACCCATGCAGAATGCAAAACAAGGTAGGCTTATGAGCATAGCACTGGGGCAGCAGAGGCTGGAGGTCCCTAGTGTTCAATGACTAGCCAGTTTAACTTAACTGATGAACTCCAAGAAAATGAGAGACCCTCAGTGAGGTGGGCAACATTCATTCATAAAAGGACACCTGGTATTTTTCCCAGACCTCCACATGCACAAACTTGCACATACACTCCATCAGCATACATACATGAACGCACATGATGTGCACATTAAAATAGGAGGTCATACAGAGGGCAGGATACTTTCTGTGACAGGTCTTCCAGGCAGAGGGCAGGGAACCCTGGGTTGTCTGTCAAGTGGGGAGGCTTCCACAATCACTCATGTCTTCTGGCCCCTGAGAACACTCCCTTTAATCTTGTGTTGCTTCTTTCAGGAAATGAGCTAACTGACATTTGAAAAAATACAGTGTTGTACTTTGAGAAAGAGAGAGAGAGAGATAGAGAGAGAAGTAAAACGAGCCTAGCATGTGACTAGTAGGTGCCAACCACCTTGTGTGTGAGCCTAGAACATTGTATATTACATCCTATGATTATATATTGTGTTTATATGATAGATACTTGATTGTATAATATTTATAAATTGTACAATTTAAATTATGATACCAAGCTACATTTATAATAAAGTAAAATGCACATACTAGAATGCATATAAATACTACAGCAACAACTCATATAATGGAGTTTTTGTGGAGGACAGACCAAATTATACAACGCAGGTTCTACAATGTTGAAACAGAGCTGAAAGTGTTGCCGGAACAGTCTTTCCTCTGTTCCAATGTCCCTTCTGGGGTGCCAAATGTTACAGGGTGTCCCTGTTCAGGGGCCAAATATTACCATAATGACTGTCCCAATGTCGCAGGGTTCTTGTGTTCAGAGTCAAAGACTGAAACCAGAGCACAAGTGTAGAGGATTAAGGTAGAGTTTATTAGAGGAGAGAAAGGCTTGAACTCATGGACTCCAGATGTGGAGTGTCATGAGGGGTTAAGGTGCCTGGGAGAGCCTTTTGCACCCTAACCCGCTCCGCCGGTCGGGACGCGCGCGCTCGGTCCAGCCGGGCCTCAACTCCGTGCCCTAGCTGGTGAGTACCCCTGCCCCCCGCACACCGCCCACCAGGACCCCCAGGTCGGCCCACAGGGACCCGGCTCCGCCTCCCACCATCCAGCCGGAGCCGCGCGCGGGACCCAGGGACCAGGAGGACCTCCCCCTGCGTCCGAGCCCCGCCCCAGCTGCCCTCAGGTTAAATAGCTCCAAGCGGTTGCCCCTAACCCCCCTTTGCACCCCACCCTGCTCCACCGGTTGGGACGCGCTCGCGGTCCAGCCGGGCCTCACCCCACGACCTAGGTAAGTCTCCGCCGGCCCCGCCCACCAGGACCACAGGCCAAATAATTCAGTTTAGTGAAATTGAGAGATCTTAAGAGTTAAAATGACAATGCCAAAGTCAAAGTGCAAATCCATGAGAAGCAACAATCAAGTAAACAAATTTCCCACTGAAGAAATTAATCCCATAATGTTAGACTCCAACAAGAACAAACCCACGGAAAAAGGCCAAGAAAGCCCCACCCAGGATAAAGACTTTCAAAATATGATCATTACCATGTTCAATACTATGAAAGAGGAAATCCAGGAGGAATTAAATAATCGAATCAATCGCTTTGAAGAGGAACACAACAGACATCTGGAGGAGTTGAGAAAAACAGTGCAAGAAACAAAAAGTGGCATAGAGCAGTTAAAACAAACTCAAGCAGAGTTTAAAACTGAGCTAAAAGACAAGTTATCTTCAACCCAGAACGCCACAGAGAGTCTTACCAACAGAACTAACGAAGCAGAAAACAGAATTTCAGACCTTGAAGATAAAGTGGGAGTACTAACCAGCTCAATGGAAGAGGTTGTTAAAGCCAAAAAGATACTTGAGAGAAATATCCAAGAGATATGGGACACCCTGAAGAAGCCTAACATGCGTATTCATGGAATACCAGAGCAAGAATCTCAAAATACCACCCCTGAGGAAATTTTTCAAATGATCATCAAGGAAAACTTTCCTCATCTAAAAAAAGAGAGGCCCATCCATATACAAGAGGCATTCCGCACCCCAAACAGATACGACCAAAATAGAAGCACGCCGCGGCAAATAATAGTTAAAACACTCCACATTCAAGATAAAGAACTGGTGCTGAGAGCTTCAAGGGAGAAAAAACAAGTCACTTTTAAAGGTAAACCTATTAAAATAACAAATGACTTCTCAGTCGAAACAGTAAAAGCAAGAAGAGCTTGGAGAGACATACTTCAAGTATTGAATGAGCAAAAATGTCAACCCAGGCTGATTTACCCTGCAAAACTATCAGTCATGATCGAGGGAGAAAGAAAAATTTTCCAGCACAAAGACAACTTTAAGGGATACATGGCCACCAAACCAGGCCTTCAAAAAATGCTAGAAATGATACTCAAGCGTGAAGAAAAAAACAGGCATATCCAGGAGAACACAAGGCAAGTATAACATCATTAAAAAAGAAGCAATATACTTATAAAAGCTACTAAACATAATAAATGTCTGGAATTAACAATAGTTTCTCCATTATAACACTAAATGTTAATGGACTTAATTCACCGATCAAGAGACACAGATTACAAACATGGATTAAAAATCACAATCCATCAATCTGCTGCCTGCAGGAAACCCATCTCACCAGAAAAGATAGGCACGCTCTAAAAATAAAAGGCTGGTCAACAATTGTACAAGCAAATGGAAGCAGAAAACAGGCAGGGGTAGCCATTATGCTATCAGACAAAGTGAATTTCAAACCAAAGAAAATTATAAGAGACACGGATGGATACTACATTTTAGTCACAGATACAATTCACCAGGAAGACTTCACAATCCTGAACATATATGCACCCAATACGGGCCCCTCCACATTCATTAAGAAAACCCTACAGCGTCTAAAGCAAGAAATCAATCCTCAAACGATAATTCTTGGGGACTTCAACACCGCCCTCTCAACATGGGATAGATCAACAGGTCAAAAGCTTAACAGAGACACTTTGGAACTTAATCAAACCCTGAAAGAAATGGACCTTACAGATCTCTATCGAACTTTTCACCCATGCACCAAAGAATACACATTTTTCTCAGCAGCACACGGAACTTTCCCCAAAATAGATCACATATTGGGCCACAAAATGAATCTACACATATACAAGAAAGTTGAAATTCTAACCTGTGCCCTATCAGACCATCACGGCCTAAAGCTGGACATCCACAACACATCAAACAAGAGAAAATACACTAACTCCTGGAAACTTAACACTATGATGCTGAATGAGACATGGATTCAGGAAGAAATTACAAAGGAAATTCAAGATTTCCTGAAAGTGAATGATAACGAAAATACAACTTACCAAAATCTCTGGGACACAATGAAAGCTGTTCTAAGAGGTAAGTTCATAGCTCTTAATGCCTACGTCAAAAAAATGGAAACATCAGAAATAAACAACTTAACAATGCAGCTTAAAGCTTTAGAGAAACTAGAGCAATCTGATCCCAAAAGCAGTAGAAGAGAGGAGATTAGCAAAATAAGGGGAGAAATATCTGAAATCGAGATTAAGAAAACGATAGAAAAAATCAACCAGTCAAAAAGCTGGTTCTTTGAAAAAATCAATAAGATTGATACACCCCTAGCGAAACTAACCAAAAGCAAGAGAGAAAAAACCCAAATTAACAAAATTAGAAATGAACATGGAGTTATCACTACTGATACCCAAGAAATCCAGAGAATTATAACATCATATTTCAAAAACTTATACTCTGTGAAGTTTGACAACACAAAAGAGATAGATGAATTTCTAAGTAAACACAACTTACCTAAATTGAATCAGGAATTCTGAATTATTTAAATAGTCCTATAACATATAAGGAAATTGAGGAAGTAATCTCGAATCTTCCCACCAAAAAATGTCCTGGACCAGATGGATTCAGCACAGAGTTCTACAAGACATTTAAGGAGTTAATAACACCAATACTCCTTAAACTGTTCCATCAAATAACAAAGGAAGGAACACTACCAAATTCCTTCTATGAAGCTAATATCGTTTTAATCCCAAAACCTAATAAAGATTCGCTTAAAAAAGAAAACTATAGGCCGATCTCCCTGATGAACACAGACGCAAAGATTCTCAACAAAGTCTTAGCAAATCGGATTCAAAAACATATTAAAAAGATCATTCATGGGGACCAAGTAGGCTTCATCCCCGGCACACAAGGTTGGTTCAACATACGCAAATCAATAAATGTAATTCATCATGTAAACCAGTCCAAAGTCCAAGACCACATGATACTCTCGATAGATGCAGAAAAAGCTTTTGACAAGATCCAACAGCCTTTTATGATCAAAACGCTAGAGACAGTAGGAATGGAAGGAACCTTTATCAATATAATAAAAGGTATATACAACAAGCCCACAGCAGGGATTATGCTCAATGGGGAACAATTGGAAGCATTCCCACTTCGATCAGGAACTAGAAAAGGCTGTCCACTCTCACCACTTCTATTCAATATTGTACTTGAAGTGTTAGCTGAAGCCATAAGACAAGAAAGGGACATAAGAGGTCTTCAAATCGGCAAGGAAGAAGTCAAGCTATCCCTATTTGCAGATGACATGATCTTATACCTGAGTGATCCCAAAAACTCCACCAGGAAGCTCCTGGAACTAATTGAGAAGTTCAGCAGGGTGGCAGGATACAAAATAAATGTGCAAAAATCAGAGGCCTTCCTATATGCCCAGAATGAAAGAATTGAAAAAGCCTTGAGAGAAACAATACCATTTATTATAGCCCCTAAAAAAATGAAATACCTTGGTATAAACCTAACTAAGGAGGTAAAAGACCTTTACAATGAAAACTTTAAAACCCTAAAGAAAGAAATAGCCGAAGACACTAGAAGGTGGAAAGACCTCCCTTGTTCCTGGATTGGCAGAATCAACATCGTGAAAATGACCATCCTACCAAAGGCAATATACAGATTCAATGCTATACCAATCAAAATCCCAAAGCAATTCTTCAAAGAAGTTGACCAAACAATCTCAAAGTTCATATGGAGGCCCAAAGACCCAGGATAGCAAAAACAATCCTGAGTAACAACAACACAGCTGGAGGTATAACCATACCAAACCTTAGTCTATACTACAAATCCATAGTTGTAAAGACAGCCTGGTACTGGCTCCAAAATAGACACACAGATCAATGGATAAGGATTGAAGACCCAGAGATAAGCCCACAAAGTTACAGCCATTTGGTCTTTGACAAAGGGGCCCAAAGAATCCAATGGAAAAAGAACATCATCTTCAACAAATGGTGCTGGCAAAACTGGATCTCCACATGCAGAAGATTAAAGCTGGACCCGTACTTGTCACCATGTACAAGACTTAATTCCAAATGGATCAAGGACCTTGATATCAGGCCAGAGACTATAAAAACCATAGTTGAAAGGATAGGGAACTCCCTCGAGCTGATTGGGCTAGGCCAACAGTTCCTAAACAGACATCCAATGGCACAGTCACTGCTACCAACTCTCAACAGTTGGGATCTTGTGAAATTAAAGAGCTTCTGTTCAGATAAAGAGATTGTAATGCGAGCTCAAAGGCAACCCACAGAATGGGAGAAAATCTTTACTAACCACATATCTGATAGAGCTCTATTGTACAGAGTGCACAAAGAACTTAGAAAACTAAACACCAAGGAAACCAATGGCCCAATTAAAAAATGGGCCCTGGAACTTAAAAGAAACTTTACCAGGGATGAAATTAAAATGTCTAACAAATATCTTAAAAAATGCTCCACTTCTTTAGCCATCAGGGAAATGCAAATCAAAACTTCCCTGAGATATCATCTCACCCCGGTCAGGATGGCAAAAATCCACAATACTAACAACGACAAATGCTGGAGAGGATGTGGAGAGAGGGGAACTCTCCTACATTGCTGGTGGGAATGCAGGCTCATACAGCCACTCTGGCGAGCCGTCTGGAGATTCTTAAAGAAATTAAAGATTGAAATGCCATATGACCCTGCCATTCCACTTTTGGGAATAACCCCCCATACAGCAGAGGTTCGCCTCGATAGCACAAGCACGACCATGTTCATGGCAGCACTGTTTACAATAGCAAGGTCATGGAATCAGCCCAAATGTCCAACAGTTGACGAGTGGATAAGGAAAATGAGGTACATCTATACAATGGAGTACTACTCAGCCATCAAAAATGATGAATTACTGGAATTTGCCGGGAAATGGATGTCATTAGAAACAATTGTATTAAGTGAAGTATCCCAGACCCAGAAAATTAAGCGCCGTATGTACTCCCTAATAGGTGGCTCCTAGTACCAAACCCACCCAGCCCACCTAGAGACAGGAATTCCAAGGATTATGAACAGGAGGGATGGGGTAGGAGGGCCACACCAGAAAGAAGGAGAGAAGGGACCATGTTACAGCAGGGAAAATAGGCCTCCACCAAGGACCCAAATAAGTAATGAGACATCTGATTAAGTTCACAGACTTTTGTTCCTGATCATTTACTACTGAGGGGGAGTGATCTCACCAGAAGAGGAGGGCATATAGTCTGGCAGATAAAAAGTAACAATTTTGCAAATGGGTGATAGACCCCTCCCTCACTGTGGTTTCCCACTTTTATTACATCTATCTTTGAATGTGCTTTTATCACAAGACTCTAACAGCTTTTTGTCTCTGGCCAGGGGGTAACATACAATGCCCACCAGGATGGAGTGAAGGGCATTGCAGGAGCAGCAAAACTGCAAAAGAAAATCAACAAACCACAATCCAGAACTTCAGAGACTCTATATCAACCACCTAGAACTAGGCCAGCTTAGTCTCTCCCCATCTTGAAGCTCAGGGAAATTTGCGGAAGAGGGGGCGGTAAGGGTGTAAGAGCATAAGGATGGGAGGAGCAATGATATGTAAGATACTCTATACTAGTTAGGGCTGAAGCAATCATAATTGGACTTTGCATGCCCTGCGCATTGTCCAACACACTGTTGACCTCACAAAGTCTAGCATCTGCTAAAGGCACCAAGATCCTTGGAGGCAAAGAATTGGCAGCCACAGCAGTGTTCCTATACCTAAGGGGAACACGGGAAAGGGTTTGGCAAAGGCCACTGGGTCCTTGTACGTCATCGGAGAGGAGGGCCCAGAGGAAAATCAGTCATGCACAAGAAAGGACTCTCTGGGAATTGGGGTGGGAGGCACTGGGGGATGGGGAGGGGGAGCAGGGGGTACGGGGGGAGGAGGAGGGAGGGAGGGAACTGGTGTACCTAATAAGTTTGTATGAGCTGAAAAAAAAAAAAAAAAAAAAGGTGCCTGGGAGAATTCATGGAATATAGGCATGGAATCCATGAGAGGCAAGGAGCTAGAAAGAACTCATGGCAGGTGCCATGAGGGGCTAGGGTGCCATGAGGGGCAAGTGCCCCAGATAACTCATGGACTCCAGGCATGGAATCCATGAGAAACATGCAAGGAAAGACTTATAGCACTGCAAGTGTCATGAGGGGTTAGGGCGCCAAAGATGGCTTGCCAGAGTCAGGCATATTTGTGCACCTAGGCAAGTCAGGGAAACTGGCTTTTTCTCATTGGTTAGCTCCCATTGGGGTCCAATCCAGTTGCTCCTAGGCCCATATGGGGCTAGAGATCAAGTGTTTGTTAGATATGGAGGGCTCATCTCCATAATCCTTTCATAGGGAAGTTGGCCATTTTATCTCTGGGAGGATTGGAGTTAGTTCCTCAGCAGGGGTGTTCCTTTAGGATGAACCCAGCAGTGGGGGATGGTCTTCTGGAATTTCAAAGACCTTAGAGACCCATCCCAGCATAGCTGCTCTAATCCTGCCTAAAAAGGACCCAGGATTGTGGGTGGAGTGCTGGCCTTGCAGGTACAGTGCCCTGGGTTCCACCCAGAGCACCACATGATCCAGGGAGGTATGCTCATGCACTTTGAAGGTAGAGGCAGAAGGATCAGAAGTTCAAGATCATCCTCAGTTACATACTTAGTTATAGACTGGGCTACATGATATCTTGTCTAAAACAAAAATAAAATCATAAAATATAACATACAGCTGAATTTTATGTTATCTATACTTATGAGAGTGAGAAAGAGAGGAGTGGATGAAATACCAGTTCTTCAAGAAGCCCCAGCTGAGATTCTGTTACCACAGGTTTTACATTCCCGACAACTGACCTCCCTATTCCTCTTCTCCAGAGGGTGATGGCTGCTTCCTCTACCCTGTTCCTCTGCATTATGAATCCCTTATTGCACTGGAGTAACTTGTAAACAAACTGTTTGTAATAAGCCACTACTCCTGACCCACGGATTCAGCAGGAGCCCAGTCTCCTACCTGGGGACTCGGAATCATTTCTGATTGCACACAAACATTACAGTGATGTGAGATGTGACACAACAAACAGGAAGTAACAAGTAAAGGCAGAGGAGCCACAGGTTTACAAGGGAGCTAATAGAAAGCCATGGAGGGCTAAGGAGGTGGCACAGGGGTCAAAGCCTTTGTCCACAAGCAAAAAGACCTGCAGGCAGATTCCCAAATCCCTTGAAAAATTTAAAAATGATGGACAGAAATGACAGTGGCCTGTAATTCAGTCCCTGGAATGCTGAGGCTAGGGAACTCCTCTCCAGAGCCAAGCAACAAGGAGGTTGAACAATAGAGGATGGTTCCCAGGTTCATCCTTCGGCCTCCACAGGCACACACACTCAAGTATCCTCTTGAATACACACACAATGTACACACAAAACATATACATGCACAAAAAAGAGAGAAATGGAAACATACAAAGTACCTGTGTTCAAATACAAAGCTGCACTGGTCATAGGACTTACAAGGACCCATCAAGCAAACACCCGTAGGCATTCTAACCACAGACATGTACACATGAGTATGCATACATGGGCATGGACATGAATATGGGACCCTGAGAGACTGAATAAACTAGAGATGTTTGCAGGGCCATCAGCTTCTAAACTTGAAGGCTGACACTATACCATTCAAAGGGCCAAGACTTCTAAATTTCACCAGTCAAATATTCTACAGCTGATGGTTTTTGTCTTGTGATACCTTACTGTGTGGGATAAGGGACAACCTGGGGGGTATCTTGGATAAACCTCCTTGTGTGCTCTTATCACAGTTGATAAGGCCGTCAGCCCCTCCCCCTAACCTGTCACTCCTGGTGTGCCTGAGACTGTGTTCCTTATAAAAAGCCAACAGAGCTGGGGAGATAGTTCATTGGGTAGTGTGTGCCATGCAAGCATGACCACCTGAGGTCCCACCCTTAGCACCCACATACCAACCACAGCGTAAGAATATACATGCAACTCATCACTCATTCACTCCTGCCAGGTACAGGGAGCTCCTGTCTCAGTAAACGAACTGGATGCCCATGACCTTGGGAGACTGTATCCAAAGACATGGAACAATCAGCGAGGGAGGAATTTTAGGGGCTATGGTAAATGGGATTGTTCTTAGGACTTCTCACTTTGTTTTTAATTGTTGGTGTACAAGAAAGCCACTGATTTTTCAACATTAACGTGTAATCTGCCTCTCTGATGAACTTATAAATTAGTTCCAGCAGTTTTCTGGTGCAGTTTTTGAGGTCTCTCAGATATAAGATCATGTCATCTGTAAATAGAGGTAACGACTTCTTTTTCCTATTCTTATCCCTTCTGTTTCCTTCTTTTGTCTTATAACTCTAGCTAAGACTTCTAGTATAATATTGAATAAAAATGGTGAGAGTGCACAACTTTGCCTAGTTCCTGATCAAAGAGGGAATGAATGTTTCATTTTTCATCATTTAGAATGATCCTTGCTATAGGCTTACATATACCCTTTATTATGTTGATGCAAGTGCCTTCCATTCCAATTGTCTGTAGGATTTTAATCATAAAGGGATGTTGGATCTTGCCAAAAGCTTTTTCTATATCTATTGAGAAAATGATGTAGTTTTTGGTCCTTGGATTTGTTTATACGATGGGTTAAATTTATTGATTTATGTATTTTGAGCCAATCTTGTGTGCCTTAATAAATCCTACTTGAGGGGCTGGAGAGGTGGCTCAGGGGTTAAGCCTCTGCCTCGCAGGCGGAAGGTCCTGAGTTCAGATCCCAGATCCCACGTATAGACGCCAGGCGGAAGCGGGGGCAGCCTGCGTTCCGGTCCTGGTAGGGCGAAGCCTGTGAATCCCGGGGCAGAAGGAGGTGGAGGAGTCCATGGTGGGTCCCGAATTCGTCCGTGGTTCTACACACACACAGACAGACAGACACACACACACACATACGTACGTACATATGCACAATTGAATAAATAATAAAAAAATTAAAAAAATTAAAAAAAATAAATCCTACTTGATCATAGTGAATGATTTTTTGACATGATTTTTAATTCAGTGTGCTAAATTTTGTTGGGAATTTTTGTATCTGTTTTCATCAATGAGATTGCCCTACAGTTTTCTTCTTATTGTATTTTTATTTGATTTTGGGATCAGCTTAATATTGGTATGTAGAAAGAATTTGGGAGTGTTCCTTACTTTGCTATTTTCTGGAATAGTTTAAGGAGTAAGGGTGTTATTTACTCTTTAAATGTCTGTTAGAATTCTACAATGAATCCATCTAGTCCTAGACTTTTTTTTAGTGGGAAGATTTGTAATTACTTCTTTAATTTTGTCACTTTTTTTAGGACTTTTTAAATAATTCAGTTTATTCTGATTCAATATTGGTAAATTTTGTGTACTAAGAAATTCACCCATTTCTTTCTGATTGTCAAATTTTGTGGTGTGTAAGTTTTTTGAAGTATGACCTTATGATTCTTTGATTTTCTTTGGTATCCGTTATAATGTGTTGCAGCTCACATGCATGGTTGCTGATAAATCACCATCAAACAGCTTAGGGGAACAAGAGGTTTATTTTCTTTTTCTTTTTTTGGGGGGGGTTTATTTTCTTATGGTAGTCTAGTTACAGTTCATAGTCCAGTTTGATGAGAGAGCATGCACCACAAATGTTCAAAATCTACAAAAGCCACATAGTCAGATTTACCAGCGACACCCCACTTCCTGGGTATCAAATTCTGTTGCAGTTCGCCTGCATGGTTGCTGATAAATCACCATCAAATGCTTTAAGGGAACAAGGGGTTCATTTTCTTACGATAGTCTGGTTACAGTTTGTAGTCCAGCTTGGTAGGAGAGCATGCACCAACACCAGAGCTGAGGGAACTGGTCACACTATTTCTACATAATGGCTGAGGGAGGGAAAATCCTTATTTGCCAGACCAGTATGTCTGGCCAAGTGTATACAAGGAAGCCAATTCTCTCAACAGTTCTCTCTATTTTTTTTTTCAGGGCCTAATCCCACTAACTGGGCCTTCTCCACCAGCTAGACAATCTCCTGCAGGTTTGCTCTGGGCAAATGTGCCCAGAGCCCAGACACCTGTGCCTAACTATGACATAGTGACTGTGTTTTCATCTCTAATTTTATTAATTCAGGTTTTTTCTCTTTTGGCTTTTGGTTAATTTGGCTAAGGGTTTGTCAAAGAACCAGCTTTTTGGTTAGTTGATTTTTTTCTGTATCGCTTTCCTTATCTTAATTTCAGTTATTTCTTCCGTGATTTTAGTAATTTTTGCTCATCTATTGCTTTAGGATTCTATTATTCTTATTTCTCTAAAGTTTTAAGTTGCATTGTTAAGTTATTTGCTTGCGGTGTTCTTTTTTTTTTTTATATAGGTATTGAGTGCTCTAAACTTACCTTTTAGGACAGCCTTCCAATGATTTTGATATGTTGTTAATTCATTATCATTCACTTCTAGGAATTTCCGAATCCATTCTTCATTAAGTATCACGGTATTTAATTTCCAAGAATTTGTGTTTTTTCTGTCTTTTGCTTTGTTGTAGATGTGTAACTTTATTCCATTGTGTTGATAAGGTACAGGATATAATTTCAACTTTCCTATGTATGTGGAGACTTGCTTTGTGTCCCAATATATGGTCTATTTTGGAGAAAATTCCATGGACTGCTTAAAAGAACTTATATTCCTTTGTGTTGGGATGGAAGGTTTAGTAGAGACTGGTCAAGGACCCTTTGGGTTATGCTTGATTAAGCTCTAATGTGTTTCTATTGAGTTATTTGCCTGTTGACCTATTCAGTGGTGAGAGTGGGATGTTGAGTCTGCTGCTATTATGGGTTCAATTTGTTGTTTTAGATGTTTTAGCATTTGTTTAATGAATGTGGCTGAGCCTGTACTGGGTATGTATACATTCATTATTGGGAAGTCTTCCTGATTGTTCCTTTGATTAATATGTAGTGTCTTTCTATGTCTTTTATGATTTCTTTTTGTTTGAAGTATATTTTGTCAGATATCAGAATTACTACTCCTACTTGTTCTGCTTGTTTCTTTTTTCAGTTAGCTCAAAGTACTTTTGTCTACTTTTTTGCTCTGAGAATGGTGAGATGTGTTTCCTGTAGGTAGATGGGTTGTGATATTTCATCCATGCTTGTAATCTATGTCTTTTAATTGGAGAGCTAATTTCATTGACATTTAGGTCATAACAGAAATGTTTGCTGATTCTTGTCATTTTCTGTGTTTTGTGGTTTTTATGTGTGTATTTCTTTGGTAGGAAGTTGTGTTGGTATTAATTTTTTCCCTTCTGTCCTCTCAGATATGTTTTTCCTTTTCTGAAAGCTTGAATATCTTTTCTAGCATCTTTTGTAGGCCTGGTTTGGTGTTCATATAAGGCTGTGTTCAACTTGTCCTTATGGTGGAAGATTTTTCTTTCACCTTCAATTATGACTAATAGTTTTGATGGGTTTATCAGCCTGGCTTTGCATTTGTGACTTAACGTATACCTTTCCAACTCTTCTGGCTTTTATTGTTTCCATTGAAAAATCAGCTGTTATTTAATAGGCTTACCTTCAAATGTAATTTGGTTTTCACTTGTGATGCTCTCAACACATTCTCTTTGTCACATATCTGTAGTATTTTGCCATGGTGAGTTTCTATTTGGGCCATAGCTGATTGGTATGTGATATGCCTAATGTACTTGGATGGGGTTCTCTTTTTAAGATATGGAAATTTTTCATTAATGATAGAGTTAAAAATCCCTTTCCAATGTGCTTTATGAGTTTTGTCTCCTGGTATTCCATGGATGTTCAGGTTTTGCTTCTTCAAGGAATCTCAGAACATTTGAATATTCCTCTCAGTATTTTTTTGGCTTTTTCAGCCTCATTGATTGAACCAATTTGTTCTGCCATCTTGTCTTCTTTTTCTGATATTCTATTTGCTGCTTTGTTGAGTTTTGGTTATAATTTGCTTGTTTTTCATTTTGAGTTTAATCTCTGTATGATTTTTTTTTAAATAGTGGTCCAATGCATGTGTTGCTTCTTCAACTGTCTTTTTCACTTCATCCAATTTCCTGTTTTGCTCCTGTTTATATTGACTTATGCAATTATTTAACTCATCTTGGATTTCCTCTTTCATTGTTTTCATCATAGTAAAGATCAGACTTTGAAAATCCTTTTCTTGGTTATCTAATTCTTGACTAATATCCGAGGGGTTATTCTGGTATGTAGCTATCATTGGTGGGGGTCAATGATTTTTATAGGAGAGTTATTATTTTGGTTTTTGGTTGTTTCTTGTGGATTTATGGTGTGACTTGGGCATTTTGTGCTTGATTTCTAAAATCCTTCTTGGTGTGTGCTTTTGCCTGTTGTGAGTCAGACAATATTAATATATTTGTACGGTTATTGCTACCGTTTATCTAGGTGTTGAAGGTATCAGTCTAGAGTTTTTTGGTGTTCTTTCATGGGGAAGGGGATAATATTATCAAAAAATGTGTGGAAGCCCTACTCTGGTTCCAGGGGTGAAAGACTTTAGGCCTAGATTTTACTGGAAGCTTAAGATTTGGTGTCAAGATTTGCTATATGTGGTTTGAGTTAAGTATCAGATCAGCTTTATATTGTGAAATAGGATGGCTTTAGTAGCCAGGCATTAGAAATAAGTGTGATAAGGCAGCTATTATTTCCTTAGAGGTGAGTGAGGGTGAATGGTTAATGCCTTGAGGGGGTAGGTTGTATGGGGCTTTGGGTGTTCTGTATAGAAGTCTGAAAAAAGTGGTGAGTATCAATTGAGATTAAATGGAGAATTAAAAGGGTTACTTATCTTAGGGCTGGATGTGAAAATTCCCTTCTGTTTCATGAAAAGAATTTTGGGGTCATCAGTTGTAAGGTGTTGGTCCACTGGTTCCTGGCTTGTGGTTTCTATGGACTCTGTTAAATTCTTGGAGGCTTTGTTAGTGGATGATGGTGGGAGGAGAGAGAAAGGGGTTGGTTGCAGGCCTAGGGGCTGTGCCATAACCAGATGGAGTGCCTTGCCCAGGCACCTGTGCATGAGGGGAAATCCAGTCCACTAAAGCCTGTGATCCTAGAGCCTAAGGGGTGTGGCTGTGGGATACTTATTCTTCCATCTTGATGATACTTATGTTCTGCCTTCTATCCCTTACAGTGCTCCCCTTGATCCTTAATTTTGCTTTCCTCATACTTGTTTCTAGCAGTACTCTAGGTTTACCTTCCAGACTTGCAAATTTAGTATGAGTATCTGGATGTAAGTGCATTCCTTTCAGTGCATTTCTTGGGGTTCCTGTGCTTTTCAATTTCTTGTGATTAAGATCTAGAACCAGTGTTATGAGAATCAGTCATTCTCTTTCATAATTGATTTGATTATAAATTTATGTGCTTAAGGCATTTTATTTTAATGATAGGTATAGTAGTATAGATGATACATTTATTTTTTCCTATGATCAGATTCTGATGTGCTTGAGTCCCACTTAAAATGTAACTGGAAAACTCAAAAGGATTGTATTAGGTTTCTATGTCTCTTGTAATAAATTGTCACCAATATACATTATCCTACAATCCTGAGCAAAGAAAGGTCTGGTATAGGTAGTGCTGAGCCTTATTGAAAATCTCAAGAAGAGAATGTGTTGCCTTGTTTCTCTGGCATCTGAAAGCTCCCTATTTAGTAGACTGTGTACCTATTCTTTGTGTAAAAAGTCAGTAATATCAGGCTGTCTGACCCTTTGTTTATTGTTTTCTAATTGCAAGGGTCCTGTGGATGTGCTGGGCTCACTCTATAAACTCCTCATTTTTAGGTCAATTTCTTCAGACTATGTTTGTAATAGCATTTAGATTCCTTCAGTCAGTAACTATCCTGGTGTACTGAATCACTGAGAATAAGGGTATTGTGGTATGCATCCTATGTCACAAAATACCAGGCTTTACAACAGAGTCCTCAGAAGACATCAAACAAAGCATGTCTGGATGCTAAGCATGGTTCACACAGAGCCTTACCAGGAGAATATGATCCATAGGAAGTCTATTTGGAGGATGGATTCTTCAGAAGACATCCTGGCAGGTCCAGTGATTATCACCAAGACTTGCCAAGTGAGTTCCAAGGAGGGTGCTAGGCCAGTGTACACAATCCTTTATCGTGTTTCACAGAAAATTACCAGTGTAACCCATATATTGCCTCAGAGTTTGCCAGATGTGGTTATGGAGAATTATTCAGAATTGTTTCAGGTTAAGCAAGGAAGCAAAGGTGCATTTACCCTGAGGATAACTTCCAGTGTTTGAATTTGTAAGTATTGCTATCAGGACCACCTAGAATGCTTCTTCTGTGGCCAAAAGTGTAGCCCATGGATGAGTCCTGAGTGTTCTTCAGTGAATAGTAAATACAGAACTGCTCAATACCAACTGATCCTAATATGGAAGAAATAGACACTGGGCCTTTTCCCCATGGGTTCTCATAGTTTTTTAGCCCTTTACTTCTTCCGAAGGGCCAGTTAATTTCTCATCTCTGTGATTCAGGATATGTTCACTCACAGTGAGCTGCTACCACATTTCTTCTTCATCAGCCACATGCAGAATGGTTTACACATCATTTTTAGTTTTATTTGTTATATCAAATCTATCCTTATTTTCATGGCCAAAGCAAAGGGAACTGCTCCTTCTCAACCCACAACAGAGGAAGTTTCTCTATCTCAATCCATGCAGACACCTAGCTACTTCTTGCTCTTCTCCTTTACAAGCTGAAGAACTTCAGAACATAGACCCTCCTCCTCCTAAACTAGCACAGTAAAATCTCACCTGATGTATTTATGTTTTGAACCCTAATTTAATGTTAATTAGAATGTAAGAAAACATATGCTCATATACTGTGCTCAATATAGTACAATATGTCACTTAAAATGGGATCTTTAGGAGAAATACCAGCATCTCAATGAAGAAGACAGACCATAACTGGTGAATCACATTTTATCACATATATATAGGTGTTTCTAAAATAATAGATATCTTCACTGGTCAATATTTTAATAGAATTGTTGAAGTTATAATTGGATATAGTTTATCAAAATATTATCTTGCTCATCTGTACAACAGATCTTTTATTATTAGACATAATCATCTTTGGAGGTGAAGCATTCAACATTATAACTTATTACCTATTACAATTTGAGTTTTAAGATGAAGCTTATTTTCAAGGCTAATAGTGTCTCCCTGTGTATATTTTGTCATAAAATCATTTAAAAATGCTCAGAGAGCAGAATTTTACCTTCAATGAATTCAGTATATATATATATCCATATATATGGATATATATATATATATATATATATTTGTATAAGTGTACAGAAAAAACAAGTACCCAGGATTACTTCCTCAAACTATCAACATTTAAAAGATTTTCTTTCAAATGGTGCTATTCTAAAATACTTTCATGTGGAGAATGATGGTGCTTCAAAACATGGAAACCTGGCCCTGCATATACTGTTTATATTTTCAAAGTTGGGTAAACTTTATGCTCTTTCTTCAGTGTTGGTTCCATATTCCAGAAACTAACTACTGATAGTTTCCTAGAACAGCCATTGTGGTGGAGAACACTGCTATCATTAGTGCTATGGAATGATGTAATTCCCTGTTTCCAGTATTGGACAAGCTGCAGACATTACCACAAAAATTAAATTTTTTTTCATTTTAGATGAACATTCCATGTTTTTCATAAGTCATTTGTATTCGAATGAGATAAATTCATGTAACCAAAAGCATCTCATGTTGAACTTGCTGGTTACAATTTCCTTTCATCAATGGTGTGGAGGTGTCATTGTCAAAGGAATCAATCTCACTGTTGTGTTCTAATAGAAGCCACCCATTCTAGATCTCCACAGCAGCAGATGAAATATGGAAACTAGTTATGAGTCCTTACCGTGACTGACACTAACTGCCTAGAGACTTTTCTAGCCAGAGCTGGAAGCTTCACTAGTCTATGTGTATAAAAATAAATATTTAGAAGGCAGTTTTAGCTACATGTCCACTTGTCAAAGTATCAGTGCTATATTTCCCCCATTGTCAGTGATTCCCTAAATATATACTTTTCTCCAGTTCTATAGTACTAGTCAGGTATTCTATCCCATAGAGTTGGTCTTGGATCTGATTAGGAAGTTGTTGGTAATCACTAGAATATCCATGCTGCTGTTGCACCAATGGGCATATCCTGTCAAGCAGTGATATGCCATATTCTTCAGCTGAATGTGGTGACTTTTATCCCAAACAGCACCTTTTTGTCGCTAAGGAAGATGACCAGAAAGAAGGAAGCTTCTAGATTAGCTCCACCTTGATTTCTTTATTCCTTTCTCTTTTGTAAGTGAACATTCATTGAAAGTTTATTATTATTTTTTTCTTCCACATTTTATTTTTTTCCCAGTCATACAAGCTCAATAAGCATCCCTGTCTTCTCCCTCCCTCCTCCCTTCCCCAGTCCCTCCTTACACTCTCCCCTCCCTTTTCCCCTTCCTTTCACTCCCTCCCTTCCTTCCCTTCTCTCAGTGCCTCCCCCTTCCTCCCTTCCATCCTCTGGAGAATCCTTTTGTGTGAATGCCAAACCTCCCTTTGAGTCCTCCACCCTAGTGAGGGTTAAGGACCCAGTGGCATAGCCTGGAGCCCTTTCTTGGGCTCCCTGTTAGCATGGGAACTCTATTATGACTGTTAATCCCTTGCCTCTAAGGATCCTATCACACGGAGCCTTCTCCCCTGTGATCCATGTTAGACTTTGGGGGGTTGTTGACATGTCAGCCATTGTGCAGGTCAGGCAAAGTCCAATCCTGGCTGTTGCAGTCCTGACTTGTGTGGAGTATCTTGCATATTGTTGGTCCTCCCCATCTTTAGGCTCTTAAAATCTTGCTGCCCCCTCTTCTGCAAGGTTCTCTGAGCATTAAGATGGGGAGAGATTTGGCTGGTCTGGTTCCAGGTGATTAATGTAGGGTCTTTGGTATTCTGAATTATGGTTTGTTGTTGTTTTCAGTTTTGCTTTTCCTGCACTGTCCTTGGCTGCATCCCAATTGGTATCATCTCCTAACCAAAGATAAAAGACTGTTTAAATGAAGATCTTAATATAAGAGGAGACTCAAAGGTGATAGAAGAATAGGAGTATGACACGGCAATGTGTATGTGATGGGGGTGTCAGTGCCCCATTTGCCATATAGGTTGCCATCTATCTGCCATTTTCTATAAGGCAGCTTTGTCCAAATCTTCCTCTTGATTTAGGGAAAAATAAATCTTCCACAATTATTGCTGAGACATTGAAATTTTGATTATCAATACTAATACAGAGAATAGTGAATACAATATACCTATAGTAATACAAGATGTGGTATGTAAATATACGTATGTGTATGTGTAAATGTGGGCACAAGTGTGTGCACATATATGTGGAAGCCAGAGGACAATTTCAGCTGTCACCCTCCCTACCTCCTCTTCCCCCCACCCCCCTGCTCCCTCACCCCTCATCCCTCCCTACCCATCCCCCAGTGCCTCTCCCCCCAATCCCTGGAGAATCCTTTATTGTGCCTGCTAGTCTCTCCTCTGGGCTCTCCTCTCCTACCTCCTCTGAGACAGGGTTTCCCACTGACCTGGAGCTTCAGGGATCCTTCTGTCTGCATCTTGAACACCGGGATTGCAAGTTTGGTCTCTCCCCAGTCTTTTGACATTGGTTCTGGGGATTGAACTCAAGTCTGGGAAGATGTTTCATAAGCAAAGGGATCTATCATAAAGATTTGAGATGCTCCCACCAGAAGCCATGTGCTACTGTTTAAGTTACTAAGCGTAGCAATAATTATCTGAAGACATTATGAGGTTTACACTAGAGTTCATAATGGAAAGCTTCATTTGTGGAACTTTATTCTAATAAAAAAGAAAAATACACTCCAATAACTTTATTTTATAATTGGATAATTCTTTTTCTTCATATATACCTCTCTTGACTACTCAGTCTAAATTATCTCTCCCTGTGACTCTTTATTAGAATGTTATGGTTTGAATGTGAAATACCCCCATAGATAAATATGTTTGAACATTTGGACCCCAATTGGTGGAGACACTCTAGAAAGTTGTGAAACTAGGAGGTGCAGATAGGCTGTCAGGAAGCATGCCACAGGGTTGGGCTTACAGGTAACAGTTTGGGTGAAGTTCTAGCTCCTGTGAGTCTCTGATTCCAGTCTGCCACAGTAACATCACCAGATACAAGCTCCTGGACCAAGGCTGAAGCCCCAGCCACCATGCATTGCAACTTTGAACTGTAGGTTAGAGTGGATTATTCTTTGCTAGAGTTGCTCCATGTCATGCATTTGTTTGCAGTGATGAGGAAAGTAATACGAAGAGGAATTTTTATTATTTTCTTTTTTTTTTTCTTTCTGGTTGCATCAACAACCTTTGGATTTTTTTAAACATTTTTTATTTTTATTTCCGCTCATACAAACTTAGTAGGTACACCGGTTCCCTCCCTCCCTCCTCTTCCCCCGATCCCCCTGCTCCCTCGCCCCTTATCCCTCCCTCCCCATCCCCCAGTGCCTCTCCCCCCAATCCCTGGAGAATCCTTTATTGTGCCTGCTAGTCTCTCCTCTGGGCTCTCCTCTCTGATGACATACAAAGACCCAGTGGCATTCCCCTGAATCCTATCCTGTGTTCCCCTTAAGCATAGGAACACTGCTGTGGCTGTCGATCCCTTGCCTCCAAGGACCTTGGTGCCTTTAGCAAATGCTAGACATTGTGGGGTCAATAGTGTGTTGGACATTGCACAGGGCATGCAAAGTCCAATTATGATTGCTTCGGCCCTAACTTGTGTGGAGTATCTCACATATCATTGCTCCTCCCATCCTTGTGCTCTTACAATCTTACCGCCCTCTCTTCCGCAAATGTCCATGAGCTTCAGGATGGGGAGAGATTATTCTGTCCTAGTTCTATGTGGTTGATACAGAGTTTCTGAAGTTCTGGATTATGGTTTGTTGATTTTCTTTTGCACTTTTGCTGCTCCTGCAATACCCTTCCCTCCATCCTGATGGGTATTGTATGTCACCCCGTGGCCAGAGACAAAAAGCTGCTAAACTAGAGTCTTGTTATAAGAGCCCATTCAAAGGTACATGTAATAAAAGTAGGAAACCACAGTGAGGAAGGGGTCAATCACCCATTTGCAAAATGGTTACTTTTTATCTGCCAAACTATATGCCCTCCTCTTCTGGTGAGATCATACCCCCTCACTTGTAAGTCATCAGGAAGGAAAGTCTGTGAACTTAACCAGATGTCTCATTACTTACTTGCAGTCCTTGAGGGAGGCCTATTTTCTCTGCTGTAACATGGTCCCCTCTCTGCTTGTTTCTGGCGTGGCCCTCCTACCCCATCCCTCCTGTTCATAATCCTTGCAATTACTATAGGTATTACAGAGATTTATCTTTGAGTGTCTCTAGGTGGGCTGGGTGGATTTGGTACTAGGAGCCACCTATTAGGGAGTACATACGGTGCTTAATTTACTAGGTCTGGGATACTTCACTTAATATAATTGTTTCTAATGACATCCATTTCCCAGCAAATTCCAGTAATTCATCATTTTTGATGGCTGAGTAGTACTCCATTGTATAGATGTACCACTGTTTCCTTATCCATTCGTCAACTGTTGGACATTTGGGTTGATTCCATGACTTTGCTATTGTAAACAGTGCTGAAATGAACATGGTCATGCTTGTGCTATTGAGGTGAAACTCTGCTGCATGGGGGGTTATTCCCAAAAGTGGAATGGCAGGGTCATATGGCATTTCAATCTTTAATTTCTTTAAGAATCTCCAGATGGCTCGCCAGAGTGGCTGTATGAGCCTGCATTCCCACCAGCAATGTAGGAGAGTTCCTCTCTCTCCACATCCTCTCCAGCATTTGTTGTTGTTTTGTATTGTGGATTTTTGCCATTCTAACCGGGGTGAGATGATATCTCAGGGAAGTTCTGATTTGCATTTCCCTGATGGCTAAGGAAGTGGAGCATTTTTTAAGATATTTGTTAGACATTTTAATTTCATCCCTGGTAAAATTTCTTTTAAGTTCCAGGGCCCATTTTTTAATTGGGCCATTGGTTTCCTTGATGTTTAGTTTTCTAAGTTCTTTGTGCACTCTGGATAGTAGAACGCTATCAGATATGTGGTTAGTGAAGATTTTCTCCCATTCTGTGGGTTGCCTTTGAGCTCGTGTTACAATCTCTTTATCTGAGCAGAAGCTCTTTAATTTCACAAGATCCCAACTGTTGAGAGTTGGTAGCAGTGACTCTGCCATTGGATGTCTGTTTAGGAAACGTTGGCCTAGCCCAATCAGCTCGAGGGAGTTCCCTATCCTTTCAACTATGGTTTTTATAGTCACTGACCTGATATCAAGGTCCTTGATCGAACTGAGTCTTTTACAAAGTGACAAGTACGGGTCCAGTTTTAATCTTCTGCATGTGGAGACCCAGTTTTGCCAGCACCATTTGTTGAAGATTCTGTTCTTTTTCCATTGGATTTTTTGGGCCCCTTTGTCAAAGACCAAATGGCTGTAACTTTGTGGGCTTATATCTGGGTCTTCAACCTTTATCCATTGATATATGGGTCTATTTTGGAGCCAATACCAGGCTGTATTTATAATTATGGATTTGTAGTATAGACTAAGGTTTGGTATGGTGATACCTCCAGCAGTGTTTTTGTTACTCAGATTGTTGTTGCTATCCTGGATCTTTTGTGCCTCCATATGAATTTTGAGATTGTTTGGTCAACTTCTTTAAAGAACTGCTTTGGGATTTTAATTGGTATAGCATTGAATTTGTATATTGCCTTTGGTAGGATGGTCATTTTTACGATGTTGATTCTGCCAATCCAGGAACATGGGAGGTCTTTCCACCTTCTGATGTCTTCTGCAATTTCTTTCTTGAGGGTTTGAAAGTTTTCATTGTAAAGGTCTTTTACCTCCTTGGTTAGGTTTATACCAAGGTATTTCATTTTTTTAGGGGCTATAGTAAATGGGATTGTTTCTCTCAAGGCTTTTTCACTTCTTTCATTCTGGGCATATAGGAAGGCCACTGATTTTTGTACATTTATTTTGTAGCCTGCCACCCTGCTGAACTTCTCAATTAGTTCCAGGAGCTCAGTATAAGATCATGTCATCTGCAAATAGGGATAGCTTGACTTCTTCCTTGCCGATTTGAATCCCTCTTATATCCCTTTCTTGTCTTATGGCTTCAGCTAATACTTCAAGTACGATATTAAATAGAAGTGGTGAGCGTGGACAGCCTTGTCTAGTTCCTGATCAAAGTGGGAATGCTTCCAATTTTTCCCCATTGAGCATAATCTGTGCTGTGGGCTTGCTGTACACAGCTTTTATTATATTGATAAAGGTTCCTTCCATTCCTTCTGTCTCTAGCGTTTTGATCATAAAAGGCTGTTGGATTTTGTCATAAGCTTTTTCTGCATCTATTGAGAGTATCATGTGGTCTTGGACTTTGGATTGGTTTATGTGATGAATTACATTTATTGATTTGTGTATGCTGAACCAACCTTGTGTGCCAGGGATGAAGCCTACTTGGTCCCCGTGAATGAACTTTTTGATATGTTTTTGAATCCGATTTGCTAAGACTTTGTTGAGAATCTTTGTGTCTGTGTTCATCAGAGAGATGGGCCAATAGCTTTCTTTTTAAAATGAATCTTTATTAGGTTTTGGGATTAAAATGATACTAGCTTCATAAAAGGAATTTGGTAGTGTTCCTTCCTTTGCTATTTGATGGAACAGTTTAAGGAGTATTGGTGTTATTAACTCCTTAAATGTCTGGTAGAACTCTGTGCTGAATCCATCTGGTCCAGGACATTTTTTGGTGGGAAGATTTGAGATTACTTCTTCAATTTCCTCATATGTTAAAGGACTATTTAAATAATTCACAACTTCCTGATTCAGTTTAGGTAAGTTGTGTTTACTTAGAAATTTATCCATCTCTTTTGTGTTGTCAAACGTCACAGAGTATAAGTTTTTGAAATATGATGTTATAATTCTCTGAATTTCTTGGGTATCATTAGCGATAACTCCATGTTCATTTCTAATTTTGTTAATTTGGGTTTTCTCTCTCTTGCTCTTGGTTAATTTAGCTAGGGGTGTATCAATCTTATTGATTTTTTCAAGAACCAGCTTTTTGACTGGTTGATTTTCTCTATCGTTTTACTAATCTTGATTTCAGATATTTCTCCCCTTATTTTGCTCATCTCCTCTCTTCTACTACTTTTGGAATCAGATTGCTCTAGTTTCTCTAAAGCTTTAAGCTGTATTGTTATTTATTTCTGATGTTTCCATTTTTTTGATGTAGGCATTAAGAGCTTTGAACTTACCTCTTAGGACATTGTGTCCCAGAGATTTTGGTAAGTTGTATTTTCATTATCATTTGCTTTCAGGAAATCTTGAATTTCTTTTTTAATTTCTTCCTGAATCCAGTTCTCATTCAGCATCATATTGTTAAGTTTCTAGGAGTTGGTGTATTTTCTGTTGTTTGTTGTATTGTGGATGTCCAGCTTTAGGCCTGATAGGGCACAGGTTAGAATCTCACCTGTTTTGTATATGTGTAGATTCATTTTGTGGCCCAGTATGTGATCTATTTTGGAGAAAATTCTGTGTGCTGCTGAGAAAAATGTGTATTCTTTGGTACGTGGATGAAAAGTTTGATAGAGATCTGTAAGGTCCATTTCTTTAAGGGTTTGATTAAGTTCCAAAGTGTCTCTGTTAAGCTTTTGACCTGTTGATCTATCCTATGTTGAGAGGGAGGTGTTGAAGTCCCCAAGAATTATTGTTTGGGGATTGATTTCTTGGTTTAGACTCTGTAGGGTTTTCTTAATGAATGTGGAGGGGCCCGTATTGGGTGCATATATGTTCAGTATTGTGAAGTCTTCCTGGTGAATTGTACCTGTGACTAAAATGTAGTATCCATCTGTGTTTCTTATGATTTTCTTTGGTTTGAAGTCCACTTTGTCCAAAAGCATAATTGCTACCCGTGCCTGTTTCCTAGTTCCATTAGCTTGCAAAATTTTGGACCAGCCTTTCAAGTTTTAGGATGTGCCTATCTTTTGTGTTGAGATGAGTTTCCTGAAGGCAGCAGATTGTTGGATTGTAGTTTTTAATCCAAGTTTGTAATGTGTGTCTCTTTGGTTGGTGAGTTAATACCATTGACATTTAATGTTATAATGGAGAAATTATTTTTAATTCCAGACATTTTTTATGTTTAGTGGATTTCATAAGCGTATTGTTTGATATTTATGTTTTGGTGGTATTATATTTTCCTTCTGTCCTCCTGGATATGCTTGTTCTTTTCTTCAGTCTTGAGTATCATTTCTAGCATTTTTTGAAGGCCTGGTTTGGTAGACATGTACGCCTTCAGGTTGTCTTTGTGCTGGAAAACTTTTCTTTCTCCCTCAATCATGACAGATAGTTTTGCAGGATATATCAGTCTGGGTTGGCATTTTTGCTCATTTAATACTTACATCTCTCCAAGCTCTTCTTGCTTTTACTGTTTCCATTGAGTAGTCATTTGTTATTCTAATAGGTTTACCTTTAAAAGTGAGTTGCTTTTTTTCTCTTGGC
This sequence comes from Typhlomys cinereus, assembly GCA_023101885.1. Classification (NCBI taxonomy): domain Eukaryota; kingdom Metazoa; phylum Chordata; class Mammalia; order Rodentia; family Platacanthomyidae; genus Typhlomys; species Typhlomys cinereus. The sequence goes on from JALPQD010000015.1 coordinate 7,246,661, forward strand.
TCTCGGCACCTTTTTTTTGTCTTGAATGTGGAGTGTTTTGACTATTATTTGCAGTGGCGATTTTCTATTTTGGTCATATCTGTTTGGAGTGCGAGATGCCTCTTCTATTTGGATGGGCCTCTCATACTTTAGTTGTGGGAAGTTTTCATTTACGATAATTTGAAAAATTTCCTCAGGTGTGGTATTTTGGGATTCTTGTTCTGGTATTCCATGAATATGCATGTTAGGCTTATTCAGCGTGTCCCATAACTCTTGAATGTTTCTCTCAAGTATCTTTTTGGCTTTAACAACCCCTTCCTTTGAACTGGTTAATACTCTCACTTTGTCTTCAAGATCTGAAATTCTATTTTCTGCTTTATTTGTTCTGCTGATGAAACTCTCTGTTGAGTTGTGGGTTGAAGATAACTTGTCTTTTAATTTAACTTTAAACTCTGCTTGAGTCTGTTTTAACTGCTCTATGCCTATTTTTGTTTCTTGAATTGTTTTTCTGAACTCCTCCAAGTGCCTGTTGTGTTCCTGTTCAAAGTGGTTGATTCAGTTGTTTAATTCTTCTCAGATTTTCTCTTTCATAGTATTAATCATGGTAATGATCATACTCTGAAAATCGTTATGTTGGTTCTGGCTTTCTTGGCTATTTTCTGTGAATTTGTTCTGGTTGGAATCCATCATTATGGGGTTAATTCTTTTGGTGGGAGATTGGTCTTCTTGGGTTTTGTTTTTCATGGGTCTGTACTTTCACCTGGGCATTGTTGTTTTGTTTCTTAGTACCTTTCAGTTTCTGTGTGTTTTTCACTAAACTGATTTAGTTGGTATTATTACCTTTGCCAGTTATTACTAGTGCCTGCCTTGGATTGGGTATGTTTGCCTATTGTTATTGTAATTTCCTAGATGAGGCTATTAGGCTGTTAGTACATCAGTTAAGTCAGATTAATTAGATAAGGGGTGAATATTAGTATGGTAGTGCACCCTTGCGATTCAGTATCTTGGTGATATGTGAGGGTGAGTGGTGTACTCCTTGGAGTTGTATATGTTTTGGGGTGGCTGTATGGAGAAGTTGATCTACAGCAATTGATACTAGAAAGGATCAGTAAGGTGAAAAAAAAGAGGTTTACTTATCTTTGGGCTGCATGTGAAGAATCTCTCCCACGTGATAGGATGACTGTAGAGGACTCCAATGTATGACCTTTGTCCCCCAGAGTTTTGCTTGTTTCCTTTGGACTCTATTGAATTCTGAGTAGCAGTGTGTCTTCCCTAGACCACGTGTGTAGGTCCCCGGTGGGCCAGAGAGGCAGAGGGTCTGATGTTGATGGCAGAATTCTTCACGTGGGACCTGGGACTTGGCTTAGGGCCCACCCAAGCTCCAGGGATGGAGGAATGTGAGCAAGTCCTGTCTGGTGGAGGCGCAGGCGGTAGGAAGAAAGGGGCTGGGGTCCGGTGCAGGGCCCAGGCAAAGCCGGAGGCCATCTGGGTGCCGCTGGGAGATGGGGGGCACTGCCTGGGGGGCTGGGAGGCTGGGGGTCGCGGCAGCGGTGCAGGGGCAGTAGGAGGCAAGGGCGAATTTTTATTATTTTCATTTGTTATCCGCTAGAGTTATCAGGGTTGTCTTTTTAAAAAAATTTTTACACAAAATAATACTGGAAAATATTCCTTTTGTTTGAAAAATTAGTTGGTTCACAAAATGTTTATTGGAGAAATTAGCCAATTTCTTTTTCTGAAATAAAGTATTAAATTTACATTTTTACAAACATGCTCATTGCCTCCCTCATTTCCCCCTTCCTTCTTTCCTTCCTGCACTCCTGCTCTCATTCCATTTCATGCTCCTTTTCCTCCATACATGGGTCCAATCTATTCCCTCCTATTCTCCTATCCTTTGGTTCTATGTGTTCCGAGGTTCCCTCTATATCATCTGTTCCCATGGGAGTTCAGGCCTCTGTGACAGACCAAGAGGCCCTTCCTTGGGCGGCCCACTGATATGGGCACTCCCTTAACTCTGTCTGACTCCTCATCCCTAAGGATCCTACTTCCTGAAACTATTTCTTCTGATATCTGCGCCAGTCCATGGGGGCATGTTGACATATCCACCACTGTGCAGGTCTGATGAGATCAAGTTCCATTGCCATGAATTCCTGGCTCTGGCTGCCCTATCTTGGGTGGAGTGACCTGTCTAGCGACAGAACTCTCCATCTTTAGGCTCTTACAGTCTTATTGCCCCATCTTCTGCAAAGTTCCCTGAGCCTCTGGATGGGAGCGATTTGGCTGGTGTGATTCCAGGTGATCATTGTAAGGTTGCTGGTTTTCTGCATTCAGTTCATTTGTTGTTATCCGTTTTGCTATTCTGGTACTGCACAAGGGTGTATCCTATCTGGGTGTTGAGATCCTCTCCTATCCAACAATATAGAAACTGTTAAAGAGAGGCTTTTATATAAGAGAAGGCATGAAGGAGAGGGAGGATCAGGAGTTGGGAACAGTAGGGTGGGGTCAACCCCCAGGACATCATCCAGCTGTCTATTAATCACTAATTTTCCCCACCATGATGGTGTTTCAAATCACTCCAAGCACCAGAGATCAGAAAGGAGATGTCTCACTTGGGTCTTTCTTGAAAATAGCTTTATTTATCCAATGAACATTGTTCCCTTGTCTTCATTCTCTTTGCGTCTTCTTTGCCTTACCTTCCTATTTTGAAGTCTTCATTGTTGTAAAGGGTAATAAAAAGATTTTCCCTTGAGTATGTTATTATGAGGCCTTGTTATTAGGTTCCACTTATAAGGGAGAACATGCAACATCTGGTTTCTGAATTTGGGATATTTTGCTCAGTATGATTTCTTCCAGTTCCATCCATTTAGCAGTAATTAATTAATGAATTAATTTTATTTTATTTTTCTAATTTTACAAGCATATTGAATATTCATCCCAGCCTCCCCCTGTCTCCTTTCCCCTCCATCCCCTCCCTTCTCTTTACCATTCCTTCCACTCTCTCCCACCCTTCTGTTTCTATGGACCCGAGGGTTCACTCTGACCTGTCTACTCCTGTGGGTGCTCAGGCATCCATGATATATCAAGTTACCTCTCCTCAGACCACCTCACTGATATATACATTTCCCTTCACTCATCCAGCTTTAGACCCAAAGGTTTCCACTGTAAGTGGACATTCTATGGGTATAATAATAGCTACCTACAAAGCATTTGATGTATTGTCTTCCTACCTAGAGGTTTTTTGGCTATCTTCCCTGTTCATCAATTCATTTTTTGATGGCTGTGTACTATTCCAATTGCCATGGTGGTTGTACAAGTCTGTGTTCTTACCAGGAAGGAGAGTTCCCTGCTCCCCACATCCTCTCCAGCATGTGTTGACATATGTCTTTTGGATTTTTGCCATTCTGACCAGTGTGAGATGATATCTCAAGATAGTTTTGATTTGCATTTCCTGATGGGTAGGCTAGGTGGAACACTTTTTTAAGGTATTTGTTAGAAATTTCACTTTCTTCCTGTGAAATATTTAAGTTACTTGACTAACTTTCTAATTTGGCTGTTTATTTCCTTGGTGTTTAATATTTTGAGTTTTTTGAATACTCTAGATATTAGTTCTCTATCAGATGTGTGGTTAGTGAAGATTTTCTCTCATTCTGTGGGTTGTCTTTTTGCTCAGTTGGCAATATCTTTACCTGAACAAAACCTTTTTAATCTTGTGATGTCCCATTTATTGAGATTTGGTTCTATTTCCAGAGCTGTTGGGCCCTGTTTAGGAAGTGTTGGCCTAGATCAATCAGTTGGAGGGAATTAACTAATATTTCTTCTGGAATTTTTATAGTCTCTGTCCTAATATTAAGATCTTTGATCCATTTGGAGTTGATTTCTGTGCATATTCAATCTTCTGCATGTGGATATCCAGTTTGCCAGCACCAGTTGTTGTAGATACTCTTCTTTTACCATTGAGTTTTCTGAACCCCTATGCAGAAAATCAGATGACTATATGTATAGGGGCTTACTTTTGAGTCTTCTTCCCCTATCCATTAATCTATGTATCTGTTTTGGAGACAGTACCATGCTGTCTTTATTACTATGGATCTGCAGTATAGATTAAGGTGTGGCATGGTGATTCCTCCAGCATAGATTTTATCACTTTACATTAACAATTCTGGGCCTTTTGGACTTCCATATGAATTTTGAGATTATTTTATCGATTTCTGTGAAGAATTGCCTTAGGAATTTTGATTTGTATAGCACTGAATCTGTATACTGATTTTGGTAGGATGGCCTTTTTTATAATGTTAAACTACCAATTCAGGTGCAAGGGAGGTCTTTCCATTTTTGGTGTCTTCTGAAATCTCTTTCTTTAGGGTTTTAAAGTTTTCATTGTACAGGTCTCTCACTTCTTTGGTTAGATTTATAGCAAAGTATTTCAATTTTTAGAGGCTATGGTAAATGGAATTATTTCTCCCAGGACTTTCTCACCTTTTTCATCCTTGGTGTATAAGAAAGCAACTGATTATTGAATATTGGCTTTGTACCCTGTCACCCTGATGAACTTATGTATTAGTTTCATGAGTTTCCTAGTTTAGTTTTTGGGGTCTCTCAGATAATGGATCATGCCATCTGCAAATAGGAATAACTTGGCTTCTACTTTTCTTATTCTTATCCCTTTTATTCCTGTACAATATTGAATAAAAGTTGCAAGAGTGGATATCCTTGTCTAGTTTATTATTGAAGAGGGAATTCTTCAAAGTTTTCACCATTTATAATGATCCTTTCTGTAGGCTTGTTGTATATACCCTTTATTATATTGATGCAAATTCATTCCATTCCAACTGTCTCTAGGACTTTGATCATAAAGGAGTGTTGGAATCTTATCGAAAGATTTTTCTGTATCTTTCAAGAGAATGATGTGATTTTGTTCCTTGGATTTATTTATATGATGGATTACATTTATATTTGTTTTATGGGTTTCTTCTTCTGGTATTCCATCGATGCACAAGTTTGGCTTATTCAAGGAGTCCCATAACTGTTGAATATTCCTCTCCATTATTTTTTGACTTTTTAAAACATCTTTGATTGAATCAAATTTGTTATCTTTGTCTTCTAGCTATGATATTTTATATTCTGTTTTGTAAGACTTTCTGTGAATTTTGGATTATAGTTAATTTTTAATTTCATGCTTAATCTCTGTATGAATTTTTTTTCAACTGCTCTATGCCTAGTTTTGTTTCTCCAAATGCCTTTTTCATTTCATTATGGCTGCTTCTGTTGCATTCCTGTTCATATTGGTTAATGCGATTGTTTAACTCCTCTGGGATTTCTTCTTTCATGGTTTTCTTCATGTTAAAGATCATGCTTTGAAAATCCTTGTCTTAGTTATTGAATTTTTAATTAATATTTGAGGGGTTATTCTGGTATGGACCATTGTTATGGGGTCAATGTTTTTGTGGGGGGAATTTTTGTTATGGTTTTTGTTGCTTATTTTGAATTTACCATGTGACTTGGTCATTTTGTGTTTGATTTCTTCAATCATTCTTGGTGAGTGTGTATGACTGTTGTGAGTCAGACAGAATTGCTGCACTTGGATTGTATTGCTAGTGTTTACCTAAGTGTTTAAGGTCTCAGTCTAGAGTTCTTTGCTTTTATTTTATGAGTAAGGTGATGTGCTACCAAAAAAAGTGTGAAGGCCCTACTCTGCTTCTAGGGGTGACAGAGTTTAGGTCTAGATTTGCCTGGTTGTTTGGAATTGGGTGTAAAGTGTTGTTATGTGTGGTTTGGGTTAATTATTAGATCAACTTTATATTATGAAATAGGTTGGGTTTAGTAGTTCATGGGGTAGAGCTTAGAGTATTATGGCAACTAAACTTCCAGGTTTATGAGGGTGAATAGTTATTGCCTTAAGGAGTAGGTGGGTGAGTATTTGGATGTGCTGTACAGGGGTCTAAAGTAGAGATGACTGTCAACTGAGATGAGAAGGAAAGTGAAAAGTGTTACTTATCTTAGGATTGGATGTGAAGATTTCCTTCTGTTCAACGGAAGGCACTTTACGTTCTTTAGTAGCAAGGTGTTAGTGCTCTGGTCCCAGGTGTGTGGTGCCTGTGGACTTTATTATTATCTTGGAGATTCTATTATTGATCGACTAAGGGAGGACATTGGTTAAGGCTGCCTTGCAATGGTTCCCAGGAAAGGGGAAATCAGATCCACAAAGCTTGCTTGTGTTCCAGAGCTTAGGAGATTGTCAGAGGACCAGCCAGGAGTCGCCCAGGGCCCTGTGCAGGCCCTGAGCTCAAAAGGAACTCTGATTCGAGATTACTCCCTCAATTTCCTTGTATGTTATAGGACTATTTAAATAATTCACAACTTCTTGATTCAATTTAGGTAAGTTGTGTTTACTTAGAAATTCATCCATCTCTTTTGTGTTGTCAAACTTCACAGAGTATAAGTTTTTGAAATATGATGTTATAATTCTCTGGATTTCTTGGGTATCAATAGTGATAACTCCATGTTCATTTCTAATTTTGTTAATTTGGGTTTTCTCTCTCTTGCTTTTGGTTAGTTTAGCTAGGAGTGTATCAATCTTATTGATTTTTTCAAAGAACCAGCTTTTTGACTGGTTGATTTTTTCTATTGTTTTCTTAATCTCGATTTCAGATATTTCTCCCCTTATTTTGCTAATCTCCTCTCTTCTACTACTTTTGGGATCAGATTGCTCTAGTTTCTCTAAAGCTTTAAGCTGCATTGTTAAGTTGATTATTTCTGATGTTTCCATTTTTTTGACATAGGCATTAAGAGCTATGAACTTACCTCTTAGAACAGCTTTCATTGTGTCCCAGAGATTTTGGTAAGTTGTATTTTCGTTATCATTCACTTTCAGGAAATCTTGAATTTCCTTTTTAATTTCTTCCTGAATCCAGTTCTCATTCAGCATCATAGTGTTAAGTTTCCAGGAGTTAGTGTATTTTCTCTTGTTTGATGTGTTGTGGATGTCCAGCTTTAGGCCATGATGGTCTGATAGGGCACAGGTTAGAATTTCAACTTTCTTGTATATGTGTAGATTCATTTTGTGGCCCAATATGTGATCTATTTTGGAGAAAGTTCCGTGTGCTGCTGAGAAAAATGTGTATTCTTTGGTGCGTGGGTGAAAAGTTCGATAGAGATCTGTAAGGTCCATTTCTTTCAGGGTTTGATTAAGTTCCAAAGTGTCTCTGTTAAGCTTTTGACCTGTTGATCTATCCCATGTTGAGAGGGTGGTGTTGAAGTCCCCAAGAATTATTGTTTGGGGATTGATTTCTTGCTTTAGACGCTGTAGGGTTTTCTTAATGACTGTGGAGGGGCCCGTATTGGGTGCATATATGTTCAGTATTGTGAAGTCTTCCTGGTGAATTGTACCTGTGACTAAAATGTAGTATCCATCTGTGTCTCTTATAATTTTCTTTGGTTTGAAGTCCACTTTCTCTGATAGCATAATGGCTACCCCTGCCTGTTTTCTGCTTCCATTTGCTTGTAGAATTGTTGACCAGCCTTTTATTTTTAGAGTGTGCCTATCTTTTGTGGTGAGATGGGTTTCCTGCAGGCAGCAGATTGATGGATTGTGATTTTTAATCCAAGTTTGTAATCTGTGTCTCTTGATCGGTGAATTAATTCCATTAACATTTAGTGTTATAATGGAGAAACTATTGTTAATTCCAGACATTTATTATGTTTAGTAGCTTTTATAAGTATATTGCTTCGTTTTTAATGATGTTATACATGCCTTCTGTTCTCCTGGCTATGCCTGTTTTTTTCTTCACGCTTGAGTATCATTTCTAGCATTTTTTTGAAGGCCTGGTTTGGTGGCCATGTATCCCTTAAAGTTGTCTTTGTGCTGGAAAATTTTTCTTTCTCCCTCGATCATGACTGATAGTTTTGCAGGGTAAATCAGCCTGGGTTGACATTTTTGCTCATTCAATACTTGAAGTATGTCTCTCCAAGCTCTTCTTGCTTTTACTGTTTCGACTGAGAAGTCATTTGTTATTTTAATAGGTTTACCTTTAAAAGTGACTTGTTTTTTCTCCCTTGAAGCTCTCAGCAGCAGTTCTTTATCTTGAATGTGGAGTGTTTTAACTATTATTTGCCTTGGGGTGCTTCTATTTTGGTCGTATCTGTTTGGGGTGCGGAATGCCTCTTGTATATGGATGGGCCTAATCTCGAATCTTCCCACCAAAAAATGTCCTGGACAAGATGGATTCAGCACAGAGTTCTACCAGACATTTAAGGAGTTAATAACACCAATACTCCTTAAACTGTTCCATCAAATAGCAAAGGAAGGAACACTACCAAATTCCTTCTATGAAGCTAATATCGTTTTAATCCCAAAACCTAATAAAGATTCACTTAAAAAAGAAAACTATAGGCCGATCTCCCTGATGAACACAGACGCAAAGATTCTCAACAAAGTCTTAGCAAATCGGATTCAAAAACATATTAAAAAGATCATTCACGGGGACCAAGTAGGCTTCATCCCCGCCACACAAGGTTGGTTCAACATACGCAAATCAATAAATGTAATTCATCATGTAAACCAGTCCAAAGTCCAAGACCACATGATACTCTCGATAGATACAGAAAAAGCTTTTGACAAGATCCAACAGCCTTTTATGATCAAAACACTAGAGACAGTAGGAATGGAAGGAACCTTTACCAATATAATAAAAGCTGTATACAACAAGCCCACAGCAAGGATTATGCTCAATGGGGAACAATTGGAAGCATTCCCACTTCGATCAGGAACTAGACAAGGCTGTCCACTCTCACCACTTCTATTCAATATTGTACTTGAAGTCTTAGCTGAAGCCATAAGACAAGAAATAGACATAAGAGGGATTCAAATCGGCAAGGAAGAGGTCAAGCTATCCCTATTTGCAGATGACATGATCTTATACCTGAGTAATCCCAAAAACTCCACCAGGAAGCTCCTGGAACTAATTGAGAAGTTCAGCAGGGTGGCAGGATACAAAATAAATGTGCAAAAATCAGAGGCTTTCCTATATGCCCAGAATGAAAGAAGTGAAAAAGCCTTGAGAGAAACAATACCATTTACTATAGCCCCTAAAAAAATGAAATACCTTGGTATAAACCTAACTAAGGAGGTAAAAGACCTTTACAACGAAAACTTTAAAACCCTAAAGAAAGAAATAGCAGAAGACACCAGAAGGTGGAAAGACCTCCCTTATTCCTGGATTGGCAGAATCAACATCGTAAAAATGACCATCCTACCAAAGGCAATATACAGATTCAATGCTATACCAATCAAAATCCCAAAGCAATTCTTCAAAGAAGTTGACCAAACAATCTCAAAGTTCATATGGAGGCACAAAAGACCCAGGATAGCAAAAACAATCCTGAGTAACAACAACACAGCTGGAGGTATAACCATACCAAACCTTAGTCTATACTACAAATCCATAGTTGTAAAGACAGCCTGGTACTGGCTCCAAAATAGACACACAGATCAATGGATAAGGATTGAAGACCCAGATATAAGCCCACAAAGTTACAGCCATTTGGTCTTTGACAAAGGGGCCCAAAGAATCCAATGGAAAAAGAACAGCATCTTCAACAAATGGTACTGGCAAAACTGGATCTCCACATGCAGAAGATTAAAGCTGGACCTGTACTTGTCACCATGTACAAGACTTAATTCCAAATGGATCAAGGACCTTGATATCAGGCCAGAGACTATAAAAACCATAGTTGAAAGGATAGGGAACTCCCTCGAGCTGATTGGGCTAGGCCAACACTTCCTAAACAGACATCCAATGGCACAGTCACTGCTACCAACTCTCAACAGTTGGGATCTTGTGAAATTAAAGAACTTCTGTTCAGATAAAGAGATTGTAACGGGAGCTCAAAGGCAACCCACAGAATGGGAGAAAATCTTCACTAACCACATATCTGATAGAGCTCTATTGTCCAGAGTGCACAAAGAACTTAGAAAACTAAACACCAAGGAAACCAATGGGCCCTGGAACTTAAAAGAAACTTTACCAGGGATGAAATTAAAATGTCTAACAAATATCTTAAAAAATGCTCCACTTCTTTAGCCATCAGGGAAATGCAAATCAAAACTTCCCTGAGATATCATCTCACCCCGGTCAGGATGGCAAAAATCCACAATACTAACAACGACAAATGCTGGAGAGGATGTGGAGAGAGGTGAACTCTCCTACATTGCTGGTGGGAATGCAGGCTCATACAGCCACTCTGGCGAGCCGTCTGGAGATTCTTAAAGAAATTAAAGATTGAAATACCATATGACTCTGCTATTCCACTTTTGGGAATAACCCCCCATACAGCAGAGGTTCGTCTCGATAGCACAAGCACAACCATGTTCATAGCAGCACTGTTTACAATAGCAAAGCCATGGAATCAGCCCAAATGTCCAACAGTTGACGAGTGCATATAACTGTGGTACATCTATACAATGGAGTACTATTCAGCCATCAAAAATGATGAATTACTGGAATTTGCCAGGAAATGGATGTCATTAGAAACAATTATATTAAGTGAAGTATCCCAGACCCAGAAAATTAAGCGCCGTATGTACTCCCTAATAGGTGGCTCCTAGTACCAAACCCACCCAGCCCACCTAGAGACAATAATTCCAAGGATTATGAACAGGAGGGATGGGGTAGGAGGGCCACACCAGAAAGAAGGAGAGAAGGGACCATGTTACAGCAGGGAAAATAGGCCCCCACCAAGGACCCAAATAAGTAATGAGACATCTGATTAAGTTCACAGACTTTTGTTCCTGATCATTTACTACTGAGGGGGTGTGATCTCACCAGAAGAGGAGGGCATATAGTCTGGCAGATAAAAAGTAACCATTTTGCAAATGGGTGATAGACCCCTCCCTCACTGTGGTTTCCCACTTTTATTACATCTACCTTTGAATGTGCTTTTATCACAAGACTCTAACAGCTTTTTGTCTCTGGCCAGGGGGTAACATACAATGCCCACCAGGATGGAGTGAAGGGCATTGTAGGAGCAGCAAATCTGCAAAAGAAAATCAACAAACCACAATCCAGAACTTCAGAGACTCTATATCAACCACCTAGAACTAGGCCAGCTTAGTCTCTCCCCATCTTGAAGCTCAGGGAAATTTGCGGAAGAGGGGGCAGTAAGAGTGTAAGAGCAAAAGGATGGGAGGAGCAATGATATGTAAGATACTCTATACTAGTTAGGGCTGAAGCAATCATAATTGGACTTTGCATGCCCTGCGCATTGTCCAACATACTGTTGACCTCGCAAAGTCTAGCATCTGCTAAAGGCACCAAGATCCTTGGAGGCAAAGGATTGGCAGCCACAGCAGTGTTCCTATACCTAAGGGGAACACGGGAAAGGGTTCGGGAAAGGCCACTGGGTCCTTGTACGTCATCGGAGAGGAGGGCCCAGAGGAAAATCAGACATGCACAAGAAAGGACTCTCTGGGAATTGGGGTGGGAGGCACTGGAGGATGGGGAGGGAGAGGGGTGGGGAGGGGGAGCAGGGGGTATGGGGGGAGGAGGAGGGAGGATGGGAACTGGTGTACCTAATAAGTTTGTATGAGCTGAAATAAAAAAAATAAAAAAAAAAAAAGGAACTCTGATCTGCTAAAGCCTGCTGATGACCCAGAGGCTATAGGTGTGGCCAAGGAGCAGTGTGAATTTACCACCAGTCCCCAGGAGAGAGGAAATTTAATCCACCAATGCTTTCTGGTTCCCCAGAGCCAAGAGCCCCACTCCCCACTCCAAAGAAAAAGCACCTGTTCTTGTTTTATTGCTTGCTTCTCCTGTTCAAACGTAGGCATAAAAGAAGAGATCTTATGTGCTATTGTTATGAAGGGAACTCCATAACTACAGGGTATTTGGCATGTGAAAGTAAAATAAATGTCAAACAAGGTATAAATGAAGAAGGGAACTTAACAGATAATAATCTAACGTATGCAGAAAATATGTTCATTAATACACTTACTATAAATCACAAAAAATCAAAAGAAAATCTGTGTAGGTTTTTTTTGGTGGTGGTGGGGGAGGAGGGCAAAAGTCCCAGCAAAAAATGTAGAAGGAAGTTGTCTGGATATATAATCCTCAGACAGAAAACAAGTAATGTTTTTACATTTTTGTGCCTTCAAGTCATGAGTTCCAGTGTGATGGAATGTTTAATGCAAGCTCAAGAAGGATTTGTGTGAAACACACTATTTGAATCTTTTGCATGATTGTCACAGATCCTTCTCTAAACCCAAACAAACTGTTAGATGATGCACAGTACAGGAAAAGGTTCTTTATTGTAAGTGGCACTGAGAATCTGCTCAGGTGGAATCTCCTGACTTCACTCCCATCCACTTAGTAGGTCAGAGGCTTCCAAAGTATTTCAAATTCCATTAGGATCTAATAAACAATCAAAAATGAAGGTTTGTAAATAATAGTGTGTGCCATGGATTCAATAGTCTAAATTTTTATTATATTTAGCAATGTTTAAAATAAAACCATTATAAACAAATCTGTGAAATCTCTAGAACAGAAACAGCTGATTTCACATCGTATATCCCATTATTGCCTTTAGTCTAGGTTCCAAATAACACACATCATTGTGCTTTCCTTGGACACTTTACATTTTTTAAACACATACATCACAACCTCAAAACAAGTCTATGTGGAAAAACCCTTTCCTCTGTATTTTCTTATAAAACTCAATCCCACTCTTTTTGCACCTAAATGCTATGTTATTTTCAGTCTGACATTACACTTTCTCCTTTTTGATGTATTGTTTGTAAACTTTTAAAATTTATATTTCATTTTAAGTGTTTTATATAGGATTAAAGTGAATTTATATCTTCACAATTTAGTCCTCAGTCTCAATCCTCTTCTTTTTCCCATTACAATTCTTCTTCTTCCCTGTTAGTCTCCTTCCTATTTTCTTATCTTCTTTGTAGGAGTAGCACACTGAAATTCTTTTTTTAATGCATTTTCTGTAGCATATTCTTCTCCTATACATATTTTATTGCCTGTATTTGCTGTACATATTATACTTGTTTTGTCAGACTGCTCATGCAGTGAGGGGATGGGCCATATGTTTCACCCTTTAAACCCCATGCACAACAGCACTGCCTTGCATAGCACAGTCACTATTTCTACCTAAAAGTCAAATGGAATTGAAATGAATCGACACAATTTTCCTTCCGAAGTTAGAGAACTTTCTATCAATCAATGTCTTAAGGGGAAGAAGCAGTACAAAAGAAATCATTGGGTATTTGCTCCTGCTGTGTGCAGCACAGTGTGCAAAAATGTCAGGATAGTTTATATTCTGTATATCCCATAAAACCAGTCTGTTGTTCTTCACCAAACTCTTGGGCCATTCACCAGCTTCTATTACAAATCTCAAATGTGACTCATAGACAAAATCAAACGGGAACACAACCCTCTTGAGTTTTCTAGAAGCCTGTAGCAAGTGACTGACACTGTTTTAGTATGCTTTCATGGAGACTAAAATTGCTTAAAATATTTTTTAAAGACAATATTTCTGTTTTTTGAGACACATTATTGAGTTCATGAACAGAAGCTCAATGTTCAATAATAAAGCAATTCCAATAAAAGCTGCAACTTTTCAGATGACTTTCTAGCAGTTTCTATGTCTGCTCTCCACCATGCTTTCTTACTAATCTCTGGAATGTGCACCATGATTTGAGCATAAGGATGAGACCATTCTGCTTTCTTTCTTTCCATAAATTCATAAGAATCTTAGGCTTAGATGAAGAGTTTAATATAACTATTTTTTCTTAGGACTTCACAAATGTTCATGGTATTGATCACTCATATTTAAAACATAAATGAATAAATCAGAAGCCCTGCCCTCAAATTAGAAAAGAAAAATTAAAAACATACAATTTTCTCTGAAGTATAAAAAACATACACTTTCAAACATAGATAATCAGTGTAAACGTTAAAATTCGGCCTAATACTAGTCTAATTCACCTAGCCTGCAATCCAGAAACACAAAGATTGGTAATGTAGTACAGAAATGCATGTTTGCAAGTACTTCATTTATCTACATGCATGGTATATCAAGCCAAGATTTTATACATCAGGCTTTGCATAATTAAGATATAAATATCTGTCCACACAATAAATTCAGTGTCAGTGGCCAAAGGATACTGACAGTTTATCTTCACTGAATGCTACTCTGACTCTTACTAACAAAACTGGTCACTACACCTCTGAGTCTGACTCAGAAGTTTAATTGAACTTTAGAAATGGTATTTGATTGAAATTTATTAAGAATTATTCATTTTTTTACTGCATCCAATCTCCAGTTTTTGAAATCTAAAGTTTCACACATGCTGGTTAAAGTCAAAGAGAAGAGTACAATATTGTAAACAAGGAAATAAACAGTAATTTTAAAGTATTGGACTCATAAATTTGGATATTTCCATCATTTAGGTAAATGAAAAAATCATAAAAATACAGAACAAATTAAAAAATGTACCTGTCAGCAATAGATTTTCGCGGTAGCTCAGGTGGGATCTGTAATAAGGATAAAATGAAATTCACAGCAACAGGTTATATATAAAGTGTTTATATTAAAACATTTAGTAAAATCTAAATCATAATTGTTTTTGTTAATATGACAGATAAAACAAGGGTATAAAATGGCTATGAAATTATGTTTTGGCACTGGAAAAGATATTACAGAACTGCTCCTAAAATTACAGATATTTCTCAATTAAGAGAAAAAAAATCTCCTTGTGAGAGACTCAGAACCAGAATACTCAGCTAAGGCATCTGAACTTGTAAAACATACATGTATTTCACTAGGCCATTAAATTCTGGGTTATTATGCAAAAAACATAATTAACTCAAATTGTATATTTTGTTCCTCATTTTTTAACCAGAGAAATTTGAGAAAATAAGGCACAATCAAACAAAAAGGACAAATATGAAAAATTTTAAAATGACAGAATACACAGTGATTTCCATGTACTTAAGACAATCAATGTAGCCACACTACAAAATGCGGTTAGGATGCATATGTACATGTGGTCATGAAAGCACATGTAATGGCCTGGGGATACATGAAGACTTGGACCCTAAGAAAGCATCATGTCCAACAGTACGTAAATTCATGAAAGCTTTTTTAGGAAAAAAAAAATTATTTCAGAGAATAACCCAAACTATGACTTCACATTTATATTTAATTTTATGAATTTATAGCAGTATTTAGAATCCAATTTTCTTTCAGTTCTTTAATCAATGCTTAAATTATCATTCACAATTAATATATAGTTTACAACATGATAAAAGTCTGTATATCTAGAGGGAGAAAGTATAAAGTCCAAACCAAATAAAAAGAAAAAAATATACACAAACAAGTAAATGATGAATTACAGGATGAACCTTCCCTAGAGTCACTTTGGTCTCTCTTCTGGTTGTTGTCTTACCTCATCTTGCTGTTGGGTTTTGTCACTGTCCTTGTTTTGTTCACCTAAATGTGAAGGAGATGCTTTCTCCAATGGTGGTATAATTTTAGAATCTTCACTTGTAGATTTTGCTTTATTAAAACCTTTTTCCAATTTTGTTTTGCTCTTTGTTTCACTTTTGTTTGACTCCATTCCTTGACCAATGACATTGTCAGGTTGATTCTTATTTCTTTCAGTTTCCTGTTTTTAAGAAAGCAGTTTGTCAAGCATAGTTTTCAGGAGCATTTTCCTGATAGTGCTATAACATGTAGGAGGTTGCACATACTGATGCCCACTCAACTTATCTCTCAACTTTTATTTTCTGCATGATTTTGATTTAGTTTCATGTGTATTTTGGGGAATGTTTGTGAAATATCTTCATAGGCAACATTCAATTTTTTCTAATTTTCTTCATACTCATTTTGACCATAAAATTTTCTAAATTTAGTAAACTCAAATCCCCTTGGAGTCTAATGTTTAGAAAACTTGACTCTGCACTTTGACACTGCAACATAACACCGTCATATACAAATGTGTTAGTCATATTTGCAGTTAATTGGGCTATAGGTTGTGTGACTAGGTTGATTATATATATATATATATATATATATATATACACACACACACACACATATATACAAATGATATAATTCAGTTTGTCTACATTACTGTGGAAAGACTGAATATGTATTTGATAAGAATTTATACTACAGTTTATTAATACATTTAGAATGTATAAATAACTACCTTTTTAAAATTTATTTTTGACCCATAACTCTTTTTTATTTTTGGGCATTTTCATACATAAATACAATTAATTTGTATGTTTTCACCCTTTGCTACCAAATCACATCTCCCATCTTGTTCCACCTATTGTGTTCTTGTTCTTCCTATTTTCTCCTTTTTAACCAATCTCCCTCTTACTTTTTTCATCTGTGGCTCATTGTGTTTCATCTTGGATACCTGTACTAGAAAGTGTCTGAGTACATGCTGAGATATGGATGACTTATTAATGGACAAATTGCTGAGTAAAGAAGTTTCCCTTTTCCCCTCTGTCCCTCCCTCCTGTCTGCCTGGGACAGGATTCGCTCATGGTCCTCCATCCCAGGTAAGCTCTGCCAGCACCCAGGTCGCCACTCATCCCAGCTCCTCCTACCAGCCAGCCTGAACAACACCCAGGCAGCCTTGGGCTTGCTTGGGCCACGCCCTAGGTCCCAACCCCTCTGTCCCTCCTGCCTGCCAGCCAGGGACAGGGCTCGCTCCCAGTCCTCCATCCTAACCCCTCTGCCCCTTTGGCCTGCTCGGGACCCTCGTTCTCAGTCCAGGAAAGACACACTGCTACTCAGAATTCAACAGCGTCCGAAGGAAACTCAAGCAAAGCTCTAGGATACAAAGGCCATACATCTGAAGTCCTTTAAAATCATCCTATCACATGGGAGAGATTTTTCACATCCAGCCTCTTTTTTTTTTTTTACCATACTGCTCCTTTCTAGCATTAATCACTGTATTAACTTTTCCATACGCCCACCCCAAAAATATATACAACTCTAGGGATTATACCACTCACCCTCACATATCACCAAAGTACTAAATCGTAAAAGTGCACTACCATACTAATATTCACCCCCTGTCTACTTAACCTGACTTAACTGATGTACTAAAAGCCTAATAGCATCGTCTAGGAAATAATACTAACAACAGACAAACGTACCCAACTCCAAAGCAAGCACTAGTAATAACTGCCCGAGAGAGTAATACCAACTAAATCAGTTCAATCAAAAAACACACAGAAACTGAAAGGTTTTAAGAGGAAAAACAACAATGCCCAAGTCAAAGCACTCTCAGAGAAACAACACCCAAGAAGACAAATCTCCCACTGAAAGAATTAACCCCATAATGATGGATTCCAACCAGAACAAATTCACAGAAAATAGCCAAGAAAACCAGACCCAAGATAATGACTTTCAAAGAGTGATCATTACCATGATCAATACTATGAAAGAGGAAATCCGAGAGGAATTAAACAACTGCATCAATCACTTTGAACAGGAACACAAAAGACACTTGGAGGAGTTGAGAAAAACAGTTCAAGAAACAAAAATAGGCATAGAGCAGTTAAAACAGTCTCAAGCAGAGTTTATTTTTATTATTTATTCAATTGTGAGCATATGTATGTGTGTGTGTGTGTGTGTAGAACCACGGACGAATTTGGGAACCACCATGGACTGCCTCCACCTCCTCCTTGTTTACTCTATCCCAGGATTCACAGGCTTAGAGGTGCAGGCCGCCCCCCGCTTCCGCCCGGCGTCTATACATGGGGTCTATACATGGGGTCTAGGATCCGAACTCAGGACCTTCTGTCTGCAAGGCAGAGGCTTAACCCCTGAGCCACCTCTCCAGCCCCTCAAGCAGACTTTAAAACTGAACTAACAGACAAATTATCTTCAACCCAGAACTCAACAGAGAATCTCATTAGCAAAACTAATGAAGCAGAAAATAGAATTTCAGATCCTGAAGACAAAGTGAGAGTATTAACCAGCTCAATGGAAGAAGTTGTTAAAGCCAAAAAAATACTTGAGGGAACATTGAAGAGTTATGGGACACTCTGAGGAAGCCTAGCATGCACATTCATGGAATACCAGAGCAAGAATCACAAAATAACATGCCTGAGGAAATTTTTCAAAATATCATAAATGAAAACTTCCTTCAACTAAAGAATGAGAGGCTGATCCAAATACAAGAGGCATTCCGCACCCCAAACAGATATTTGCCTTGGCAATTTTCTATTTTGGTCATAAGAGTCAAAACACTCCACATTCAAGACAAAGAAAAGGTGCTGAGAGCTTCAGGGGAAAAAAAAGTTGCTTTTAAAGGTAAACCTATTAAAATAACAAATGACTTCTCAATCGAAACAGTAAAAGTAAGAAGAGCTTGGAGAGACATACTTCAAGTATTAAATGAGCACAAATGTCAACCCAGGCTGATATACCTGGCAAAACTATCTGTCATGATTGAGGGAGAAAGAAAAGTTTTCCAGCACAAAGACAACTTGAAGGGATACATGTCTACCAAATCAGGCCTTCAAAAAATGCTAGAAATGATACTCAAGACTAAAGAAAAAAAAAGCATATCCAGGAGGACAGAAGAGAAGTATAATAACACCAAAACCTAAAAGCCAAATAATACACTTACAAAAGCCACTAAAATGTCCGGAATTAAAAATAATTTCTCCATTATAACATTAAATGTTAATGGAATTAACTCACCGATCAAGAGACACAGATTACAAACTTGGATTAAAAACCACAACCCATCAATCTGGTGCCTGCAGGAAACTCATCTCAGCACAAAAGATAAGCACATTCTAAAAACAAATGGCTGGTCCAAAATTCTGCAAGCTAATGGAACCAGGAAACAGGCAGGGGTAGCCATTATGCTTTGGACAAAGTGGACTTCAAACCAAAAAAAAAATCATAAGAGACACAGATGGATACTACATTTTAGTCACAGGTACAATTCACCAGGAAGACTTCACAATACTGAACATATATGCATCCAATACGGGCCCCTCCACATTCATTAAGAAAACCCTACGGTGTCTAAAGCGAGAAATCAACCCCCAAACGATAATTCCTCGGGACTTCAACACCGCCCTCTCAACATGGGATAGATCAACAGGTCAAAAGCTTAACAGTGACACTTTGGAACTTAATCAAACCCTTACTGAAATGGATCATACAGATCTCTATCGAACATCCATGCACCAAAGAATACACATTTTTCTCAGCAGAACATGGAGCATTGAAATTCTAGCCAGTACCCTATCAGACCACCACGGCCTAAACCTTGACAACAAATGGTGCTGGCAAAACTGGATATCCACATGCAGAAGATTAAAACTGGACCTGTATTTGTCACCATGTACAAGACTTAATTCCAAGTGGATCAAGAACCTCAATATAAGGCCAGAGACTATAAAAACCTTAGTTGAAAGGGTCGGGAACTCCCTCGAGCTGATTAGACTAGGCTATCAGTTCCTAGTTGGAAATCCAATTGCACAGTCAATACAACCAACACTCAACAGATGGGATCTTGTGAAATTAAAGAGCTTCTATTCAGATAAAGAGATTGTAACACGAGCTCAAAGGCAACCCACAGAATAGGAGAAAATCTTCACTAACCACATATCTGATAGAGCTCTGTTATTATCCAGAGTGCACAAAGAACTTAGAAAACTAAACACCAAGAAAACAAATGGCCCAATTAAAAAATGGGCCTTGAAAATAAAAGAAATTTTACCAGGGAAGAAATTTAAATATAACAAATATCTTTAAAAATGTTCCACATCCTTAACCATCAGGGAAATGCAAATCAAAACCTCCCTGAGATATCATCTCACCCTGGTCAGGATGGTAAAAATACACATTACAGACACCACCAAATGCAGAAGAGGATGTGGAGAGAAGGGAACTCTCCTACATTGCTGCTGGGAATGCAGGCTTATACAACCACTCTCAAGAGCTGTCTGGTGATTCTCAAAAAAGTTAAAGATTGAAATGCCATTTGACCCCTGTTATTCCACTTTTGGGAATAATCCCCCATATAGCAAAAATTCACCTCGATGGCACAAGCACGACCATGTTCATAGCAGCACTGTTTACAATAACAAAGTCATGGAATCAACCCAAATGCCCAACAGTTGGCGAGTGGACAAGGAAAATGTTTTACATTTATACAATGGAATACTACTCAGCCATCAAAAATGATGAATTAATGCAATTTGCCAGGAAATGGATGGAATTAGAAACAATTATATTGAGTGAAGTATCTCCGATATAGAAAATTAAGCACCGTATGTACTCCCTAGTAGGTGGATCCTAGTACCAAACCCACTTAGTGACACACTCAAAGACAAATCTCTGTAATACCTACGGTAAGATCAAAGATTATAAGCAGGTAGGGAAGGGGATGGAAGGCCCCTCCAGAAACAAGGAGAGAGGGGATCATGCTACGGCAGAGAAAATAGGCCACCATCATGGACTGTAAGTAAGTAATGAGACATCTGGTTGGGCTCGAGACTTCCCTTACTGGTCACTTGCTTCTGATGGGGTATGATCCCACCAGAAAGGAAGGCACAGAGTCTGGCAGATAGAAGGTAACCATCCTTCAAATGGTCTCCTACCCTTATTCCATCTACCTTTGAATCTACTCTTATAATAAGACTCTATTTTATCAATCCTTTTATCTCTGGTCAGGGGGTGATATCCAATACCCATGAGGAGAGCCAAGGGCGGTGCAGGAGCAGCAAAACTGAAAAAACAATCAACAAACCATAATTCGGAAAATCAGAGATTCTACATCAACCACAGGGAACCAGGCCAGCCTAATCTCTCCTCATCCTAAAGCTCAGGGAAATTTGCAGAAGAGGAGGTGGTAAGATTGTAAGAGCCTAAAGATGGGGAGGAACAATGATATGCAAGACACTCCATACAAGTTAGGGCTGGAGTAATCATAATAGGACTTTGCATGATCTGCGTAATGACCAATATGACCTGCACAATGACCAATATATCATTGAACCCCCAAAGTATAGCATGGATCACAGGCACTACAATCCTTAGAGGCAAGGGATTAACAGCCACAGTAGTGTTCCTATACTAAAGGGGAACACACACACACACAAAAAGAGCTCTAGGCAATGCCACTGAGTCCTTACACCCCAGAGGGAAGTTTGGCATGTACATTATAGGATGCTCCAGGAATGGGGGGGGGGCACTGGGAGAAAGGGAGGGAGGGGGGAAAGGAAAGGGAAAAGGTGGGGAAGAAACAAGGGGATTCAGGGAGGGGTGGAGGGAGGTAGGGGAATGGGGTATATCAACTTTGTATGAGTGGAAGAAATAAAAAATAAAATTAAAAAAGAAGTTTCTCTTTTCCTACCTGGCATTAGCCTTAATTAGTCTTTCAGGAAGAAGTAGTGGTGAAATATTGATAGCCAACTGTCATGCAGGTTTTGTGGAAGTGGACATCGCTGCAGTGAGTTCTCAGGGGTGGCAATCCTCTCCTGACCAAAGGATCCTGGGTGGCAGCCCCTCTCTCCACCCCCAGGCTCTTACATTCTTACTACCCTTCTTCTGCAAGATTCCCTGAGAGTGATTATGATGTTCTGCTTAGTGCTGAGTTTTCCACGATTACTTATTCTCTACACTTTGGTCAGTTACAGACAAATGACTACATTTTAAGACTCAAAAATAGTGTAGTACATATAAACCTATTACTTCATGAGGTCAAAAGTTATTCATTAAAAATTCATTCTAGATATTTTCTTGCACTGTTTAACAGAAGCATGGTTTTCTTTACCTGTAAAGCCCATTTCAGTTGTTCCTGAAGGACTTTATTCTCTAACTTCAGAGCTTCTGCTTCTTTCTAGGAAGCCACAGAAAGGAAAATATTTACCATTACAATTTGAAATATATTTTTGTGCCTCCTTACTTAAGATTGACAGGTAGCAATTTGATGATTTTAACACACTAAGTTGTCAAACATGCTATTTACAACTGTGGTTTCCTATTGATTTCCCCCAGGAAAAATGCCTACAAATCATGCAAAATAAAGCTATAGTAAATCAAGCATTTCATCTTTCCTTTAGTCTAGGTTTGAATCTTTTAAACAAAATCAATTAAAATGCTACCAAAAGAATAATCTCATTTTGCAATGTGAAATAAATGTAGTTCTGTCCTGTGAGTTGTGGGAATTTTCAGAAATTGTACAGCAGATGAAAAACGGGGATCCATAAGCCCTCAAATATGCTTTGTTCATATCAGAATAAGTTCCTAAAGGACAGCCTTTCCATACCTAACCCCATGTGTCCTGAAAGAAATGGAAGCATCGACACTGATGTACAGGCAAAGACTGGTGGTCCTCAGAAGCAGTGAGGAGTTCTATTCAGACTCCTCACTTTCAAAACGTTTAATTTGGGATCGAGCTCTACTTGAGCCATAATTCACTTCACACTAAACAGCTGAGTCTTTTAAATTTACAAACCAGAGGACAATGCACAGGATGAGGTTAACTATGATCATGGAAGAAATCATCCAAAATGAAAATCAAGATCAATTTTGTATAAGGTTTGCCCTAAATCTCCCTCTGACCTGTGAACCACATATGTGTCAGAAGAACTTCATGCAGTCTGGCAAAAAAAGAAAAGAAAAGAAAAGAAAATTTGAAAGAGTAAAAACTTGAATCAGTAATAAGTAGGCAACTTCTACTCATATCCTATCATGTTAGTTATATATTAAGAAAAGAGTACCACTTATCAAGAGAACATAGAATTCTGAGTTTAAATGCCACAATATTCACAATATGCAGGATACAATTTAGAATTACTTGACACTTGAACAAACAGGAAAAGTTAGAGTTATTAAAATGATCCTGATTTTAGAATTAATGTAGATTTAAAAGCAATATTTATAACAATGTTTACTATCTTCATGTATAAAGTAACAGAAACCTCATCACACAAAACAAACTACATTAAATGGTCATGTGCATTTTTAGTATTGAAAATTATATCAGGGTTTAAAAATTGAATGTAAAAGCAAAACAGTAGGCCAGATATGACAGTGACAAAAGTAAAACCATTCAGACTTAGTCTAGGTTTCTGTTCTGATTTCTCTTTCATTTTTGTGAAAATCTTATGACTAAAAGCAACTTCAGAGAGAAAATGTTTACTTGGTTTATAATTCCACAGGGAGAGTCTGTCATGCAAGGAAGCTATGGCAGCAAGCTCAAGAAGACAACTCATCACATTTCATCAGCATTCAGGAAGCATCAGGTATGGGGAAAAGAACAAAAAATGTGATTAGGCTACAAATCCTTGAAGGCCCTCCCTCAATGATATGCTTCCTCTGTCAGACATGCTTCACCTCTTAAAGGTTCCACAGCAGCCTCATACACTGACAACTGCTGGGGATCAAGCATTAAAATGCATGAGCCTTTGGGGGACATTTCACATTTAAATCACAACAATACTTAGATATAGAAATAGGAATTTTATGAATGAACAAATACTGGAGAACATATAGAATGACAACAGATTTCCAACGTGTAATTGTATTTCCACAAGTAGTAAGTGATAATAAAAGTGATTTGAGAGATAGCTCATGGGTTAAAGAAAAAGGGACCTAAATAAATATGTTTGAAATCTGCATACTGAAATCTATTCTTCTTCGTATTGAAATCTATTAAGGCACAGTATCTGCAAAATCAAGACCAAGTAACAAGGAAGACAAAGACAAGCCTTTAATTATCAATCAAGGGGACTCAGTAGGACCTGGAAGGTAGTGAGGAAACTCACATGTAGAAATGAAAGGGTTCAGACATAGTCAACCTTCTGATGGGACTCAGTGACTCTAGAGAAGTGAGCAAGACACCATGGCAGCTCTTACTATGGTACAACAGGGGGACAGGTAGAAAGTGATTAGAAAGAAAACAGTCACTCAAATATGTAGAGAATCAAAGCCATTGATTAGGATCTCCCAAGTTTTTAACTTAAGAAAAGCACAAATCTTCAGGAAGAAGGAAGGGAGAAAGGCTTTGTCTGAAAAGACATTTTAATATGTAGTAAAGGAAGGGGAAGACTCATGTCACAATGCAAGAAAACATGTGAAAAAAGTATAAGTAATAGATCTTTGTTCTCAGGGTCAATGCTTTCATAGATGAGTTCTGCTTCAAAAAGAGAACCACTTAAAAATAATGAAGTAAGAATTCCCTGAAATAAGTGCAAACTTTAAGATCTAGAAAAATTCCAATGATTCAATTAAAATTTAGGGCTCCAAATAAGGATCTATCAGGGATGTTGTCTAGCTGTTCACAGGAAATGACAGGGGCTTTCTGCTGCAGTTACTCATCATGATGCTGACATAAATGCATGACCAAATGACCTAGAGGAATGAAGGATTTATTATTGTTTAAAATTGTTGGTTACACCTTATGAGATGGTGGGAGAATTCATATTATCAAGAGCCAAAGGAAATGGTTACATTGTATTCATACAAGTAACTGAGAAAGGGACATCATTTCTTACTTTCCAGCACACCTATATGCCAGTATGCCTGTACTAAACCAGCTTTTTCCATCTCAACCTCCTGCCCAGGGAGTGATACCAACAACCACGGATTGTGTCTTCCCAAATCGATTATCAGAGTAATTTCCCACAGGTTTTCTCAGGGCTTGTCTGAACTACTAATTCTTTATGCCACAGTTCAGCATGGATACCTATATCTCACTGGCACAGATCCTGTCTAGCTGTTACCTGAAACACATAACCAGCAGAATGATAAACCATTAACTTTAAGCCAATAAAATTGAGAGTAGCTTGATGCTAAGTAGTAGATATACCTAGAGATGGGTAATATCAACCAAAACTTTAAACACATGGCATTTATTGATTCTGGGTTCCACAGGCAAGTAGAAACTGAGAATGAGCTAAGAGACTAGGAGGTGTCAGTATTTCATTACAGAAAGGGGAAAGTCTCACAAGGCACCACTTTTGTCTGAGCAACTGTTGAAAGTAATGTTGGCTGATATCCTATGTACCATCTTCTTCAGTGATGCAGTCACTGATAAGCTGCATGTTTTAGTAGATATCTACCCACACATTCCAATGTAGGTAATTTTTATTATGAACTCAGTGGGACACACACACAAAAACACACACACACGCACACACACACACACACACACACACAAAACCCAAGACTTAGTCAAATTCACATAAATGCTAGGTCTCTCTGATGGTATCCCAACATGATACTCCTTTTTTCATGAGAGTACTTTTAGGAGAAAAAAGGAGAATAATTTTCATAATCTTGATTTTCAGTATACTTGGATTTATTATTTTTCTTTTCTTTTTTTTACACACACATACATACACATATACACCCATACGTACACACAGAGACACACATATTTATAAAAAGCTAAATATGATGTTATACATGTAATCGCCAGAATACTTATTGATAAAATATAGACTCAGAGTCTTCAAAAATACTAAAAAAGTGGAACTACAATTGATTCAGCAATTTCACTATTTGCTATATACTGAAGGTGGTAAAAGTCTTTGTATCAAAGGTTATTTGTACCTACATATTTATTGTAGAATTATTCACAATGATTAAAATGTAAAAAAATTCAGATGCCTTTTGAGGAAGAATGAGTAAAGGAAACAGTGTATTTGGGATATTGCCTTCCACCTATAAAAGAATGGAATCCTGTTACTAGCAAAATATTTACAACTTGGGCAATGCTGAAATACAAAAGGAGGCACACATGAAGTGTCATATGTTATCCTTGCCTCAAGAAATCCAGCAAGTGAGCCTTGCAAAAGTATGCAGTAAAGTGGTGATCACTGTAGAGGGAGATGGGAAGGAAGCAGCAGAACAGAAGAAAATTAAGAGGGACATTCAGGGACTGGGTATGATGCTGGGAGAGAACAAGGAAGAGGAGGGGGAGGAATAGAATAAAGGGTGGAAGAGTAGATGGACACAACTAAAATGTTGTGCATGTACTTATATCACAGAACAATGAACACAATTAATTGTTACAAAATTCAAAGAGAATATATTTTACTTGGACTTCAAGAAGTTCTTCAGATGTTTTACGTTCTTTGGCTGAAGAAATTTTCCTGTAATTAAAAATATTTTAAAACATATCACAATATTTGAAAATATATCACTCTCTTGCTTTTCTGCAGATGTTAAATCATTATGAAGATAGTAGAAGTCTTAAAGAAATTCATAATGGACTAAATGTCAGGAAGTACAATAAGAACTATATTAGAAGAGAACAAATTTTGAGAAACTGACTTGGATAGTTAGTGAAAGCAAAATATTGGCTATTGATCAATCAGTCAATGTAAATCCTTCTTAAATACTTTGAAGACTCAATTCTGGTTACTTAATCCAGAGGCTCCACCTCAATCCTTGAAGACTTCTTTATTCTTCCCTTTGTACTTTGTGCTCAATTCATAACTTAGTCTGCTTATACAACTATGTCTTAAGTTGTTTCTAGTTAAAAAGAAAGGAAAAGATGGTTGATTTTCATGTCTTGCCTGCCTGATTCTTTTTTCTTCTCTGTTTTTGCAGTTTTCTTTGTTTTCTCTTCTTTACTTGTAGGCTTTACTTTCCGTATAACCTGTGTAAGCCAGAAATGAGTGATTAAGAATATCACAAATTATAGGGATATGTATAACAGCTCACACTACTAAAATTTCATGTGTCAAGGAACTATATCTGAACAGAAAGGAAAAATGATATAGGTGGGCTGTATGTATTTTTACTTTTTTGAACATAAATTGAACATGAGTTAATGTACACTGAAGTAATTAAATCCCTCTGACTGTCCATTCTATTATGGCTCAATACAGGCTCCTGAAAGTCACTTCATTAAACAACTATTCAGGAAGACCTGTGGGCCATGGAGAGATGGGTTAGAAGGGTATAATATCCTTACACATTTAAAAACAAAGCCAAATTATTTAGAATGTGGAAAAATCAAGAGAAGATACAGTCCTTTCCCTTGAGAAAATCTTGAAAGTCCATTTGTGGATGTGAACACCAGACAGGTTTCATTTATAGTGAAAGGTTTGTCTATAACTGAATGATATAAGGCTGAAACTCCACATGTAGCAGTTAATTGAAGTTGCTTCTCATGTATTTTTGATAAAATAATATACAAGCACAAGCAAACACATAATGGCCAAGAGAGTGATAATCCTTAATTGCCAGACCAGCATGTTTGGTCAAGTATTCAGAAGAATGCCAACTTTCTCAACCAGCTCCCTCTATCTTATTTACCAGTCTAGAGACTAGTCCCAGTGACCATGGGTTGGGTCTCCCAATCAACAGAAAATTTCCTGTAGACTTGGTGTTTAACTCAAATAGTAATTTCTTACAGCTGCTTCCAGCCTAGAGCCTCAACCATCAAGTTGATTCCTGTATCTAACTATGGTAATAATCCAAGTATTAAACTTTAAGGTAACCTTAATATTGAGAATCGATGAAGGCTAAGTTGATTGCTTTCTACTTTGGCTCCAAACTTGCAATGGTCACAAGTGGACTATAGTAGTAAACTTACCACAATTTAAACATAAAGTAAGATAATTCCTCAGAAAAGTATGAAATAAGAAGCTGGCATGGAGGTGTTTACCTGTAGTCCAAGCATATGGAAGGCAGTACAAACAAAATTTCCAGCCAACTTCAGTTACATTAACTTAAGGCTATCCAGGACTACTTGAGACCCTGTCTCAAAACAACATCAACAAAAATACTGCAGAAATATGAGAAAGTAGTAATGAATTTTAAGGAGAATTACTCCATCCCCAAATAGTATAATTTAAATATGTGTTTTTGGAGATTTTTTTAATACAAACTCACAAGTATATTGCAGATCCATGAATACTAAAAAGAAAAGGAATTATTAAAATTTTTTTGCTTTCTACTCTAGTTAAAAAACAAATATCAAGTGACCAACAGTAGTCTAAGAGCATTTCCCATCTGAGCATGGTGTTCTGTGTATTTAATCTCAGCACCCAGGAGACTGAGGCAGGTGGAATGCTATGAATTTGAGGACAGCCTTAACTACACAGTGAGATCTTGAAAAGCTGTGGTTACAGTATAAAAACTGGTCTTAATCAAAGAGAGTATTTACTTTCAGTTACACATACTGTGTTTTGTTCTACATTTAAAAACATTTATATTCTTTAAGGCTTCATGCATATTTTCATGTTATTTTCTTATCCATCCAACATTAACGCTCATTAGTCTCACAGAAATGTAGTTGCTCTTGAGATCTTTCCTGTTTTGTGATATAATGTTGATAGGCCAAATCTTGGACAGGTTTCATGGATGTAGACAGCTGCTGCAAGTTCACAAATGCACAGCCTTGTTATGTCTGAAAGATAATATCTGATCTCAACTTACCCAGACTATATGTTCTTAACATGCTCACTTCCTCTCTTCTGTGATGCTTCCATGAGCTCTGGATTGGGGAGTGGCTTGGCTCTTTCTAAAAGCACAGTTGTTAAAACTATACAAAACTATGGTTGTCTCCTTGATACTCATGCCACTATTATACTTGTGGTCACCTGTTGCCATGGTGATTTTTATTGCACCTTAAAGATCTCATGCATTTATGGGGCCTGTGATTATTTCTTTCCCCCAGTAGCTTCTATAATATTCCTTCATACTGTATAAACTATCTAACAAGGAGGAAGTTCTCAGACCAGTTCTAGTTGATGTATTTTATCTATGTTCTATGATTCATATGTGTTGCATCTTCAGTAATAGGGTCTTACTGACAGTTTTTTTGGAGCACAACCAAGAGCAATGACAAAAGCCTATAATGTTTGGAGGCCTTTGAGATCTCCCTGACCAACATTTTTATCAGGAGGTGTCACATTCTGTTACCTCTAGCATAATTTTGTCACTTTATTCCAAGTAGATCAGTTCAGGGCTTTTCCCCCTCATTTTCCTCTTTTTATGTTCTTCTGCATAGGTACTACTCTTTCTAGTTCATTTTTTAAAAAGACTGAAGCTGGTTGAGTGCAGAGAAATGCTATTAGTGGGGTGGCCTAAGGAGAGGCAACCTGGTGTGCCACAGATGCCTGAATCTCCACAGGAGTAGACAGGCCAGGAGCAACTCTAGGATCCATAGAAGTAGACAGGCAGGAGGGTGGGATTGATGGAGGGATGAGAGGGAGAGACAATGGAGGAAAGTAGGGATAAGTATTCAGTATGCTTATAAAAATACAAATATAAAAAAGAGTATACAGGTCAGAGGGAGCCCTGGGATCCATGAAGGCAGACAGGGGGGTGAGAGGGAGTAGGATGGATTGAAGAAGGATGGGAAGGGGGATGGATATGAGGGGGAATGGAGGAAAGCAAGGATGAGTACTCAAATTGCTTGTAAAACTAGAAAAATAAAATATCTTAAAATCGTGGGTATTAGAAGCATAATATAAAACATCTAAAATTTCATCAGGTCCTCTCCAGGTTATTAATATCTGTGAGGAAACTGTATGACATTTCAGATAATATCATTCACCAACCTCTGCATCTTTCAACCGTTGTATTTCATTTTCCAGCACTGATTTCTCCACAGACAGCAGTCCGAAATCATTTTGCATCTGTTTATATTTCTAGGAGCAAGTGTCATAATTTGATAAAGAAAAACAAAGTCTCAGTATGTAAAGTTTTGATATCTAGTTATTAAAATATGAAGATATTTATTAACTTGTAAAAATAATGAGCCCTTGGAATTAATGTGTATAGTTACTCTATTACTGGTACTGATAGAGTCAACTAATAGAACTAGATTAACTGGAGAATATCACAACTTAGAATCCCAGAAAGAATCTCTAGAAAGTTGAGAGGATTTCTAATACTCTTGAAGGAACTGAATGAACACATATCATTTTTTAGGATTATGTAAAATGGCAATTTCTAGAGCCTATTTAGAGCCTATTTTTCTTTTCTTTTTTGTGTGGCTGCATGCATGCGTGTGTGTGTGTGTGTGTGTGTGTGTGTGTGTGTGTGTGTGTGTTTGTCTATATATATTAGAGGGCACTGTGTGTGCCTGTGGAGGTCCAAGGGTGACTTCTGGAATCACCCTGGATTGCTGTATGACTTTTTGCTTTGCTCTGGAGATTCCTGGGCTCCACCTTCTGGTGCTGAAAGTGCAGGCATTTTTTACATGGGTTCTGGGATCCAAACTGTGGTCATTTTGCTTGTGAGGTAGAGACTTAACCCCTGAACCATCTCCCCAGTCCCAAAGCTTAAATTAATATTTTACTTACAGCTTCTGTCACACCTTGATCATTTAAAGCTCTGAAAAACAGACCAAAATACCTTTAGTGTGTAATCGTTTACATATACTTATTTGTATAGCGTATTTACATATTTTATTTGTGAAGTTATATAATTCTTATAAAAGAGTGCACTTTAATTACCACTACAAAAAGCCAGTGTTTTTTCAATAAATATCACTCTGATGCTATCTTTTCAAAGTGTAGGCCATGCATTTACATACTACTACAGGCATCTTTCTAGACTCTAACTTTTCTTAGTAGGTTGGACTCCAGTTTTATTGCCTTTCACACAAATGATGGCTCTGTATACACTGCTCAAAGCTCATAATTTTCATTTAATATCCAGAATGTATTTAGGTCAATAATCTAAAATATTTGCTATTTAATACTACTTATTATTCTATAGCAGCAGTTGGCATCCTTTTTTTATTGTTGTTTTTGTAGAGAGCCAAACAGCATATATAGTTGATTCTGGTTGCTGATATCTCCGACTGCTTATTAAATCCATGAAACCAAGAAGCAGATGATAGATAAAAGATTGTGGTGCTGCAGAGATGACTCATGGTTGGCACTATGTCTTGTAAGCAGAAGGTCCTGAGTTTGGATACCAGGTCCTGTGTAAAAACACCAAGCCTGTACTTTCAGCCCTGGTGGGCAGAGCCTGGGAAATCACAGAATGAAGAAAGAAGGAGGTAAAGGTAATCAGGATGATTCTGAAAGTCACCCTTGGCCCTCCACAGGGACAAACAGTGCCCTCTGACACATATACACACACTCCCCAAACAAACAAACAAATAATTTTTTTAGCCTTTTCTGCTCTAGTCCCAGCTGGCTCCCTGCTGCTCAAAATAAGGTCAGGGCAGCCACGCACCCAGCAGCCTCTACCAAGACACTTACCCAATCTCCTGTGGTATTCTTCTTCATCAACTCCTTCTGCTTTCTTTCCCCCCAATAATTATTAAAGAACTTTAAAGTTTTCAAGAATTCAACAGAGGAGAAAACCAAAGCAATGGGCTAAGGACTCAATGTCATCCATCTGAGGACTTCTAAAATCATCCCAGTCAAATTGGAGAGAATCTTTGCTTTCAGCAATATGTAAATACTTTTTATCTTCCTGTTACTCTCAATGGTTAGTCACCATAGTTTAAGATTCCATATAGCCCACCCAAAAACCTACACTACTTCAGGAACTATACCATTCACTCTCACACATCTCCAAAGAAGTAAATCTAAAAAGTATACTACATTACTAATATTCAACCCTGTCTGCTAAAACCAACTTAATTGATATACTAACAGTCCAATAGCCTCACCTAGTAAACAACACCAACCAAAACCAGACAGACACATCCAACTCCAAGGCAAACACTAGCAATAACTGCTTAAGTGTAGAAATACTGTCTAAATCAGATCAGCCAAAAACATACATCAAGAAGGACATAAGAGATAAAACAAAAAATGCCCAGGTCACAGGATAAATCCACGAGAAAATAAAAACAAAGACAACAAATCTACAAAAATCATCAACCCTGTAATGATGGAATCCAACCAAATAGCCAAGAAAACTAGCCAAGAAAGCCATACCCAAGAAAATGATTTTCAAAGTCTGATCTTTACTATGATCAAAACAATGAAAGAGGAAATCTGGGAGAAGTTAAATAACCACATCAACCAATTTGAAGAGGAACACAACAGGTACTTGGAAGAGATGAGAAAAGCAGTGGAAGAAACAAAAATAGCATAGAGCAGTTAAAACAATCTCAAGCAGAGTTTAAATTCCAATTAAAAGACAAACTATCTTCAACCTAAACCTTAACAAAAAGTCTTATCAGAAGAACTAAGGAAGCAGAAAATAGAATATCAAATTTTGAAGACAAAATGGAAGAACAAACCAGTCAATCAAAGAGGTTGCTAAAGCCAAAAAGATACTTAAGAGCAATATTCAAGAGTTAAGGGATACTTTGAGGAAGCATACCATGCTCATTCATAGGATACCAGAACAAGAATCCCAAAATACCATACCCCACCTAAGGAAATTTTCAAATTATCATAAAAGAAAACTTTCCACATCTAAAGAAGAAGAGGCCCATTCAAATACAAGAAGCATATATCACTCCAAACCTGACAGACCAAAAGAGACCTGCCATGGCAAATAATAGTCAAAACACTACACATACAAGACAAAAATAATGTGCTAAGAGGTTCAAGAGAAAAAAACCAAGATACTTTGAAAGGTAAACCTATTAAAATAACAAATAATTTTCCAGTGGAAACAATAAAAGCCAGAAGAGCTTGGAGAGATGGACTTCAAGTAGTGAATGAATACAAATGTCAACCCAGGTTGATATATCTAGCAAAACTATCATCCACGATAAGAGGGTGAAAGAAAAACTTTGCACCATAAAGAAAATTTAAACGCTTACATGACCACCAAACCAGGACTTCAAAAAAAATGTTAGAAAAGAAACTCAAGCTTGAAGAAAAGAACAAACATATCCAGGAAAACGAAAGAGAGGGAGGGGAGGAAAGGAAAAGGAAAGGGAGGAAGAAACAAGGGGATTCAGGGAGCGGTGGAGGGAGGGAGGGAATGGGGTACTTATCAACTTTGTAAGAGTGGAAGAAATAAAAAAAGGAAGTATAATACCACCAAAATATACAAGCTCAATAATACACTTACGAAAGCTACTAAACACCAAAAAGTCAGAAATCAAAAGTAATTTCTCCATTATAACTCTAAATGTCAATGAAATTAACTCACCAAAAAAGACACAGATTACAAACATGGATTAAAAAATCACAACCCATCCATCTGCTGCCTTCAGGAAACACATTTCACCACAAAAGATAGACACATTCTAAAAGTAAAAAGCTGGTCAAAAATTCTTCAAACTAATGGAACAAAGAAACAAGCAGGGGTAGCAATTATGCTATCTGACAAAGTGAACTTCAAACCAAAAAAAAAAAAAATCACAAGAGATACAGAAGGATACTACATTTTAGTCACAGGAACAATTCACCAGGAAGACTT
The DNA here is from genome assembly GCA_023101885.1 of Typhlomys cinereus. Taxonomy (NCBI): domain Eukaryota; kingdom Metazoa; phylum Chordata; class Mammalia; order Rodentia; family Platacanthomyidae; genus Typhlomys; species Typhlomys cinereus. The sequence continues at coordinate 7,280,000 of JALPQD010000015.1, forward strand.
CACAATACAGAACATATATGCACATAATATGGTCTCTACATTCATTAAACAAACACTCTAACATCTAAAACAACAAATCAGTCCTCAAACAATAATAGCTGTGGATTTCAATACCCCACTCTCAACATGGGTTAGATCAACAGGCCAAAAACTCAACATAGACACAGTGAAACTAAATCAAACCCTTACTGAAATGGACCTAACAGATCTCTACCAAACATTCCATCTGAGCACCAAGTAATGCAGTTTCTTCTCGGCAGCCCACAGAATTTTCTCCAAAATAGACCACATATTGGGCCACAAGATGAATCTCCACATATACAGGAAAGTTGAAATTATAATCTATACTCTTTCAGATCACCATGGTCTAAAGCTTGACATCAGCAACACAACAAATAGCAGAAAATACACTATACTTGGAAATTAAACACCATGATGTTAAATGAGAAATGGGTTCAGAAAGAAATCAAAAGGAAATTTAAGATTTCCTGGAAGTGGATGACAAAGAAAATACAACATATCAAAACCTCTGGGACACAATAGCTCTCAAGGTGTATATGAAAAAAACCAGAAACATCACAAGCAAATAAGTTAGTAATGCAGCTTAAAGCTTTAGGGACACAAGAACAATCCAATTCCAAAACCAGTAGAAGAGAGGAGATTAGCAAAATCATGGGAGAAATATCTGAAATGGAGATAAGGAAAATAATACATAGAATCAACCAGAGAAAAAGCTGGTGCTTTGAAAAAATCAATAGGATTGATACCCCTAGCTAAATTAAACAAAATCAAGAGAGAGAAAACCAAAATTAACAAAATTAGAAATAAAAATGGAGTTATCACAACTAATATCCAAGAAAGTCGAGAATTATAAGATCATATTTTAAAAACTTATACTTCATGAAATTTGATGACACAAAAAAATGGATGAATTCCTGAGTAAGCACCACTTACCTAAATTGAATCAGGAGTTTTGAATTATTTAAATAGTCCTATGACAAATGAGGAAATTGATGATGTAATCTCAAAACTCCCCACCAAAAATATCCTGTATCAGATAGTTTCAGCACAGAATTCTACCATACTTTTAAAGAACAACTAAAATCACTACTACTTAACCTAGTCCATAAAATAGTGAAGAAAGGAACACTTCTAAATTCTTTCTATGAAGCTAAAATCATATTAATCCTAAAAACCTAATAAAATCCACTTAAGAAAAGAAAACTGCAGGCTGTCTCTTTGATGAAAACAGATTGTAAGATTATCAACAAAATCTTAGCAAATCACTTTCAAAAGCAAATCAAAAAGATCATTCTCTGTCATCAACTAGGATTTATGCCAGATACAAAAGGTTGATTCAACACGTGCAAATCACTAATGTAATTATCATATAAATCAATTCAAATGAAATCCAAGATCACATGATACTCTAGATAGATGCAGAAAAAGCTTTTGACAAGACCCCAAATCATTTTATGATCAACAGTTGGAATGGAAGGAACTTATATCAATATAATAAAGCTGTATACAACAAGCCAACAGCAAGGATTATACTAAATGGGGAAAACTTAAAGCGTTCCAGATTCGATCAGGAACTGGAAAAGACTGTCCACGCTAACCACTTCTATTCAATATTGTACTTGAAGTCTTAGCTAGAGCTATAAGACAAGAGAGGGAGATAAAAGGGATTTGAATCAGAAAAGAAGTCAAGATATCTTTATTTGCAGATGACATGATCATATACCTGAGAGATCCTAAAACCTTGAACAGAAACTTCCTGAACTAATACATAAGTTCAGCAAAGTGGCAGATCACAAAATAAATGTGCAAAAATCAGTGGCCTTTCTATACACCAAGGATGAAAAAAGTGAAAAAGTCCTAAGAGAAACAATCCCATTTGAAAAATGAAATACCTTGGTATAAATCTAACCAAAAAAGTGGGAGTCCTTTATAATGAAAACTTTAAAACCCTAAAGAAAGAAATTACAGAAGACATTAGGAAATGGAAAGACCTCCCATGCGCCTGGATCAGCAGAATTAACATCATAAAAATGACCTTCCTACAAAAAGCAATGTACAGAGTCAATATTACACCAATCAAAATCCCAAAGCCAATTCTTTAAGGAAATTGACCAAATAATCTCAAAATTCATATGGAAGCACAAAAGATCCAGGATAGCAAAAACAATCCTGAGTAACAAAAACACTGCTGGAGGTATCACCATACCAAACCTAACCTATAGTAATAAAAACAGCCTGGTACTGGCTCCAAAATAGACACATAGATCAACGGATAAGGGTTGAAGACCCAGATATAAGCCCACACAATTACAGCCATTTGATCTTTGACAAAGGGGCCCAAAAACTCAATGGAAAAAGAACAACATCTTCAACAAATGGTGCTGGCAAAGCTGGATATTCGCATGCAGAAGATTGAAACTGGACCCGTACTTGTCACCATGCACAAAAATCACCTCAAATGGATAAAGGATCTTAATATTAGGCCAGAGACTATAAAAACCCTAATTATAGCAGATTGGGCTTGGCTAACATATCCTAAACAGGAATCCATTAGTACAGGCACTAGAACCAACATTCAACACATGGGATCTTATGAAATTAAAGAGCTTCTCTTCAGCTAAAGAGATTGTAAACCAAGCAAAAAAGCAATCCACAGAATGGGAGAAAGTCTTCATTAATCATACATCTGATAGAGCTCTATTATCCAGAGCGCACAAAATTTTGCTATTTCTTTTCATTATCATTATGGTTCTTGATTCTGGATGATTTCCTGTGCTGATATAAGTGGTGACATGTTATCGTTAGGCACACGTGTCAACTTGACAGTTGAGGGTTTAAGGTCTGGACACAACTGTAGAGAATTAGTGGTTGAGTTAGGCCCAGAGGAAACCTGCAGGAGATTGTCTAGCTGATGGGGAAGGCCCAGCCTATGGTAGATGGGACTAGGCCCTGAACACATGAATAAAATACTGAGAGCCAGTTGCGGGAGTTGGCATCCTTTTGTACACTTAGCCAGACATGCTGGTCTGGCAAGTAAGAATTGTCCCTCTCTCAGCTATTATGTGGTGATGGTGTGGCCAGTTTCTTCAGTCCTGGTGTTGGTTCATGCTCTCCTGTCAACTGTACTGAGAACTGTAACTAGACTATCGTAAGAAAATAAACACCTTGTTCCCATAAGCTCTTTGATGGTCATTTATGAGCAACCATGCAGGTGAACTGCAACACGATACTTACACTGAAGTATCATCACATTCCAGTCCGAATGGCTAAGATCCAAAACACAAACAACAACAACTGTTGGCATGAATGTGGAGTGAAGGGAACCCTCATACATTGCTGGTGGGAATGTAAACTCATATAAAATTTTTCTAGATCAAATTAAAATTTGAAATACTATAGGACCCAGCTATAACATTCCTAGGACACAAAGAACACTGCATCCTGAAACAAAACCATGTTCATAGGTGCTCTTTTCACAATAGCAAAGAAATAGAACCAACCCAGATATTCAACAGTTGATGAATGATTAATGAAAAGGTGGTACATATACATAATGGAATATTATTCAGTTGTCAAGAAAATCAACTAATGAAATTTGTCAGTAAACAGATAGACCTGGAAGAAATTGTGCTGAGGAAAGTATCCCAGACATAGAAAGACAGATGCCATATGTTCATTCTCCCTTGTAAGTGGATCCTATCATTAAACCTTCTGCTTGATGTAATCTAGCAGAAGCTCTTATAATACCCCCAAACCAAAAGGAACACAAGCCATGTAGAAGATTCCAAAAGAATAGAAACAAAAGAACATGGCAAACAGTTACATAAAGGTTTTAATGTAAAAAGAAAAGTCTTAAAGGGGAGTGAAGAACAGGAATAGGACATAGTAAAGAATGGGGGTTAGCCTTCAGGTAACCAGCCACCTGCTTAGTAGTCTCTGACACCCTCCCCCCTCCCCAGAGAACAAACACACCCAGGAATATAAACCAGTTTAAACAAAAATGGGAGGGGAGAAAACTGATATTAGACCGGATCAGATGTCTCGATATTAACCATAAACATCTGGTAGTAAACCACCATCCAAACACCTCTTATTTGGATAAGAAAAGACCTCAATACCCAAACAAAGCACAGCCTATTACAATAGAAGAGCAATGAAGAAAACAACAACCAACCAGAGTACAGAGTATTGGTGAACCTAAAATGCTCAACCCAAAAAAGGCTAATCAACTTTCCCATCCTAAGGTTCAAGGAATCTTGGGGAAGAGCAGGTGGTAAGATTGCAAAAGCCTGAAGTGAAGAAGTCACTGCCAGCAAGGTCATGCCAGTCATGACAGAATAAATATATCCAAGATTTCACTGCAATGAGACCTAACTTCACCAGACTTTCACTATGGCTGACTTATCAGCATTCCCCCATGTACCATTGAGGAACTCAGGCAAAATAAGTACGTGCTGTCAGAACCTTAGGGACAAGGGCTAGACAGGTGGAAGGGAGCTTCCTTATCTGTGAGTCTATCCAAGGAAGTGCTATTTAAACTTCCACAGAATCCTGAAACTTCTACTAGATAAGACAACTCAAAAGAAACCCTGTGGACTGCACAAGCAGACAGGGTGGGAGAGAGAAAGATTAATTAAGGAAGAGGAGGTAAGGAGAGGAAGAGGGAGAGAGAAGAAGGAGGGAGGAGAAAAAGGAAGGAGAGAGAAAAAGTGAGGGAAGACTGCTCATTTTGTTTGTATAAAAGGCGAATTCTGAATAAAAAATATGTGTTAGATAACAGTTTTATGTTGACAGGCAAAATGTTGTTTAACCATGCCCTTCTGAGACCACAGCCAAGGCCAGGCACCTGATAAAATGTTCACTGGTCACTTCTTTTTTTTATTATTTATTCAGTTGTGCACGTGTGTGTGTGTAGAAACTATGTGTGTGTGTGTGTGTGTGTGTGTGTGTGTGTGTGTGTGTGTGTGTAGAACCACGGGTGAATTCAGGAACCACCATGGACCGCCTCCATCTCCTCCTTGTTTATTTTGCCCCAGGATTCATAGACTCCGCCCTACCAGGACCAGAAACGCAGGCCGCCCTCCACTTCTGCCCAGCGTCTATACTGTGGGTCTAGGATCCGAACTCAGGACCTTTCACCTGCAAGGCAGAAGCTTACCCCCTGAGCCACCTCTCCAGCCCCACTGGTCACTTAATATCTATTGCATGAGATGCTTATGTATTATTCTGATTTTTCATGAGTATTACTGCCTTTTTACAGAGTTATGTATATTCTTTGGTTAGTCTGAGTCAGCATCTTACTGGCTTTTCAGGTTCCTTTGAGTTCTGTACATGCTTGATAATTTTCCATTACAAACATAAGAGGTACTTAATATCTTGACAAGATACTGAAGTATAATAGATTGGGACAACCACTTTATTCTTTCTCTGTATATCTCATTCAAAATACTAGATAAAATTCCATTTTCTATGTTATATTTTGAGCCATCTTATGTTTTATTAATACACAAAACCTTTCAATGTTTATTGCATATATTTCAATTATTGTGGGGTGAGGCATATTCCCACAAAGCTACCCTCACCATCAAGGCCATTAAAATGGACACCACTTAAAAATTTTTCTCTGCACTTTTTACTGTATGTATTTATCCTCGTGGGTGTTCCTATAAACACAAATAAGACTGATTCTCTTAGAAACCTCAAGTGCTTTTCACCATAGACATTTTGCTGTACTATAGATCTCCAGAACTGACCTACTTAGTGGAACAGAAATGTTGCATACTTTAAGTCCTATCTCTTGTCCTCCACTTCCTCCTAGATCCTTGTCACCTTCACTCTACCTTTTGTTGCTATGTATTTAATTATTTTTCACTCCATAAGCAAGCAGTTTGCTCCAGTACTTTTTCTGTTATGCCTAGATTCTTTCACTTAAGAAAATGTCCTTCTTTAGAGCCCTCCTATAAAAGGAGATAGGGGATCACACTTCAGTAGAGAAAATAGGTTACTGTCAAGTATTGCATGTAATGTAGCGGGACATCAGCTGCAACTCACTCTCACTTCCCTTCCTGGTCACTTGCAACTGAACAGGTTTGATCTCACCAATCAAGGAGGGTATAGGGATTGGCAATTAGATGGTAACCATCTCACAAATGGGACACTGATCCTCCCCCTGCTGTGTCCTACTCCTATTCTTCTATCTACTTTGAGTCTCCTCTTATATTGAGATCTTCGTTTAAACAGTCTTTTATCTTTGGTTAGGAGGTGACCTGTAATACCAATCAGGATGCAGCCAAGGGCAGTGCAGGAAAAGCAAAACTGAAAACAACCAACCATAATTCAGAACACCAAAGACCCTACATTAATCACCTGGAACCAGACCAGCCAAATCTCTCCCTATCCTAAAGCTCAGGGAACCTTGAGGAAGAGGGGGCGGCAAGATTGTAAGAGCCTAAAGATGGGGAGGACCAACAATATGCAAGATATTCCACACAAGTTTAGGGTTGTAGCAGCCAGAATTGGACTTTGCCTGACCTGCACAATAGCTGACATGTCAAGAACCCTCAAAGTCTGGGTTCACAGAGGAAAAGGCCTTAGAGGCAAGGGATTAACAGTCATAATAGAGTTCCCATACTAACTGGGAACACAAGAAGGGGCCCCTGGCTATGCTGCTAAGTCCTGAACCCTCACAAGGTAGAAGACTCAGAGGGAGGTTTGGGATTCACAAAGAAGGATGCTCCAGGGAATGGGAGGGAGGAAGGAGGAGGCACTAGGAGAGGAGGAGGAAAGGAAAGGGGTGAAAGGAAGAGAAGAAGGGGGAGGTACAAGGGCCAATGACTTGGGAGGGGAGGAGAAGGAAAATGGGGGTACCCACTGAGCTTGTATAAATGTGGGAGAAAAATAAATAAACATGTTATGGAGGAAAAAAAAAGAAAATGTCCTCCTTTTTCATTCATGTTGTTGTGTATGGAAAGGATTTCCTTCTTTTTGAATTTAAAGATCATCCCATTTCATGCATATAAGACAATTTTAAAATTTATGTATGAACTGCTAATCATTTGGATTACTTTGATACCTTGTCTCCTGTGAATAATACTTCAGTGAGCATGGGAGTGCAAGTATTTCTCCAGCTGGCTACCCTATCTCTGAACTGATGAATCACTGGGATGTATGGATCACATGCTAGCTCTGTTTTAATAATTAGGTGCTTGTTGGCCCTGCCCAGGAATAACGGCCTGACATAGTTAAGCACATGGGACCAAAGAGGGCACTGAGAGCTAGTGTCCTGGGTGTAACCCTGATCACATTACAGAGAGCCCTAATTGGCTTATAGGAGTCAACCTGCCTTCCTTACAGAAATAGGTTGAGTCTGACCTGTAAAGCCTGCATGCTGTGTTGACCTTTAACATAATTGGCTGCCCGTTTCACACCCTATGGTATTTTACATAAGCTATTTTATTGCTCCCAATAAACGAGATTTGCTTTGACAAACTCCCTGCCATGTTAGAGTCTCTGAAGAATTGAGGTGGAAGAGGAGGAGGAGGAGGAGCAGCAGCAGCAGCAGCAGTGAACTTGTCTCTCTTCGTCCTGACGGCCTGGAGTCGTCGTCCCCTTGTGTGTGTGTGTGTGTGTGTGTGTGTGTGTGTGTGTGTGTGGAGAATCCCACAGGTGCTTCCATATGGTTGAAACCATTTATATACCTCCAACAGTTTAAAATGCTTCTTTTGCACTGGATGATATCAAAAGCTATCCTCTGTCACTATAGATACACACACATACAACCTTACAGGTATGTGAATTGGTCATTGTAGCTTTGATTAAAATTGCTCTGATAATTAGTGATGGTGAATATCTATTATATATTTCTGTAGAAAATTGAAAGATGAATAAAAGTATTTGTGTGATACTCACTTAAAATAGATCTGAAAAAGTTATGAGAAATTGCTCAGGTTAAAAACTGTTGTAAGAACTGCCCTCCTAAGACAATCTAGCAAACCAGACCTCCTTAAAACAATAAAATGAATTACACTCCAAGGCTCAAAGAGCATGATGGAAGAAGAAGGTAAGAAAGAGCCAGGAGTGGAGAGGTACAACCAAACAGAATCTTCTGGACATGCCAGGACACTGCAACTACATTAACTTCATCAAGACCCACACAAGATTTTATCATGCCTTAGGAGGCACCACTTTTCCCTGAGGACCAAGTAGGGTGTAATTCTGGCTGAGGGAAAGGGAATTACTTTCTTCTGTGGTACAATCACTGACAGATCATCTGTGCTTCAGCAAGTGCCCAGGGGCATGTTAATACAGGCAACCCTGATGAAACTCAGTGGACCAAAGCCTGCAAAAAGACATGATAGGAGGGAAACAGTTTGCGAAGAAGAGCGTTTTCAATGGGAGAAGGAATAGTGATGGGTTGGGTAATGTGGGGTGAAATGACTTAAATTCATTGTGTAAGAGTCACTGTATAAAGCATATGAAACTGTCAAAAACCAAAATTATTTGGGTGTGTATGTGTAAAAGGTGATTCAAAGATGGCTTTGAGAAACAATGAAAAGAGACTGTCACCTATGAACTTTTTGTTTTTGTATAGTGACCAGTGCTGACTAGTGCCAAACATGACTCTCCAGATCCCTTAGAAATGAAAATAACATGCAAGTTTGTTTTCTAACAATTTCCATAGGTTTCTTAATGTGAATAAAATCCCCAATCCTTCTTTTGTTCTCTGGACAGAACAGAAATAATAGTAGACTGTGCATTTTTATTTCAGATTGAAATTCTATTCTTAGTTCCATATAAACATTGTTTCATCCGTCTTCATATTTTTAGGTTGATATTGGTCCTTAGTTGAAGAAAAAAAAGACCCAACTTATTTCCCCATTTTTAAGTCACAATTACTTTTCTTTTTTGCAAGAAAGCAAAAATCCCATGGTCACTGATAGAACCTAAATGTTCAATCAAAATGGAATGGATAAAAAATGAGATAATATACCCACACATGAAATGAAATATTATTCACCTTTAAAAAGATGGAAATCTTGTCATTTGTGACTACATAGATGGGCTTCAAAGACATTATACTATGGGAAACAACTCAGGAACTGAAAGTTAGTTACTTTATTGTATAATATCACATACATACTGAATCTAAAAATGTTAAATTCATAGAAACAAAAGGTGGTTACTAATGACAAAGGTTGAGAGAAAATGGGGTGATGGCCAGCACATACAAAGCTTCAGTTAAGCATATTAAGTTCTAGGGACTTACTTACTCTATGGTAAGAATAGTTAATTAATAATGTATTGTTCACCCAAAACTGTTCAGAGTAGGTTTTACATGTACACACACACACACACACACACACACACACACACACTCCATACATGCACATGCATGTACAGAGACAGAGAAAGGTGTTACTTAGCTTTATGTCAAATTTTACATTATATAAATACATTATTTTATTTGACAATTAACATAGCAATTACACTCATGCATGATTATAACTCCATGTCTAATCATGTTCACATGTATAGAAAAGCACAACCATTGTAGAGGACTCATTTTCTTAAATGTAGTTGTAATATTTACTTGCTTAATATTTAATATTTACTCAATTAAAAAAATAATAATTTTTAAAAAACTTACTGCTCCAACATATGTGTCTGATTTTCATATATTTTTATCATCTCATTTAATCGATTTGTCACTGAATGATGACCTTCTGCTATAAAAAATAAATGTAAATGTGTCATTATTGATGAAGTAATGTAATCATCTTATTCACTGCTATATGTTGAAACTTAAACAAGCATAAGGAGGAGATAGAAAGGTGACATGAAAAGTAAATAATGCAAACTTCGTGACTCCATTTACAGTAATCCTTTTTAACCCACATGTCATGTCTGGCTTCAACAAGGAGCAGTTATAGTAAAAGGCACATCCAAAGTCAAACTACATAATCTCAAGAGAATAGCGATTATAAACATCTGACTCAGATGTAGCAGAGACTTTTAAGTAATCAGATAAGAATTGAAATTGCAACAGCAGATGGACAGCACAAACAGAAACATGGAAACTGTACAACTCTGTAATGGAAACCTAGACTGCCTCTGAGCCGCTTGCCAGTGATGCTGTCAAGGAAATACCAGCAAACAAGAAGATAGAGCATTGGGAGCTCTCAAACTGAAAAATTGAGAAAAGAGAAAAATACAAAAAAGTATCCAAGAACTGAAGAAAAATTATGCAATGTTAATGTATACACAACAGAAATAACGGTCAACAAAGGGAATGAATGATAAAGGAACAATTTGAAATAATAATGACAAAGATTTTTCCACTAGACATCAAAGCTGCAAAAAATGAAACCAAAATGTGCACCTAAACATAAATATCCAAACCAGAAAAATCAAGGATAGAGAGAAAAATTTGAATAAGTCAAACTTGCATAAAAGGCAAAAATTGCTTTATGTTGTGAATAAGAAGACACTATGCCTCATATAAACATGATTGCAGGAAAACCACTTCTGCATACCAGAACTTTCCAGGATCCTGGGACTGCAACTGTGTGCAAACAAGCTTGAATCTGAAGTTCTGCAGCCTCCCTGGGTGCTTATGCCACAGGCGTCATAAATGCCTCACCAGAAAGTCAACCTACACTCCCAGGCCCTAGGAGAAACTATTGCTGCACATGTCCCACATCCCAGAATTTATCTTCAGGATCACTTGTCAAACACTTGCACCACAGACAACAGAGCTACTGATGCTGCAGGGATATCACACTATAGATCCTGAAGTAGCTGTAGCTCAGAATACAATAGTATCTGGACCTCAGTGTTCTTGATACTTCATGCACACTTGTAGTACAAATCCCTGGGATCCCATAACTATGATGCCGCAACATTGGTGCTATCATTAAAAATGCAGTGCAAGAAAGATCAGTCACAACTCCCTGCCACAGGTTCTCTTGGTGATAGAAAAAAGCATAAGGGAATACGTTGTCAAATGCTCCCACTGTGGAGACTTCCTGGGCATAAGGGCTCCTGCAGTCATCACCAGTGCCATCCACAGCAGGGAGTTCTTCAAGAACACTAGGCTGCTGTTTGAGGAAACACGCCTGGGAGATACAAACCCCGTGACAAAAAAGGACAGAATCTTGAAAGCAACAAGAAAAGAGATGCTTCTTCCATAACAGATGATTTCCCATGAAGTTCTCATTAGATTCCTTAGCAGAAAGTTCACATGAGGAGAAAATGGAAAACATATTTTGAACTGCTTTAAAAAGAAATAAAAGGCTTCCAGTGAATAATATTTTATCTAGCAACAGCATCCTACAGATATGAAAAGAGAGATCAAGGTTTTCCCTAACAAATGTGAGTGAACATAGTCCATGACCATTGACCAGACATGATTCATAAGTAATGCTTAAGGATATCTTCCATTACACAAAGTAGTCACACAGATAGATATAAAAGTATAAAATTCATTTTCAAACATAAAGAGTCAAACTCAGAATGCTTTAATACCATAAAAGTGGCATATAAATATTATGTTCATAAAATAAAGTTGAAAACAAAATGATGGAAGGGGGAGTAGAAGTGTAGAGTCTTTAAAAAATATTTATTTGTTTGAGCAAGAGAGAGCATTATGTTATGGTGCATGGGTGGAGATCAGGGAAATCAGTTTTCTCCTTCTACCATGGGGGAGTCCAGTGATTGAACTCATTTCTCCAGGCTTGTGGAGCAGGTGTTTTTAATTTAATTTATTTGTGTGTGTGTGTGTGTGTGTGTGTGTGTGTGTGTGTGTGTGTGTATGTGTGTATGCGCGTGTATCAGAGGGTACTATGGAGGCCCAAGGGTGACTTTAGGAATCATCCTGGATTACTTCTACCACCTTTTCTGCTTCTCTCTGTGATTTCCCAGGGTCTACTTTCCAGAACCAGAAGTGCGGGCCCTCGTATTTTTACATGGGATACAGATCCTTCTTCTTGTGAGGCAGAATCTTACCTCTGAGCAATATCTCCAGCCCACCATAGTGCTTTTTATAATCAGTCCAACTAAAATTTTCAGCTTAAATCAGACTATTATAACTAAAATATATTTCATGTAAATCTTGTGGTAACCCAAGAAAATCAAAAAGACAAAGTAATCCAAGAACAATATTTCAGAAAACCAACAAAGCATAAAACAAAACAACCATCAACTGAGGAACTCAGGATCCATGAAGCAGACAAAGAAATAACAACAAAAAGCAAAGCAAAACAAAATGAATCAAACAACCAAAAACTCAGAATTGCCATTACGAGTCATTTTCTTTGAATAATTAATTTGACTGTAAATGGATCAAATCCTGGTAGACACAGAAAATCTAAAAGTATAAGAACAAGATTATACGCCATCTATGAGAGACTCACAATAGCTTTAACAATGCAGACTAAAAGTAAGAGAAGAATAGGTTATCAGGTTGAGGATATGGCTAAGTGGGTGAAAGTACTTGTTATGCAAGATTGTGGATCTGAGTTCAGATCCCCAGAACTCAAATAAAAAGCCAGGCATGATGACAAGAACCTCCAAATCTAGCACTGCAGATGATTTGACAGCACAAAGGGATTATTGGAATTTGTTGATTGCCAGCCTACCTCCAGGTTTAGTGAGAAACCCTGCTTAAAATAAGATAGACAGTGACAGAGCTTGACACCTGACATCCTTCCTCACATGTACACACATGAGTATTGTGACACATATATTTACACACACACATGCACACACACACACACATTGATAATGGATACATGTAAATAGAAATCCAAAAAAAGAGGAGCTAGCTACACTTTAATCTTAGATATCTAAAAACTGCTACAAATGATAATTTCACTATGTAATGATAAAGGGATAAGTTTATCAAGAGAATATTACAAAGATCGACACACTGACACTATAATCCAGGTTCTCAGAATTCTGACGCAGGATGCTGGGTTTGAGGAAACTTAAATACTGACAAGTGATCACTAAGTGTTCAGCTCTAAACTGGATGCCTCTCTTACCCACCACAAGGCACAAGGAATGCTGCAGAAGACGAGGCAGTAAGAATTTAAAACAAAGGATAGAACCGAGTACTATGCAGTGTTGTCTGTGTATATGACATAGTCATTGCAAGCAGGAATGGCAGCTGTGCATATCTGTACAAAACTGCATGAACAGACCCTTTGATAATTCATTCTGGACCTGGAAGGCAGAGCCCTCATGGGAATCTATTACCAGTTAATGGTTACCAGGGAAGGGGGTATCATTTTCTTCAGCTGTGCAGTCATTGGCAATTTGCCCATGCTTCAGTAAATAATTCCATACCTACACTCACATAAGCAACTGTGAGAGTTAATCCTGGGTGTCAACCTGACACACCTGGCATTAACTAAGATCAGCTGAGACCACTTGAAGAGATTATCTGGATCAATACATTTATAATACAAAGACCAGCCCTAGAATCGACTGGAACCTCCCTGTATCTAATTGGAACTTCCCATTAATGGACCAGATAAAAAGAATCACAAAATAGAAGACTGGGAAGAAGAAAGACTCTCCAGGAATCTTCATCTTCAGCTTTCACCCACTAGCCTACTAGATGAATGCTTCAGCCACCAGCCATGTCGCCTCCAACACAAAAGACTGTTTTTCTCCTCTGGAACCATAAGATGAATAAATTTCCTTTTCTTCCCTAAGTTTGTTTGACTTTGGGTGTTCTCTCACAGCAACAGTTAAGAGAAACTGTTACAGCAACTCTCAATTACAGTCACCAAGGACATCAAAACAGTAGGGAAACTGGGTATAAAGGGTTCTTCGAGGATGAGAGAGGAAAATGGGGAGTGACCGTGATTGCAGTACATTGTAGACACTGTCAAAAAAGTTAAACACAAAAATATATTAAGTAAGAAAAATTGGAATTATGGAGACAGTTTTTATGTTTGGTAAAACTAGATCTTTTAGATTAGCAGTGGCCAAGTCTTTCTGTGGATGAAGAGAGAATGAACAGTTACAACACAGAAATTTTTAGGAAGATGAACCTATGTATTAATATTGTGATGCTGTATATGCATTATCACACATTTGTGAAAGTCCATCATATTGTAACACATGAAACAAATCTTAAAGAAATTCAGGTTTTAGTTAATAATATATCAAGGTCAGTTTATAATTTAAGAAATATATCATAAGAATGGAAAATATTAATAAAGGAAAACTGTGTGGGTAGAGGTGGATTAATGAGAACTGTCAATATTTTCCATTCAGTTTTTCTGTAAAAACAAAAATACTCTAAAAATCATGCCTTCATTATTAAATTAAGCGAGATACAGTTACAGTCCAAGAAAGAAAACATATTACAGTACAGCGCAAAAGTACTTCTTCTTAAGCTGCATGGCTCCTAACTCCAGTCCATGTTGCTGTTCTACTGTCATTTTACATTACCTTAATGTAAGCACTCAGCACACACCACTGATGCAATGCTTACATGATGGCCACCTACCTGGCTCAGCTTCAGGTTCACTCACTGCTCCTTCAGTTGAATGTGCTTTTATAAATTCTGAAGTGAAGAAAAGTACTTGCCATTATACATTTCAAACAGCAATTATATGTCTAGATTCAGTTAATGTGCTGTACTTTTAATTTTAATAATTCACTCAAGGGTATCTAAAATAGCAGCTTCTAATATAGGGTGCTTGAAGTTAACCAATGGACAATAGCATCTGAAAGAATACATGCAATCATTGGTCATAAACTCAACATTTTCCTGTTTAAATTTGCTTTTTCCTCTTTATTGTAGCAACCCAGGGCTTAGTGCCTACCAGGCAATCACTCTCTCACTGCTTCACAATGTGCTTTCTTATTTTTCCTCTTCTATTCATTACTAGCAGCAGAAAGTACCATAAGTGTCTAACTATCCTTTCTTTAAAATCCAGACACCAGATTTTGACAATTATGTCAAGTAAATAGTTGTCCAACCTATAGATTTTACTACCGTCTTACTAGAATGGTAATGTATGTATTATACAGTGTAAGTTCACTATACAAGATCTTTAGCAATTCCCTATTATGAATTAAAATTCCTAAAGGCTAAAATAAAACAAAATATTTAGTGCTTCAAAAAATAGGCATATCCTAACTTATCCCTACCAGTCACTTTATATTCTTAATTTCATCTGGCTGTAATTCTTTAGTCAATGATGTTTTTGATATTATCATCACCTTGAGTGAACAACACTTTCCTCCTTTGCTCATCTACATTATACTGATCCTCTGAAATTGGAGAACATAATAACACTTGTGTTGAAGTATACAACTCACTACTGAATACTTTCAAGTTTTACATACATAATTTAATGAAAATGTTAAATATTATGTCTTGAAGTGCTAATAATATATTTAGAAAACTCTACAAAGTATAAGCATTTTTAAAGGGTCAGCACCTTCAATTTTCTTCTCTACAGCTTCGAAACTCTTCATCGCTGTTGGTATATTTTCTTTATCCCTGTTAAAAATTCCAATAAACAAAATAAATTTTCATATATGAAATAATAAGAGTTTAAGTTACATGCTTGAAGAACTAGTGTTTGTAGAATAGACATAAAAAGTTTATGAGATGAAAATTAAAATACAAGAGTGGTTGTGGAGGGGTACAGAGACATTGGGCAATGCCAGAAAGAAATGTGCAGACAATGGTAGAGTTTCATAAATGCATGAGATATCAATACAATAAAAGTTATATATAATAAGTCTGAACCAAATATAATCTAAACTTAAAGCATTTACACTTTGAACAGGAACTAAACAAGGCTGTCTGCTCTCCACTCCTGCTTGCATTGTGCTTGAATTCTTACCTGAGTAAGAACTGGAAATAAAGGGGATACATTAGGAAAAGAATAAAATATCTGTATTTGTAGATGCAATGAGTCAATACCTGAGAGACCCTAAAAGTTCCACCAGAAAATTCCTTAAAGAGTGCTTTAAGATTAGTAAAAACAAAACAAAACAAAACAAAAAACCTTACTTGCTTTCTTATACACCAAGGATTAACAAAGTGAGAAAGAAATGAAAGAAACAATCACATTTACTATAACTACAAAAAAAAAGAAATATTTTGTAATAAATTTAACCACGGAAGTGAAGGATATATCTGATAAAAACTTTAACACACTGAAGGTAGCTTTCAGTCAAGCATTCCTGAGCAGTGTGGTTCCACGCATGGCCTAGGGAGCCATCCCTGGCATTGCCTCTCCCCTCAGCCTTTCAGCACATCCAAGCGACCTGCCAGTCTTTTCTACACCCACTTTATTAAAAAACCATCTAATCCATACCAATAGCGACCCTCCCAATTCCCAAACCATAGAACTATTCTGGCCACTGCCCCATCAGTGGTACCTCCAGGGCAGCATCAGTGACAGCAATAGTGAGAACTTCCATAGCAACAGTGAAT
Organism: Typhlomys cinereus; assembly: GCA_023101885.1. Taxonomy (NCBI): domain Eukaryota; kingdom Metazoa; phylum Chordata; class Mammalia; order Rodentia; family Platacanthomyidae; genus Typhlomys; species Typhlomys cinereus. The sequence goes on from JALPQD010000015.1 coordinate 7,296,486, forward strand.
GTGCCAAGAATTCACATTTATCCCAGTCAACAAGAAAGCAAATTACACTCCACAAAGCAAAATCCATGATACCAAAAAGAACAAAGGAAAACATTGCACACCTCTGACTAGAGAATCCTGAAAACATCATCTCTCAGGACGACTATGCCAGAATATAATAAATATCCTTTTTATTTACTATTCTTACAGAACTTTCAAACAAATTTCAAGAAACTTAAATCCCTAAAGTATACGCTACTAGAATCCTAACTATAAAACCTGCTACACATTTCACTCACTCCCCATGTAGCCACCATTATGGGCTTTCAAATTCCTATAGTTTCCTAATCACTGCTACAGATATGCCTAGATAAATACAACCCTTCATAGCTGTAATAAACTATAAAATCTGCAGACCCTAAAACAAAAAACAAGAGCCATCCAAGATACATACCAAACACCTAACACCCAATTTAAGATTGTCAAGCCACATCATAAAAGTACAAATACACCAAAAACTCTGAAGGAAAATGTATCCCCTCCAAAAATCAACAATCCAGTAACACTCAACATGAGCATGAAAATAAAAATAACCTCTTGTATAACAGTCATGAAAACAACATTCAAGAAAATTTGTGCTCCAAAGAACAATTATAAATATAATCAAGGAACTGAATGTGGAAATCTATGAAGAACTACATGAGGAAATATGAGAGTAGGAACAAATATGTGCAGAAAAACAATAAGCAGTTAAATGAATGAAGAAGACAAAAAGCAAAAACTGCAAAGAGAAATAAAGCTAGAAATCAAAGCCACAATAAGCACAATCAAAACTTCAGTATAAAGTCTTGAATAGAATAGACCAAGGAGAAGATAGAATGTAAGAACTGGAAGATAAGATTGCAGAACTGAATTGGCCAATTCAGTTACTCCAATTAAAAAAATTTATGACAGAAATATAAAGGAGTTGTGAGACACCTTAAGAAGTCACACTTCCTTCTGTCCCAGACCAGACCAGGGTAGACTCCCTGCTCCTCAGGTAAGGCTCCTACAAAACTCCTCAGGCCCCAGGTTACCTGCTTGTCCCACCAGCAGCTGGAATGGCAGCCAGTCTGCTCTGGCGCTGGAGAAGGCCTGTAGGCCATGCCATAGCTCCCAGGAGATCTGTGCTACAAACTAGACCCTTAGCCCTTCGGAACTGGACCCAGACCAGGGTGGATGCCCTGTTTCTCAGAATTCAACAGAGCCCAGAGAAAACGCAAACAAAGCTCTAGGAGACAAACGCCATACATCCGAAGTCCTCTAAAATCATGCTATCACATGGGAGAGAAACTTCACATCCAGCTCACAGATAAGTAAACCCTTTTTACTATCTTGTTCCTCTCAATTATTAGTCACTGTAGTTTAACTTTTCCATATAACCACACCCATATGCATACAACTTCAGGGACTATACCATTCACCCTCACATATCACCAAGGTGGTAAGCTGAAAAAGTGCACTACCATACTAATCTTCACTCCCTATCTACTAAACCTGACTTTATTGATGTACTAACATTATAATAGCCTCATCCAGGAAATAACACCAATACCAGACAAGCGTACCCAACTATAAGGCAAACACTAGTAATAACTGCTTAAGAGTAGTAATACCATCTGATTCAGTTGAGTCAAAACCAGACAGAAACTAAAAGAAGGTCTTAAGAGATAAAACAACAATGCCCAGGTCTCAGTGCAAATCCATAAGAAACAAAGACCAAGACAACACATCTCCTACTGAAAGAATTAACCCCATAATGATAGATTCCAACCAGAACAAACTCACAGAAAATAGCCAAGAAAGTCATACCCAAGATAATGATTTTCAAAGTCTGATCTTTACTATGATCAAAACTATGAAAGAGGAAATATGGAAGGAGTTAAATAACCACATAAACCACTTTGAACAGGAACACAACAGGCACTTGGAGGAGATGAGAAAAACAATTGAAGAAACAAAAACAGGCATAGAGCAGTTAAAACAATCTCAATTGAACAAAAAGACAAGTTATCTTCAACCCAGAACTCAAAAGAGAATCTTATCAACAGGAATAATGAAGCAGAAAATAGAATATCAGATCTTGAAGACAAAGTGGAAGAACTAACCAGTTCAATCAAAGAGGTTGTTAAAGGCAAAAAGATACTAGAGAGGAATACTTAAGAGGTATGGTACACCTTGAAGAAGCTTAACATGTGCATTCATGGAATACCAGAGCAAGAATCCCAAAATACCACATCTGAGGAAATTTTTCAACTTATCATAAAGGAAAACTTTCCTCATCAAAAGAAAGAGAGGCACATCCAAATACAAGAGGCATTTTGCACTCCAAACAGATATGATCAAAATAGAAACTCGCCATGGCAAATAACAGTCCAAACATTGCACATACAAGACAAAGAAAATGTGCTGAGAGCATCAAGGAAAAAAATCACTTTTAAAGGTAAGCCTATTAAAGTAGCAAATGATATTTCAATGGAAACAGTAAAAGCAAGAAGAACTTGTAGAGACGTACTTTAAGTATTGAATGAGCAAAAATGTCAACCCAGGCTGATATACCCGGCAAAACTACCAGTCATTATCGAGGGTGAAAAAAAAATTTCCAGCACAAAGACAACATGAAAACTTACATATCCACCAAACCAGGCCTTCAAAAAATGCTAGAAAAGATACTCAAGCTTGAAGAAAAGAACAAGCATATCTGGGAAGACAGAAAGGAAGTATACTACAACCAAAACCTACAAGCCCCATAATATACTTATGAAAGCCACTAAACACAAAAAGTTTCAGGAACTAAAAGTAATTTTTCCATTATAACACTAAATGTCAGTGGAATTAATTCACCAATCAAAATATATAGATTATAAACTTGGATTAGAAATCATAATCCATCCATCTGCTGCTCTCAGGAAACACGTCTCACCACAAAAGATAGACACATTCTAAAAGTAAAAGGCTGGTCAAAAATTCTGCAAGCTAATGGAACCAGAAAATAAGCAGTGGTAGCAATTATGCTATATGATAAAGTGGACTTCAAACCAAAAGAAAAAAAATCATGAGTGACACAGAAGGATACTACATTTTAGTCACAGGTACAATTCACAATACTGAACATATATGCACATAATATGGGCTCCTCCACATTTATTAAGTAAACACAACATCTAAAGCAAGAAATCAACTCCACAATTATGATATTCAGAGATTTCAATACTACCCTCTCAATGTAGGATAGATCAACAGGGCAAAAATGTAACAGAGACACATTGGAACTTAATCACACCTTGACTGAAATGGACCTGACAGATCTCTATCAAACTTTTCATCCATGCACCAAAGAATATACATTTTTCTCAGCAGCTCATGGAATTTTCTCCAAAATAGACCACATATTGGGCCACAAAATGAATCTCCACATATATAGGAAAATTGAAATTCTAGCCTGTACCCTATCAGACCACCATGGTCTAAATCTTGACATCTGCAACACAACAAACAGCAGAAAATACACTAACTACTGGAAAATAAATGCTGTGATGCTGAATGAGAATTGGCTTCAGGAAGGAATCATAAAGGAAATTCCAGATTTCTTAGAATCAAATGATAATGAAAATACAACATACCAAAATCTCTGGGACACAATGAAACCATCCGTAGAAGTAGGTTTATAGCTCTTAATGCATATATCAAAAAATAGAAACATCACAAATAAATAACTTAACAATGATTAAAGCTTTAGAGGCACAAGAGCAATCCAATCCTAAAAGTGATAGAAGAGAGGAGATTAGCAAAATCAGAGGAGAAATATCTGAAATTGAGATAAGGAAAATGATACCAAGAATCAACTATTCAAAAAGCTGGTTCTTTGCAAAAACCAATAAGGTTGATACATCTCTAGCTAATTTAACCAAAATCAAAAGAGAGAAAACTCAAATTTACAAAATTATAAATGAACATGGGGTTATCACAACTGACACCCAAGAAATTCAGAGAATTCCAAGGTCATATTTCAAAAATTTATACTCCATGAAATTTGATAACACAAAAGAAATGGTTGAATTCCTAAGTAAGCACAACTTACCTAAATTGAATCAGGAAGTTTTGAATTATTTAAATGTCCTATAACATATAGTGAAACAGATGAAGTACTGTCAAATCTTCCCACCAAAAAATGTCCTGGGCCAGATGGATTCAGCACAGAATTCCCCCAGACATTTAAACAACTAACACCAATACTCCTCAAGCTCTTCCATCAAATTATGAAGGAAGGAACACTTCCAAATTCTTTCTACGAAGCTAGTATAATACTAATCCCAAAACCTAACAAAAATACACTTAAAAAAGAAAAATATAAGCCAATCTCTTTGATGAACACAGATGCAAAGATTCTCAACACTATTTTAGCAAATCAGATTCAAAAACATATCAAAAAGATCATTCGCTGTGATCAAGTAGGCTTTATCTAGGCACACATGGTTGGTTCAACATATGTAAATCAATAAATTTAATCCATCATATGAACCTATCCAAAGTCCAAGACCACATAATACTCTCAACACATGCAGAAAAAGTTTTTGACAAGATCCAACAGCCTTTTATGATCAAAACCCTAGAGACAGCTGGAATAGAAGGAACCTTTATGAACATAATAAAAGCTGTATACAACAAGCAAGGATTATACGCAATGGGGAAAAGCTTGAAGCCTTCCTGCTTTGATTAGGAACTAGACAAGGCTGTCCACTCTCACCACTTCTATTCAATATTGTACTTGAAATTTTAGCTAGAACCATAAGACAAGAGGAGATAAGAGGGATTCAAATTGGCAAAGAAGAATTCAAGATATTTCTATTTGCAGATGACATGATCTTATACCTAAATGATCCTAAAAACTCCACCAGGAAATTACTGGAACTAATACAGAAGTTCAGTAGGGTGGCAGGTTACAAATAAGCATGCAAAAATCAGTGGCCTTCTTATATGCCCAGGATGAAAAAAATGAAAAAGCCCTGAGAGAAACAATCCCATTTACTATAGCCCCTAAAAAATGAAATATCTTGGTATAAACCTAACCAAGGAAGTGAGAGACCTTTACAATGAAAATTTTAAAACCCTAAAGAAAAAAATTTCAGAAGACACCAGAAGGTGGAAAGACCTCCTACGCTCCTGGATCGACAGAATCAATATCATAAAAATAACCATCCTACCAAAAGCAAATACAGATTCGATGCTATACCAATCAAAATCCCAATACAATTCTTTAAAGAAATTGACCAAACAATCTCAATATTCATATGGAAGCACAAAATATCCAGGATAGCAAAAACAATCCTGAATAACAAAAACACTGCTGGAGGTATCACCATAGGAAATCTAATCTATACTACAAATTCAGCCTAGTACTGGCTCCAAAACAGACACATAGATCAATGGATAAAGATTGAAGACCCAGATAAAAGCCCACACAATTACAGCCATTTAATCTTTGACATAGGGGCCCAAAAAATTCAATGCAGAAGATTAAAACTGGGCCCATCTTTGTCACCATGCACAAATGGATCAAGGACCTCAATATTTGGCTAGATTATAGAAACCCTAGTTGAAAGGGTAGAGAACTCCCTCGAGCTGATTGGGCTAGGTCAACAGTTCCTATACATAAATCCAATAGCACAGTCACTAAAATCAACACTCAACAAATGGGATCTAATGAAATTAAAGAGCTTCTGTTCAGATAAAGAGATTGTAAACCCAGCAAAAAGGCAACCTACAGAATGGGAGAAAATCTTCACTAACCACATATCTGATAGAGCTCTATTATCCAGAGTACACAAAGAATTTAGAAAAGTAAACACCAAGAAGATAAATGGCCCAATTAAAAAATGGGCCTTGGAATTCAAAAGAAACTCTTCCAGGTATGATATTGAAATGTCTAAAAAATCTTAAAAATTGCTCCATATCCTTTGCCATCAGGGAAATGCAAATCCAAACTTCCTTGAGATATCATCTCACCCCAGTCAGGATGGCAAAAATCAACAATACAAACAACACCAAATGCTGGAGAGGATGTGGAGACAAGGGAACTCTCCTGGCGGGAATGAAGGCTTATACAACTATTCTGGTGATCAGTCTGGTGATTTTTTAAAAAGCAAAGGTTGAAATGCCATATGACCCTGCTATTTCATTTCTGGGATAAATCCCCCATAAAGCAAAAATTCACTAAAATGACACAAGCACAACCATGTTGATAGCAGCACTATTTACAATAGGCAAAGTCATGGAATCATCACAAATGCCCAACAGTTGATGAGTGGATAAGGAAAATATGGTACATTTATACAATGGAATACTACTCAGCCATCAAAATAAATGAATTAATGCAATTTTCCAGGAAGTGGATGGAATTAGAAAAAATTATATTGTATGAAGTATCCTAGACACAGAAAAGTAGACATCGTATGTACTCCCTAATATGTGGATCCTAGTACTAAACCCACATAGTGACATATTCAAAGATAAATCTCTGTAATACCTACAGTAATCACAAAGATTATAAACAGGAAGGAAGGGGAAGGAATCCCCCCCCCCAGAAATAAGGAGAGAGGGGATCATGAGTCAGTAGAGGAAACACTTCACCATCAAGTATTGCATGTAAGTAGGGAGACATCGGGTTAAGCTTACTCTCGCTTTCTTTCATGGTCTCTTGCGACTGAGGGGGTTCGATCTCACCAATCAGGGAGGGAATAGTGACTGGAAGATAGATGATAACCATCCTGCAAATGGGACACTCACTCGCCCCTCGATGCAGTCTTCTACTTCTATTCCATCTACTTTTGAATCGCCTCTTATAGGAAGATTTCATTTAAACTAACCTTTTATCTTTGGTTAGGAGGTGACGTTCCAATACCGATCAGCATGGAGCCAAGGGCAGTGCAGGAACAGCAAAACTGAAAGCAACAACAAGCCATAATTCACAATACTAGAAACCCTACATTAATCATCTGGAACCATACCAGCCAAATCTCTCCCCATCCTAAAGCTCAGGGAAACTTGCGGAAGAGAGGGCAGCAAGAGTGTAACAGTCTAAAGAAGGGGAAGACCAACGATATGCAAGATGCATGACCTGCGCAGTGACTGACATGTCAATTACCCCAAAGTATAACATGGATCACAGGCAGTAGGATACTTAGAAGCAAGGTATTAATACTCATAATAGTGTTCCCATACTAAAGGGGAGCCCAAGAAAGGGTTCTGGGCAATGACACTGAGTCCTTACACCTCACTAGAGTGGAGGACTCAGAGGGAAGTTTGTCATTCACACAAAAGGATGCTCTAGGGAATGGGAGTGAGGGAAGGAGGAGGCACTGGGAGAAGGGGAGGGAGGGAGGTGAAAGGAAAGGGAAAAGGGAGGAAGGTGCAAGGCGGACTGGAGAGGGGTGAAGGGAGGGAGGGGACTGGGGTCCTATTAATCTTGTATGAATGGGGAAATATAAATAAATATAATAAAATTTAAAAAATAAGTCTCACTTATGGACCAAAGAATTCTAGAACAAGAAACTCAAGAAAAATTAATGAGCACATTTTCCATGACATAGCTAAAAATTTTCCTCACCTTAAGAAAGATATGCCAACTTAAGTCTAAGAGCATATAGAATACCAAATATACAAGAACAGGAGAGAAATTTCTTATGGCCCATACTAGTGAAAAGACTACAGGTTTAGAACAAAAAAAAAGTTCTGCAAGCTGGGGGAGAGAAAAAATGACAAGCCTATCAAAATAACAGCTGATCTTACAACAGAAACAGTAAAATTTAGAGCAACTTAGATGGATACACTTCAAGGTGTGAATGAACACAAATGTGTAAAACATTACTGTATCTACCAAAACTATTAGTCATAAATGAAAATGAAAGAAAAGTTTTGCATTATAAAATCAGGATGAAGGGCTACATGACTACCAAACCAGGATGACAGAAGATATTAGAGTGAACATTCAAAACTGAGAAAAATAAGACAGGCAGGAGCAATAAGAAAAAAAAAAGGACTGAAAATATAGACATCTCAAAATTGATAAAAATGATAGGAATCAGTAAATATTTCTCAACAGTAACCACAAACATCAATGAACTAAATTTTGCAATCAAGAGTCACCGACTAACAATATGGATAAAAACAACACATCAGTCTGCTGCCTGCAAGAAAGATATGCACTATCTCCGAGTGAAAAGATCATCAAAGCTGTTCATGCAAATGAAACCAAGAAACAATCAAGATTAGCTATTCCAATATCTGAAAAAATTAAAATTCAAACCAAAACAAATCATAAAATAGAAAGAAGAGCATCACATACTAGTTAAAGAAACAACCCATGAAAAGATTTTGCAATTCTAAGCATACTTATATTAATAAAGACTCTTCAAACTTCATTAAAAATATTATGGGATATAAAGTATGAAATCAACCCAAACATGATAATAGCAAGGGACACTCCATATCATTGACAGACAAATCAGTACTTCAAAACCTGACCTGATATATCTAAATATGATTTAAATGATACTGTAAATCAGATGAATCTAACCAACATCTACATAAATTTCCATCCAAAAACCAAGTATTACACGTTGTTTTTAGCAGCCATGGAACTTTCTCTGAAGTGGACCAATGTACTAGGGCACAAAACAATTCCTCACAAGAAATTTGAAAATATTTCCTGGATCCTATAGTTTCCTAACCACTTCTACAGATAGCCTAGATAAATACAGCCCTTCATAGCTGTAATAAACTCTAAAATCTGTAGACCCTGAAAAAAGCAAGCAAACAAACAAACAAAAAACCCACAAGAGCTATCCAAGACACATAACAAAGAAAGCAACTTAACACCTAACTTAAGATGCTCAAGTCCCAGCACCACCCTTAGCTCCATCCTGATGGTATTGGATGTCACCCCCTGGCCAGAGATAAAAAAGCTGTTAAAATAGAATCTTATTATAAGAGTAGATTTAAAGGTAGATGGAATAAGCGGCAAAACTGAAAAAAAATCAACAAACCATAATTCAGAACATAGAAACTCTGTATCAACCTCCTGGAACTAGGGTCAGCCTAATCTCTCCCCATCCTTAAAGCTCAGGGAAATTTGTGGAAGAGAGGGCAGTAAGATTGTAAGAGCCTAAAGATGGGGAGGAGCAACGATATGTAAGATACTCCACACACGTGAGCGCCAAAGTAATCAAAATAGGACTTTGCATGACCTGTACATATCATTGATCCTTCAAAGTCTAGTATGGATTACAGGAACTAGGATCCTTAGAGTCAAGGGATTAACAGCCATAATAATGTTCCTATACTAAAGGGGAATACAAAAAAGAGCTCTAGGTTATGCTACTGACTCCTTATACCTCATCAGAGAGGAGAACCCAGAGGGAAGTTTGACATACACACTAAAGAATGCTCCAGGGATGGGGGGGGGGACAATGAGAGAAAGGGAGGGGGGAAGGAAGAGGAAAAGGGGGAGGAAACAAGGGGATCCAGGGAGGGGTGGAGGGAGGTGAATGGGGTACCTATCAAGTTTGTATGAGTGGAAAAAATAAATTAATTAATAAAAAAAGATGCTCAAGTCACATCATAAAAGCACAAATATACCAAAATTCCCCCAAGAAAATGTATCCCCCTCCAAAAATCAATAATCTAGTAACACCCAGCATGAGAATGAAAATAGAATAAAATGAAACTATAACAAGGGAAATAACACAAAGCACACAAACTCTTGAAAACTAAACATGGTCATAAATAATGGATTGGTCATGAAAGAAATCAAACAGGAAAATAAAAAACAAAAACATTCCAAAGTCTTATGGGATACAGTGAAAGCTGTCATAATATTAAATAGATTTCTCACTACCAGGAAAGTGATATCTCCTAAAGAGCTGTTGGGATAAAAGATCTCACGGCTTCCAAAATAAATAATCATTTGCCAGAGATAGTGATGGCCTCCAAAATAAATAATCATTTGCCAAAGATAATGATTTCCCTCTAAAACCTAACAGTTGAGACCCTGCTGTTAAGGGTAAAACATTCAAGGATCACAGGGCATGTGATGTATAGTTCCCATAGAACTGGAAGTGAGGTGGAGGTGACCTAGGAGAAGTAGTTAATCAAAACCCATGCCTAATGAATATAATTAAAATGAAAATGTAAAAACAGTAAACCACTGATAAAAGATATTAATTAGATAACAGAAGATGGAAAACCATTCCATGCTCATGAACTGGAAGGATTAACATCCGGGAAATGACCATCCTACTAAAGTACGGATTCAGCACAATTCCAACCAAAATTTCAATGCAATTCTATACAGAAATTGAAAAAAAATCTTACAATTCATAATGAAACAAAAAAGATCCCAGATAGCTAAACAATACTGAGCATAATAACTGTTCTGGAGGCATTACCACATCATCTTTTAAGCTATAATTACAGAGTCATAGTAATAAAAATAGCATGATACTGTCACAAACAGACACATTCATCAGCGGATTAGATTTGAGGACATATACTACAAGCATCTAGAACAATTTGATATTTGACAAGAATACAAAAAATTATATTCAAGAATAGGCAACATCTTTAACAAATGGTGTTGGAAAAAATGGTTGTCTACATGTTGAAGAATGAAGCTGGACCCATATCTCTCACCTTACATAAAAATTAACTCCAAATGAATGAATGACTTCAATGTTAGACCAAAGATGCTGAAACTTCTAGAAGATTAGTGAGCATGCCAGAACTGATAAGCACAAATAAAGATTTTTCTGAATAGAAGCATTTATACAGGAAATAAGAAAATAAAAACAACAAATAAGATCTTATAAAATTAAAAAAATCTTGGTTCAGCAAAAAGAAATTATTAGTTATGCAAAAAGGCAACCCACAGAACTGTAGGAAAATTTTTAGCTAATTATATATTGGATAGAGTATTAGTATGCAGAGTATACAAAGAGCTTAAAAACGTAAGCAACAAGAAAGCAAATCATCCAATAAAACTAGGTCCCAGAACTAAAATATGGAATTGTCAAACAAGAAAATGTATCAATCAAAAGATAAAAACTTGCTTGCTCTGAGGATTATGTCTTTTCTTTTGAAATTGGATTACAGGGGAGTTGCCATATCAACTTCACTCTTGTATGGGATTTGAACACCCAAATTCTGCTTGACTTGCTTCCATGAAAAATGTTTCTTTACCTACTGAACCATCTCCTTAGCCTTTTATAGAACCTTTTAATAATAGACACACGTGGATACTGAACACTTGAAATGCTACTACTGTGACCAAGAAACCAATTTTGTTTATTAAATTATATTTGCATACCCACATGTGGCTAGTGACCACTTCAATGGATAATGTACTAAAATTTCAATTAAGGTCAATCAGATGGCTCAACAGGTAAAGATATCTGCATGCAAACCTGGAAACTTGAGTTTATTTCCCAGTGTCTACATGGTAGAAGGAGGAAAATAACTTCTGAAAGTTTTGTTTTGACTTCCCCATGTTGTGGCATTGTGTGTGGTGCTCTGACTTCAAGCAAACAAATAAAATTTTTAAATGATTTGGAAACAAGGCAACTATATTACTTAGAAGCTCTATGTTTAGCATTAACATTGAAGTATTTTGGAATTGATGATGGCTACATTTCCTTTTATTGAGTCTAATTCATTTAATTCTTATATTTTACTTACAAGTGTTGAGACACCGCGGAATGTTTGCGCAATTTAAAATGATGTTTCAGTTCTTCAAATCTTTTAATTAGGTTTACAATCTGTGCAAGATTCAAAGCCATTTTCTTGTCGGGTGTTGGAAGTTCTGATTCTGGAATACACTGATCTTTACTTATCTAAAACACAAAATTAACCAGTTATTTGAAAAATGTTGAATTTATTTCTCTATTCAAAGCATTTCATTAGATTTAGCTATACACTGATGTAATATTCAACATATATTCTTAAGAATACCTATCAATAGAATCACAATTCACTAAGACATTTATATGTAAAACATATCAAAACTTGTATTTACTCTTGAAATATATAGATTTTTAAAAACTTTTTAAAATTTTATTTTTATTTATTTATTTTGCACATGTGAGAGAGAGAGAAAAAAAGAGAGAGAGAGAGAAAGTGTGTATCAGAAAGTACTGTGTCCCTGTGGAGGACCAAGGGTGACTTTGGAAGTCATTCTAGATTGCTTCTACCTCCTTTTGCTTCCCTCTGAGATTTTCCAAGCTCTGCCTACTAAGACTGGAACTGCAGGCCTACTGCTACCATTTCTGCCTGGCATTTTCACAGTGGGACCTGAGATCCAAACTCAGAACCTTCTGCTCAGAGGCAGAGTCTTTTTTTTTTTTAAAGGCTTTAGTCTTTTTTAAAATTTTTTTATTATTATTTATTCAATTGTGCATATGCATGTGTGCAGTATGTGTGTGTGTAGAACCACAGATGAATTCGGGAACTACTCCGCCCTACCAGGACCAGAAACGCAGGCCACCCCCGCTTCTGCCTGGCATCTATACGTGGGGTCTAGGATCTGAACTCAGGACCTTCCGCTTGCAAGGCAGAGGCTTAACCGCTGAGCCACCTCTCCAGCCCCAGAGGCAGAGTCTTAATGCCTGAGCCATCTCTGCAGCTTGATATATAGACATTTTAAGCAACTCCAATAACATTAAATGAAAATTAAATTATTTATTAGAGTAATTGAAATTGATTGTTTTGCCTAAATTCTTTCTAAGAATACCTACTGTAATAAATTATAGAAAGACAGAAATTTGCATTTAAAGTTACTAATCCTCTACTAAAAAATCTCAGAAGTTAAATTGCCCTCATTCTGCACAGGGAAAACAAGATATCTTTGGGTTTCTGAAATACCTGGCTAAACTGGAAAGAACTGAGCAATAGAGGCAATAAATAAGATTCAGAGACCATGATTAATACTCTGGGTAACATGTCTACTTAAAAGAAATTGACCAGGTAGTGGCTAAAAATCACAACAGAAAGGTTGAAACCCACACTATGCAAAGTCACTGTAACTGTGGGGCATTCAAGAGTACAACCATGTTTCAACAGAAAGTAACAGAACCAACACATACCACTGTCAATGTATCACCATGACCAGCACTACAGGCAAAATAACATCAGTAAAAATGTTATTCCAAGATTTTCAGATATTAGAAAGCATAAGAATTCTTAAAAGAGCCAGTTAAAGCATTAGATCACACACACTCACTCATACATTCTTACCTTTTTAATACATATTTATGTACATGCACTTTATAATGTATGTGACAGGTAACTTATGTGACATCTAAACATCTGTCAACTATATTAGGAAAGCCTCCTAGGAAAGAATGAGATTGTATACACTTAGGCAATGTGACTGACATAGTAAATCAAGAAAATATTTGATATGTAATGAATTTAAGCAGTGGAAAACTTAAAAGTATTGTACAGTGAGAATTCCTCTTGTGGATTACAAGGACCCAACTAGATTGTAGACATAGCAGAAAATGACAGTAACCTGGCACGAAGATGTAAACGGTAGAGACTGAAAGAAGGGGTAGTGAGTTGTCAAACATGTGACCCTACTTCTACTTTACTCAAGTTCATAAACGACACTTCCATTCACTAAGACAGGGAGTAGGAGGAGTAAAAATTCTAAGGTCTTGATAAAGTGGATATGCAGTGGAAGAAGAATGGAGTTCCAAGGATGATTTGAGAAGAGAAGTATAGTTCTAAATAACCTGTATGAAGGTGGTACTTCATTTAAGGGAAAAGCTACATGAGGAAACCGCCAAGGAAAGAATTGAATAAAAGAGGAAGCAAAAAGTTGAAACTGTTAAGGAAGTGACTGAAAATGTGACCACAGAGGGAAAACAACAGCCAGAAGAGTGTCAGTCATCAAAGCCAAATGATAAAGTGGTCAGTAAGCTAAGTAAGAGTGGGGTACAGAAAAACGTCTACTGAATTTAACAACACACAGTTACTGAGATGCAGACAGAAGAATCCTATCCAGCAGATTTAAAAATGCTTAAAAATTAAGAGAATATACAATAAGCACAGTAAATAACATGCAAAGTAACGTGCTGTAAATCTATATGCTGTATGTATGTTTCACAGTTGAACTCAAGGTTGTGCAGACATTTTTAAACTGTGTCACTAAATACACTAGTGCCTCCCACAAGGACAGAGGTCAGGAGTAGCCTCATCACTGTTGCTGCTTGCTTAACATTCAAACAACGCTTATTTAGTTAGTAACATCTAAAGATGTAACTAGCTTAGCAGTTGAAAGATTGTAGCATTTTCTATCTACTCATAAATATTGAGGTTTGTCTTTATTCCAACATTAATCAAATGATACTTTCCCTAATTATAAATAAATTGGCATAGACGTGTTTAGCCTCAGCTTTGCAAGCAAGGTCCCGTGTTTAGATACCAGATCCCAGGTTAAAAGAAAAAAAAAGCAGAAATGGCAGCACTTCTTGCTCTGGGAGGCAGAGCCTGGGAAACTCCAGTGCAAAGTAAAGAGGAAGTAGTACAGTCCAGGTTGATTCCCAAAGTCACCCTTGGGCCTCCACAGGAACATACAGTGCCTTGTAATACACACACACACCCACACACACTCACACACACTGAAATTCACTTAGGGCATAGCCACAGACCTGGAAGAGAATGTAGTCTCAAAGAAGAGAAATAGTATATCTTAAAACAGAAAGGAAAAGAAAGCAAGTGAATGGGGGAAACTGAATAAACATGATTAATTACCTTGGTCATTTAAGAACAAAAAGATAACATGAATGTAGAGACAAATATTGTGTTTTATAGCAAGAATGGTAATTTCATCCAATGATATGAGTCACTTTGAAAACAGTTTAAAATATGTGTAAGTTAATAGTTTGATTATGATTTTAATGTAGGGTAAATAAGAGTTAGTAGGGAGCAAAGCAAAATATTTCTTAGTGATTTACATGCTGTTTTCCAGTATAAATCCAGAAAAGATCAAAATTTGTGGAAAAATTATTTATTTTAAAATAGTAATCATGACCGGCTGGAAGTGAAGACAAAAACAAGACATGAGACAGAGGCTGACAGAGGTCAAAAGTTCACTTCAGAAGGCAAAAGAACTGTCAGATATTAGTTGATGTATTGTGCCTCTACTATGTCACTTTCCTGCACAGTATTCTCAGCTCAACTATAGGTCTAAAGAAGGTAAGGGATAAACCCACCCAGCCCACCTTGAGACACTTAAAGATAAATCTATGTAATACCTACAGTAACTGCAAGGATTATGAACAGGACGGATGGGGTTGGAGGGCCACACCAGAAATAAGGAGATAAAATAGGCCTCCATCAAGAACTGCAAGTATGCAATGAGACATCTGGTTAAGTTCACAGACCTTTCCTGATCATTTACAACTGAGGGGGTATGATCTCATCAGAAGGGGAGCATAAAGTCTGGCAGATAAAAAGTAACCATTTTGCAAATGGATGATTGACCCCTCCCTCACTGTGGTTTCCTACTTTTATTACATCTACCCTTGAATGTGCTCTTATAACAAGACTCCAGTTTAACAGCTTTTTGTCTCTGGCCAGGGAGTGACATACAATGCCCATCAGGATGGAGTGAAGGGCATTGCAGGCGCAGCAAAACTGCAAAAGAAAATCAACAAACCACAATCCAGAACTTCAGAGACTCTTTATCAACCACCTAGAACTAGGCCAGCTTAGTCTCTCCCCATCCTGAAGCTCAGGGAAATTTGCGGAAGAGGGGGCGGTAAGAGTGTAAGAGCACAAGGATGGGAGAAGCAATGATTTGCAAGATACTCCACACAAATTAGGGCCAAAGCAATCATAATTGGACTTTGCATGCCTGGCGCAATGTCCAACACACTATTGACCTCACAAAGTCTAGCATCTGCTAAAGGCACCAAGATTCTTGGAGACAAGGGATCGACAGCCACAGTAGTGTTCCTATGCTTAAGGGGAACACGGGAAAGGGTTCAGGGAAATGCCACTGGGTCCTTGTACGTCATCGGAGAGGAGGGCCTAAAGGAGAGTCTGGCATGCACATTAAAGGACTCTCTGGGGATTGGGGGGGAGGCACTGGGGGATGGGGAGGGAGGGGTGAGGGGAAGGTAGCAGGGGGTTCCGGGGGAGGAGGAGGGAGGGAGGGAACTGATGTACCTATTAAGTTTGTATGAGCGGAAATGATAATAAAAAATGTTAAAAAATAAAATAAAATTCACAAAAAAAGAAGGTAAGGGATTACATGTATTTTAAAGTCAAGTTTTGTTAGGGGAAATGAAGTAATAGAGTTCAGATTAGTATGAATTCCACTGCAAGAAGTTCAGAATTTCAAGATTAGTAAAGAAATTCTAATAAGGTAGGTGAATTTCAACTGTACTTGAAATCAGAGTGGTGAGAACATTTAAATAGTACATTCATATACTACACAATGATATTTGAGTGATATACACAGTGAAGGACAAATCATGTGATTTCTTAAGAAGACATCAACGAATGACAGCATAGCCATCTTAGTTTACAGAAGTACAGGTTGAGATGGGACCATAATGACTAAGTTACATAATGACATACAGCTAAGAACATTTACTATGGTTAAACAATACTTGATTAAGTGGAGAAATGGGAACTTACAGTTCAAGAATAGATAGCAGAGGAGCTTGGAAGATGGCTCAGTTTATAAAGTGTTACCCTAGTGCCTATGATCACAGAGTTGAGGTTGAGACAGAAGAACCCCAGGAGTCACTAACTAGTCAGGCTACCCAAGTTCAGGTCCTGTGAAAGATTATGTGCCAAAAAATAAATAAATGAAATGATTCAGCAGGTAAAGGTTACTATGCACAAACCTGGTCACCATAGTTTTATCCCTGGAGGAAGAAAGGAAATGACTTCCAGAAGAAAAGCTGTCCTTTGTTCTCCTCACATATATTATTCACAAGTGCACTTTTTATGTCTCTTTCTTTCAAATAAATAAATCAAACATTTAAAAAACTTAAAAATAAAAGATGGAGAGAGACTGAGGAAAACACCAATAATCTGAAAGAATGCACACGCACACACACAGAACACATGCACACACGAGAAAGAATAGATTGTCTGAATTAGTGTCTTTTCAAATACACAAATTTTATTAATTACATTTTCCAGAGTGTGAAAGCAATGGATAAAAGAAAATAGTAGGACTTTTTAAGTGAAGAAGTTAAGTAACTGAAAGATTATAATTTTGGAAAGTCATATATTTGAGTAGATAAAGAACAGAAGACAGATCTGTGAATAAAATAGAAGAGAAAGTATTTGATAGATAGCAAATGTGACAGAAGAATTTCTCATGTTATAAAGAAGAAGTTTTGTAAGAGGATAGAGAAAGAGTTGGCTTTGTATCACCATACTTCTTTTAGAAGATACTTACCAGCATGTCACAGTTCAAGAAAAACACTAATCCATTCTAATTTAGCCATAATTAACATAAGATGAATGTGGACAGACAATGACTGTCTTCTATTCAGGACCAGAGGAAAAAAATGAGAACTTTTGAAAGACAGTATCACTTTCTTTACCTTTTAGATTTATACCTCAAATAAGCTATTCTCTTTTCTACAAAGACTCCAAGCTTTGAGACTACTTAACTACAGTGAATGAAAAGAATGACTCATCTAGAATTTTTCTAGAAAACTAGAATTCTGTAAATCACTAAAGCTACACTGGAAATCATTTCCGTGTTACTGGAACATATTAAAAACTTTTTCCAAACTAAAGTCAAAAATCCTTGAGAACGAAGATCACTAATTCTCCATCTGGTGATAAAAGAATTTAGAAGTCCAAAATAGAATGTGTGTCATTAAATGATGCTAAATTTTAGAGAAAATAAGCATATAATTTTATATCTCTTTATATTAGGAAATGTTTCATTATTGGATAATTTTTAGGTGAATAAATTCTACATTGTTATTTTTTATGTAAACTGGAATACAAAAATATTCTAATTATTCAATTTTAGAAGAAATAAGTGTTCTGATAAATCTTTATCTCTTCTGGATCTGATCAGGAAAATAATATGTAAATTTTCTCCCCACTAGTTCTTATCTTAGCCTGCATCAAAACCATAATTAGACAATTAACTTATACATTAAACTGTTTTCCAAATAGCTCAAATATTTATTAAATACTTGGTGATGTAAACAATAGTCAATAAAAGTTATATTTTACCTCTTCCATTTGATTGACTTGATGTTGAAACCACTTCATTAAAAATGGAAGAAAGAAAAAAGAGTCAATACAGTGAAATAAATATGTACATACATGTATTTATATTTATGAACATATACCTGTCTATCAAGTACCAGTTCTAATTCTAACATTGTTCAGGTGCAGAATGAGATTAATGTAGCATGCAGCTATACATAACAATTTCAATATATCCAGTAGCACTTAATGGGAGTTCTGCAACTTCTTAACAACTTAGAAACCTTTTTTCAATTGCATGTATCCTTTTTTGAACATTAGCCAGTTTAAGCTGTAATGAATACAACATACCTTGAACAGAGATTCCAGAATCTGGAAAAAAATTTTTTAATTAGTATCTTCAAAAATTAAAAAATCAATGTATGATATACCTCGCAAGTACAACAATTTTCAGTTTTATGAAATTGTTAAATACATACTGCTAGGATAATTACATTTAAAATAGCTGTATTTAAAATGCTATAATGTTTTTGTGAATCTAGTGTGTTGTGGTTCTTTGTTTTTTTAACTGCTGTGATAGAGGACTCATATATAAGCAGCTTAGGGGAAAAAGAGGTATTTATTTGCCTTACAGTTCTAAATGGGACATACTCCATCATGACAGGAATTGCATTACAGAAGATATGGCTGGAAGCAGAAATCAGAGGCCAGTTCAAGTCACCAAAACTATCAGGAGACAGAAAGAAAAAAAGCAAGAGAAAGCAGGCCCACATCCTGTGATATGCCTTCCAGAAAGAAACTACCTTTTAAAGATGCTGCAACCTTCCCAGACATTAACTTCAATCTCAAACATGGGAGCCTTTGGAAGCCAACTTCCATTTAAACCATGACATAATGTTTTAATGTACTTTATATAGGTGACAACTTCTAAAATAAAAAAAAAAACTGTCATCACATATGACTATCAGGGAGCACAAAAATAACACATAAATAATTTTATATTTTCTTTATGAACTGGAGCTCCAAAACTGCTAGGCATTCAACAAGGTTAATTAAATGAGTAAAACTTTATGGGTATGGGGAAACTCAGCTCAGAACCAAAGTACTTTTGTATTTCTTAGCCTATAAATAACGACTTTTTTTTCTCACCTCTGTGTGTGACTCAATATTCTTGTGACTATTAGATAAATCCTTTTGGAATATGAAATGAAGATTTTTCAGCCTTCCACCAATCCAAAGATTAACAATATCATCCATTATTATCTGAGACATTTTATGGTGTTTTTTCTCACCTACTATTATCTGCCAACCTAATATTCTCACCAATATCTTTGAAATGTGTCTTGATTTATAACTTTCATTTCTTTGTTATTATAAAAACATTATGAAGCTGTTACCACATCAGAATATGGCTTTCAGGGCAACTTTAATCATGTTCCTGGACTATGGTCATTCATATTTGCCAGAATAAACTCTTTTATTCCTTTTGAGGCAAAAACTGTGAGGTTTTTGGTATCTATACCTTTTTCAAAATTTTTTTGATCCTAAGATTCATACATGTAAACAATGAATTTAAGTTATTTTCACCTGTGTTACCCAATCCCATCACCTCTTTCTCCCATTTATAACCCTTTTTGTCCAGTCTCCATCTTTCTCCCATGTCTTTTTTAATGTGTTGTTCATGAAGTTTCATCAGGATTGCATGCATCAACAAGTGTTTAAGCACATGCTTGAGCACAGATGGTATATTAGTAAGCATACCACTGAAGAAAGTAGTTCCCCTTCCCACAGCCAGCATTAATTTTGACTGGTCCTCCCAAGAGGTATGGAATCTTATGCAGGATTCCTCTATTGTTAAGGAATGTTTTTTTTTTTTTTAATTTCTTTTTTCCACTCATATAAACTTGAAAGATTCCCCATTCCCCTCCCTCCCTCCACCCCTCCCTGGATCCCTTTGCTCCCTCCTCCCTTTTTCCCTTCCTTCCCCCTCTCTCCCTTTCTCTTAGTGCCTTCCCCTCCCCCCATTCCTGGAGCATCCTGTAGTGTGCATGTCATTAATGTAGGGTCTCTGATGTTCTGAATTATGGTTATTCTTTTTTTTCTTCTTCTTCTAGTTTTTCTGCTCCTGCACCGCCCTTGGCTTCATCTTGATGGGTATTGGATGTTACTTCCTCGGGCACAGTGTGTCCTTGCTGGACTGTGCACATCCCAGGCGGGTGGGTGGGGAAAGGGATTTTTATGGAATGTTAACAGGTCAAAACTTGGGTTAAAATTTGTTTGCTAGCTGTTTACAATAGCAAAGTCATGGAATCAGCCCAAATGTCCAACAGTTGACGAGTGAAACTGTGGTACATCTATACAATGGAGTACTACTCAGCCATCAAAAATGATGAATTACTGGAATTTGCCGGGAAATGGATGTCATTAGAAACAATTATATTAAGTGAAGTATCCCAGACCCAGAAAATTAAGCGCCGTATGTACTCCCTAATAGGTGGCTCCTAGTACCAAACCCACCCAGCCCACCTAGAGACAGTAATTCCAAGGATTATGAACAAGAGGGATGGGGTAGGAGGGCCACACCAGAAACAAGGAGAGAAGGGACCATGTTACAGCAGGGAAAACAGGCCTCCACCAAGGATCCAAATAAGTAATGAGACATCTGATTAAGTTCACAGACTTTTGTTCCTGATCATTTACTACTGAGGGGGTGTGATCTCACCAGAAGAGGAGGGCATATAGTCTGGCAGATAAAAAGTAACCATTTTGCAAATGGGTGATAGACCCCTCCCTCACTGTGGTTTCCCACTTTTATTACATCTACCTTTGAATGTGCTTTTATCACAAGACTCTAACAGCTTTTTGTCTCTGGCCAGGGGGTAACATACAATGCCCACCAGGATGGAGTGAAGGGCATTGCAGGAGCAGCAAAACTGCAAAAGAAAATCAACAAACCATAATCCAGAACTTCAGAGACTCTATATCAACCACCTAGAACTAGGCCAGCTTAGTCTCTCCCCATCTTGAAGCTCAGAGAAATTTGCGGAAGAGGGGGCGGTAAGAGTGTAAGAGCATAAGGATGGGAGGAGCAATGATATGTAAGATACTCTATACTAGTTAGGGCTGAAGCAATCATAATTGGACTTTGCATGCCCTGCGCATTGTCCAACACACTGTTGACCTCACAAAGTCTAGCATCTGCTAAAGGCACCAAGATCCTTGGAGGCAAAGGATTGGCAGCCACAGCAGTGTTCCTATACCTAAGGGGAACACGGGAAAGGGTTCGGGAAAGGCCACTGGGTCCTTGTACGTCATCGGAGAGGAGGGCCCAGAGGAAAATCAGGCATGCACAAGAAAGGACTCTCTGGGAATTGGGGTGGGAGGCACTGGGGGATGGGGAGGGAGAGGGGTGGAGAGGGGGAGCAGGGGGTACGGGGGGAGGAGGAGGGAGGGAGGGAGCTGGTGTACCTAATAAGTTTGTATGAGCTGAAATAAAAAAAATAAAAAAAAATTTGTTTGCTAGGCTTGTGGACATAAATATAGAATGAGGGAATACATGAGCACAACAGACCTATCATATCCAGAGAATATTATTTTGCAGCATCCATACCTCCCTCTGACTGTCATATTCTTACTGCCCTCTTTTTCACAGTGTTCCTTGAACCTTGAGGTGAGGGGTGATACAGATGCCCTGTTCTTATCCCAGTCACATTGGTCAAGATCAAGGAAACAAACAACAGTGGTGAGGATCTTGGGACAGGTACTGTTAGCTGAGAGTGTAAACTGGTGCAGACATTATGGAAAGTAGTGTGGACATCTCAAAAGGCTAAAGATAGAACTGCAATATGAAGCTGATATACCATTCCTGGGCGTATTCCAAAGGACTCTATATCTTACTACAGACACTCACACATCCGTGATCACTGTGGTCCTATTCACAATAGCATGGTTGTGGAATTAGCTTAACTATCCATCAACTTGTGGATAAATAATGAAAATGTGGTATATATACACAGTGGAGTATTATTCAGCTCTTATGAAGAATGAAATTATCAGATTTGTAGGCAGATGAATGGAACTACAAAACTTTTACTAAGAAAGGTAATACAGACTCAGAAGGACAAACATTCTCTCTCTTATGTATCTACATCTTAATAAAGATATATTTTAAATCCCTTTCAGAAAAGCATTTACATCTTTTCTGATAAGATAAATAATGAAAAACATCACCCTCTCTATAATTCGATATTATTCCAGATAGAGTGACTGAAATCTAAGTACTATTACTTCATATTTTTAATTTAAAATATAAAAAAACTATTCCATCAGAAAAAAATGAAATGAAGATATAGAAAATACATAATCAGAAATCAATGTTTCCTTCTTGAACTTTGACATAAGGCTTGGGATGTAGCTTAATTGTAGAGCATTTGCCTAGAATGTATAAGGCTTACGGTTCAATCCAACCACCTGAAAAAAAGACCAAGGAAACAAAAATTAAATAATTAATATAATTAATGTACTACCTCACCAAAAATAGAAAGAATAAACCATTCTAGCACATCTGAGTAAGTGTTTGGAATTATACTATCAAAGAAAATATTGCCACTTATATTCAAGTAGCGAAAAAGTTACAAACAAAAGAGCAAAGATCAGGCTAATCTAAAATTTCTCATCTGTAACACACTCTCATCAACAGTCCAAAGTGCTGTTCCACGATTAACGGCATCTGCACCACCATGCTGGTGAGTAGTATAGCTTTTCAGGCCACTGCCAAGCTACTGAACTAAACTCCAAGTGGGTTCAGCAACAGATAATTCCCCAACAGATAAGTGACTGCTGTTGATTCTAGATTTTGAGAATAGTTTACATAAATAGCAAGAAAGAATAGAGATAAACAAAAGGGTTGACACTCTTCAGAAAGCATGCTGAAGGGCTGGAGAGGTGGCTCAGGGGTTAACCCTCTGCCTTGTAGGTGGAAGGTTCTGAGTTCGGATCCTAGACCCCACGTATAGATGCGGGGCGGAAGCAAGGGCAGCCTGTGTTTCCGGTCCTGGTAGGGCGGAGCCTGTGAATCCCCGGCAGAGTAAACAGGGAGGAGGTGGAGGCGACCATGGTGGTTCCCAAATTCGTCCGTGGTTCTACACACACATACATATACCCATGCGCACACATGCATACACGCACAATTGAATAAATAATAAATAAAAATTAAAAAAAAAGAAAGCATGCTGAAAACCCTAACAAAAAAACAACAGTATATATGCTTGGCAAAATAGTTTCATGTACATGACGGTTTAGGAAATGTCCACTGAAGCGCATTATCTAAAATATATTATTTTTCCAAAAGATCTTCCTACCTTGAAACCTAATTCTTTCTTGGTATCATAAATAGTATTTCTACAATTAATAAGATATAGGCAAAGGCTTATTTCTGAGTTCTCTTTTACTTTGAGGTGTGTGTGTGTGTGTGTGTGTGTGTGTGTGTGTGTATTGTGCTATATGGACTTGTTTGTAAGTGGATGTCTATCGTTACTTTTAAGCACGTGTGTTCATGTGGAAGTCAGAGGTTGACAATCAAGCGTCTTCCTTTACCATTGTCCGCCTTATCTTTTTAAAATTTTTTTATTATTTTTTCAATTGTGCACGTATGTGTGTGTACGCCTGTATGTATGTATGTGTGCAGGCGTGTGTGTGTGTGTGTGTGTGTGTAGAACCACGGACGAATTCGGGAACCACCATGGACTACCTCCACCTCCTTCTTGTTTACTCTGCCCCGGGATTCACAGGCTCCGCCCTACCAGGACCAGAAATGCAGGCCACTCCCGCTTCTGCCTGGCGCCTATACGTGGGGTCTAGGATCCAAACTCAGGACCTTCTGCCTGCAAGGCAGAGGCTTAACCCCTGAGCCACCTCTCCAGCCCCTGTCCGCCTTATCTTTTTGAAATAGTCTTTTGAATCATGAATTTAAAAGTTGGCTATACTAACGGTTAGAGTGATCTGGGGATCACTCTGTCCCTGTAAACTCCAGTTTAGAGTTATTGACATATGCCTCTGAACCTAGTTTTTTTTCTGTGTGTTCTAGGAGTCAGAACTCAGTTTCCCAGTTCCTCATGTTTGCATGGCAGGTGCTTTATCAACTGAGCCATTTTTTCCAGTCTCTAGGTTTTTTTTTTAATATTTTTTATTTCATTTTTGTTCAATTATGCATGTGCGTGTGTATGTATGTATGTGTAGAACCACGGACGAATTCGGGAACCACCATGGTCCTTGTTTACTCTGCCCCGGGATTCACAGGCTCCGTCCTACCAGGACCGGAAACGCAGGCCGCCCCCGCTTCCGTCCGGCGTCTATACGTGGGGTCTAGGATCCGAACTCAGGACCTTTCACCTTCAAGGCGGAGGCTTAACCTCTGAGCCACCTTTCCAGCCCTAGGTTTTCTATTTTGTTTCACTGGTCTATAGATCCATCCTTAGGCTAGTAAATATGGTTTTCATTGCTAAAGCTTTGAAGTATGTTTAGAACTTAGAATTAGTTCCTTAACCTTTTTATTTTTCAATATTACTGAAAAAGGATATGAATTTTAGGATGAATTTTCTATTTTTGGAAAAAAGCTGTTGAGATTTTGTAAGAAATATTCTTGGTTACAAAATATTGTCTTGGTAAATATTGTCATTGTAACAATGTTGACTCCCAAATTACATGGAGATGAGTTAGGTGTTTTTCAAGTATTTCATCTCTAGTTAGGTGTTTTTCAAGTATTTCATTTTTGATGCTAGAGTTTTATAACTCTATAACTAAAGTTTTATAACTAGAGTTGTCTCCTCAAATTCAATTTTCAGATTGTTCATTAAAATTTTATAGAGAAACAATCAGGTTTGCATGTTTACACTGTATCTCAAAACTTCACTAAGATTTTTAGTTACAATTTTTGTGTATATATTCCATAAACACATGTTCATAGGTTTTTAAGGATGGGTCACTATTTATTTTATGATAATGCAAAAGTGGTATATATTTAGTATAAACTATTCTTAGAATTTTGGCTTTTCCCCTATTAGCAACATGTAGTATGATATTCATATTTTTACAATGTCTGAAAGAAGAAGCAATCTATAGCTCTTTGTCAAAAATGACATCACATTGGTTTAATGAACACAACCATTCTCCTTTTTATGTTCATTAGAATATTCAATAAATGAATGAGATAGGCAACACTTCATCATAAAATAGACTTTCTGTTAAAATGATTTTTGTCTATCACCATCCTGAGAATGTGAAGATAGATATTATGGTTTGCAGGTGAGTTGTCCCTCACAGGCCATATGGAATCCATAGCTGATGTTAATGTTTGGGAACGTCAGGTACTTTTAGGAAGTGAAGGCTTGCTGAAGGAAGGCCGTCAAAGAGGGTGGGCTTTGAAGCTGGTTAGCCCCACCCTGCTTTTGTAGTAGGCTACTGTAGCAATCTGCTCTTGCAATTGGCCACTTGCTCTCTCTGCATCCATGACCATTATAACCTAAGCTGCCTCCATGTTCATCCTGTGAAAAGTCCTTGGTTCAATCTCAAATAAAGCTAAAATCATTCTCACTGAGCCATAGAACATGCCTATTATCCCAATACTCTACAGACAAGACAGGAGAAAAACTTTAAGTTTGAGGCCACTCTGTTTTATCCAATGAGTTCAAGATCAGCCAAAGCAACATATCTTGTCTTTAAAAAAAATAAAAGAAAAGCTTACTCCTTCCAGAGGTTCTAGGAAGGTGTCATAGTTACATGCAGTTATCAATTTGACAGTTGAGGGTTCACGTTCTGGGCACATTTGTAGATAATTAGTAGTCGAATTAAGCCATAAGGAATGTCATACTTAGATACAGGTTTCTCTTGACATTTGAGGGTTTGAGCTCTGGGCACATTTATAAAAAATTAGTAGTTGAGTTAATTCCGGAACAAACCTTCAGGAGATTGCCTAGTTGATGGAGAAGCCCCAGCCCATGGTGGGTGGGACTAGTCCCCACGAAAGTGAATAAAATGGAGGGAACTATTTGAGAATGGGGGGAATCCTTGTATATACTTGACCAGACATGCTGGTGTGGCAAGTAAGGATCATCCCTCTCTCTCAGTTGTTATGTAGATATGGTACAGCTAGCTCCCTTGTTCTGGTGTTGGTGTGAGTTCTTCTGCCAAGCTGGACAAGCAGCTCTAACCAGATTATCATAAGAGACAATAAATCCCTTGTTTCCTTAAGTAGTTTCATTGTGATTTTATCGGCAACATGCAGGTTAACTTCAACAACAAGAGATTGTCTAGTTGATGGAGAAGGCACAGTTCAAGGTAGGTGGAACCATGCAGAGACCTGGTTGAGAAAGTTGGCATCCTTCTGTATACTTGGTTAGATATGCTGTCTGGCATGTAAGGATCATCCCTCTCTCAGCTGTTATGTGGATATGTTCCCTTGTCTCTGATGTTGGTGTGAGGTTCTTCTGCCATGCTGGATAAGGAATTGTACCCAGAAATTATAAGAAAGAATAAACCCCTTGTTTCCCTAAGCTGTTTAATGGTGAATTTATCAGCAACAATGTAGAGTAACTGCTACAAGAGGTTTCACTCTTTGCTTCTTTCCATAATCTCCAGGGTTCCACTGAATATTCTTTGACTTGTGTATGTGTGTTTGCAGTCTCTGCTTTTATCTTCACATGACATGGTCCTTTTCAATCTCCTTTCTTGTGTATCTTATTAAAAAATCACCACTCAACCTCAGTTCTCCCTCCTCCATCAAATGTGATCTCATTTTTATTAATTGCATAGATACATATACTTTTATTTGAAATAGAAATAGATTGAGAGTTAATGGACACTCAGTGTTACAAATATCATTCAGGGGACCACAAGGCAACTTAACGTATTTAGAAAAACATTGAAAATCAAGAGCTGTAAGGAAGGCTAGTCCTTTCATTTTGACTAAAGTAAAATAGAACAACATATCACATAAATAGAGCAAGCAATAGAGTAGAAGCAACAGTACAAGACTAAAAAAGAGGAATATAGAACTCCAACATGTGGCTATGACAGAATCTCAGGGGCAAGAAAGTATATGAAACTGTTGAAACAAGAAAGCCTCACTGGGAAAGAGATAAACTAAGTTCATGTCAACCCACGCACCAGACAAACATAAAAGTATCAGAATTTTAAATCGCTAGAAGAAAACACAAGTGAATTTAGAAAAACTTTTCCTGCGGCTAAATCCCCACACAATAAGAGGCTGATAAGTTTGTTTATTTATTTAAAAGAGAGTAAGAGAGCTAAAGCCAGAGGTACAGAATGAAAAAGAGTGTGTGTGAGAACAGATATGTGCATGTTGAGGTCAGAGGAAAACTTTTCTTTCAGGAGTGGTCTCCATTTCCATCTTATGGGTTCTTGGGGTCAAACTCAGATTGCAAGACTTGCAGGTAGACCCTTAATCCAACAGGCTATCTTTTTGACTTATGACTTTTAATCTTTTGATACATAAAATGGATACTTTTGTCTAACAGGAGGAAGAGAAGGAGAATGATGAAAGGATACGGATAAGGAGAATGGTGGGAATAGAAAATCACCTTTTAATGGCTAAAATTATAATATCTCAAAAGACAAATGACAATGTGCCTTGCAAATATAAAAAGAATGGAGAAAACTGAGGACAACCTTATTGACTGACAGATAAAAGCACCTGCATACAAAGGTAGAAATTTGAGTTCGATCCCTGTAGTACACATGGAGAAAGGGGAGAACCAATTTCTAAAAATTGTGTGCTAACTTCTACACATGCATTGTGACTCATGCACACAGGCATATGCACTTGCATTCTCATTCCTTCCTCTCCCTCTCCCTCTCCCTCTCTCTCTAACAAAATTAATAAATCATAAAATGGTACATGAACTCATGAAGAGATTTTTAAACTTGCTCATAAAATCAACATGAAACAGTGCTGGTGTTTTGCTCATGTCATCATTTCCAACATGGCTTCCATTGTTACCAGTTCCCTCTGGGGTCTTTATGTGTCCAGGTTCTTATGTTTGGGAATCGAAGACTGAAACCAGAACATTTGTAGAGAATCAAGTCAGAGTTTATTAGAGGAGAGAAAGAACATAACTCATGGACATGAATCTGCCAGAGGCAAGAGAGCCCTGGAGAACTCATGAACTCCAGCCATGGAATCCATGAGGGGTGAGAGAAAAGTCAGATAGGAACTCATGGACTCCAGACATAGGGTTCCATGAGGGGCAAGAGAGCCAAAGATGGCTGCCAGGCTTGGTATTATTATAGTTTTAGGCAGGCCCAGAAAAGCAGATTTTCCTCATAAGTTAGCTTCAATTTCTCCAAACCTGATTTGAGTTTTGTTCCTCTACATCACATTGGTTTGCTCATATTGGGGCCCAACTCACTTGATATTGTGCCCACCTCAAGGTAGGGTTTATCTACAATGGAGAACAAATCTCCATATCCTTTCATACACAGAGGGTTGGACGAAGTTGGTGACTTTAGAGTGTGTTCCTTCAGGGTAATCCCAGCCCAAGGGGATGACCTTAAAAGACCTTCAGAGACTTCCAGCTAACCATCAGGGATTTAAAACTATGCTGGAGCATGCAGCACGGATGGAGAATCCAGAAATAAGCCCCTGCATATGAGGCCAAATAGTTTTGTTTCCCAGGGTGTCTAGATCACACAATAGTGAACTGATAGTTTTCTTAAATGCCCTGGTGAAATCTGCATGTCCAAGTGCAATAGAATGGAGTGGGTAAAAGATGGAAAAACCTAAATCTATAGGCTAAAATTATGAAACATCTCAAGAAAAAGGAGCAGGAAAGCTTCAGGACATCAAATTAATTAGTAACATTTTCAATATGGTACCAAAAGCACAGACAAGGAAATAAAAAAATAGATAAATGGATAGCTCCAAAACTTCTGGAGGTCAAAAGAAAGCCAGTGAGACAAGACAATGTGAAAAGTAGGAAAAAATCCCTGCAAATTACCTATCTGATGAAAATTTAGTAACAAAAATACATGGGGTTCAACAAAACAAAAACAATTCCAAAATGAATGTAACTTGAACGTGCACTTTTTTTTCCAAGACAGATGTACAAATGGCCCTTAAAGCAGTTGAAATCTGCTATCGCTATTCTTAGGAAAATGAAATCACATCCACGATATCTTATTACCTCATGGTCACCAGGACAGACACCATGAAAGGAACAGAAAAGAAGTGTGAGAGGTGCTGTGGAAACTGTAACATGTGCACTTCTGATAAGAATGTAAAGTGATGCAGCCTTTATGGAAATAATGTGATAAGTGTCCAAAAATTATAAGCAGAAATACCCAAGATCCACCAATTCAGGTTCTGAGCACACACCGAAAAGATCTAATGGGGGCACTTAGAAGCATTTACACAACCATTTTCATCACACCAAGGTTAGCAAGAATAGGTGGAAAGAGCATGTGTCAAACATGTCCAGTGACAGATGAACAGGATCAAGGGAGGGTATGAATGCACGTTTACACATGCACAGCCCACTGCATGACAGGGTGCACATTCTATAATCAGCAATGCCTGTGTGAAGCAACTAATGGGAAGAAAAGAGGACTTTCATTTTCTTAATGTATTGTATTTTATTTATATGTAATGCAGTGCAATAATTATGATTATATATATAAAGTCTTATCTTTGAAAAGCTATATAAAGATCACTAGTAAAGAAATGTGAAAATGAACAGAGGAAACTACATAGAAATAATTGATAAAAATGAGAATAATATAATATCAAATGTGGTTTGACAAATTCTTTGTTAATTGGGGAATGAACAGTTGCTTATATTTGTTTCAAAAATAAAGTTTTATTTTTATGAAAGATGAGCCTATTAGGGATATCCATAGGGGAAATATTTAATAGAGAAAAGCAAATAAACATTAAAGCACCTATATGATATAAAAGAATAATCAAAACAAAGCAAATATAAAAGCTAACAATGAAGATGAAACAACCATAAAGAATTATGAGACAGAAGGATGAAAGAACAAGCACATAAATCAACTATAATTATTTAAAATATTTTATAAGGGGCAGAAGAGATGGTTCAAGGGTTAAGACTCTCCCTTGCAAGCAGAAGGTCTTGAGTTCTGATCCCGGGTCCCACATAAACAAAACAAAACAAAACAATCCTCCAGGCGGAAATTGTGGTCTCAACTTCTGGCCTTGGTAGGCAGAAACTCGGAAATTCCAGAGTTAGCAAAATTGAGGTAGAAGGAATCCAGAGTGACTCCCTAAGTCACCCTTGGTCCTCCACAGGGGCACACAGTGCCCTCTGACACACACACACACACACACACACACACGCAATAAATAAATAAATAAAATTTATAAATGAGGTTGATCTTATATTTCAGAGACTAAACATTGAGCCTTACATACAATAATGAATATATTTTTCAAAACAAGAATGCATAGTAAAAATAATCTGAAAGAAAGCCTTATGAATTTCAAAATGAAAAACGGTCATACTGCCTTTAAAACCATAGTGTAATCCCAAATGACCAAAACATTACTGAATTATGCTTAAATTCTAATTCATGAAGTCAAACAAATATTGTAACAGTGTTTGCTCTCTCTGTGCAATGAACTAAGTTGATTCTTATTTTTTTCTTTCCATCTCCTGTTATTTTAAGAATCAGTTATAAAATTATTTTATAACATGAACATTTTATAACATTTACATTTTAAATGTGAAAATAAATATATACATCACATTTGAAAGAACGTATGACCTCTACAGTGTTGTATTTAGAGGAAAAAGTCAGAGATATGTCTACATTAAAAATACGGTGGGACTGGAGAGAAGGCTCAGGGATTAAATCTTTGCCTCGCTAACAAAAGTACCTGAGTTCTGATCCTGTATCCTACATAAAAGCACCAAGATGAAATGGCAATGACCTGTACCTCTTGCTTTAGAAGGTGGAGCCTGGGAAATCCTAGAGAGAAGCAATAAGGAGGCAAAGCAATTCAGGTTGATTCCCAAACACATACTTGGGCTTCCACAGACATTCACAGTGCTTCTGATGCACATAAACACATGCACACTTATACACTTTCCAACACACCTTTCTACACAGACAAACATGCACGCATGCGCATACACACACACACACACACACACACACACACATACACACACACACAAGTGTAAGGACATATAAACAATATTGTCTAATGACCTTTACAAGCTTCTAAAGGAATGCATCTAGACTGAACCAGTGACTGGGTATCATGCTCAAGTTTCTCCAACCAATACAAAATTTATTAGTTTATACTTCACATTGTACATGGACTACATACATTTTGTTCTTCCTTAACTGCTTCCTCTAGCTGAGTTGCAAATTGTGTACAGCATACCAAGAATGAGTTCATATCATGGCCAACCTTTCAAAAAAAAAGTTAGGAAGTTATTTTTATTTTAGATCCCATTTATATATCTATTTGTTACAGTTTGCCTGCATAATTGTTGATAAATGAACATCAAATGACTTAAGGGAATAAGGGGTTTATTTTCTTAGTCCAGCTTGATGGGAGAGCATGCACCAACACCAGGGCTGAGGGAACTGGCCACACCATCACCACATAGTAGCTGAGAAAGGGATGTTCCTTACTTGCCAGACCAACATTTCTGGCCAAGTGTACACAAGGATGCCAACTTTCTCAATCAGCTCTCAGTATTTATTCCAGGGCCTAATCCCACCCACCCATTAGCTAGACAGTCTCCTGTAGGTTTGCTGTGGGCTCAACTCAACCAACAATTCTCTAGAAATGTGCCCAGAGCGCAAACCTTCAACTGTCAAGCTGATACCTGTGTCTAAGTATGACACTATTTCTTAGTATACTTAAGGAAGTTTTGAAAGTATTTCATTTTTTATAACTTATGTACCCTCAAACATGAAGGCAAGTAATCATGCTTTAAATATAATCCTGGAAAAGTTTCCTAGATGAAAATGTAGAAGAAAGGATACTATGGGGGAGTGCCGCACTAATGAAATATGGCAGCTCTGCCTCTTTTCACTTTCCTCTACACGAGCACAAACATTCACAGTCCTGAAATTCAAAGTCCTGAAATTTCTGCATTACCTAAAGAAGGTAACCAGTGTATGTATAAATATCACATATTATAATGTTAATGTAGGGATGGGAATGTAAGTCAGTGGCAGAGCACTTGCTCAGCATGGTCCTGGGTTCCAACTCCAGTATCAGAAAATAGAAAGGAATGAATGCCACTTTTGACTATAAGTATGCTTTCCAAAACCTTTAGTGTCTCATGGGCATTATTAGTAGCTCTAGACTGATACAATGAAATGATTCCACTTCTCATAGCTTTATAATTAGAATAGTTATTTGTAAATCAGAAAATTGACTCATAACAGGTAAATCCTACATTCATATATTCAGAGTCTTAGAATGGCTCTCCATAAAAGAACATTCTCTTAGCACTTTCCACCAATCTGCATAGGAATGAACTGATGACATGTACCTCTTATGCCAGACTGAAGGATGAGGATCACATGTCTGAGGCCAGACTGGGCTATAGTATGTTTAAGGCCTATCTGGGAAACTTAGTGAAATTCTGCTCCAGAATTTTAAAAGGGGTTGAACAGTCCCACAGCTCATGTAAAATTGTCCTCAGCCTGTCTGTTCAGAACTAAGGTCCCAAACTCTGCTTACTTTTGCTTTGTCCTGCCCATGGGCTGGCAATCTACTTTTCCCCATCCCACCCTCTTCCCCCCCAACTCCCACTAATCACACACACACACAAATAAGTCTTCTTCCCACTCCCCCATTTACTCCCATCCTCCTCTACACAAACACACAAATAAGTCCAGGTAGAAGATTCAATATAGGACTAAACTACAGGAATATAGACAAAAAGGCCTCCAGTTAACAAGACAACATAATACTCATCTGAGAAGAATCAATATGCTCCTTCAACCAGAGAACACTGCATTTTGTCTCAAGTGAATGCACAAACATTTCACAAGTAACACAAAGCAAAGCATAGATGCCACAAACATCATGTAAGTGTTGAAAAACAACACTCCAGATAGAAGACAACTAGCCTACTGCATAACCTCAGTACCTAGTAACTTCAAATACAACTTTAATCAACATCTACCTATACTAAAACCAATATATACAAATAGAAATCCTAACTCATGTAGTATATACAAACAAAATAGCAATTTAAATCAAATAAGATAAGCAACAATCTAGTTTTAGATGCCAACATATCCCTGGAAAAATAGAAAAAAAACACAAGAAGCTAAGAAAATACATCTCGTCCCAAGATCACCAATCTCAAGTCCTCAACTCCCACAAAAATAGCCCACTGGAAGGTATCTATGAGAACAATAATCAGGACAATGAATTCTAAGAAGAGATTATAAATATGTTCAAACAGCTCCAAGAGAAATAGATAAACATCTAAACAAAATTGAAGAACACAACAAACTCAGTAAAGATAACCAAGAAAACACAAAGAGACAAGACACAATTAGGATGAAAATAGAGAACCTGAAAACAGATCTAGAAGCACTGTGTGATCTGCAAACAAACATGGAAACACTGGAAAAAGTCCAGGCTGAAATAACACTGGAACCAAAAAATCTAAACAGTGCAATAAAAAATTAATAGAGTCTCAAAAATAGAACTGATCATGTAGAAGACAGAGTTTCAGAACTGGAAAACAAAATAGAAGAGGTTGATAAGTCAATGAGAGTAAGATAAATAAACTGAAAAACACATTTGAACAGAACATACAGGAACTCTGGGACACCATCAAGAGGTGCAACATATAGATTATGGATATCCCAGAAACAGACACACAAAAGGAAAATCCACCATACATAATTAATAAGTTAATAGAGGAAAATTTCCCTGACCTAAAAAAAGAGATAAACATTCTGATTCAAGAGGCATACAGAATACTAAATATCCAGGACAAAAAAAGAATACCCCACGGCATATGATAGGCCCCACACCAAATATGCACATTAAAGATGATCTTAAAAGCTGCAAAACAGAAGGAACAAGTCACGTACAAAGGAAAAACCATCAAAAACCACTGACTTTTCAACACAAATGATAAAGGCTAGAAGGGCATGAAGAAACGAAATACAAGTTATGAATGAACACGAATGCCAATCCAGATTATAATATCCAGAGAAACTGTTGGCCATAATAGAAGGTGAAAGAAAAATAGTCTATGACAGAAATATGTTTAAAGATTATATGGTTACGAAGTCAGGGGTACATAGAATACTGGAAGGAATACATAAGATGGAAGAGGATAAACACGTCAAAAGGACTAAAGGAAATAAATAATACCAGAACAAAACTTGAGTGAAGGAACTAAAAAATTCAAACATCACAAGATCAACAAAATGTCAGGAACCATTGAACACCTTTCAATAATAACTTTATATGTCAATGAGTTCAACTCCCCAATCAAGTGACACAGGCTTATTTATAGCTTGGATCAAACATCACACCTCATCAGTTCTCTATTGCCAAGAAACACACCTCACTATGAAAAA
The DNA here is from genome assembly GCA_023101885.1 of Typhlomys cinereus. Classification (NCBI taxonomy): domain Eukaryota; kingdom Metazoa; phylum Chordata; class Mammalia; order Rodentia; family Platacanthomyidae; genus Typhlomys; species Typhlomys cinereus. Next base: position 7,331,358 of record JALPQD010000015.1, read on the forward strand.
TAGGCACTTTCTCAGGATGAAAGGATGGTCAAAGGTACTCCAAGCAAATGGAGTGGAAACAAGGAAGAGTTGCCATCTTAATATCAGACAAAATAGACTTCAAAAAAAGGAAGGATCCAAAATAAATGTCTTATGTTGAACCTTAAAGCTTTAGCAAAACAGGAATAAATGAATGAGAAGAAATATCCAAGATCCAAGCAGAAATCAATGAATTCTAGCTGAAAAAGGTAATATAAAAAAGCAGTGAAACAAAGAGCTGGTTCTTTAAAAAGATAGTCAAGGTTGATAAACATTTAGCCACATTATCCAAAAGAAGAAGAAAGAACACTTAAATCAATAAAATAAGAAAAGGGGGGGAAATCATAGCAGATACCAGAGAAATCCAGATATTCATAAGGCTATATTTTAGAAATATATATTTCTTTAAATTGGATAAGCTAAAGGAAATGGATAAATTCCTAAACACACATGACTTACCACAATTGACTAATGATGAAATAAATACTTCAAACAGGCTAATAATAAGTGATGAAATTAAAAGAGCAATTACAAGTCTTCCAACTAAAAAAAAAAAAGCCCAGGACTGGATGGATTCAGCACTGAATTCTGCCAGACCATTATAAATGAACTAACACCACTACTCCTCAAATTACTCCATAAATTAAAGAAGTAATGCTCCCAAACTCTTTTTCTAAAGCTATTATTATTCTGATTCCCAAACAAACAAAGGCATATTAATGAAAAAGAAGTTTAGGTCAATCTCACTAATGAGAACAGTTGCAAAAATTCTCAATAAAAAACTTATGAACCAGTGATCCAAAAGATCATACATCATGATCAACTAGGGTTCATTCCAGGAATGTAAGGATTGTTTAACATACATAAATCCATACATGTGATTCATTGTAATGCAGACTCAAAAACAAAAATATGATCCTCTCAATGGATGACAGAAATGGAAAGGACATAGATCAGCATAATAAAGGATATATATGATAAGCCTAAAGCACATATAATTCTAAATGGGGAAAAACTTGAAGCATTCCCACTTTGATCAGGAATGAGGCAAGGTTGTCAACTGTCACCACTTCTGTTTAATATTATACTCGAAGTCCTGGCCAGAGGAATAAAGCAAGCAAGGAAGATAAAAAGGATACAAATAGGAAAGGAAGAAATATGACCCAGCTATACTACTTCTAGGAATAGTACCAAAAGAGTCTACATCTTATTACAAAGACACTTATTCATCCATTTTCATTGCAACTTTATTCACAATAGCAAGAATATGGAATCAGTCAACAGGCTCATCAACAGAAGGATTGGCAATGAAAATGTGGTACATATGCACAATAGAATACTATTCAGGCATCAGGAAGAATGAGATTATGGAATTTGTTGATAAATGTATTAGAAGTAGCAGGAATGTGATACTTCCTGATAAGTTGTTGGTCAGAAAGGCTTTGAAGTTCCCCCAAATAGTATAGACTTTTGCATTGTTCTTGGTTTCCCTCCAAAAAATTGACAGTAAGATCCTATACCGAAGATCCAACACACATGAATCACAGGACATGGACAAATAAAACCCAAAACAACTGGAACTGTATTGGGAGTTTCCTCCTTGCTAAGTAGTTACACAGTACCAAGGAGTCCTGTAGAAGCTACAGGGAGAGAAAATAATCAAAGGTCTCATTAATCTGTGAGACATGCAACTTATAATACAAATCACCATAGCAACAGGTGACCACCAGCCTATAATAGTGTCATGAGTATTAATACAACCAATACCTTTCTGATTGGATTTAAGACCTGCTTATCAGAATGAAACACATTCCTGTTACTGTAAACTAGAACAAGAACCTATGAAATGGAAGGAAATAAGTCACAAGGGAAGAATATACTATGAATCCTTAGGAAGATAAATACCTGTTATTATACCCATAGATTGAAAGAACATTCAGCACTTGACCCAGAAGCCTTCTTCTACAACAGAAGGTGTTCTTCATTATTAAAAAGTACAACTTCCCAAAATGCAGAAAATAAGTATCTGTGGACTGCTTGTCTCCAAATAGGACATATAAGCCTCACCCACCCTCACCCCACGGCTCAGGGAACATTGAGGAAGAGGGGGTAGAAAAAGAGTCTGAAATGGGAAAGTGATGGGTCATGAATGATCTTTTGGGCACAACATAATCGTGATATACAAGATTTCATGGCAGAAATGTATACTTACATAAGAATTGCATGGTAACTGTCCTATCAACATCTTGCTATAACATCGGAAAGATCTCACGAAGTTCTATACCACTCTGAGAGACTGATGAAGACTAATGCTGATGGGGAAGTAAAAGAGGATGCTTTCCTCAGTGGTATACCACTGATTCAGTAGGTTTGCTGGGGCATGAATCAGGTCAGACATAAGTCATCACAGACTAGATGAAACACAATGGGCTGCACATGTGAAAACATTTGAAAAGAGGAAGGAGTCTGGCAAGGGAGACAAAAGGTTTTAAGGAGAAAAGGAGGGAAGATAGGATTTGGGATTAAGGATTGAAAATATTATAAAGTCACTACATTCAGGTATACAACATTAAAATATAAATCAATTAATTTGAAAAATTAAAAGGGCTAGAGATAGAACTCAATAAGAGAGTGCTTCCCTAGCATACACTACACCTCAGATTCATTCTTCAGTGTCTCAAAATATCATCACTAAAGTAGACACAGCAAACAATCTATATGTCAATCAACTGAGGATGAACTGCATTCATTGTTCATTAACACAAATTGTGGTACAGCATATATGGAGATTGATAACCAAACAGACAATTCAGAATGGATCGACCTTGAAAGAAAAGTAAGACATACTGTCAGCAGTATAGCACAGGCATCTTTACCATAATACAAAACCTCCCTGAGAAAACCTATCTTTTTTAATCAAATACCACTATCTTAAACATAATCCTAACCATTTGGTTACTGATGAATACCCATCATTAAAACATTAGGAAGTAGGAAAAGCTAAATAAATAAGGTGTGTGTTCATGTATGAAATGTCACAAAAAGCAAAATGATAGCAAAGTTTCTCTGTAGCCAAGTAGGAGGAAAGAACTGATGGGGAAAGGGGGAGAGGACCTATCATAGTTAGAAACAGGTTAGACAGTTGAGGGTTTGAGCTCTGGGTACATTTGTAGAGAATTAATGGTTGAGTTAGGTCCAGAGCGAACCTGCAGGAGATTGTCTAGCTGATGGGAAAGGCCCAGCCTATGGTAGGTAGGATTAGACTCTGAGCAGATGAATAAAAATACTGAGAGCCGGTTGAGGAAGTTGGCATCCTTGTGTACACTTGGCCAGACATGCTGGTCTGGCAAGTAAGGATGGTCCCTTTCTCAGAGATTACATAGAGATGGTGTGGCCAGCTCCCTTGGCCTGGTGTTGGTGCACGCTGTTCCATCAGCCTAGACACACTTAAACCAGACTTTCAGTAAGAAAATAAACCCCTTGCTCCCTTAAACCATTTGATGGTCATTTATCAGTCACCATGTAGACAAACTGCAACAGAATTTGGTACACAGGAAGTGGGGTGTTGCTGATAAATCTATGTGGATTTTGTGGCTTTTGAACAGTTTTGCTGAACAAAGTTTGAAATGTTTGAAGATTTTCACTTTGTGGATTATAAATACCATTCTTCAGAGTTTAGTGGGACAATAGGATAATCTGGTGCTGAGGGAGTTATGGATTGTTTGGGCCCAATTTGTGATGAAGAGAACAAGGACTTTGGTGAAGTTGAATTTAAAAATGATAGACTGGTTTGCTTGATGGAGGAAAGTTGTGTTGGTGGCCATGAAGCTCTGGATGTGGAAGGGGCAGGGAGCAGAACAGCTGCTGTTGCTGGAAAAATGAACATCAGGAAGGAAAACCTAGTGACTTGCACTGGGATGGTGGAAAACATGAATACCACATGGTTTGAAAGCCCAGATTCCTTCAGGAGCCAAAAACCCAAGTTAAAGCTGTTTCTTGCCCTTTAGAAGTTTGGCTGCCTAAAAGAGGCTTTTCCAGTGTCAGCACATAAAATTTGGTATAGCTGTGGCTCAAGTGGACACTTCAGAATCTGGCAGTATATCCCAGGTGGTACTGGTTTCGTTGTATGATTACAGGGTTCATGAAGAGCAGCAAAAGCTTGGTACCAAGTGGCAGGCGTAGTCCTGCAAGTGAAGGTGAAGCTTGTAGCTATAGAGGCGAACCCAGAGTGTTTGAGATGCCAGAACTGTGGGATGTATGTTGAGGACAGCTGCAAAGTGGAGATTCAGCCTGGTTCAGAGGAACTCTACTTTTACAACTTCGAGCTGCAAACAGAGACAGGGAATTCCCAGAATCTTTAGCCACCTTGACTATGTGACGAGCAACAGAAGATGGACACTGAAGTAATTTGCTGGACTTTGATCTTAATTTAATGTTTTCTTATTACATCAAGATACTTCTGTTTTAATGTTTTACCTGTTTTAAAGTATTCAACTTATTCTGATTTGATATACTCTTAAGGTTAAGAACTGAACTTTTAAAATGTTGAAATTGAAGTTTTAATGAGAGAACATTTTAAATTTGTCTATGAAATATATTATATTTTTAAGATAATTTTTAACACCTATGGGAATAAGGATTGAAGGTTACAGTTTAAAAGTGCTATATGTCTTTGCATCAAGTTGACAAGGGGTGGAGTGTCATAGTTAGGCACAGGTGTCAACTTGACAGTTGAGGGTTTGAGCTCTGGGCACTTTTGTAGAGAATTAATGGTTGAGTTAAGCCTAGAGCAAACTTGCAGGAGATTGTCTAGCTGATAGGGAAGGCCAGCCTATGGTGGGTGGGACTAGGCCCTGAAAAGATGAACAAAGTACTGAGAGCTGGTTGAGGAAGTTGGCATCCTTGTATATACTTGGCTAGACATGCTGGTCTGGCAAGTAAGGATCGTCACTCTCTCAGTCATTATGTGGTGATGGTGTGGTCAGTTCCCTCAGCCCTGGTGTTGGTGAGTGCTCTCCTGTCAAGGTGGAGTAAAACTGTAACCAGCAATCGTAAGAGAAAATAAACCCCTTTTTCCCTTAAACCGTTTGATGGTCATTTATCAGCAACCATGCAGACAAACTATAACAGGATCTTTGAGAGAAAGGAAATGTTTCATATTTTGAATGCATTGAAGATAACACAACTTTACAATTTCCAAAAGAAGGGTTGGAAAGCAGAGAAGTCTCACCCTTCAAGTTATACCATAGTTGAGTCAGCAAACTCTGCCAGATTCAACACAAATGTAACTAGGGCTACTTAAAATTGAGGTCAAAATGCCTGTCAGCTTAAAATTATCAAGATTAAAGATGTCAGCCTTTCATTGACAACAATAGAAGAGGTTATGGATCACAGGATCAGAGGATAAAGTTTCACTGTGGGCCAAATTTACTTCAGTTCTTAGGAAATTGAAGATAACAAGCCCTTTACTCAATTGCCTGACCAAGAAATTAAAAAAAAATTAAAAATAGAACAGGTATTCTCTAGAAGAAAATTAACACTTCACACTTCCTTTTCAAGTTTTTTTTATCTGAAATCCTATATAAGCACAAAACATATGAAGAACCAGGAAAATATGATTCATATGACAACATTATGAAAGTAGCAGTCTTAATGCTTTGATGATCATGATTTTTAAATGAGCAGAAGAGGAAATATGATTTATTTATAATGATAGAATTTTCTGGGAAAGTGAAACACAGCAAGAAAAGAGGTAAGACAACAGATCAGACAGATATAAAAAATCTCAGACAACAAAAAGCAGTTTGACAATGAAGTTCAGCAGTCATTGCTTAGCTAGTCAGAAACAGCAGAATGAATCAAACACATACTTAAAGTTAGGACAATCTATGCTGTCCAGTTTGAAGTATAGGCATCTGTAGCATAAGACAAAACCTCAGAAGACCTATCTTATTTAAGCTAATTCCAATTTGTCACCACTATTCCATATGCGTTAGCAGGTCGAAGAACAGAATGGCAGTGACAATCGACTCTACATTTTCCACACCAAGAGAGAATCACCAGATTGACTACAGAGCAAATATTTTCCCTCTGTCCACCAGAGTGATATTGGTGGGGCCTTCTTGCAAAACAGTCACTGGAATGCATCAAGGCCTTCTGCTTTCATCACCACTATCCAATGTAACCCTGAAACCATGATTAGAGAAGTCTAGTAAGCCAAGACAAGAAAATTAAAAGCATTCTGATTGGAAAGGAGAAATGGAAGTGTCCTGTGTGGGTGACGTGATTATTTAACCAAAGAATGTATGGAAATCTATGAGAATGAAAAATACAATGAACAAGATAACAAGATTTAAGGCCAATACACAAAATCATTCACATCTGTAATATAAATCATGTAGGAAAAGTAAAATTAAAAAAAATAATGCCGGGGCTGGAGAGGTGGCTCAGAGGTTAAGCCTCTGCCTTGAAGGTAGAAGGTCCTGAGTTCGGATCCTAGACCCTATGTATAGACGCCAGGCAGAAGCGAGACGGCCTGCGTTTCCGGTCCTGGTAGGGCGGAGCCTGTGAATCCCGGGGCGAGTAAGCAAGGAGGTGGAGGTGTCCATGGTGGTTCCTGAATTCGCCCGTGGTTCTACCACACACACACAATTGAATAAATAATAAAAATTAAAAAAAATAATGCCATTAGTAATCACTTCAAAAGTTTAGCTACTTATATCCAATAAATTGTGTATGTGATCTAAATGACAAGAAATTTAAATGTCACTGAAAGAAAGTAAATGAAAGTAAATGAAATATGAAAATATGAAGAGTATTCACAACACAGATTGAATTCAAGTTCATCATTTAATGAAATAAAATCAGCATCAAATTATATAATAGAAGAACATTTTGCGTTTAAAATGCACGAAAGTATAATTGACTAGAACTATGTAAAATATGACATAAGTAGAATGGCAACCATATATGTTATATCCTCATATTATACTCGGTTACATTACTTCAGTATGAATAACAAAAGTATTTGTTCGATGTCAGAAAAGGCCTTCAACCTTTATTTTCAGTTAGCAAGCTAGAAAAAACAACATTTTTTTTAACATGACAAAGAACATATAATTGAAGCAAAACAGTCAAGGTCATGCTTAAAATAACTCTCTGAGTCTTAGGACTAGATGAGGATGGAAACACAGGTACACTTGTCATCTCACAAGAGGATCATTCAATAGGGAGTGTTTCTGACAATATATGAAGACTCAAAAGGGAAAGTTTAACCCTCTTCAATACTTAGTTTCTCTGCTTTAGTATTATATATACTTACAGATAAAGATATTTCATCCTCCGCAGGTTTTTCTTCTGTTTTTTCTTCATCTTCAGTAACACATCCATAGGTTTCTTCCAAATTAAAAACAACCTATAAAAATTTCAAAGCAAGCTGAAGTTTTTCGATAGTTTAAATTATATTAAACATAAATTAAAGGGTAAAGCGAATCATGCTACATCTTTTTAGTCAAATATATTTTAGTCAGTATAAGCTCCATACTCCCTACCCTTCTACATATCATTAACATGCCTGAAGTGTTTAAAGTTTTCTTCCAAGTCTCACTGACAGATTCTCCTCTGAAAAGTGTAAAGAAAATAGAAATGTGGGGGCCAGGAAACAAGTTTTTAAAGGATTTTCTCTGAGCTAACAAACTTAAATCGAACTTTTATTTTAGAAGATCAAGAAGCTAAAATCTTTTCACATTTGTGTTCTCATTTAATAGTGAAATATTTACAAAATATCTGTCCATCATAATATACAAAAAACTCACATGATATATCATAGCTTCATATCACAAGTTACTACACTAGACATAAGATTTTGAAAAATCTGACCTTACAATGTTGGTGTTAACTTGACACCTGAAAAGATGGCTTACAGGAAACTAGCAAAAATGGCTTGTATCTCTAAGCTCTTTGTATAGATAATGTGGTTTTGCTGAATACCTGCTTCCCTTGTGAGTCTGGATTTTGGTACATGCTAGACAATGGACACCTGATGACTATCTCTCAATACAACTGTTTACAAAATTCCCAATAATTTCCCATAGTAATTGTTCCATTTGTGCTGTCACCATACATTGTCATATGTGACTTCAGTGGGAGAATACTCTTTTAGTCTTGTTCCTGGTAACCTCAAGATTTCTCCCAACATGTTGGATGATGATATTATTGGTGTAATTATGTCCTGAGTCCATCAAGACCATAGTTGACTTCTATGAGGAAGTCATCAAATCTGTGAACATCTTAGGAATTCTCCTAATATGGGACTCAGCAAACCTTACCATCTTCAGGTGTTTTATGATCCTCTTGACTATTTCACCTTCTGTTAATAATTCCTTGCTTTTATTCGATGGAATTGGCATGGCATACCGTACAATGGATTCTCCTATAGGTGGAGATCTTAAGACCATTGGTTCGATTTTGTCACGAATTGATCTAGAACGTTTTGGTTTAGGCGACATTGGTGCATTAGGCGGTCCTTTTTTATGAGATAATTCTGAAATAGTTGATATGTTCTTATGTAATGCTGGTATAGATTTTGCTGGTTTCATTTTGTGATTGACTTAGATTCCAAATTATACATGAAAAATGTAATTCCTCCCTGTGAATAAAACAGACATTCAAAGAAAAATCCTATACTATTTACTCAATGATATTGATAAATTACTGTGAAGAGAATCAGCCTAAAAATCAGCTTGGAATAAATTACAAGATGGAGAAGAAGACATTCTAGACAACAGATAATGACAGTTTTTGAAATGTGACTGAAGTCAGATGTGCGTATGGAGAATTGAGAAGTAGCTTGAGGGAAGAATGAAAACAGAGGCGACAGAGAAAGAAAGCTAGAGGAACTGATCTTATTTTTACCCCCAGTAAGTTAATACATGACTTTGCTGTATATCATTACTCCAAGGCAGTACAGGAATAAGGAAGTATAGACTGAACAGACTTTAGCATTCATTTCTTCATTTCTCTTTTAGTTTGAATCTGACAAAGATGTCTAACAATGCCTCTTTCTAAAGCATTTAAAATCCTCTGCCATATCATGGAAACTGTGAACATGGATGCAAAATTAAGAAATATTAACTTAATTCTCTGCTGCCTGATACCAACCACCCATAGACTAATGCCCCTGATATGGGTTGACCTGTGTCACCCAGAAGACACACCTAAGTCCTAACATTGGCATCTGTAAACAATATTTGAAAAGGGGCTCTTTTTAGATGTGAAGATGAAAAAATTCTAGATAAAAGTGGGTCCTAAATCCAATGATGATTATCAATATAAAAAGGAGCTAGGAGGTAGAAACCAGAAGGATTTCAGGGATGCATCTGCAAACAACGGAATATTAAGGATTACTAGCAACTGTCAGGACCTAGAAGAAATCAATGACATCTTTTCCCTGAAGCCTTCAGCAGAATATAGCTTTTCCAACACCTTGATTTCAGACTTCTAGCTTTGAGAACTATGACAGAATATATTTCTGTTGCTTTAAACCACCCAGTTTATGATGCACTATTACAACTGCCTCCATGTATTTATACAGGCTACTGTAACAAGATAGCATAAGCCTCTAAACTTGCAAGTAATGACACCATTACCTTGGAGGTCAGGATTTGAATATATAAACTCAGTGAGAGGGTACATAAACATTCAGAACATCAGAAACACCTATTGTATAGGAAGAAACATATACACAGTTTATTTAAATCTCCTTAGGGGTGCCGAGACTGACTATTACTTGATAATAGATCATCTGATGGAAAAGCCATGCCCATCAGCACATATAATAATGACACAAAAGAAAACAACTCTACACTTGGAAAAATATTTAAAAATCGCAAACAGAAAAATATATCATGTAAGTATATTATATGTAACAGTTACTCTTAACTATTGCTGTGAGAGAACACTCAAAGTCAAGGAACTTGAGGGAGAAAGGGAGATTTATTTAGCTTATGGTTCCAGAGGAGAGAAACAGTCTTTCAAAGCAGAGGTGGCATGGCTGGCTGGCCAGTGGAGGCTAAGTCACTGCGGACATCTTGGAAGCTGAGAGCTGCAGACTGCTTGCTGCAAAGGCAGACTTCTCCTGGAGGTAAGGTGGGACTAACCCACCTCAAGGTCCATGCCTTGTGACTCCACCTCTCAAGGTGCTATGACCTTGCCAAACAAATGAGACTGTGGGGGACACATTTCAAACTATGACATTATACTAGACAGATTAAAATGCACAAAAATCTAAAGTATCTCAGCAATTTATTATAACAGCAATAAGAGTTATTTTAGAACTTAAATAGAAATACTACAAATCAAAAATAAATGGTCACAGGATAATATCTTTACAAAATAATTCAATAATGTGGGTCATCCTACTGATACATTCTGACAGAGGCATAAAACATGAAAATACAACAAAGTAAGAAATAAGCACAATAATGAAAAACAGAAATAAGACACATGCAAACTATGTAAATGTCAACAACCAGATTCAAAGTGATCCAGAGAAAAAAGAAAAGTGAAATGGACAGAGAGCAATTTTGAAGGAATACTAAAGATAAGATTCTTAGAATTAGAGCAGTAGTATACACAGTTCACTCTGTTCACAAAATGCCAAGAGGAAAGAAGCAAAAGAGCACAGTTAAGTATATAATAATGAATTTAAGAAGCTCAAAAAACCTGTGAAACTTATAAGGAAGGAAGGAATTGATAACATCTTTTAATTATATTTATTTTTAATAATTTTAAATTTTTTCCTAGTTTTACAAGCATATTGAGTACTTATTTCTGCTTCTCTCCTTCTCTCCTCCTGTCCAGTCCCCTCCCTTCCTTTATCAGTCCATCTCACTCTCTCCCTTTCCTGCCTGTCCACTGTTACCACTCCTGTTCGATATTGTGCTTGAAGTCCTAGCTAGAGCAATAAGGCAAAAGCGAGAAATAAAAGGGATACAGAGAGGTAAGGAAGAAGTTAAAGAATCCCTATATGCAGATGATATGATTCCATACTTGAGAGATCCACATGACTCCACCAAGAAACTACTTAAATTAATAAACAGTTTCATAAAGTGCCAGGAACTTTAAAAATCATATAACCTTTCTATAGGTGAGGTAATATTTATTTTTAAAGTATTGTACATTTTATTTAAATTTTGAACTCTCTGGGAGCTGAATAGTAAAATGATTGAAAGAATAGGCCAGCGAGGAAGTGGGCTGGGATCTTCAACCACTCACTGGGAACAGCAGCAGCGGTCTGAACACCGCCTGAGTGGAGACTCTGCAGGAGTTGGTTGACACATTGAGAGAAGGCCCCAGGGAAGACCTTGAGCAGTTCAGACTGGCTGAATGCAGAGCTGTTCCTCATTATCGAGCCCATAAGCCTAGCAGCACTGCTGGTATTTTCCCACAGAATGAACTTCTGTCAGGCGGGTTCTTTCAATTGGGTTCTCTTTAACTCAGAACAAAGGCCACACAGAGGTCATCCATTTATCTGAGGGCCACACAGTGCTGGGGCTGTGTCATTTGACAGCCCCCTCAATCTTTCTTACCAAAGTCTAGGGAGGTCCCACTCTCTACTCTATACCTTAGCCTGTGCTCACATTCAAGAACGTCTCACCTGGAGGTCCGCAGTGCCCTGGACCCGTGTTCCTTTCCCAGTTTCTGAAGTATCCATGGATAAATTGTCTGTCTACATGACTGAAATCTCATTTTTTAAATTTTCCTTGCCAATCTGTATGATTTTACTTTCTCAGAGGTGTAATTATACAGTTTAAAATTATCTTGATTGGTTGGTAAAGGTATCTATTTTCCCTAAGGGTATACTACTGATATATCACCTTTACTCCAGCAGAGCCTAGACATGCTATAGATGAAAACCCAGATGAAACTCAGAAGACCACACACACAAAAGGACGTGAAAGCAGGAGAGAGCCTGGTGTGGAAGAAAATTTATACTGGGAAAATTTAAATGACTGGGATATGAGCTTAAGCGCCAAAACATGACAGAAACTCATTGTATTTTTGTATGAAACACTATGTATGTTTATGTAAGACATTTGCTTTTCCTGGTGCCACTCATGCCCCTCCCAATCATTTCGATGTGTAAACTCTCACACATTTTCTAACAAATAAAGTTCCAGAAATGTTTTGAAAAAGAGACTAAATTAGCAAAATCATAAAACTTAGGCAAATATTAGGCTGAGTATGGTAGTGTACATAAGAAATTCCAACATTTTGGAGAATGAGGCATGAGATCATGAATTTGAGGTGATGCTGGCTTACATAGGAGAGTCCAGTCCTTCAAAAAAAAAAAAACTAGTATAAGAAGTAAAGCTGATGCAAAGTTTGCCATATTTGCACAAATTCTGGAGCTTGTAAGGTGTTGATACAGCAACAGTGTTGAGTGTTAAAGGTTAACATAATATTAGAAAAATACAAATCATTAGTAGTTTTAGTAAAAGAACAAAACATTGGGCTATGCTTTTTAATAACATAATAAGTGATTTATGTTTTGCTTAGTTGTATCTAGCATTCAGAGAATCATCTAATTCATCTTATGAACCTGATTTTTTTAATTTGGCAGAAGTCATGGAAAGTTTCCACATTCATGCAAAGTATCAACACTAATACAGCAGATTTTGTTAAGAATTAAAACACAAAAGCCAATAATAAAATTAGTAATTATATGAAAGACATCACTTTAAAAAGGTTTTTAAAAACCCAATTTCTCTTGTATTTTAGACAAATCATTATTGTAAATAGATATAACTGCTGGTATAGAGTATGAAAATAGTTTTATATGTAAGAGTCTACTTACGTAAGTCTAAATGCACACATCTCAAATATGCATGAGAAAATCATAGAAGATAAGTGTCTTGGGAACTATAGGATGGAAACAATTTCAAAGCAGGGAAAGGAAAATGTCTACTTGACCTAAATCCAAAGAAAACTGTGGGGGTCAAAGGTGAAGGAACATGAATATAAAATTGTAGAAATTTTGCCACACTAGCATGTAGGACATTACTATGGGAATAAATATGTTCAAGAGGAGGTTTTGTTATATTTTGTTTTGTTTATGCGGAAAAAATAAGTTTATGCTGTAGTGGGCTGAACTGTGTTTTGTCTTCAAATGCATTCAGAACCAGCATTGACCTTGTTAGGGACCATCAAGTTCAGAGCAGGCTCCATTTAATGGCTTTCTCATACAAAGTAAACTAACACTGACACACAGACAATGCCATTGACGGAGGGCAGATATTGGAGTGGAGAAGCTACATGCCAAAGGAAGACAGGGATTGACAGTAATCACCAGAAAGCTTGTAGAGCAGTACATGTTCTCCCGAAGAATCTCCAGGAGTAACCTAGGCTGGCAATGCCTTAAAACATCACCAACAATGGTCCACTTTCTCATAACAGCTATGAAAAACATGTACTCCCCCACACCCAAGGAAATGAACCAATGGAAAGGAAAATGTCTGACTGGTAGAGATTGCATTGCTGGAATATACAAAAAATAAAGTATTAAATTGCTGGAAAATATTAAAAAATATGGTAACTTGATTTAAATAGAATGAAATGTTTTATGGAAAGAGATAGGAGCAAAAAGATGTGGAATAATTCCAGAAGCCAGCAAGAAAAGTCTGTAGCATTCATTCACTTAATGTCACAAGTGTACCTGTGAAATTCACTTAAATACAAAAATAATCCTATGCAGTGAACACCTGTGTTAACAGGAATACAGTGAAGTAGTTTCCACATTTTCTACTTAACCTTTTTAAACAATCATAGGACACAGGTTTTTATATCACCTTAATTTGCCTTGTGTCATTTTTCACCATTCTGACAAATGTTTGTGGGTTTTGCCTTGAATATTGAGTGATTATTCATTTTACACCCTTTAATGTTACCACAAACAAAACGAGGGAAAGGGGGCAGAGAGCATTTTAGGTAAACAAGGAATTGTGTAGGCAGACCCCAACTTGAGAAACCCAGATACCTTGTGGAGGTACCACAGTGGGAAATGAGATCAGAAAGCCAACTCTTGCCAAAGGCCTTGAGCACCTTCATGTATCAGAGGACACCTCTCACCTGCTACCTTTTCGGTGGTGTACCTGCTGTTATTGGTTGGTTTGGCTTTGGAAAGGCAGACTGTAAGATAAGAATCTGTCTGGGCAAGTTGGAAATTCCGAGTTTCCTAGACTTCCTTGAAGGAAGCCAGCAAACTCTCCAGACGACAGCCCTGCCCCTGCGCCAGCTGACATTGGTGTTGAATGGGAAAGGTGGGCCTTTAAGCCCAGCCCGAAAGTAACGACCACAGATCGCGCGCTCAGCCGGGGCCATCCTGAGCTTTTGAGCGGCAGCAACGACTGCGGGCTCACGCGCCCTGGTGCAGTCTGACCCCTAGAGGCCATTATGACTACAGCCAGACTTCCTGCAGGTGCGGCAGATCCCTTGAGCCCAGAGTATCAATAATGAACGTAGAAGGAGCATGCACCCCCTAGTGCATCTGACCCCTTATGCCCAGAACTTCAGAGTGTAGGACTTTAGGTATATCAAACCCTTTGCGCCCTAGTGGCAGCAACGCGGGCAAGGCTCACTTCTCCTGATGCACGCCTAGTACCTAGCCTGCAGAAAGGACCAAAGGACACTCTACCTCTTCCGGCTGTGGCACCTTTGCGACTGGCAGCAGCAAGGAGCCTAGGGTGCTCTCACCGGATCACCAAACTTAGGACACCTATGCAGTCATCTGCAGATTCTGAATACTACCAAAACCCACCGTGGGACTCAGATGTCTGGCAGCAGACAATGAACAAAAACATTGCCAGAACGCAAGAGGTGAAGAAATGGCAGCCCTGAGGTCTCTCATAAAACAAAGAAAACAAAACATAAGCATCAAATACTAGATTACAACAGACTGTAATGAGCTCAAAGGGAGCTGTGTCACTGACTTATGAGACTGCTTTTGCAAATTCATTATATGTCAGGTGCAGCAGTTTAACAACTGCTGATATCCTAGGAATAGAAGGATTTTCATGCGCAACAGAAAAAATGAACCATGACAGCCTGGCACAGGTTATTACTTTTGGCTTACGGCATCTGGGTACCAACAGTGTCACTGATAGAGATTACATTCTGAATAAGGCATATGGATAGACAAGTGATCTCACAAGTGAGATTGGAGAACTACTTCAGAGACAGTAAACAATGCCTGGACAGAAAATCTTTTTAATTTTTAGAAACTTTGCAAGACTCAGGATCTATTACATATGATTATTATCAGAAATAAACAGTATGGCTTCATCTACTAGTATGCACTTAAAATACATGATAATGAATATTAGCTCCAAGCATATTGAGAAATATGATGTTGACCTAGTATAACTTGGTGAGACGTTGGCCAACTTCATGGGTGAAATGTAAGGAGAGACTGAGATAAGTTTAAATACATGTGTTTTGACAATAAAGGATGCTCCAGGGATTGGGGGGGGAGGTGCTGAGGGATGGGGAGCAAGGGGAGGGAGAAGCAGGGGGGTTCGGGGGGGGGAGGTGGAGGGAGAGAGGGGACCGGTATACCTGTTAAGTTTGTATGAGCAGTAATAATAATAATATATATATAATTAAAAATACATGTGTTTTGAATAAAATGCATAGTCATTATATAGTAGGTCCTAAGACTTTCTCACCTCATCAAAAAAGAGATTGTCACATAAGGGCTGAAGTAATACTGTTTGAATGGGTTATAGTGCCCAGTAAAAACTGAGTTCTTTTTTTATTGAAAATGACAATAACGAGGAATGCTGGATATTTCCATCTTTCAAATAATGCAAGTAAGGTTTTCCAATTTTGCTTTGACTTTCAGAGTTTGATTTAAATTTTTAATGATTTGCTAGGTATGGTGGTTCATTCCTCTTTCCAACACGGAGGAGGAAGGACATGGCTTTATTTTAGAGAAATAAGGAAAAATATGGGAATTGTCAGGTCTTGGTGTTTCTTCCCAGTTCAGGCCTAAAGCCTGTTCCCTGGGAAGGTCACAGTAACCCCATGGGCAAGTGCTAGGAATTTCTCGGTATGCCACAATAAAGCCCATGGACAGGTGCTAAGCATTCTTACCTAGGTTTTGTTTGGGATAATTCAAGTTTTGCCTCTGGCAGGAAGAATCCTTCTGGAATTTAGGAGTGCCCTTTCTTAGGGTTTTTTGGAACTAGCTTCCTGCTCTCTGTTCTAGAGAAGAAGCCTGCTTTTTAAGTTTCAGTCAAATACTAAATAGAAATTTCATGTCTAGTCATTTACAATAAGTAGACTTGTTAATCAGAATGTGTGCACTGATTTTAAGGAAATTAGAGAATAACTTCTAGAGTCTTAAAACATAGGTGGGTAAAATTCCCACCTACGTACTAACTCAGAAATTCCAGAAGTACAAGACTATGCTCTCAGTCCACCAGAACCTTAAAAGAAACTGTGATACCCTCTTACCCTGGCTGAAGGCCAAGGAAGAGACCATCATGCCAGAAAGTCTAGATGCCAAGACTGCCCCTGGAGATGGTATTTGCAATCCAAACTGGGAGAATCCATGTCAGAAGCAAAGGGGGCCGTGTCTTTCCTACCCCAAACAGCACTCTTATGAGAAATCGCAGAGATGGACCATCTGAGTGCACTCCCACCAATGATCGCCTCCGCCCCGAAAGAGACACCCTCGAAAGAGACACCCTCGGCATGTGGGGCCTGACTGGACCCCAGGTTTGGAGTATGCATGGTTCACAGATGGGTCATCTAAATGATGGCAATACACTTCTGGAATTCCTCAAAGGAAGACATAAGCAACCTTACTATTAAAGGAATAGAAGGATGCTATTATAGAAGTTATTCTTTTAATAATTATATTGCTTAAGTGTTTTTCTTCAGTGCATACCTCAGTGCTCCATCGACAGAACCAGCTATAGCTTATGGGCCTTGAGTATCCAAGTCAAGGCCCCCTTAGAGATGTAGTTTAAGCTTGGATAGTAGAGACTACATGAGCTACATACATCTTCCCAAGTTAGAACCTGCTGCCATGCCTGGTGCCTATGTCGACCTGCCTGACTGAGAGTATCAACCTGGAGAGGACAACAGCCAAAGCTCATGCTGGGACTTATGGGGTGTTGGGGACTCCTATAGTTAATTGTAAAATATGTTCCTTGCTAAAATCAAAAGGAGATCATTCTGCCTCTGTGTTTTAAAAAAGCAGTTAAAATGTGGGCTCAGCCCCATAGCTATCCGGTGAAGCATTATAGATTAGATAAGTTTGGAAATACTGAGAGAATGTTTCTGTTAAGTGCCTTTGCCCTGAAGCAATGGGTTAGGTTCTTGAAAAAATGTCCACTCTGAAGGTGATTTTTGCTGACTAGAAAATTATATGTCTGTTGTAGGTGTAACATTCTTTACCCCAAAATTTTCTGTATAAAAGTTGTCATGAAAGTTTCAATAAACGGGTTCAGGATTCACTCGGACGAGAGGGAGCCGCGTGTGTTCTGTTCTCCGCCCGGTCCTGGGGAGCCCTGGTCTCGAGGCCGCGACACTGGTCTGCGGCAGTTCATTCCTGCTTTCCAAACACTGAAGGAGGTGAAAAGAGAATTGCTATGAGTTTGAGGCTAATTTGGGTTGTCTAATGATTTCCAAGCTGACTGGGGGTACAGAGTCAGATCCAATCACAAGACAGAAAAAAAAATAAATTATTAGTAGTAACATCTTTCTGAAATCTATCTGTAATCTATAAGTCCCCACACATATCACCACTCCTTATTAATTCACTTCTGTACCACCATCTTCAGCAAGTCCTAATAAGGCTAGAAAACGAGCACAAGCATAAACATAAACACTGGGGCAAGTTGCAGTCCACGAGGTAGACAGCCCTCAGGAAACCTAAGGGCTCAAGCAAAATAAAAGTAAAATAGGAATAAACACAGCATATGTGAGAATTTAGGTGCTTACATGACAATGAATAAACACAGTGATAACCATTATCCTCCTCACACAGTGCTCTGCAGACATATGTGAGAACATAAATTCCTATGTGAGGAGATAAATTATCAGAAGAGTACATAATAAAAAGTGTGCTTTACCCAAAGTATAACTTGAGAATTTTAGCAGCTGGCTTACATTCAAAAGAACTCACATTAGTAGATATTTTGAGATAATTTTAGTCCTTTAATATGCCAGTTATTCTAGCTTCCATTATAGACACTTAAATATGAAGTACAGTTAACAAAAGTAATGTCTATGACTGAAAAAGAAACATCATAGTATAAAGCAAATATTGAACTTAGCCTTTTCATAATTTGTTAGCTATAACAAGTTTAGCTTAAAGAAGGAAGGTAAATATCCAAAGATGTATGATTACTTATAAACAATGTGCAGAAAGAATGCATCTGTGTAGCAAGGTAGCAAGAATTATAGATAATAGTAAAATTCTCAAGAGGCCTAATAAAACTATTCAGATTATATTTTAGTTTGATTTTATATTGGCACAAACAAATCTTAATTTCAGTGTGTAATTGTTAACCTAAAAGGGAAAGTTCTTAGGAAAGGGTACAACTTTATGTGAAGAACAAATAAACAGAGGTTCATAGCAGTTACAAACTTAAAAGTCATACAGGCAGATATTATCTAAGTCAGAATATTTACATTGGCTTTTTAAGCACTGTAACCAGATTGTTTGTTTTAATCTTGTTAAAAGAAAATTGTACTCCTGCCTGTATATAGTTGATTGAATTATCAATGACTGTTAACTTTTAGTAATGGAACATCTATATACTTTTAGCTAATATAAGAATGCAATAGGGAAAGATCAAAATAAACAAAAGAAACTAAATTCATTATCAAAAACATCATCTCTAGCACTGCCCCTATTAAAAATCCTATCTTTCCAATAACAAATGTTTAATGGATAATGTATCCCCACTGTGCAAAAGTAGAATAATAATTTATTACTTTGTTAGAAACTATTGTAAATGTTTGAAGATTCAGTCATCTCAATTTCAATCACTGAAACTGATTTTCCTGTAAAAGTCCTGGGATAAAATTACATGAGAACACTCAAAGATGTTTTAACTTACCAATTTATTACTTACTATTATTCTACAAGAACTATAAAACTTATTTCTTGGATTAAAACTTTCCATTAGAGGAAACAAAGACACTATAGAACCACCTTCAAATGATCATCAGACTGACAAATCAAAGTAATTAGTGCATTATTTTTTAATTTAGTGTGTGTGTGTGTGTGTGTGTGTGTGTGTGTGTCCAAGATATATACATGTATACATTTGTTTGTGTGCTATGCACACATGTGGAGATGTCAGAACAGACTTGGGTGTCAGTCATCGCCTTCTACTTTGTTTTGAGACAGGTTCCCCTGATTGCTTTCTGCTGCACATGTTAGGCAGCCCATGAGATCTGGAGGTTCTCCTGTGCTCACCTCCCACCTTCCCAGTGAAGCATCAAAATCACAGCTCATTTCATTGCATCTGGTTTTGTGTGAGTTTTGGGGATTTGAATTTAGGTGCTTACATGACATGTATATTCAGCCACTGAATCATTTATCCAGTTCCCCTGCTCTACTTCAGTTATTTTTTTTTAGGATTAATATAGAGTTTATTAAAGGAGAGAAAGAACAGAACTCATGGACTCCAGGCATGGAATCCACGAAGGGCAAGGAGCTAGAAAAGAACTCATGGCTCCAGATGTGGAGTGCCATGAGAAGCAGGCACCTCTACTTCAAATTTATGTGTTGAATGAACTGCTACTACTTTGCTCCAATTCTCCTCAAAAAACATTCCTCACTTTAATCGTCTGAAAAATATCAGACTATATACCACTACCCAAATTCCTAATACCATTGGATCTAATGGCCTACCTCAGCCAATTGCTGATGTAATGAAATGATTTATTAAAGGACCATTATGAGTACTAGCTTCAATTTTACTCTCGCAACAGCCCAAAAAAGTGTATATGTACTCACATTTCTATTCTTCAATCAGAATAAACATAAAGGTAGGAATTTTATCTATTCCATCTACAGGCACGATCAAAATAAGCATCAAATTTAAATCATGAACTCTTCTGATCCTTACAAATCACAGCACAAACTGTCTCTTATGAAATAACATTAGTATTTATTCTTCTATCAGCTCTATCAGTAAATAACCAGATGACTTACTGTATCAAAATCTGTTTGCACACAGAAGTGTATTCAATTACTTCCAGCAATGTGAACACCAGCATAATATGATTTCTTAGTATATCTACACTAGGAGACACAAATGGATCACACTTTGATATAAGTGCAGGAGAATCAGAATTAGCTAATTAATGTTAATGCAAGCCCATTTGCTTTATTTGCAGCAGAGTACATGAAAATCATTATAATTCCCTTAATTTATGCTATTAGATAAACTAATCTTAACTCAGACACCGAATTACCATATTCAGTTCATATTACTGGTGTTAATCGGATTATGAGACATAATCATCCCATCTATTATTGACATATCAATACTACAATTCTGATAATAGCCCTTGAAGATAATTATTTTTCATTTTTTAAATTTTATTTTTTAATTTATTTACAAACAGACTTAATTTATGTCTTTGCACCGATGTCCCCCAATTTCCTTTTTTTCCCACTCTCCCTGTCCACATATCTTTCTCCCACTCTCTCCTCCTTTCATCCATCCTGTTCTGTCCTATGCTCAATCCCATCCTTTGGCTTATATCTCAGGACTCCCTTTGGGGTAGCCATGTTGGTAAGGGAGTCAGATTTCTGTTGAACTATCTGAGTAGTACTCCATTGTATAGATGTACCACATTTTCCTTATCCACTCAGTGTTCTGTATTCAGGTTGTTTGCTGTCCATTTTGCTATTCTTACACTACACAAGGCTGCATCCTATCTGGGTGTTGAGATATTCTGCTATCCAACAATAGATAAGCAGTTAAAGAGAGACCTTTATATAAGAGAAGGTTTGATTAGGAGGGAGGATCAAGTAGTACAGTTCTGTCAACCTCCAGAATCGTATGACTGTCAACTAATCGCTAACCCCACCCCCAAGATAGGTAATAAATTTTCCCTTGAGAGTGTAATTATGAGGGCTTGGAATTTGGTTCCACCTATAAGAAAACATGCTACACCTGGTTTTCTGTGCTTGGGATACTTCTCTCAGTATGATTTCTTCCAACTCCATCCATTTATTAACAAATTTCCTTAAATTGTGTTTTTTTGTTAGCTGTGTATTATTCCATCGTGTATATGTGCCACTTTTTAAATACATTTTTTATTATTATTTCAGCTCATACAAACTTAATAGGTACACCAGTTCCCTCCCTCCCTCCTCCTCCCCCCGAACCCCCTGGTCCCCCTCCCCTCACCTCTACCTCCCCATCCCCCAGTGCCTCCCATCCCCATTCCCCGAGAGTCCTTTATTGTGCATGCCTGACTCTCTTCTGGGCCCTCCTCTCCGATGACGTACAAGGACCCAGTGACATTTCCCTGAATGCTTTCCCGTGTTCCCCTGAAGCATAGGAACACTACTGTGGCTGTCAATCCCTTGTCTCCAAGGATCTTGGTGCCTTTAGCTGATGCTAGACTTTGTGAGTTCAATAGTGTGTTGAACATTGCGCAGTGCATGCAAAGTCCTATTATGATTGCTTCGGCCCTAACTTGTGTGGAGTATCTTCCAAATCATTGCTCCTCCCATCCTTTTGCTCTTACAATCTTACCGCCCCCTCTTCCGCAAATGTCCCTGAGCTTCAGGATGGGGAGAGATTAGTCTGGCCTAGTTCTAGGTGGTTGATATAGAGTCTCTGAAATTCTGGATTGTGGTTTGTTGATTTTCTTTTGCAGTTTTGCTGCTCCTGCAATGCCCTTCACTCCATCCTGCTGGGCACTGTATGTCACCCCCTGGCCAGAGACAAAAAGCTGTTAAACTGGAGTCTTATTATAAGAGCACATTCAAGGGTAGATGTAATAAAAGTAGGAAACCACAGTGAGGGAGGGGTCAATCACCCATTTGTAAAATGGTTACTTTTTATCTGCCAGACTATATGCCTTCCCCTTCTGGTGAGATCATACCCCCTCAGTTGAAAATGATCAGGAATAAACTTCTGTGAACTTAACCAGGTGTCACATTACTTACTTGCAGTCCTTGATGGAGGCCTATTTTATCTGCTGTAACATGGTCGACTCTCTCCTTGTTTCTGGTGTGGCCCTCCAACCCCATCCCTCCTGTTCATAATACTTGCAATTACTGTAGGTAATACATAGATTTACCATTGAATGTCTCAAGGTGGGCTGGGGGGTTTGATATTAGGAGCCACCTATTAGGGAGTACATATGGCGCCTAATTTTCTGGGTTTGGAATACTTCACTTAATATAATTGTTTCTAATGACATCCATTTCCCGGCAAATTCCAGTACTTCATCCTTTTTGATGGCTGAGTAGTATTCCATTGTAGAGATGTACCACTGTTTCCATATCCACTCGCCAACTGTTGGACATTTGGTTTGATTCCATGACTTTGCTATTGTAAACAGTGCTGCTATGAACATGGTCGCGCTTGTGCTATCGCGGTGAACCTCTGCTGCATGGGGAGTTATTCCCAAAAGTGGGATAGCAGGGTCATATGGCATTTCAATCTTTAATTTCTTTAAGAATCTCTAGACGGCTCGCCAGAGTGGCTGTATGAGCCTGCATTCCCACCAGCAATGTAGGAGAGTTCCCCTCTCTCCACATCCTCTCTAGCATTTGTTGTTGTTTGTATTGTGGATTTTTGCCATCTTGACCGGGGTGAGATGATATCTCAGGGAAGTTTTGATTTGCATTTCTCTGATGGCTAAGAAAGTGGAGCATTTTTTAAGATATTTGTTAGACATTTTAATGTCATCCCTGGTAAAATTTCTTTTAAGTTCCAGGGCCCATTTTTTAATTGGGCCATTGGTTTCCTTGGTGTTTAGTTTTCTAAATTCTTTGTGCACAGTAGAGCTCTATCAGATATGTAGTTAGTGAAGATTTTCTCCCATTCTGTGAGTTGCCTTTGAGCATGTGTTACAATCTCTTTATCTGAACAGAAGCTCTTTAATTTCACAAGATCCCATCTGTTGAGACTTGGTATCAGTGACTGTGCCATTGGGTGTCTGTTTAGGAAATGTTAGCCTAGCCCAATCAGTTTGAGGGAGTTCCCTATCCTTTCAACTATGGTTTTTATAGTCTCTGGTCTGATATCAAGGTCCTTGATCCATTTGGAATTAAGTCTTGTACAAGGTGACAAGTATGGGTCTAGCTTTAATCTTCTGCATGTGGAGATCCAGTTTTGCCAGCACCATTTGTTGAAGATGGTGTTATTTTTCCATTGGATTCTTTGGGCCCCTTTGTCAAAGACCAAATGGCTGTAATTTTGTGGGCTTATATCTGGGTCTTAAATCCTTATCCATTGATCTGTGTGTCTATTTTGGAGCCAGTACCAGGCTGTTTTTATAACTATGGATTTGCAGTATAGACTTAGGTTTGGTATGGTGATACTTCCAGCAGTGCTTTTGTTACTCAGGATTGTCTTTGCTATCCTGGGTCTTTTGTGCCTCCATATGAATTTTGAGATTGTTTGGTCAACTTCTTTGAAGAATTGCTTTGGGATTTTAATTGGTATAGCATTGGATTTGTATGTTGCTTTTGGTAGGATGATCATTTTTACGATGTTGATTCTGCCAATCCAGGAACATGGGAGGTCTTTCCACCTTCTGGTGTCTTCGGCTATTTCTTTCTTTAGGGTTTTAAAGTTTTCATTGTAAAGGTCTTTTACCTCCTTGGTTAGGTTTATACCAAGGTATTTCATTTTTTTAGGGGCTTAAGTAAATGGGATGTTTCTCTCAAGGCTTTTTCACTTCTTTCATTCTGGGCATATAGGAAGGCCTCTGATTTTTGCACATTTGTTTTGTATCCTGCCACCCTGCTGAACTTCTCAATGAGCTTCCTGGTAGAGTTTTTGGGATCACTCAAGTATAAGATCATGTCATCTGCAAATAGGGATAGCTTGACTTCTTCCTTGCCAATTTGAATCCTTCTTATGTCCCTTTCTTGTCTTATGGCTTCAGCTAAGACTTCAAGTACAATATTGAATAGAAGTGGTGAGAGTGGACAGCCTTGTCTAGTTCCTGATCGAAGTGGGAATGCTTCCAATTGTTCCCCATTGAGCATAATCCTTATGTGCCACTTTTTTATTACTCCCTCATCAACTGTTAGACATGTAGATTGATTCCATGACTTTATTATTGTGAATAGTGCTGCAATGAACATGGTGTATATATGTCACTGTAGTATGATGAAGTTCTTTTAGGCATCTCAAATTTTAACATTTTTAGGGACCACCATACTGATCTCTACAGGGGTTGTACAAGTCTGCATTCTCACCAGCAATATATCAGGGTTCCTTCTCCCATCCTTTCCAGCATGTGTTGGTGCATGTCTTTTGGATTTTTGCCATTCTGACCAGTGTGAGATGATATCTCAGGGCAGGTTTAATTTATATTTGTCTCATGACTAGGGACATGGAACATTTTTTAATTTGTTGGAAATCTCATTTGTTGGAAATTTCAATTTATTCCTGGGAAAAATTTCTCTTAAGTTCTGTGACCCATTTAATAATTTGACTGGTTATCTCCTTTGCATTTAATTTTTTGAGTTTTTTGTACACTCTAAAAATTATTTCACTATCAAATTTGTGGTTAATGAAGTTTCCCCCATTCTGTGGGTTGTCTTCATGCTTGGTTGACAATATCTTTATCTGAACAAAAGCTCTTTAATTTTGCTATATCCCATTTGTTGAGTTTTGGTTCTATTTCCCGAGCTATTGGAGTCCTGTTTAGAAAATGTTGGCCTAGGCCAAGCAGTTCAAGTGAATTATCTGCTCTTTCTTCTAGAATTTTTATACACTTTATTCCCATATTAAGGTCTTTTGATCCATTTGGAGTTGATTTCTGTGCATGGTGACAAGTAATGGTCCAGTTTCAATCTTCTGCATGTGCATATCCAGTTTTGCCAGCACCATTTGTTGAATACATTATTCTTTTGCCATTGAGTTTTATGGGCCCCTATGTCAAAAATAAAATGACTATATGTGTAGAGGTCAAAAATAAAATGACTACATGTGTAGAGGTTTATTTCTGGGTCTTCCATCCTTATCCATTGACCTATATATCTATTTTAGAGCTAGTACCATGCTGTCTTTATTACTATGGATTTGTGGTATAGATTAAGTTCTGGTATGGTGATTCCCGCAGCACAGTTTTTATTACTTAGGACAACTTTAGCTGTTCTGGGCCTTTTGTGCTTCCATATGAATTTTGAGGTTGCTTGTCAATTTGTGAAGAGTTGCCTTGGAATTTTGATTCGTATAGCATTGAATTTGTATATTGCTCTTGGTAGGATGGCTATTTTTATGATGTTAATTTTACCAGTCCAGGAGCATGGGAGGTCTTTCCAATTTCTGGTGTCTTCTTTCTTTCTTTAGGGTTTTAAAGTTTTTGTTATACAGGTGTCTCACTTCCTTGGTTAGAATTATACCAAGATATTTCATGGGCTATAGTAAGTGGAATTTTTTTCTCTTGGGACTTTCTCAAATTTTTCATCCTTGGGTTATAGGAAAGCCACTGATATTTGCACATTTATTTTATAACCTGCTACTCTTCTGAACTTGTGTATCAGTTCCAGGAGTTTTCTGGTGAAAATTTTGGGGTCTCTCAGATAGATCATGTTGTCTGCAAGCAGGGATAATCTGAATTCTTCATTTCCTATTTTTATTCCTTTTATTTCTGTATCTTGTCTAATAGCTCTAGCTAAGACTTTGGGTACAATACTGAATAAAAGTGGTGAAAGTGGAAAATCTTATCTATTTCCTGATCAAAGAAGGAATATTTCAAGAATTTCACCATTTAGGATGATCCTAGCTATAGCCTTGTTACATGTACCCTTTATTACATTGATGCAAGTTCATTATGTTGGATCTTCTCAAAGCTTTTTCTGCATCTGTTGAGAGAATGATGTGATTTTATTCCCTGGATTTGTTTATGTTATGGATTACATTTATTGATTTGCATATTTGAACCAACCTTGTGTATCTGGAATAAATTCTACTTGATCATAGTGAATGACTTTTTAGATTCGTTTTTGAATCCGGTATGCAAAAATTTTGTTGAGAGTTTTTGCATCTGTGTTCATCAATGAGACTGTCCTATAGTTTTATTTTTTATTATATTTTTATTTGGTTTTGAGATTAGTATAATATTAGCTTCCCATAAAAAATTCAGGAGAGTCCCTTCCTTTGCTATTTTATGGAATAATTTAAAGACTAGCAGCGTTAATTGCTGTTGTTCAAATGTTTGGTAGAATTCTGTGCTGAATCTATCTGGTCCTGGACTTTTTTTTTTTTGGGGAGGGGAGATTTGCAATTACTTCCTTAATTTTATCATATGTTGTAGACTGTTTAAATAATTCAATTCATCCTGATTAATTTTTGATAAGATGCGCATATTAAGAAATTCATCCTTTTTTGGATTGTCAAGTTTTGAAGAGTATACATTTTTGAAATATAAACTTATGATTCTCTGAATTTCCTTGGTATCAGTTGTAATAACTTCATTTTCATCTCCAATTTTAATAATTTGAGTTTTCTCTCTTTTGGCTTTGATTAACTTGACTAAAGGTTTATCAGTGCTGCTGATTTTTTTTTTCAAAAAACTAGTTCTTTGTATTGTTGATTTTTTATGCTGTTTTTCTTGGCTCAATTTCAGATATTCTCCCTCGATTTTACTAATTTCTGCTTGCCTACTGCTTTTGGGATTAGATTGTTCTTGTCTCTAAAGCTTTAAGTTGGATTCTTAAGTTGTTTACTTGTGATATTTCCATTTTTTGATATAAACCATAAATGCTATAAACTTTCCTCTTAGCATCATATGCCAAAGATTTCAATATATTTCATCATCATTTATTTCTAGGAATTTTTGAATTTCCCTTTTGACTTCTATCTGAACCCATTCCTCGTTTAGTATCATGATGTTTAACTTCCAAGAATTCGTATATTTTCTGATATTTGCTTTGTCGTGGATGTCTAGCTTTATTTTATGGTGATCAGATAGGGTGTAGGATATTATTTCAATTTTCCTGTATATGTGGAGGTTTGCTTTGTGCTCCAATATGTGGTCTGTTTTGGAGAAGGTTCTATGGACTGCAGAGAAGAATGTATATTCCTTATTGTTGGGATGGAAGGTTCGGTAGAGGTCAGTCAGGCCCATCTTGTGAAGTCTTTGTGATGAATTGTTCCTCTAACTAACATATGATATTCTTCTGTGTCTCTTATGATTTCTTTTGGTTTGAAGTCTATTTTGTCAAATATCAAAATTGCTACTCCTGCTTGTTTTCTTTTTCCATTAGCTTGCAGTACTTTTGACCAGCCTTTTGCTCTGAGAGTGTGCCTGTCATTCATGGTGAGATGTGTTTCTTGAAGGCAGGAGATTGCTGGGTTATAATTTTGATCCATGTTTGTACTCTGTCTTTTGATTGGAGAGTTAATCCCATTAATGTTTAAGAAATACTTTTTGGTTCCTGACATTTTCTGTGTCCTGTGGTTTTTATGTGTGTATTTCTTTACTAGGAAGTTGTGTTGGTATTATTTTTAGCTTCTGTCATCTTGGATATGTTTGTCTTTTTCTTCAAACTTGCGTATCTTTTCTAGCATCTTTTGTAGGCCTAGTTTGGTGTTCATGTAAACCTTCAGCATGTCCTTATAGTGAAGATTTTTCTTTCACCCTCAATCATGACTGATAGTTTTGATGAGTATATTAGTCTGGATTGACATTTGAACTCATTCATGACTTTAAGAATATTTTTCCAAGCTCGTCTGGCTTTTATTTTTTCCACTGAAAAATCAACTGTTATTTTAATAGGCTTATCTTTAAATGTAACTTCTTGTTTTTTTTTTCTCTTGATGTTATCAGCACATTGTCTTTGTCAAATATCTGTGTGGTTTTCTCTATACTTTTGGTGGTGAGTTTCTATTTTGGGAATATCTGAATGGCTCTTGGACTTGGATAGGGATGTCTTTCCTTTGGTACAGAAAATTTCCATTAATTACAGTGTGAACAATTTCTTATAGAGTGGCATTTTGGTTTTCTTCTTCTGGTATTTCATGAATGGGCGGGTTTGGATTTTTTCAAGGAGCCCCGTAACTCTTGAATATTCATCTCCATTATTTTTTGGCTTTTTCAATATCTTTAATTGAACCAATTTGTTTTGCCATCTTATCTTATAGTTTGGATGTTCCGTTTTCTGCTTTGTTGTTTCTGTTGGTAAGACTTTCTGTTGAATTCTGAATTATAGGTAACTTATCTTTAATTTTAAACTTAACCTCTGTATTTTTTTTTCCAAATGCTCCATGCCTAGTTTTGTGTCTTCAACTGCCTTTTCATTTCATTTTGGTGTCAGTTGTGCTCCTGCTCATATTGACTAATGCAGTTACTTAACTCCTCTCAGATTTCCTCTTTTATTGTTTTCATCGTGGTAAAGCTCATGCTTTGAAAATCCTTGTCTTCCCTTTCTTCCTCCTGCCCACATGTCCACCCGAATTTTTGCTGTATGGGGGGTTATTCCCAAAAGTGGGATAGCAGGGTCATATGGCATTTCAATCTTTATCTTTTTAAAGAATCGCCGGACTGCTCGCCAGAGTGGTTGTATAAGCCTGCATTCCCACCAGCAATGTAGGAGTGTTTCCTTCTCTCCACATCCTCTCCAGCATTTGGTGTTGTTTGTATTGTAGATTTTTGCCATCCTGACCAGGGTGAGATGATATCTCAGGGAGGTTTTGATTTGCATTCCCTGATGGCTAAGGATGCAGAGCATTTTTAAAGATATTTGTTAGACATTTCAATTTCGTCCCTGGAAAAGTTTCTTTGAGTTCCAGGCCCATTTTTTAATTGTAATGTGGAGGGAAGTAAACTTTCCTACATTGCTGGTGGGAATGCAGGCTTATACATCCACTCTGGCAATCAGTCTGGCAATTTTTAAAAATGTTAAAGATTGAAATGCCATATGACCCTGCTATAGCACTACTGGGAATAACCCCCCATAATGCATAAATTCACTACAATGACACAAGCACAACCGTGTTCATAGCAGCACTGTTTATAATAGCAAAGTCATGGAGTCAACCCAAATGCCCAACAGTTGATGAGTGGATAAGGAAGATGTGGTACATTTATACAATCGAATACCTCTCAGCCACCAAAAAGATGAGTTAGTGAAATTTTCCAGGAAATGGATGGGATTATAAAAAATTATATTGAGCGAAGTATCCCAAACGCAGAAAATTACATGCTGTATCTACTCACTAATAGGTATATTCTAGCATCAAACCCCCTTAATGACATATTCAAAGATAAATATCTGTAATACCTACTTTAATTGCAAAGAGTATAAACAGGAGGGAAGGGGAAGGAAATCCCTCTTCAGAAAAGAAAAAGGAGAGAGAGGATCATGCTTCAGTAGAGAAAATAGGTCACCATCAATTATTGCAGGTAAATAGCGAGACATCTGGTGAAGATCACTCTCACTTCCCTTCCTGGTCACTGGGTTTGATCTCACCAATCAGGGAGGGTATAGAGTCTGGCAGATAGATGGTAATCATCCAGTAAATGGGAGAATGACCCCCTTCACTGCAGTCTATAGATATTCTATAGATAACTGTAAGGTCTATTTGATTTATGGTTTCATTTAACTTCACTATGTCTCTGTTTAGTTTTTGGCCTGTTGACCTGTCCAATAGTGTGAGTGGAGTGTTGAAGTCTCCTACTACTGCTGTGTTTAGATTGATTAGTTGTTTTGTCTCCTGTAGTGTTTGTTTGATGAATTTGTGTGCTTCCATGTTTGGTGCATATATGTTTAAGATTATAATATATTCTTGCTAGAATTTTCTTCTACTAAGATGAAGTATCAATTTGTATCTTTTATTGTTTGCTTTAGTTTGAAGTCTATTTTTTCTGATATTAAGGTGACAGCTCCTGCTTGTTTCCTCTTCCCATTTGCTTGGAGTACTTCAAACCATCCTTTTACCCTAAGGAAGTATTTATCTTTCAAGTTGAGGTGTGTTTCTTGGAGCCACAGAATTGATGGGTCATGATGGTTGATCCAACTTTAAGCCTGTGTCTTTTGATTGGGGAGTTGAGCCCATTGACATTACTAGTGAATGGTATTTAATGGTTTCTGAAATTTTGTTGATCTTGTAATGTTTGCCTTTTTTAGTCCCTCATTCTGCTCTTGTGCTGATATTATTTATTCCCTTTAAATTTTTTGATGTGCTTATCCTTCTCTTCCATCTTGCACATTTCTTCCAGTGTTCTCTGTAGCCCTGGCTTAGTGGCCATATAGTCTGTTAGTTCATTTTTGTCATGGAATACTTTTCTTTCACTTGTATTATGACTAATAGTTTTGATGGATATAATAATCTGGGTTAGCATTTGTGTTCAGAACTTGTGTGGTCTCTCTCCAGCCCCTTACAGCTTTTACTGTTTGTATTGAGAAGTCAGTTGTTATTTTAATGGGTTTACCTCTATATGTGACTTTGCTTTTTGTCTTATAGTTCTTAAGAGCTTGTCTTTAATGTGTATATTTGGTGTGTGGCATATGCCACAGGTTGTTTCTTTTTTTTCCCTGAGTATTTGGTGTTCTGTATGCCTCTTGAATAAGTATGGATATCTCTTTTTTTTTAGGTCAGGGAAATTTTCCTCTATTATCTATTGATTATGCATGGTGGATTTTCTTTTTATGTGTCTGTTTCTGGGATACCTATAATCCAAATGTTGGCCCTCTTGATGATTTCCCAGAGTTTCTGTATGTTCCATTCAAGTGTGTTTTTTAGCTTATCAGTTTCTATCATTGACTTATGAATGTTTCTGTCTTCTAGTTCTAAGACTCTATCTTCCACATGATCAGTTCTATTTTGAGACTCTCTATTGAATTTTCTTATTGCACTGTTTAGATTTTTTTTTGTTCCAGTGCTGTTTCTCTCTCTCTCTCTCTCTCTCTCTGGTGTTTCTGTTTGTTCATAGAGCACTTTGGGGATTCTTTTTAGATGTTTCTAGATCTGTTTTCAGGCTCACTATTTTTATTCTGTTTGTGTATCATTTGTTTGTATTTTCTTTTCTTTTTCCCCTATCATACAAGCTCAATAGATACACCGGTCATCTCCCTACACCTCTTCCCAGTCCCCCCTTGCACTCTCCCTTCCTTTTCCCTTTCCTTTAACTCCCTCCCTCCCCTTCTCCAAGTGCCTCCCCTTTCCTCCCTCCCATTCCCTGGATCATCCTTTTGTGTGAATGCCAAACCTCCCTCTGAGTTCTCCACCCTGCTGAAGGGTAAGAACTCAGCAGCATAGCCTGGAGCCATTTCTTGGGCTCCCCTTTAGTATAAGAACACTATTATGCCTGTTAATCTCGTGCCTCTAAGGATCCTATTGGTTGAAGCCTTCTCCCCTGTGATCCATGCTAGACTTTGAGGGGTCATTGACATGTCAGTCATGGTATAGGTCATACAAAGTCTGATTATGGCTACTGTGGCCCTAATTTGTGTGGAGTATCTTGCATATCATTAGTCCTCCCCATCTTACAATCTTGTCACCCCTTCTTCCGCAAGTTTCCCTGAGCTTTAGGGTGGGGAGAGATTTGGTTGGTCTGGTTCCAGGTGTTCTGAACTATGGTTTGTTGTTGTTTTCAGTTTTGCTGTTCCTGCACCACCCTTGGCTCCATCCTGATTGGTATTGAAGGTCACCTCCTAACGAAAGATAAAAGGCTGTTTAAATGAAGATCTTACTATAAGAGGAGACTCAAAGATAGAGAAAATCAGAATATGACACTGCAGTGAGGGGTGGGGGGTCAATGTCCCATTTACAGGATGGTTGCTATTTATCTGCCAGTCCCTACACCCTCCCTGATTGGTGAGATGAAACTTCCTCAGTCGCAAGTGACCAGGAAGGGAAGTGAGAGTGAGCTTCACCAGATGTCTCACTACTTACATGCAATACTTGTTCCTATTTTCTCTACTGAAACATGATCCCCTCTCTCCTTTCATTCAGGGGGGAGCTCTCCCCTTCTCTCCTTTTTATAATTTTTGCAATTAAAGTAGGAATTACAGAGATTTATCTTTGACTATGTCATTAAGGGAGTTTGGTACTAGGATCCACCGAAGCACATGGTACTTATACAGCAGTATATGTGCTGGTGATGCTAAGGTTGTTTTTGTGTATTCTTGGATTTCTTTCCTGAGTTTGTTTGTTCTTTTTAAAATATGTTTAGGCATTTATCTATGTCTTCTTGGAGCTGTTCTAACATATTTATAATTGATCTTTGAAATTCATTATCTTGGTTATTATTCTCTTGGACATCTTCCAATGGACTATCCTCTGTGGTATCTGAAGATTTGGATCTGGTGATCCTGAGGGGAGATATGTTTTATTCCATTCCATGTTCTGTTTTTCCTGGGTGAGATGTTGGCATTTTTAGGATGAGTAGATGTTGATTGTAGTCTCTCCCCCCCCCCCAGGCCTTTCCTCTCTTTATTCCTTGAAACTTGGTGATGTATGAAATTTTCTATTGGGACTTATTTACTGTACATGTATGATTACTAGGAGGGGAGAGGGAGTGCCGGTGCACAGGTTACTCAGAGCCCACTAGAAAGGCATCTTAGAGGCTCTATTTTCTCAGGCACTTAATGCTCTGGCACTGCCTTCCCTATCATGATGCCTTGCAAGATAATATGGTTTTTCTGTATCATTGTTAATCCTTTAATAAATATATCCACATTGTATGCATTTGTCTTATCTATAAATTTGTGTTTATATTCCTTTCCTAAACATTAGGCTTTGGGGATATTTTTTTTCTCCAAATAAATGCAAGCCCCTTTTAAAAAAATCCAGGATCATTGAAATTTCAAAGAATGTAGCCAAATTTCTTATCAAAATGCAACATTAATTGCCTTGGCTAATTGATGATAATGTTTGATGAAATCTGATTTTCACAGCATTTTGCTCTTATGTGCTCAAACTGATTACTCCTTATCTTCAGTTAATTCTTGTGCTTCTTTATTCCATGACTCCAAACTCTTCCATATTCTCCCAAAGAATAAGTTATAGATGCCTAAGTATTGCAAGTTTTCCTTGACAGAGCAAAAAATCCTTTATTACCAGTTGTAGGCACTTTTTCTATTGACAGTGCTTGACAGAACAACTCTAATGGAAAGTTTGTCTCCAGTTCAAACACATTTCAGTCAATAATTGCAGGCAGGAACCAACAGAACACTCTGACTATGTCAACAACAACCCAGGGAAGTATTTCTGTTCAGGGACACAAGCCAGCGTGTCCATTTAGGGGCACAACACAGTTCATTCTTTACTTAAGTCCACACAAGGTTCACTCATTACTGTAAGAGTGTTAAAGGTTTTGATAGTTATGTCTTTTGAATAGAAACCTGATAATAATGGTATCCCTGTTAAAGCTAACCTTCAAATGGTGAGTGTTGAGTAACTGAAAGTTATTAATTTAAATAAACCTTCAATTTTTTGAATATCATGCTCATCATTTAGGCTCTGAATAATTGAACTGGAGCATTTAAAAAGTATTGTTTTGAAGAATGCATGAGTACAGATGTGAAGAAAGGCTAAATGGGGTTGATTTATGCCTAATGTGACTATCATAAGGCAAAGTCAGTTTGATGTAGAGAATGCTTCATTTTTAAATATCATTTTGTGTGGATGCACATGAGCTATGAATAAAGTAGTTTGTGCACCTAATCATAATATAATGGTGAGAAAAAGGCTTTTATCACTTGTTAATGGGTGGAATCAAAGTAGCAGGAAGATGTAAGCTACAGCTATAGTGTTTGAGCGAGGTAAGGCTGATGCAGGAATAGGGTCTTCAATTCCTTATGGAAGTCATGGCTATAAGTCAAATTGTGCTGATATTCCTATTGTCGCTAAAAATAAATTTAGAAGCAGGAGAGTATCAGATGGGTGACTGAGAAGACTTGGAATTCTCATGAATTGGAGTTCATGCAGAATCATAGTATTGAAAGAACAAACTCAATTCAGTTATATAATATGGTGGCATTTTTTCATCCATATTGTCAGCTGATTAATATAAATGCCATAATTCCTAACTTTTTCAGCCAATAAATGATTAAAAGAGGTTATTACTGATACTGGAATGATTATAGTAACTAAAAATGAGAAGATATTTTAAGAATTTACTTAGGACTGGGTCA
Organism: Typhlomys cinereus; assembly: GCA_023101885.1. Lineage (NCBI taxonomy): Eukaryota > Metazoa > Chordata > Mammalia > Rodentia > Platacanthomyidae > Typhlomys > Typhlomys cinereus. Next base: position 7,365,742 of record JALPQD010000015.1, read on the forward strand.
GAGTGCATATATAGAGATGAGAATTCTATGATTGACCAAGTAATGTAAAATTTCAAGCTAAGGGTATGGTTTAGTGTGTGAATAGATATTCAGTGTTAATTAGATATAACTGCATCGTTGTTTAAATTAATAATTTAATTAGAGGAATTATGCTATGAATTATTTAGAAGTTAATAAGTTTATAATAGTTGGCTATGGTTATGAAGAATGGGATAAATGATATAATTAATATGTAATAAGTGAGGTAGTTATTAGGTTAATTACTTTTATTTGGACTTGCACCAATTTTGGGTTCCTAAGACCAATGGTTTACTTTTATCCTATAGAAGTTAAGAGAGCTATAGTTTTAAATATGATAGTTTAAACATGATTTAGCAGTTTTTATTTTTTTACTACCATTTATTTTTCTTTTTTATTATTCTCCCACATTTTATTTTTTTTCCTAAACATATAAGTTCAATAGGTAACCCACCCTTTCCCTCCCTTTACCTCTCCCCATCATTCGCCATTGTACTACCCCCTCTTCTCGCTGCCTCCCCTTTCTCTTTCCCATCCCCTGGAGCACCTCTTTATGAGGGCACTGAACCTCCCTCTGAGTCCTTCAACCTAGTGAGGGCTCAGGACTCAATGGCATACCCCAGAGTCCCTTTTTGGTCTCTCCATTAACACAGGAGCTCTATTGTGACTGTTTAATCTCTTGCCTCTTAAGATCTTATTGGGGGCTGGAGAGGTGGCTCAGGGGTTAAGTCTCTGCCTTGCAGGCGGAAGGTCCTGAGTTCAGATCCTAGACCCCACGTATAGACACCGGGCTGAAGCGGGGGCGGCCTGTGTTTCTGGTTCTAGTAGGGCGGAGCCTGTGAATCCCAGGGCAGAGTAAACAAGGAGGTGGAGGCGGTCCATGGTGGTTCCCAAATTCGTCCGTGGTTCTACACACACACACACGCATAATTGAATAAATAAAAAAAAGTTTTTTAAAAAAAAGACCTTATTGCCTGAAGCTTTCTGCCCTGTGATCCATGCTAGACTTTATCAGCCATTGTGGCGGTCAGGCAAAGTCCAATTCTGGCTGCTATAGCCCTAACTTGTGAATATAGCTGGTCCTTCCCATCTTTAGGCTCTTAAAATCTTGCCACTCCCTCTTCCATAAGATTCCCTGAGCTTTAGGATGGGGAGAGATTAGGCTGGTTTGGTTCCAGGTGAATAATGTAGGGTCTTTGGTATTCTGAATTATGTTTTTTTTTGTTGTTGTTGTTGTTGTTTTCAGTTTACTTTTTCTTTTTTTAATACATTTTTTATTATTTCCGCTCATACAAACTTAATAGGTACACTGGTTCCCCCCCTCCCTCTTCCTCCCCCCTACCCCTCTGCTCCCCCTCCCCTGACCCCTCCTTCTCCATCCCCCACTGCCTCCCCCCCAATTCCCGGAGAATCCTTTAATGTGCATGCCAGACTCTCCTCTGGGCCCTCCTCTCTGATGACGTACAAGGACCCAGTGGCATTTCCCTGAACCATTTCCTGTGTTCCCCTTAAGCATAGGAACACTACTGTGGCTGTCAATCCCTTGCCTCCAAGGATCCTGGTGCCTTTAGCTGATGCTAGACTTTGTGAGGTCAATAGTGTGTTGGACATTGCTCAGGGCATGCAAAGTCCTATTATGATTGCTTCAGCCCTAACTAGTGTGGAGAATCTTGAAAATCATTGCTCCTCCCATCCTTTTGCTCTTACAATCTTACCACCCCTTCTTCCGCAAATGTCCCTGAGCTTCAGGATGGGGAGAGATTAGGCTGGCCTAGTTCTAGGTGGTTGATAAAGAGTCTCTGAAGTTCTGGATTGTGGTTTGTTGATTTTCTTTTGCAGTTTTGCTGCTCCTGCAATGCCATTCACTCCATCCTGCTGGGTACTGTAGCCCCCCCCTCCCCGTCAGAGACAAAAGGCTGTTAAACGGGAGTCTTGTTATAATAGCACATTCAAGAGTAAATGTAATAAAAGTAGGAAATCTCAGTGGGGGAGGGGTCAATCACCCATTTGCAAAATGATTACTTTTTATCTGCCAGACTATATGTCCTCCCCTCCTGGTGAGATCATACCCCCTCAGTTGTACATGATCAGGAACCGTCTGTGAACTTAACCAGGTGTCACATTACTTACTTGCATTCCTTGATGGAGGCCTATTTTATCTGCTGTAACATGGTCCCCTCTCTCCTTGTGTCTGGTGTGGCCCTCCTACCCCATCCCTCTTGTTCATAATCCTTGCAATTACTGTATTACATAGGTTTACCTTTCAGTGTCTCAATGTGGGCTGGGTGAGTTTGGTACTAGGAGCCACCTATTAGGGAGTACATACGGCACTTAATTTTCTGGGTTTGAGATACTTCACTTAATATAATTGTTTCTAATGACATCCATTTCCCAGCAAGTTCCAGTAATTCATCCTTTTTGATGGCTGAGTAGTATTCCATTGTATAGATGTACCACTGTTTCCTTATCCACTCGTCAACTGTTGGACATTTGGGTTGATTCCATGACTTTGCTATTGTAAACAGTGCTGCTATGAACATGGTCATGCTTGTGCTATCGAGGTGAACCTCTGCTGCGTGGGGGGTTATTCCCAAAAGTGGGATAGCAGGGTCATATGGCATTTCAATCTTTAATTTCTTTAAGAATCTCTAGACGGCTCAACAGAGTGGCTGTATGAGCCTGCATTCCCACCAGCAATGTAGGAGAGTTCCCCTCTCTCCACATCCTCTCTAGCATTTGTTGTTGTTTGTATTGTGGATTTTTGCCATCCTGACTGGGGTGAGATGATATCTCAGGGAAGTTTTGATTTGCGTTTCCCTGATGGCTAAGGAAGTGGAGCATTTTTTAAGATATTTGTTAGACATTTTAATGTCATCCCTGGTAAAATTTCTTCTAAGTTCCAGGGCCCATTTTTTAATTGGGCCATTGGTTTCCTTGGAGTTTAGTTTTGTAAGTTCTTTGTGCGCTCTGGACAGTAGAGCTCTATCAGATATGTGGTTAGTGAAGATTTTCTCCCATTCTGTGGGTTGCCTTTGAGCTCGTGTTACAATCTCTTTATTTGAACAGAAGCTCTTTAGTTTCACAAGGTCCCAACTGTTGAGAGTTGGTATCAGTGACTGTGCCATTGGATGTCTGTTTAGGAACTGTTGGCCTAGCCCAATCAGCTCGAGGGAGTTCCCTATCCTTTCAACTATGGTTTTTATAGTCTCTGGCCTGATATCAGGGTCCTTGATCCATTTGGAATTAAGTCTTGTACAAGGTGACAAGTATGGGTCCAGCTTTAATCTTCTGCATGTGGAGATCCGGTTTTGCCAGCACCATTTGTTGAAGATGGTGTTCTTTTTCCATTGGATTCTTTGGGCCCCTTTGTCAAAGACCAAATGGCTGTAATTTTGTGGGCTTATATCTGGGTCTTCAAATTGATCTGTGTGTCTATTTTGGAGCCAGTACCAGGCTGTTTTTATAACTATGGATTTGTAGTATAGACTAAGGTTTGGTATGGTAATACCTCCAGCAGTGTTTTTGTTACTCAGGATTGTCTTTGCTATCCTGGGTCTTTTGTGCCTCCATATGAATTTTGAGATTATTTGGTCAACTTCTTTGAAGAATTGCTTTGGGATTTTAATTGGTATAGCATTGAATTTGTATATTGCTTTTGGTAGGATGATCATTTTTACAATGTTGATTCTGCCAATCCAGGAACATGGGAGGTCTTTCCACCTTCTGGTGTCTTCTGCTATTTCTTTCTTTAGGGTTTTAAAGTTTTCATTGTAAAGGTCTTTTACCTCCTTGGTTAGGTTTATACCAAGGTATTTCATTTTTTAGGGGCTATAGTAAATGGGATTGTTTCTCTCAAGGCTTTTTCACTTCTTTCATTCTGGGCATATAAGAAGGCCTCTGATTTTTGCACATTTGTTTTGTATCCTGCCACCCTGCTGAACTTCTCAATTAGTTCCAGGAGCTTCCTGGTGGAGTTTTTGGGATCACTCAGATATAAGATCATGTCATCTGCAAATAGGGATAGCTTGACTTCTTCCTTGCCGATTTGAATCCCTCTTATGTCCCTTGTCTTATGGCTTCAGCTAAGACTTCAAGTACAATATTGAATAGAAGTGGTGAGAGTGGACAGCCTTGTCTAGTTCCTGATCGAAGTGGGAATGCTTCCAATTGTTCCCCATTGAGCATAATCCTTGCTGTGGGCTTGTTGTACACAGCTTTTATTATATTGATAAAGGTTCCTTCCATTCCTACTGTCTCTAGCATTTTGATCATAAAAGGCTTTTGGATCTTGTCAAAGGCTTTTTCTGCATCTATCAAGAGTATCATGTGGTCTTGGACTTTGGACTAGTTTACATGATGAATTACATTTATTGATTTGCATATGTTGAACCAACCTTGTGTGCCGGGGAAGAAGCCTACTTGGTCCCTGTGAGTGATCTTTTTGATATGTTTTTGAATCCGATTTGCTAAGACTTTGTTGAGAATCTTTGTGTCTGTGTTGATCAGAGAGATCAGCCTATAGTTTTCTTTTTCAAGTGAATCTTTATTAGATTTTGGGATTAAGACGATATTAGCTTCATAGAAAGAATTTGGTAGTGTTCCTTCCCTTGCTATTTGATGAACAGTTTAAGGAATATTGGTGTTATTAACTCCTTAAATTTCTGGTAGAATTCTGTGCTGAATCCATCTGGTCCAGGATATTTTTTGGTGGGAAGATTTGAGATTACTTCTTCAATTTCCTTATATGTTATAGGACTCTTTAAATAATTCACAACTTCCTGATTCAATTTAGGTAGGTTGTGTTTACTTAGAAATTCATCCATCTCTTTTGTGTTGTCAAACTTCTCAGAGTACAAGTTTTTGAAATATGATGTTATAATTCTCTGGATTTCTTGGGTATCAGTAGTGATAACTCCATGTTCATTTCTAATTTTGTTAATTTGGGTTTTCTCTCTCTTGCTTTTGGTTAATTTAGCTAGTGGTGTATCAATCTTATTGATTTTTTCAAAGAACCAGCTTTTTGACTGGTTGATTTTCTCTATCGTTTTCTTAGTCTCGATTTCAGATATTTCTCCCTTTATTTTGCTAATCTCCTCTCTTCTATTACTTTTGGGATCAGATTGCTCAAGTTTCTCTAAAGCCTTAAGCTGCATCGTTAAGTTATTTATTTCTGATGTTTTTATTTTTTTGATGTAGGCATTAAGAGCTATGAACTCACCTCTTAGGACAGCTTTCATTGTGTCCCAGAGATTTTGGTAAGTTGTATTTTCATTATCGTTCACTTTCAGGAAATCTTGAATTTCCTTTTTAATTTCTTCCTGAATCCAGTTCTCATTCAGTATCGTATTGTTAAGTTTCCAGGAGTTAGTGTATTTTCTGTCTTTTGTTGTGTTGTGGATGTCCAGCTTTAGGCCATGGTGGTCTGATAGGGCACACGTTAGAATTTCAACTTTTTTGTACATGTGTAGATTCGTTTTGTGGCCCAGTATGTGATCTATTTTGGAGAAAGTTCCGTGTGCTGCTGAGAAAAATGTATATTCTTTGGTGCATGGGTGAAAAGTTCGATAGAGATCTGTAAGGTCCATTTCTTTAAGGGTTTGATTAAGTTCCAAAGTGTCTCTGTTAAGCTTTTGACCTGTTGATCTATCCCATGTTGAGAGGGCGGTGTTGAAGTCCCCAAGAATTATCGTTTGGGGGTTGATTTCTTGCTTTAGACGCTGTAGAGTTTTCTTAATGAATATGGAGGGGCCCGTATTGGGTGCATATATGTTCAGTATTGTGAAGTCTTCCTGGTGAATTGTACCTGTGACTAAAATGTAGTATCCATCTGTGTCTTTTATGATTTTCTTTGATTTGAAGTACACTTTGTCTGAAAGCATAATTTCTACCCCTGCCTGTTTCCTGGTTCCATTAGTTTGCAAGATTTTGGATCAGTCTTTCATTCTTAGGATGTGCCTATCTTTTGTGGTAAGATGAGTTTCCTGAAGGCAGTAGATTGTTGGATTGTGGTTTTTATTCCAAGTTTGTAATCCGTGTCTTTTAATCGGTGAGTTAATACCATTGACATTTAATGTTATAATGGAGAAATTATCTTTCATTCTGGACATTTTTCATGGTTAGTAGATTTTGTAAGCATGTTGTCTGATATTTATGTTTTGGTGGTATTATACTTCCCTTCTGTCCTCCTGGATATGCTTGTTCTTTTCTTCGAGCTTGAGTATCATTTCTAGCATTTTTTGAAGGCCTGGTTTGGTAGAGATGTATCCCTTCAAGTTGTCTTTGTGCTGGGAAAACTTTTCTTTCTCCCTCAATCATGACAGATAGTTTTGCCGGGTATATCAGTCTGGGTTGGCATTTTTGATCATTTAATACTTGAAGTATGTCTCTCCAAGCTCTTCTTGCTTTTACTGTTTCCATTGAGTAATCATTTGTTATTCTAATAGGTTTACCTTTAAAAGTGACTTGCTTTTTCTCTCTTGAAGCTCTCAGCACCTTTTTTTGTCTTGAATGTAGAGTGCTTTGACTATTATTTGCCGTGGCGATTTTCTATTTTGGTCATATCTGTTTGGAGTGCGAGATGCCTCTTGTATTTGGATAGGCCTCTCATTCTTTAGTTGTGGGAAGTTTTCATTTATGGTGAATTGAAATATTTCCTCAGGTGTGGTATTTTGAGATTCTTCTTCTGGTATTCCATGAATGCGCATGTTAGGCTTCTTCAGGGTGTCCCATATCTCTTGAATGTTCTTCTCAAGTATCTTTTTGGCTTTAACAATCTCTTCCATTGAGCTGGTTAATTCTCCCACTTTGTCTTCAAGATCTGAAATTCTATTTTCTGCCTCATTTGTTCTGCTGATAAGACTCTCTGTTGAGTTTTGGGTTGAAGATAACTTGTCTTTTAGTTCAATTTTAAACTCTGCCTGAGACTCTTTTAACTGCTCTATACCTATTTTTGTTTCTTGAACTGTTTTTCTCAACTCCTTCAGGTGCCTGTTGTGTTCCTGTTCAAAGTGGTTGATATGGTTGTTTAACTCTTCTCGGATTTCCTCTTTCATAGTATTAATCATGGTAATGATCATACTCTAAAAGTAGTTATGTTGGGTCTGGCTTTCATGGCTATTTTCTGTGGATTTGTTCTGGTCGGAATCCATCGTTATGGGATTGATTCTTTCAGTGGGAGATTGGTCTTCTTGGTTTTGTTTCTCATGGATCTGCACTTTGACTTGGGCATTGTTTTTTTTTTTTTTTTTTTTTTTTTTAGGCCCTTTCAGTTTCTGTGTGTTTTTCACTGAACAGATATAGTTGGTATTGTTACACTTGCCAGTTATTACTAGTGCTTGCCTTGGATGGGGTATGTTTGGTATTGTTATTGTTATATCCTAGATGAGGCTACTAGGCTGTTAGTACATCAGTTAAGTAACCAGGGGGTGAATATTAGTATGGTAGTGCACTTTTACAATTTAGTGTCTTGGTGAAATGTGAGGGTGAGTGGTGTACTCCCTGGAGTTGTATGTTTTTGGGGTGGCTGTATGAGGAAGTTGATCTACAGCAGTGATACTAGAAAGGATCAGTAAGATAAAAAAAAGAAAAAAAAAGTTTACTTATCTTTAGGCTGGATGTGATATAATGATTGTAGTGGAGTCCAGATGTATGGCCTGTGTTCCCTTTGTTCCTTAGAGTTTTGCTTGAGTTTCTTTTGGACTCTATTGAATTCTGAGTAGCAGTGTGTCTTCCGTGGACCACGAGCATAGGTCCCCGGTGGGCCAGAGAGGCACAGGGTCTGATGTTGATGGCAGAATTCTTCACCTGCGACCTGGGGGGGGGGGGCGGAGGCACGGGGTGGTGGGAGGGCGTGAGGGGCTGGGGTCCGGTGCAGGGCCCTGGGGGCTAAGCTGGTGGCCGCAGGGGTGCTGCTGGCGGGGCGGCTCCAGCGTGGGGGGCGGGTGTTTTCAGTTTTCTATTCTTGTACTGCCCTTGGTTACATCCTGATTGGTATCAAAGGTCATCTTCTAACTAAAGATAAAAGACCCTTTAAATGAAGATCTTAATATGAGACTCAAAGGTAGATGGAAGAATAGGTATTGGATGCAGAGCTCCGGGGAGGGGTCAGTTTCCCATTGTCCAGATGGTTACTGTCTATCTGTCAGCCCCTATACATTCGGTGATTGGTGAGATCAAATCTGTTCAGTCCCAAGTGACCAGCTGTACCAGATGTCTCACTACTTACATGCAATACATGACTAACAAATATCTTAAAAAATGCTCCACATCCCTAGCCATCAGAGAAATGCAAATCAAAACTACCCTGAGATACCATCTCATCCCAGTCAGGATGGCAAAACTCCACAATACAAACAATACCAAATGCTGGAGAAGATGTGGAGAGAAGGGAATTCTCCTACATCGCTGGTGAGAATGTAGGTTTATACAACCACTCTGGCAATCAGTGTGCTGATTTCTAAAAATGTTAAGGATTGAAATGATATATGACTAAAGTGTGTTCCACTATCTCATTTTCTTTGAGGTCCTTATTCCCCTTCCTTTCTGTTCATAATCCTTTGTGATTATAATATTACAGAGACTTACCTTTGAAAATGTCAATGAGTGGGTTTGGAACTGGGATCCACTTATTAGAGGGTTCATAGGGCCTCTAATTTTCTGTGTCTGGGATAATTTACTCATTATTATTTTTTATTCCATTTTCCAGCAAATTTCATCAATTCATCTTTTTTGATGGCTGAGTAGTATTACATTATATAAATGCACCATTGTTGGGCATTTGGATTGATTCCAGACTTTGCTATTGTAAATAGTGCTGCAATGAACAAGATTGTTCTGTCACTATGGTGAATTGCTGCATTATGGGGAATTATTCCCAAAAGTGAAATAGCAGGGGGCTGGAGAGGTGGCTCAGGGGTTAAGCCTCTGCCTTGCAGGTGAAAGGTCCTGAGTTCGGATCCCAGATGCCACGTATAGACGCCAGGCAGAAGCGGGGGTGGCCTGCGTTTCTGGTCCTGGTAGGGCGGAGCCTGTGAATCCCGGGGCGGAGGAAATGGAGGCGTCCATGGTGGTTCCCGAATTCGTCCGTGGTTCTACACACACACAGACACACACGCGCGCACACATACATACAGCACACACGCACAATTGAATAAATTTAAAAAAATTTTTTAAATTTTTAAAAAAATAGTGAAATAGCAGGGTCATATGTCATTTCAATCCTTAACTTTTTTAGAAATCAGCACACTGATTGCCAGAGTGGTTGTAACTGTAACCAAGAACCATAAGAGAAAATAAATCCCTTGTTCTCCTAAGCTGTTTGATGGTCATTTATCAGCAACCTTGCAAGCTGACTGCAACACCTCAGGTACAACTGACAGGACCACCCTAATCATAAAAATCCTAAGTCTCACTGACTGAAGGGGCTCAGGCTTGTCACACCTCCTAGAGCCTTGGTTGACCCTAAGTGTGGAGGGGCAACTGACAGACTTTTACATAGATACAGGAGCTCATCATTCAGTACTTAAAACAGCTCTTGGACCTCTCTCAGTGCAACAAACCTGGGTTCATGGAGCAATGGTAACTAATCTGTACCCATGGACCACAAAGCACGCTGTGGGCCTGGGCACAGGGAAAGTTTTCCACTCCTTCATGGTGATCCCAGAGCATCCATATCTACTACAAGGGAAAGACCCCCTCCACAAGATGCAAGCCCAAATCCATTTTATTGATGAAGAGATTACTATATCTTCCCCTGCAGATATCATCTGTGTCCTCAATTTGCAGGAAGATTATCAGCTTTTCCCATCACTCCATGTCCTCAATCTCAGACCCTCAATTACAAAGAGATGTCCCCAATGTTTAGGCAGAAACTACCCCCCCACCACCACTGGGTTGGCCTCACATTGGGCACCTGTACTTGTGACTTTATAAACGACTGGACAACCTGTCTGGGTTAAGCAATATTCCATGACTCCAGAGGCTCGACAAGGGACCTTACACCACGTAGAGAGACTAAGGGAATTTGGTATACTGGTTCCTTGTAAGTCACCCTGGAATACCCCATTACTTCCTGTCAAGAAACTGGGTGTGGGAGACTACAGACCAGTGCAAGACCTGAGGGAAGTGAACAACATACTGTTCCTAATCCCTATACCATCAAGGAAATTTGCCACAAAATAGACAAATCTACACTGTCTTAGATTTAAAACATGCCTTCTTTAGCATTCCTCTGCATAAGGACAGCTGGCCCATTTTCATCTTTGAATGGCAAGACCAAGATATGGGATTCACTGGAAAATTGAACAGGACCCAACTTCCACAAGGATTCAAAAATTCATCTACCATTTTTGATGAGGCCCTACACAAGGATCTACATTCCCTCCACCCCAGTGTGACTCTCCTTCAATATGTAGATGATATTCTGTTAGCCACCAAAGACATGCCAACCTGCTTAGAAGGAACTAGAGACTTACTCAGGACTTTAGTGCCTTAGGATATATGGTCTCAGCCAAGGCCCAACTCTGTGCCACTAAGGCAACATACCTGGGGTATATCCTGAAGGAAGGAAAATGATGGTTATCCCCTGTGAGGAAGGGTACCATCTTCAATATCCTGGTTCTGAAAAACCGTAAGCAACTAAGAAAGTTTCTCGGATCCTCTGGATTCTGCTGATTATGGATACCTGGGTTTGCTGAACTAGCCAAGTCTCTATATGATGTCACTTGGGGCTCTGACAAAACATTTATATGGTCTGAATCACAAGACCAGGCCTTTCAAATTATAAAAAAGGCATTGCTCAAGGCCCCAACTCTGGCTTTCCCAGAACTCAGTAAACCATTCCAACTCTACAATGATGAGACTCTCAGGGTTGCAAAAGGGGTCCTACCTTGGCCCTTGGGAACGCCCTGTCACATACTTGTTAAAAAAATTAGATCTGGTGGCTGTTGGATGGCCCCATTGTCTACACATCGTTGCAACCACTGCTCTCTTGGTAAAAGACGCAAACAAACTGACCCTGGAGAAACTCCTTGCAATCACAACTCCCCACTCCATAAAGGGGGTCCTCAAGAATCCCCCAGATAAATGGAACTATCTCAAGGCTCACACATTACCAAGCACTGCTCCTGAATCCCCCTCACACCCCCCCACAACTCTACCTCGAACCCAGCAATGCTCTTGCTGAATCTGGACTTTGAGTTACTCCATGACTGCCTTGATATTCTTCAACGAGCTCAGGGAACTCACCCAGACATGATGGATGTCCCCTGGCCACATCCAGATGTAACCTACTACATGGACAGCAGCAGCTTCATCAAAGATGGAACGAGGTATGCGGGGGCAGTGGTGGTGACTTTAGATGGCCGTATATGAACTTCTGCCTTGACCACAGGTGCTTCAGCCCAATGGGCTGAACTCATAGCCTTGATGAGAGCTCTCAGAAAGGTCCAGGGAAAGGTGGCTAATATTTACATTGACAGCCAATATGCCTTTGCCATGGCTCATCCAACACTAATGGGGACTCTTAACAGCTGAGGGAAAGACTATTAAAAACAAAGAAGAAATCCTATCACTGCTGGCCACCCTCTGACTACCCAAGAAATTGACTATAGTCCACTGCCTGGACATTAAAAGGGCAACTTTCCAGAAGCCAGGGGCAACAATGTAGCAGATCAGGTTACTAGAGATGCAATTATGCAATTATTTCCACCCCCATTACTCTACCAACCCCAATTTTACCAGATACACCCCCTATGATGAACAAGTTTATAAAGGTTTTGCCAACCTGCCTAACACCAAGATCAAAGGTAACAGGAGACTGACCACAGATGGATGTCTCATCCTCCCCAAAGCCTTAACAAAAACTTTAGTTAATCAAATTCACCAGGGAACCCACCTCAGAGAAAGAAAAATAAAAGAACTTTTTCAGGGCTCAAAAAACAATTAGTCTTGAACAAATAATCCTGGGACTGTGTCTCCAACTGCCTTTCGTGTCAAATGATGAACCCAAAGACTTCTAACACTCAACCCCCTCCCAACAAGAGGGAAAAGGGAACACTTTCAGGGAAGTGGACTTCACCGAAATCAAACCAGTTCAGTATGGCTATAAATATTTGCTGGTTTTTGTAGATACTTCTCTGGTTAGATGGAGGCCTTCCCAAACAAGAAGGAAACGGCTTAGATGGTAATCAAGAAGATTATAGAGGAGCTCATTCCAAGGTATGGTCTACCCTCTATTATTAGCTCAGACAATAGACCAGCTTTCACATCCTAGGTAACACAGGGACTAATTAAATCATTGGGGACTAATTCAAAACTACGTTGTGCTCACCATCCTCAAAGTTTAGAACAGGTAGAGAGGATGAATGGGATATTCAAGGAGACCTTAAAAAATTAACACTTGAACATGGCAAAGACTGGATGACCTTCCAGTGCGGAGGACCCCATACACTCAGGGGCTCACTCCTTATGAAATCATGTATGGGAGACCACCTCCAATCCTTCCCAAACTTCTAATCAAGATATTCACAAACATAAGTAATCATTCTTTTCTCAAATCTATCCAGTCTCTACAGATAACCCAAAAACAGATCTTCTCTCTTCTATGTCACATCTACTGCCTGCCCCCTGTCAAGCCTCATATCTTCCAACCTAGTATGGATATGAAGACACCAGATTGAAACCCTTAGCCTGCCCCCATTGGAAGGGACCACACACTGTCATTTTGACCACACCAAATACCCTCAAGCTAGATGGAATCTGGACCTAGGTGCATTACTCCTACACCAAACCAGCCTCCGCCAAAATGCCAGGACATCAATGGTGCATCAATGGACACCTGATGGCCCCTTAAAGTACAGCCTTCTTATACAACCTGTGGATAATTATACCCTCATCTGATTCAGTTTTTGTTCCCCAGTACCACCCAAATGCATATGCTCCCTGGTCCTGCCTTTGGCACCTTTCCAACTCAGAAATGGGAAAAATTATTAAGCAAACTCCTCTCCTACTTTTCCTCCTCCTCTGTCTCCCCAGGTTTTCTTGTAAACCTAGTCCAACTTTGGCCAATCATATCTCAAGATTTAGGGCTGTCTCCCGGGTGGGACCCCAGGACTTTAGGGACATACACTTATAACCTCTGTCCTGCTGGAAGGATCCACCAGGGTAAACCTTGTGCTAGAGAAGGACAATTTTACTGTGCTCACTGGGGCTGTGAATCCTGGTCCTAAAAACACGCTGGCACATCTCTACCTGGATCCAGATATAATGCTCTTCTTACAGAAAGACACTTCCTATAACCCTGACACAACTAACTATTGCAACCCTATACTGATCATCCTATAATCCTGGTCTCCTTTGATCCCTTGAAATGGGAGATGAGAAAAACCTGGGGCCTTCAGGATGAAATCTCAGGTATTAATCCAGGCACCATCTGTTTTAGTCAAGGTTCTCTGAAGAAACAATGTATAGAATGTAATATATAAAAATAAGTTTATTAAAAAATAACTCAATAAGAATAGTGTCCTTCAAGGTAGCCAACTGCAGTAGTCTCTTTCTTGACTGGAATGTTCCATAAAGTCAAAAGATCCTGAGAAAGTCTCAAGTCCTTGCTCCTCTGGAGGGTTGAAGATGCTGGGTTCTGATGTCAGTGAGGAACAGCGAACAGCAGCAAAGCCTAGAGACCAGGCTCCAAAAGCAGCGGGAAGAGCAACAATGTGATGGAAAAGGTGAAGCTCCAAGTCAGCCAAAGATGGAGGCAGCAGCAGTAGCAACAAAGAAGTCCACGATGCTCTAAAAACGAACGGCACACACAGAGTGGACTGCACAGCAAGTCAACACCGAATAAGGGAAGAGCAAGTCCCTTCTCCATGCATCCTTCTATTATCTGGCTCACCACTGGAAAGTACCACCCACTATGGGCAGCAATCAATCAAGTACCTGTAGACTTGATCAGGGGCCATTCCAACCATTAACCTTCCACAGCTCTACCCCAAGCAGTCTGCAACTGTCAAGTTGACACCAAAGTGCAACCATAACATTCTATCCCTTGACACAAATACATAACTATTATATTATGACCTTTCAACCCTTATTCCCATAGATATTATATTCATAAAAGACATTCTATTCAATATCAAAAATTCTCAAATTCTGACATTATAAAAAATTGAAATCTCTCAAATACAAAATACATTAAAAATAAAAATATATGCAATTTAAAAAATATAAAAAATAAAATATATATTATAAAATATAAAATAAAAATATAATATCAATATCAGTACAAGCTAAATAATTTAGCACATAATAAAATAGAAACATATCACAATAAATGAATATCAATTCAAAATTAAAAAATCATTTAAAAATATATACATCACATTCTATGGTTCACTGTCACTCATATATTCAGGATAAATCAAAGAATTCTAGACAGTTCCATTTGTACTTTATGAGTAGAACACAAGTGCTCTGAGTAGTTATAAGCCATATCTCTGTAACTGTCACGTACTATTAGTTGGTATTTAAAACTACTTTCCTCTACTATCCATTCTGTATTTCCTGTACCCTCAGCAAGTACTTCAGCAGGTCTTGGTTCTTTTCCTGGGGGTGTCACCCATACCTTCATTCCTGAAGGATCTGGGCAGTACACCATCTTGCCTGCATTGGGGTGTTGCAATTTTCCATTAACCTTAATCACAGGACATGGTAACACCAAGAATTGCCCTAACTGGATCTCCTGCACTCCATTTCCATTTATACTCTTCCTTGCCTCCATTGTGCAGACAATCCAGTTTCTCCTTGATAGTCTGGATGAATCACACCTCCTAATAGAGTTATTCCTTTCTTATTCTGTTAATTCAAAGGCATTGGAAACCCAAAATATTCAGGAGGAAGCTTTAATTTCTATTTCATTGGAATGTTTATCATATCTCCATGCAAAAGCATCCCTTGCTCTGGAACCAAAGCATCTAAGCCAGTAGAATACACAGTTGTGGGGACAGGAAACAAAAAATTTTCCTAATGGATTACTAGGTGGACAGTAAGAGGCACTATTCTAGCCTTCACCCCTTAGTTCCTGGACCCATGAATTCTGGCTATAGGAGATACAATACTATATATTGGGTGCTGATTCAAAGCATACACCGCATCCTGAAGTACTGTACTCCAACCTTTCAGGATATTACTACCTAACTGACAACATAATTGTGTCTTTAAAGGGCTGTCCCGCTGTTCTATCAAACCAGCTGCTTCAGAATAGTGGGGAACATGGTAAGACCAATGAATTTCATGAGCACGAGCCCATTGCCTCACTTCCTTAGCTGTAAAATGTGTTCCCTGGTCCGAAGCAATGTTGTGTTGAATACTATAGCAGTACACAAGACATTCTGTGAGCCCGTGAATGGTAGTTTTAGCAGAAGCAGAATGTGTAGGAAAGGCAAATCCATAACCAGAATAAGTATCTATTCCAGTAAGGACAAAGTGCTGCCCTTTCCATCTTGGAAGTGGTCCAGTGTAGTCAACCTGCCACTATGTTGCTGGTTGGTAACCCCAGGGAATGGCTCCACATTGGGATCTCAGTGTTGGTCTCTGCTGCTGACAGATTTGACACTCAGCAGCATCTGTAGCCATGGTGAGTGGAAGTCCATGTTGTTGAGCCCATGTACAACTTCCATCTCTACCACTGTGCCCAGTTTGTTCCATGGGCCCATTGAGTAATGATGAGGATGGCTGGAGAAACAGTTTGGCTGTCCACAGAATGAGTCACCCTATCCACCTGATTATTAAATGACTCTTCTGCTGAAGTCACTTTTTGATGAGTATTTACATGGGGCACAAATATCTTTGTATCCTTTGCCCATTTAGAGAGATCTATCCACATACTTCTTCCCCCAGATGTCTTCCTCACCAATTTTCCAATTATGTTCTCTCCAAGTCCTTGACCATCCAACCAACCATTGGCTACAGCCAGTGTGTAGTCGCACATCTAGCCATTTTTCCTTCCAGGCAAAGTGCACAACCATGTGCACTGGTTGAAGTTCTGCTCACTATGAAGATTCCCATCACCAGTGTCCTTTAGGGTTGTTGCAGAAAGGTAGTGTTGTAGCTGTCCATTTCTGGTGGCACCTGACTAGTGAGCAGAACCATCTGTAAACCAGAACTTAGTCTTTTCTTCTTCAGTTAGCTGATCATAGGGCACACCCCAGGAGGCCATAGGTGCATGCGTGGAAACAGGCATTGCAACAGGCTGAGGAACCATAGGCATTTGGGCAACTTCTTCATGCAACTTACTTGTGCCTTCAGGATCTGCTCGAGCCCTGTCTTGATGTATCATTTCCATTAGATAATGGATGCTGCTATGCCCATCCAATTTTATGACTTGCTGGGTCAGACAATACCCAAGTTATGATGGGCAACTCAGGTCACATGGTATCTTGATGACTCATTGACAAGCATTAAGTTTTCACCAGGGCCAAATAACAGGCCAAAAGCTGCCTCTGAAAGGGAGTTGTCTGCTGATGATGGCAGGGCCTTGCTCCACAATCCCAAGGGTCTTCGATGTGATTCCCCTATAGGAGCCTGCCAAAGACTCCAGACAGCATCTTTCTGTGACAGACACTTCCAATACCATTGGGTCTGCTGGATCATATGGTCCAAGTGGCAAGGAAACCTGTACAGCAGCCTGAACCTGCTGAAGGGCCTTCTCTTGTTCTGGGCACCATTCAAAGGTGGAAGCTTTCCGAGTTGCTTGGTATATGGGCCTGAATAACACACCCAAGTGAGAAATGTGCTGCTTCCAAAATCCAAACAGGCCCACTAAATGTTGTGCTTCTTTCTTAGTAGTTGGAGGGGCCAGATACAGCAACTTATCTTTTACCTTGGAGGGAATACCTCTGCATGTCCCATACCACTGAACTCCTAGAAATTTTACTCAGGTATATGGTCCTTGGATCTTGGTTGAATTTATTTCCCATCTTCTAATGTGCATATGGCTTACCAAAGAATTTAAAGTGGTTGCCACCTCCTGCTCACTTGGCCCAATCAGCATAATATCATTGATATAATGGACTGGTGTGATGCCTTGTGGGAGAGACAGGTGATCAAGAGGCAGAACAGTAAAGGTATACTTCTGGCCTTGCCAGCTGAAAGCAAATTGCTTCTGATGATCCTTATGAATAGGTATTGAGAAAAAATATTTGCAAGGTAAGTAGCTGCATACCAAGTACCAGGAGATGTGTTAATTTGATCAAACAAAGAAACTACATCTGGCACAGGAGCTACAATTAGAGCCACAACTTGATTAACTTTGTGATAATCAATGTCATTTTCCATGATTCATCTGTTTTCGGTAACAGGCCAAATAGAATTAAAGGGAGAGGTGGTAGGAACCACCACCCCTGCATCCTTCAAGTCCTTGATGGTCGCATTAATTTCTGCAATCCCTCCAGGGTTAAGTTACTGTTTCTGATTCACTACTTTTCCTGACAAAGACAACTCTAAAGGCTTCCATTTGGCCTTCTTACCATAATAGCCTTTACTTCACAGGTCAAGGAATCAATATGGGGATTCTGTCAACTTCTGGGTATATCTATACCAATTATACATTCTAGAACTGGAGAAATAACCAAAGGATGAGTCTGGGGACCCACTAGACCTACTGTGAGATGAATATTAGCCAAAACTCCATCATTCACTTGCTCTCCATAAGCCCCTACTTTAACTGGAGGGCCACAATGCTTTTCAGGATCTCCAGGAATCAATGTCAACTCAGAACCAGTATCCAGTAGGCTCTGAAATGTCTGATCATTTCCTTTCCCCCAAAGCACAGTAACTCTTGTAAAAGGCCGTAGGTCCCTTTTGAGTAAGAACAGGGGAAATATTAATAGCAATAGTCTTTGCTATTATGCTGAAGTCCTTCCACAAGGTGACTCAGCCTCCTATTCATTCAAGAGGTTCTGGATCTACAAAGTGACCTAAATCTGGAAACTGATTGACAGGTCCTGATTTTCTACTACCGTGATTCAAAGCAGGACTTCCTTCATTTGCTTTAGAAAGTTTCTGCTTATATAAATCATATAAACACTTTGTAGGCTTCTTATCAATTTTACTATTGGGAACACCATAATTAACCAATAACAAAGATCTAAGTGAGTCAGACCACCATGAATACTGTTCTTTCTATGCTGTGCATTATGGTTGGTGTGCTTGCTTTGCCACTGGTGATTCAATGCTGCCACTCAGTCCCTATTGCTCCTAGATCCACCTAGGCCCATTGTATTTAATTCTTCTAATTGAACAGCTGTATCACCCATTATTAGTGATGGTGCAAGAAGAGCAATGGTGGGGCACTTCAAATTTGGTGGAGCCCCTTTCACCAATTTTTATAATACAGTCTTGATGAAAGGCATGTCATCTGGCAGAATCCAGAGAGTTAGATTTTAAATGACAAATACAGTTAAGTATACCAATTTCCCTGAGTCTTTTAATCACATGGTCAACACCAAACCAAGGAATATCTGGTATCTCCAGCTCTCTTTCAGAAGGCTAAACACTAATAAATGTTTCAACCACCCACTCAAAATAAACTCTTGGCACCACTTTTAACTCTATGAGCTGCAGCATTAAACCTAAAATCTTCACTCAATGGACCCATTTCAATAAACTGTTGATCTAGTTTTATACTCCTTCCAACAGTATCCCACAGCCTTAAAAAACACTCTCAGTGGTATTCTCCAGATTGCTGTTTGAGCATGGTACAAAACTCATAAAGTTTTCTAGGAGTATAGCTAACCTCTTCATATATATCACACTTTCTATGTCATTTCTACAGGCCTTCTTAGACCTGAGTCTGATAATAGGCCTACAGGCAAACACAGGTGGGCACACTGCAATATCAGCATTGTCCTGAGGGAAAATCCTTACCCCCTCTTCAGCCAAAGAAGGTTTAGTTTCCTCAAGCAAAGGCTGAGACTGAAATGATGTAGGAGGTGGGGGTGGGGATTCATTCTCTACCAAGGGTGGTAAGACCATTTCCCTAGATGAAAGAGTCCCATCAGAATTTCAGGCTTCACTGCCTCAGCCTCCTCTGAGTCTTTCCACACAACATCCCAGTTTTCAGGATCCCAGTCCTTTCTAATCAGTGCTCTGACTTTAACTGCAGATGCCTTCTATGGCTGGGATCTCGATTTACATTGCAACTCAGACAATCTAATAATTAAAGCTCGAGTTTGATTTTCAGCAGTTTGAACCCTATTACTACTGGAGAGAAGATTCTTTTCCAGAGCACACTTAGAAACTTCCAAGTTGTTTACATGCATTTGAAGTTGATTATCTCTGAGGTCTTTCTTTTCCTTCTCTATTTTATCCAGAGATGCTACCAATGCACATTTAGAAGCTTTTAGATTTTTTACACTCATCTTGAGTTTGGTAATTTCATCTCTGAGATTTTTCTTTCTCATTTTATACTTTAGCCAGTGATGTTAAAAACAGCCAACCAGCATCATTATTTTCCTTATTTGTTCTTAGATTATAAAAAGTATTACATACAGAATCACTGAACATCGTACTCCTCACAACAGGTGAATCAGAACTATCCATCACCCCCACTTTTATCAGTTCTTTGGTAAGTTCACACCATGGAGTTTTGGTGATCTTCATATCACTAAGGCAGACTTTGGTAGCTAGAGGTTTCGTTGTGTTGGAAAACCAGTTCCAGATAAGCTCAAGCCTACTAGAGAAATTCATCTTTAAAATTCTGTTCCTCCAGAACCACTTCTGGTACCAAAATCTATATAAGTCAGGGTTATCTGAAGAAAAAGAATCTATAGAAGTAATATATAGAAATAAGTTTTTTTAATTTATTTCTGCTCATACAAACTTAATAGGTACACTGATCCCCTCCCTCCCTCCACCCCTTCCTAGAACCCCTTATTCCCTCACCCCTTTTCTCCCTACTTTCCCCCTCTCCCTCCCTATCTCCCAGTGCCTCCTTCCCCCATCCCTGCAGCATCCTTTAATGTGTATGACAAAATTTCCTCTGGGTCTTCCTCTCTAATGAGGTGTAAGGACTCAGTGGCATTTCCTAGAACTCTTTCTTGTGTTCCCCTTAAGTATAGGAAAAACTATTGTGTTGTTAATCCCTAGCTTCTAAGGATCCTAGTGCCTTTAGTCCATGCTAGACTTTGAGGGGTCAATAATGTGTTGGAAATTGCACAGGACATGCAAAGTCCTATTATGATTGCTTGAGCCCTAACTTGTGTAGAGTATCTTGCATATCATTACTCCTCCCATCCTTGTGCTCTTACAATCTTACCTCCCCCTCTTCCACAAATTTCCCTGAGCTTCAGGATGGGGAGAGATTAGGCTGGCCTAGTTCCAGGTGGTTGAGATAGAGTCTCTGATATTCTGAATTATGGTTTGTTGATTTTTTTTCAGTTTTGCTGCCCTGCAGTGCCCTTGGATTCATCCTGATGGGTATTGGATGTCAACCCCTGGTCAGAGATAAAAACCTGTTAAATTAGAGTCTTGTTATAAGAGTATATTCAAAGGTAGATGGAATAAAAGTAGGAGACTGCAGTGAGAGTAGGGGTCAGTCTCCCATTTGCAAAATGGTTACTTTCTATCTGCCAGACTATATGCCCTACCCTTCTGGTGAGATCATACCCCATCAGTTGCAAATGATCAAGAAGGAAAGTCTGTAAACTTAACCAGATGTCTCATTACTTACTTGCAGTCAGTCCTTGATGGTGGCCTATTTTCTCTGCTGTAACATGGTCCCCTCTATCCTTGTTTCTGGTGGGGCCCTCCTTCCCCATCCTTCCGGTTTATAATCTTTGCAATTACTGTAAGTATTACAGATTAATCTTTGAGTGTCTCTAACTGGGTTTGGTACTAGGATCCACCTATTAGGGAGTACATACGGTGCTTAATTTTCTGTGTCTGGGATACTTCACTCAATATAATTGTTTCTAATTCCATCCATTTCCCAGCAAATTGCATTAATTCATCATTTTTGATGGCTGAGTAGTATTCCTTTGTATAAATGTACCACATATTCCTTATCCACTCGTCAACTGTTGGACATTTGGGTTGATTCCATGACTTTACCATTGTAAACAGTGCTGCTATGAACATGGTCATGTTTGTGCTATCAAAGTGAATTTTTGCTATATGGGGGGTTATTCCCAAAAGTATAATAGCAGGGTCATATGGCATTTCAATCTTTAATTCTTTAAGAATCTCCAGATGGTTCGCCAGAGTGGTTGTATGAGCCTGCACTCCCACCAGCAATGTAGGAGAGTTCCCCTCTCTCCACATCCTCTCCAGCACTTGTTGTTGTTTGTGTTGTGGATTTTTGCCATCCTGACTGGGGTGAGATGATATCTCAGGGAAGTTTTGATTTGCATTTCCCTGATGGCTAAGGATGTGGAGCATTTTTTAAGATATGTGTTAGACATTTTAATTTCATCCCTGGTAAAGTTTCTTTTAAGTTCCAAGGCCCATTTTTTTAATTGGGCCATTTGTTTCCTTGGTGTTTAGTTTTCTAAGTTCTTCGTGCACTCTGGATAATAGAGCTCTATCAGATATGTGGTTAGTGAAGATTTTCTCCCATTCTGTGGGCTGCCTTTGTGCTCGGGTTACAATCTCTTTATCTGAACAGAAGCTCTTTAATTTCACAAGATCCCAACTGTTGAGAGTTGGTAGCAGTGACTGTGCCATTGGATGTCTGTTTAGGAACTGTTGGCCTACACCAATCAGCTCGAAGTTCCCTATCCTTTCAACTAAGGTTTTTATAGTCTATGGCCTTATATCAAGGTCCTTGATCCATTTGGAATTAAGTCTTCTTCATGGTGACAAGTACGGGTCCAGTTTTAATCTTCTGCATGTGGATATCCAGTTTTGACAGCACCATTTGTCGAAGATGCTGTTCTTTTTCCATTGGATTTTTTGGGCTCCTTTGTCAAAGATCAAATGGCTGTAGTTGTGTGATCATATATCTGGGTCTTCAACCCTTACCTGTTGACCTGTGTGTCTAATTTGGAACCAATACCAGGCTGTTTTTATAACTATGGATTTGTAGTATAGACTAAGGTTTGGTATGGTGATACCTCCAGCCGTGTTTTTGTTACTCAGGATTGTTTTTGCTATCCTGGGTCCTTTGTGCCTCCATATAAATTTTGAGATTATCTGGTCAACTTCTTAACAGAATTGCTTTGGGATTTTAATTGGTATAGCCTTGAGTCTGTATATTGCCTTTGGTAGGATGGTCATTTTTACAATGTTGATTCTGCCAATCCAGGAACATGGGAGGTCTTTCCACCTTCTGGTGTCTTCTGCAATTTCTTTCTTTAGGGTTTTAAAGTTTTCATTGTAAAGGTCTCTTACTTCCTTGGTTAGGTTTATATCAAGATATTTCATTTTTTTAGGGGCTATAGTAAATGGGATTGTTTCTCTCAAGTCTTTTTCACTTCTTTCATTCTGGGCATATAGGAAGGCCACTCATTTTTGTACATTTATTTTGCACTTGATCTTAGCCAAAAGGCCGAGAAGCGATGTACATTTATTTTGTGTACTGCCACCCTGTTGAACTTCTATATTAGTTCCAGGAACTTCCTGGTGAAGTTTTTGGGATCACTCAGGTATAAGATCATGTCATCTGCAAATAGAGATAACTTGACTTCTTCCTTGCTGATTTGAATCCCTTTTATGTCCCTTTCTTGTCTAATGGTTTCAGCTAAGACTTCAAGTACAATATTGAATAGAAGTGGTGAGAATGGACAGCCTTGTCTAATTCCTGATTGCAGCGGGAATGCTTCAAGTTTTTCCCCAGTGAGTCGAATCCTTGCTGTTGGCTTGTTGCATACAGCTTTCATTATATTGATAAAGGTTCCTTCCATTCCAACTGTCTCCAAGGTTTTGATCATAAAGGGCCATTGGATCTTGTCAAAAGCTTTTTCTACATCAATAGATAGTATCATGTGGTCTTGGACTTTGTACTGGTTTATATGGTGAATTACATTTATTGATTTGCGTATGTTGAACCAACTCTGTGCCTGGGATAAAGTCTACTTGATTCCGTGAATGATCTTTTGGATATATTTTTGAATCCGCTTTGCTAAGACTTTGTTGAGAATCTTTGCATCTGTGTTCATCAGAGAGATTGGCCTATGGTTTTCTTTTTTAAGTGTATATTTATTAGGTTTTGGGATTAAGACAATATTAGCTTCATAGAAGGAATTTGGTAGTGTTCCTTCCTTTGCTATTTGATGGAACAGTTTAAGGAGTATTGGTGTTATTAGCTCCTTAAATGTCTGGTAGAACTCTGTGCTGAATCCATCTTGTCCAGGACATTTTTTGGTGGGAATATTCGAGATTACTTCATCAATTTCCTCATATGTTATAGGACTATTTAAATAATTCATAACTTCCTGATTCAATTTAGGTAAGTTGTGTTTACTTAGGAATTCATTCATTTTTGGGGTTGTCAAATTTTACAGAGTATAAGTTTTTGAAATATGATGCTATAATTCTCTGGATTTCTTGGGTATATCAGGAATATAACTCCATTTTCATTTCTAATTTTGTTAATTTGTGTCTTCTCTCTCTTGCTTTTGGTTAATTTAGCTAGGGCTGTATAAATCTTATTGATTTTTTTCAAAAATCCAGCTTTTTGACTGGTTAATTTTCGGTATCATTTTTCTAATCTCGATTTCGGATATTTCTCCCCTTATTTTGCTAATCTCCTCTCTTCTACTGCTTTTTGGATCCGATTGCTTTAGTGTCTCTAAAGCTTTAAGCTGCAATGTTAAGTTTTTTCTGATGTTTCCATTTTTTTGATGTAGGCATTAAGAGCTATGAACTTACCTCTTAGGACAGCTTTCACTGTGTTCCAGAGATTTTGGTAAGCTATATTTTCATTATCTTTCGCTTTCAGGAAATCTTAAATTTCCATTTTAATTTCATCCTGAATCCAATTCTCTTTCAGCATCATATTGTTAAGTTTCCGGAGTTAGTGTATTTTCTGTTGTTTGTTGTGTTGTGGATGTCAAGCTTTAGGCCGTGGTGGTCTGATAAGGTACAGGCAAGAATTTCAACTTTCCTGTATATGTGGAGATTCGTTTTGTGGCCCAATATGTGATCTATTTTGGAGAAAGTTCTGTGTGCTGCTGAGAAAAATGTGTATTCTTTGGTGTGTGGATGAAAAGTTTGACAGAGATCTGTAAGGTCCATTTCAGTAAGAGTTTGATTAAGCTCCAAAGTGTCCCTGTTAAGTTTTTTACCTGTTGATCTATCCCATGTTGAGAGGGTGGTATTGAAATCTCCAAGAATTATCGTTTGGGAGTTGATTTCTCACTTTAGATGCTATAGGGTTTGCTTAATGAATGTGGGCGGGCTCTTATTGGGTGCATATATGTTCAGTATTGTGAAGTCTTCCTGGTGAATTGTACCTGTGACTAAAATGCAGTATCCACCTGTGTCTCTTATGATTTTCTTTGGTTTGAAGTCCACTTTGTCTGATAGTATAATGGCTATTCCTGCATGTTTCCTGGCTCCATTAGCTTGCAGAATTTTGGACCAGCCTTTTATTTTTAGGATGTGCCTATCTTTTGTGGTGAGATGGGTTTCCTGCAGGCAGCAATTTGATGGATTGTGGTTTTTTAATCCAAGTTTGTAATCTGTGTCTCTTGCTTGGTGAGTTAATTCTATTAACATGTAATGTTATAATGGAGAAATTATTTTTAATTCTGGACATTTATTATGTTTAGTGGCTTTTGTAAGTGTATTGTTTTGCTTTTAGGTTTTCCCTTCTGTCCTCCTGGATATGCTTGTTTTCTTCTTCAAGCTTGAGTATCATTTCTAGCATATTTTGAAAACCTGGTTTGGTGGACATGTATCCCTTCAAGTTGTCTTTGTGCTGGAAAATTTTTCTTTCTCCCTCGATCATGACAGATAGTTTTGCAGGATATATCAGCCTGGGTTGACATTTTTGCTCATTCAATACTTGAAGTACATCTCTCCATGCTCTTCTTGCTTTTACTGTTTCCATTGAGAAGTCATTTGTTATTTTACTAGGTTTACCTTTAAAAGTGACTTTTTTTTTCCTTTGAAGCTCTCAGCACCATTTATTTATCTTGAATGTGGAATGTTTTAATTATTATTTGCCATGGCAAGTTTCTATTTTGGTCATATCTGTTTGGGGTGTAGAATGCCTCTTGTGTATGGAGGGGCCTCTCTTTTTTTAAATGAGGAAAGTTTTCCTTGATGATAGTTTGAAAAATTTCCTCCGGTGTGTTGTTTTGGGATTCTTGCTCTGGTATTCCATGAATACATATGTTAGGCTTCTTCAGGGTGTCCCATAGCTCTGGAATATTTCTCTCGAGTATCTTTAGAAATGAATTTATTAAAAAATAACTCAATGAAAGTAGTGTTCTTTAAGGTAGCTGTATGCAGCAGACTCTTTCTTGACTGGAATGTTCCACAAAGCCAAAAGATCCTGAGAAGGTCTCAAGTCCTTGCTCCTCTGGAGGGTTGAAGACACTGGGCTCTGACATCGGTGAGGAATAGTGAACAGCAGCAAGGCCTAGAGACCAGACTCCAAAGTCAGCAGGAACAGCAACAACATGATAGAAAAGATCTTCACCTTTTTTGGAGGTGGGCTCCGATCAGCCAAGGATGGAGGCAGCAGCAGCAACAAAGAAGTCCATGATGCTCTAAAAGTGAATGATACATGCAGAGTGGACTACACAACAAGTCGACACAGAATAAGGGAAGAGGGAGTCCCTTCTCCTTGTACCTCCTATTATCTGGTCCACTAATGGAAAGTACCACCCACTATGAGCTGGGTTCTCCACAGCAATCAATCAAGTATCTGCTGACTTGTTCAGGGTCCATTCCAACCATTAACCTGCCACAGATATGCCCCAAACAGTCTGCAACTGTCAGGTTGACACTGAAATGCAACCATAACACTATCCAGCATCTGGATCCCCTACACCTCTGTTATCCTGCTCCTATTGGCCCTTAGCCCTAAAACCCCAACCTCAATCCCCACATACCTCCCAACTCCCCTCACCCCTCACTATAAGCTCCAGGCACCCACAACCTCCTTACTACTTCAGACTGGAAGCTTTCCACTCCCTCATAAATGCTTCTTCTTCCAACTTAACAACTGACCGCTGGCTATACATAGACCTGAGACCCCCATATTATATTGGTGTTGCCTTATAGGACCCTTTTCCACACTCCCAACTAAAAGGTCGGTTCCTCTCAATGACACCCAATCCTGCCCTTGGGACTCACCCTTACTATTGGGGACATCCAGTCAAATGGTACATGCTTCTTCTCTCAGACATATCCATTCCTGTTTCCCCCTACTCTCACATCTGCTACTCCAATACTTCTTATTCAGTCCAGACCATGAACCCCTCTAAACCAGGATATATGGCTTTCCATCAACTTCTTGCTGCCCTGAAGGACACATGGTTTGCTTGTACCTCTGGGCTCACACCTGTCTGGCCTACCTACATTTCCAGGACCCTAAAAAACCCGAACCCTCTATCCTAATTCATGTCCTTTCCTGACTACAATTCTACGAAGGAGAAGAGGGGCGCCAACATTTCCAAGTAACCTACTACCCCTCCTGCATGAAAACAGCCAGTCCCATACTCATTTCTGCTCTGATTGGGATAGGTATGGCTGGCTCTGCAGCTATAGATATGGCCACAGTGATATGGAGGAACTCAATTATCAACACCTTAATGCTATTATAGACCAGGATCTCAGTTGACTACACATAGCCACTTCTTACTTAGAATCTCAAGTCGGCACCCTAGCTGAAATGGTCTTACAAAATAGGAGAGGCCTAGATTTGCTCTTCCTTAAGGAGGGATACTCTGAGTCACCTGATATTTTTACACTAACCACTTGGGGGCCTTTAGGAATACACTCCAGGAATTAAAAACAAACCTGCTTAATCTCAAAAAAAAGAGGGAACAATCCTATATCTGGTATCACAAACTTTTTAATTGGTCCCCATGGCTGAACACTCTCCTTTCTTCCCTTGCTGGACCCTTAGTATTGCTGTTCCTGCTTCTAACCTTTGGCCCCTGTGTAATTAATGCTCTGGTAAACTGTTCAAAAATACATCTCAGGTATTAGACTATTAGTCTTTGAGTCCCATTACTTGGCCCTTGATACCGAAGATTCCTGTGAATCAAGGATTTAATTCAATTTCAAAACTCAAGGGGGGAATGAAAGGACAGAAGCAACTCCATTTTGTATTACAGCTGTCATTTGCTGCCTCTCTGACCTGCCCTGCCCTAACTGGAAATTTCCCACCCTGTTCCAGGAAAAACCACAGAATAGTACCCTCCAATCAGCTATCAGAAAACTTAACTGCACTGTTAGAAATGCTGCCAAACATCCTGAAATGGCTATGTTCTGTTCCAAAGTTGCTTTTTTCCCAGCACCAACCAATCACATTAACTGTAACTATCATTTCCTAAACCCCTCCTAGAATGCGCACCTGCTTGAGGCTTTTGCCTTTAGAAAAGAATCACCCTCTATGCCCTCGGGGTCGCAGTTTCAGTTCCTGAGCCTGACTGCATCCATAATCGATTAGTTATTCTCCTGTAATCAATAAACTGTTTCTGTTTAGCTTGCATGTCATTCCTCATGATTGCCACAATATTGGACCCAAGTTCTTTTCTGTGCTCTTGCCCCTCATGGATTCCATTTTTGAAGTCCATGAGTTCTGTTCTTTCTCTCCTCTAAAAGCTGTAACTTAATCCTGTACAGGTGTTCTGATTTTAATCTTTGACTCTGGAACACCAGAACCTGGATACATACAGACTCCTATAGAGTGATCCTGCAATGATGTGACATGGAGGACCTCAGAATTCCCCTTATTTCCAAAGGACCAAGCATACTCTCTCCCTGAATAGGGGTCTCAGACCTTCCACTCTGCACAACAGAAACACTCACTGTCTTCTTCTGCACAAGGGCCCACTAATCCTACTTTATTTTATTCCAAAGGATCCTCTGATCTTCCTTACTGAGCAACGTGATATACTATTCTCTTCTGCCCCAGGAGCCTAAGGCCTTAACCTCTGCCCAAATGCCTTCAGATCTTTCTCCTGCCTCAAGTGACCTTGTACCATCCCCATTGCAAAATGGTCTCAGATCATTTGCTCTACCCAACTTGGTCCAAAACCTTCATCTATGAGTAAGGAGTCTCAAAACTTTCTGATAAGGGGACTTCAAAACTTTGCCTCTGCCAAATTGGAACAGAAACCTTCCCTTCTGCTTAAGGGATCTCAGACTTTCCCCTCTGTACAAGGACCCTGAGGTCATCTCCTTTGCCAAAGGAGCTTGAGTCCTTGCCCACGGCCCATTGGACTTAAACCATCCTCTCTGCCCATAGAGCCTGTGACTTTCCTCTCTGCCTATGAAGTCCCCAAATCATCGCCTCTTTAAAAAGAAACCTCTGATCTTCCCCTATCTGTTCAGGGTTCTTACACCTTCCCTATCTATTCAAAAAAGTCTTAGAATTTTCCCTTCTGCATAAGGGGACCTGGACCTTCACTTATGCTTAATGAGTCCTCAGATCATCTCTGTTTTATAAAGGAACATTCCCCTCTACCTAAGGAGGCCAGGGGGAGCTTTCCCCAGTTATTTTGAAATACCAGGCTCCAGATTAATCATCAACCCTAGAATGCAGGCTCCCTGCTTCAAGCCAATCACCAGAAACAGTGTAGCTCCACCTTTCGTGTCAAGCCTATGGAAGATGAAGGTGCCTTGGAGATGGAGCGTTATTTGTGACTGCCATTTGGACTGTGGGAAGAGTTTAGGCTGCTGCCAGGGCTTGCAAGAGATTTAGAGGATATGGATATTGTAGACATGGTTATCTTTGTATCATTGGTGAAAGTATTTTCACAAACTCCTCTATTACATACTGTGGTCATGGAATTTCAACTTTGGACCAGGAGGCATGATTCCTTCCTATTATGAGTAGAAGCCCCCCTTGGATTTAGATAGCATGTTGGAGGTCTCCTGTGACAGAATGTTAAGGTCTAAGGCACCATCAGCAGAACTGGAAGGTCTTCGGCCCTCTTGTTCAGACATGTATGTCTGAGGACTCAGAGTGACAGTTTGAGTGCCCCTTTTCCAAAGGCTGAGATTTTGCCTACCCTCAAGCCTGGGGGATGATCTGAGAACCACTGAGAAAGAGGAAGTTTTCTGTTATGGGGCCTGTTTGGGTTGACAGTGAAAGTCTGGTGAATCCTTATACATAGCATATGTCTGAGACTCCCTGAACTCTTCAGATGCTCTGAGGTCCCTCAATATAGAAGGGGAAGGGATGACTTCATTTGTAAGAGGGCTTGAAGTAAAGCCTCCCTGGTCACAGTGGAAGATCTTAGGTCCCCTTGAGCAGAGGAAGTTCTCAAGCACTCTTAGACAGAGAAGGAAAGTCTAAGATCCAACTGGGCAGAAAGGAAGGTCTGAGACCTCCTTGGGTTGTTCAGGTCTGCTGTCCCTCTTGATCAGAGGGGAAAGTCAGAGGCCCCATTGGCCAAAAGAAAAAGCTCAGAGCCCCCCTCAGAACAGCTCATGGCATGAGATACAGTCGGGCCGAGGGACAATTCTGAGACCCTATTGAGTAGAGCAGCAATACCAGGTTACCCTGGGCAGTGAGGGAGGTCTGAGATTACCTTGGACAGAGGAGAAAGGTACAAAACAAAATTTCAGGGATGAGCCTGAAATCCTTAATTTATGGTTGGAAAACCCCTTCATCAGATTGCAAGGTCTGAGACTCTCTAGTGCAGAAATTTAGGGCATTCCTAATGTGCTGAACTCAAATGGGACTTTTGCCTTATAACAATGGTGGCTTTATATTTCCCTTCTTCCTGGAACCAAGGGGACCCTTATGATAGAATGAGTCTTACACCATCTTTTTATAAATAAATTTATTAAATCAACATTTTTATATACATGTTCCTTGCTTCACTCACTCTCCCCTTCTTTCCCACTTTCATCCTATCCCAGCCTCCTTTCCATCTCTACATGGTCTTAATTTACTTCCTCCTATTCTCCTGTTCTTTGGTCATATGGGTCCTGGAGTTCCATCTGTATCTTCTCTTCTCATGGGGATTCAGGCGTCTTTGGCAGACAGAAAGGCCCTTTCTTGGACAGCCCACTGATTTGGGTACCTCCCCTACCTCTGTCTGACCTCTTTTCCCCTAAGGATCCTACTGCCTGGAACTATTTCTCCTGAGATCCATGCAGGTCCATGGGAACAGGCTAACGTGCTCACCACTGTGCAGGTCTGATAAAGTCAAGTCTCATTACCATGTGTTCCTGACTGTGGCTGCCCTATCTTGAGTGGAGTCTGTCCAGCAATAGAACTCTCCATCTTTAGGCTCTTACAGTCTTACCGCCCCCCTCTTCCGCAAAATTCCCTGAGCCTCTGGATGGGGAGAGATTTGGCTGGCGTGATTCCAGGTGATCATTGCAGGATTACTGGTGTTCTGCATTCAAGCTGTTTAGTGTTGTCCATTTTGCTATTCTTGTACTGCATAAGGCTACATCCTATCTGGGTGTTGAGATCCTCTCCTATTCAACAATACGGAAACTGTTAAAGAAAATCCTTTATATAAGAAAAGGCTTAAAGGGGAGGGAACAGGAATAGGACATAGTAGTGGGTGGGGTCAAACTCTAGGACAACAGGCTGTTAACTAATCACTAACCCTTCCCTCTTCATGATAGGGAACACATGACCAGTGCTTCAAACCAAACACCAGTTGTTAGAAAGGAGACTGACTATGGATTGGATCAGATATCTTACTAATTATATGTCTTTCTTGACAGTGACCTTATTTCTCTATTGAACTTTGGTCCTTTGTCTTCCTTCTTCTTTGCCCTCCCTTCCTACTTTGAATCCTTCATCACTCTAAAGGGTAATAAAAAGATTTTTCCCTTTAGTTTGTTATTATGAGGGCTTGGAATTAGGTTCCATTGACAAGGAAGAACATACAATACAACATCTGGGTTTCTGTGCTTGGGATACTTTGCTCAGTATGCTTTCCTCTAGCCCCATCCATTTAGCAGTAAATTTCCTTAATTTGTATTTTTTGATAGCTGTGTGGTTTTCCATCATGTATATGTGCCATGTTTTCATTTTCCATTTGTCAACTGTCTGGCCTCTAGGTCGATTTCATGACTTGGCTATTGTGAATAGTGCTACAATGAACATGGATGTACATGTGTCTCTACAGTACAATAAAGCATATTTTGGGACTATTCCCATCAGTGGTATAGCAGGGTCATATGACATTTTGGTTTTTAGGGACCACCATACTGATCATCAAAGTGGTTGGACAAGTCTGCATTCCTACCAGAAGGAGATTCCTTCTCTCCACATCCTCTCAAGCATGTGTTGGTACATGTGCTGGATTTTTGCCATTCTGACCGGTATGAGATGATATCTCAGAGTAATTTTGATTTGCATTTCCTTGATGGCTAGATTAGGTGGAACATTTTTTAAGGTGTTTTTTTTGGACATTGCAACTTGTTCCTGGGAAAAATTTCTTTTAAGTTCCATAACCCACTTTCTATTTGGGTTGCTAATCTTGTATACCATCTTTGATAAAGAGGTCTTAAACATTCCTTTAACACCAAGGGTGCTCCCCTCTCAATTTTGATCAAGCGTGCTTCACACCTTTCTCCCATGACCAAGGGACCTCAGACTTTCTTCTGTGTCTGAAATGATTTTAGATTAACCAGGCCTCAGAGATTCAATTAGTGAGCAAGGAAACATCAGACCTTCCACTTTGGACAAAGGGGAACTCAACACTTTCTCTGACCAAAGGGGCCTCTAAACTTCAATTGGCAAACAAGCACACCCAGACCTTCCAACTGTGACCAAAGGGGACCTCAGACTTACCACTAGTGACCAAGGGGAACCTCAGCCCTTCCTCTCTGTTAAAGGAGGTCTCAGCCCTTCCTCTTCTGTTTAAGACATCCTCAAACCTTCTGCTGCTCAAGAGGGATTTCAGAATTTCACCCACTGACCAAAGGGCCTCAGACCTGCCTCTCTGGTCCCTTTATGACCAAGGGGGGTGGGAAACTCATACATTTCCACGTTTGATCCAGGGAAGTTCAGAGATTACCCTCTGTGACCCAGAGGGAGCTTCAGACCTTCCCCTCTGCCCTAGGTGGCCTCAGACCCATATCTGCTTGAGTAGGGTCTCAGAACTACATCCACTGACAAAACAGCCCTCAGATATGCTCTTCTGACTGAAACAACCTCATGACTACATTTTTAGACCAATGAGGCCTCACACCTTGCATTGACCCAGAAACTTTATAAGACCTTCTCTGTCTGTCACAGGGTGTTTCAGTCATTCCTTCCAGTCATGACAGACTCAGACCTTCACCTCTGCCAAGTGCAACTTAGATTTTCTCCTACTATGTGGTAGGTCTTCAGATTTTCCCAAACTGTTCAAGCAAGTCTAAGGTTCTTTCCTGTGATCAAGGCAACATCAGACTGTACCCTTCTTCCCAAGGAGGAGGCTTCAGATCATCTTCCAGCCCAAGAAGAACTCAGACCCTCTCTTCTGCCCAAGGAAAACTCAGACATACCTGTCTCCAAGAATTGGGAGCCCTCAACTTTCTACAATTGTCTGAGTGGCTTTCGGATTCTTTTGTTCTGGTTCAGGGGACCTTAGTCCTACCCTCTGCAGGGTAGGTGCCTCACAGACTTTTCCCTCTGGTAAAGGAGACCTCAGTCTTCTGTCCAAGGATCTTCAGACCATCTCCCTTCTCCTGGGTGGGGGGGGGTTGGGAGGAGGCCCAAAGAGTGCTGAGACATTCCCTTTCTACCCAAGGAACCTTAGGCCTTCCACCTTTGACATCAGAAGTTTGTCCCTGCCCAAGCATTAGACCTTTTTTCTAAGCTCAAGCTGGCTTAAGACCTTCCCTTTCTGCACAAGGTGGCCTCATATATTACCCTCTGCAAAGGGAATCTTCAGAATTTTCTGTTCCCAAGGGGTCCTCAGACCTTTTCTGATTGCTGAAGGTAGCCTCATACCTGCTCTACTTTGCTCAAGCAGGGCTCAGAATACCCGAGAAAAGGTTCCTCAGACGTGCATTTTTTGAACAAGAGGCCCTCACAAATATCTATTCTGCCTTAGGTCTCAAGGCCCTTGGAAAAAAAGGGAAGGTCTGGTGGACTTCTGACACAAAGGCTTTATTCTTCTTGCTAATAGAAGAAAAGTCTGAGGCTCCTTAGGGTAAAAGGAGAAGCAGGTATCACTTGTAAAGAAGATCAATGTGGGATGCCCTTATTTGTACAGGATTAAATGAGTTTGAGGCACCTTGGTCAAGGGAATAGGTGAAAAAAACCTTGGACTGAGATCATTTTGGGTAGAAGACTGCTAAACTCTTAAGCAGAGGGGAAATTCTAAGCCTCTGTTGGTCAGAGAGGGTAAATGTGAGATCATTTGGTCAGAGCCCTGAGATTCTACAAGTCAGAGGAAAATGTGTAAGACTAGACATAGAAGGGAGGAGGAAATAGGGCTAACCGAAGAACCATACACTACAGGAGGTGTGAGAATGACACCAAGTGCTGTCAAGGCACATGGCTGGTGGTGACTGGGGCCCGGGGTACAACACTGGCTCGGGTGTAGGGTAGGGTGAGAGAGGGGTTCTGCAGTGCCAACTGCAAACACGAAGCTTCCACATGGAAACTGTCCCCTCTGTTAACCACCATTGCCTTGTGTACACATTCCTTTTGTTTGGTCTCACTGCTCTGGCTTAAGAAGAACGCATCTCTCTGAGGCTCAGGGAACTTTGAAGAAGAAGGGATGGGAAGAATGTAAGAACCAGAGTGGGAGAAGGGCTGTCAAAGAGATATAATGAACTCTGGAACTCACAGCAACTGTGGACACCCACCAGCAGTTAATCAGGGATGGGGGAGCACTGAAAGGGCTCACCACACTCTGGAAAACTAATGATGGATTTGAGGAAGGAGAAGTTATTGTCAGCAATTCTGAGTCCCTGAGGAAGCTGCCACCAGATAGATACACATGTGTGTGTGTGTGTGTGTGTGTGTGTGTGTGTGTGTGTGTGTGCCTGAGGCTCCTCTCACCAGTGAATCTAGATCTTATTAAGCAGACAAATGATACCATCACAATTCCACACCCTGTCAACTTGACACCAAACACATCGTCTTCCTCACATTCTACCCCCCATCCCCTACCACACATGACACAATGAATTCTGTCCAACATCAAAATTCCCCACAGACATCAACAATTCCAAACTTCAAAACTTCAGGGTCCTGTCATAGAATATTAAACATAGCCCTATGACATACTACCTATCCACTAGGAGCACTAATCCATGGTACTGTGTGTGGTATGTACATCTGTCAGTTTATTTCTTTGTGGGCATTTGACCGAAGGTCATTGCCTGATCATGAATTCAGAAAGTATGAGACTTATGAAGCTCATTTCAATAAATTTTATGTGACAGGTTTATCTTTATATTGTTATTTTTTTGTGCCTGCAAGTGTGTATGTAGTTCTCTGTGTGTGTGTGTGTGTGTGTGTGTGTGTGTGTGTGTGTGTGTGTGTGTGTTTAATTAATAGTGTGTTTGAGTATCTATGCCTGTGGAGGTCCAATGATGACACCAGAAATTATCCTGGATTGCTCTTCCACCTAATTGCTTTCCTCTGTGTTTTCTGTGGATGTCTTCCAGGGTCAAAATTCCAGGCTACAGCCATTACCCACAACACACACCCCACCCCTGGCATTTTTATGTAGACTTTGGGAATTAGATTCTGGTTCTTTTGCTTATGAAGCAAAAGCTTTAACCCCTAAATCATGAGCCCCCAGAACCTGTATTGTTTTAAAGGAAATATGTTTATGTCATTTTGGTTACCAATAAATAAATATAAGCATAATCAGATAAAGGAAAAATGGTAAATTCTTAGGCTTACAAAAGATTAATCACTTAAAAATTAGTTTTTACTTGGTTAAGTAATAAGAAAGGTTTTCAAGAATTCAACCTTCCTTATGTGAGAGATATAGAGAAAATGAGAGCAAGCAAGAGAATGACTGACTGAGAAAAGAGAGAGAAAGAAGGAGAGAGAGAGAGAGAGACAGAGGATGTACTCCCTGGCATACAGATAGAGGTTGGAGGATAACTTTTATAAGTCAGTTCATTCCTTCTACCATGTCGCTTGCTGAGGATTTAAAATAGGTCACCAGGTTTGTGAGCAGGAGCCTTATCTGTTTAGCTTTCTCTCCCTGACTTGGCTCAGATGTGTTGTTTTAAGAAGAAACTGTCAGAAAGAGGAAGGTGAAAATAGAATCAAATCTAAAGAAAGAAAGCCAGAAGCATAAGATATACTTCTTCTAAAAAGAACCCTTTGCTAGGAATCTACATTAGCCACCATGGGAATAAAAGAGATAATGAGATGTCACTGGAGCTATCTGGAACATGTTGCCGTGAGTTTGATGCTTTGGGACTTTGGTGATGGAGCATTGTAGAACAAGGCCTCAGGAGTGCTAAGCAGATGTGATCCATGCTGGTCCTACGATCCACTTCTGAATGTTTCTCCAGACAGGTGGCAGCAGACCAGTCCCATTCCCTTCCTGAGGCCACCTGCAGGTTTCCATCCCTGTGATCCCAAAATACTGTTGCCTGGCAACAACAAATCCATTCATCATGACCTTAGAAAAATTTCAGAGTACCAATTCAAAAGGATGGAGATGAGGAAGAATATTTTGATGCTTGGAGGCTAGAGCAAAATGAAAAGAAAAACGATTCATTTTCAGACCCAAAACAGAACTTCTCTGCCTATAGAGAGGGGATCATGGAAAGATGTAAAATAGATGTTTGACAGTTTTGATATTCATCGAGTGAATTTAACCTCCATTTAGAGATTCCCTTCCTCTGAGAAAGAAAAAAAAAAGCATTTATCTGAGCCTAAGACTCTTTGCTGCTTAGAGTCAGGCACTAGAAGGGCAAGATTTATTCCAATATTATGTTTCCCCTCAAGGAGAGTTGTAAGGACACAAGTCGACATTGTTTCCATCTTTAAAGCAACAGAAGCCGACACAAAGCCGTGCACGTGCGCGCGCACACACACACACACACACACACACACACACACACACACACCGCGCACACACACACGGTTCCTTGGGACAAACTTCCACCATGGGAAACTATGCTTTCGTTGGGAAGATCCGACTCACAGAGCATACAATGGCTTCTGAGTCCCCCATTTGCTCTGTAATATTCTAATCGTTCATTAGCAAGACCTGGATGTCTCAAAATTTCTATCACTGAACTTCAGCCAGGAGGCCCACCTTTCCCCCAGCTTGACCTCCAGGCGGGACAAGGTGATAAATGGCTGTGTCACTAGCTGAGAGGAGTACGAATGATAGAAAGACAGGCACAGGGTCCCCATGAGGTGGGGGGCCCTCCCCATGAAAGTGACAGAGAGCAGCAAGGGCACTGAACTGGTGGTGGTGCCCACCCAGGACTCTCTGGTGCCTCGCCACCATCCAGGTTAAGGTAGGCTAGGATGCCACCATCTCTTTGGAAGGAGGGAGCAGGACTCATCAAACCCTGGAATTTGGGATCTGTCAAATGAATAACATGGACCACATTGCTACACTGCTTCACCTCAGGGGACATAGTTCCAGCCCATGCAGGACCAGGGGATTACAGGACTCTCTCTGGGCTTGCCCTCTGCATGTTATGGCCTCCTCAAGTCCATCTGGGCCATGTGAGATCTTCCCACCACACCCCTACAGTGGCCACAGGTTGCTCTGTGTCAGACGTAGGCTTGCTTCACCCAGTACTACATAGCCCGTGTGCGCTATGGACTCATCTTCCAGGGCCAGTCTGGCCCCTGGAACTTTCTACTAGCAGAGGCTTGGTGCCCCGATATTTTCCTGCAAGCGCAAAGGCACAGAGCTTTAGAGTGCACAGGCTCCCCTGTGTACACTATGGCCTCATCACCAGGCAGGAACATGAACACTGGTCATAAGCAAAGGATCCAGTTTATTTTCCCTGCAGGTGGACAACAGTCACCCAAGTTCCCTGAGCTTCCTGGGTGGCTGCGCACACACTCTCAGAACCCAATCCCCATTCAAAGGCTTCTTGCCTTGGTTTTGAGTTCTGACAGATGCCATGGGAATCACCACCAGCCTTCCATTGCTATGGCTAAATACCTACATACCACTTTCCTTTCTAGCCCAGTTTAACAAGTACCCAACCCGACATGTGGACAGGCAACTGCACCTGCTCCTCTGGCTGTGGTTCCTTTGCCCAAGAAGGCAACCTAGGAGGCTCTGGAGACCAATCCGCTGTTAGGACCTGGCACTAGCTCGTACCCCACACAGATTCAACTGGGAGGGCTTGGTGGGTTACATCCTGTGCCTCACCTAAAGGTCACTTCTGGAGCGCCCTCTCCTGTGCTGCCTGAGTTCACCCACCCACATCACAGTGTGCTTACTGCTGAGACAGACCATACCTGGGAAATAATCCAGGTGCTGTTAATCCTAATTTGTGACTTTAGGATTGCACAATACCTGGGGGATGGCTCAGACCTCGGGGATTTTCCTTCTTTCAGAGGAACTCAATACCTTGGGGGACTTCAGAAATTCCCCTATTTGTGGAGAGACCTGTCCTTGAGTTGATCCCAAGCTCCATGAGGATACTGGACACAAAGCAAATGATGGCACTCCTGGAAAGGTCAGTGTTCCACTTGTCTCCAAGCCACAAAGGGGCTCAAGGCCCTGAGGAGAGGCCAGCACCTGAGAACAGGCCTGTCTTCCAGTTTTCTCTTAGCTCCAAGGTGAGCCTAAACATTCAGGAGATGCCAGCATCTGGGAAGGTCCTGTCCCTAAGAGGCCTCAAGTATTCGATTAGCTCTAGGCCCTGAGGAGTTGCCAACACTCAAGAACAGACATGTCTTTGAGTTTTCTCCAAGAACCAGAGGAATGCAACAAACTGAGGAGATGCCAGAACTAGGGGAAAAAAGGCAACTTGTGAACAGGCCTCAGGAGATGCTGCTCAGGATAGGCTTGTCTTTAGGAAGTGAGGCCCTGAGGAAAGGCCAGCACTCAAGGATTAGTTTGTCCTCGAGCTTATGCCAAGCCCCAGAGTGAGCCTAGGGCCTGGGAAGAGACCAGTAGTCTGAGACAGGCCTGTCCTTGAGGTGCCTCCAAAGTCTACAGTGGCTCAGGCTCTTCAGGAGATACCAGAACTGAAGAACAAGCCTGTCCTCGAATTTTCTCCAAGTCCCAGAGTGACACAATGTCCTGAGGAGATGCCAGAAGTTGGGGACAGAATTGTCTTTGCGATTCCTCCAAGCCCCAGAATGACACTGGGTTCCAAGGAAGTGCCAGCACTCTCAAGAGGAGGCCTGACCCTGATTTGCCTCTAAGTCCAAGAGTGAGTCTAGAGCCCAGGGAGACTCTAGTATCCAGAGATGGTCCTGACCCTGAGCTGCTCCATGTCCCAAAGTGACACTAGGTCCTGAAGAGATGCCAGCACCTGGGACAGACCTATTCCCGAGTTGTCTCAAATCCCCAGTATGGCCTTAGGCCCCAAGGAGATGACAGCAATGGAGGACAGGATTGTTGTCAACTTGCCTCAGAGACGTAGAATGATCTTGGCCCCAAAGACATGCCAGCACTATGGGAAAGGTCTGTTCTCGAATGGACTTCAAGGCTCAGGGGGACTCCAGACCCTGAGAAGTTTCCTACCATAGAAGAGGACATGTGAACCCCAGAACTGACCACAAGCCCTACTGTGACCTCAGATTCTGAGGTCCAGTTAGTACTCGATATGCCCAGTCAAGGTGACCCCAGGACAAAGTGCTAACAGGTTGATGCAGAAGAAACCACGTGAAGAAAGGGAAGGAGAAGAATCACTCTCACTTGAGGGCCCTGAGTGTCACAACAGAACGCTTAGCAGGGCACTCAGCCCATCTGCCTTCCAACCTGCCTCCAGAAAGGAAGGGGCCTCATCCACTGGACTTGAAGCACCTGGGAGTCTGGACAGAAGCCTGAGGAAATCCTGCCTGCTGGAAAAATGCCCAGAGGACTGTCTGGCTTGCAACAGAGCTCCCGATAGACAGACATGTTACATGCTCCAATAGACTTGAGAGCAGATGAGGCAGTACCTGGCCCATCTTCCTTGCGCACTGTGGACTGGTGAGTTCCCCTTCTGCCCACTTCATCATCCCTAGAGAGACACCCCAAACCTCCTTTCAGACAATAGAGCAGCACAACTACCTATTCTACACCAAGGGCCCTCAGAAAGGCCCCCTTTGATCAATAGATCCTAGGATATGCCCCCTCTGTAACAAGATGGGACATGAAGAGACTTGTCCTTGAGCGGACAAAGACCAGGGAGATCCCCAGACTCTATGGAGATGGGAAACAGGGGAGTTCTCCAGCTGACCACAAGGCCAAGGGTGATGGCAGAACCTAAAGAGGTTTGCAGCCTTCAAGGAGATGCCAGCCCTGAAGGAGATAGTGCGCCTCATGGAGATGCTAGGCCTTGGGAACAGACCTGCCCTCTCATTTACACCAATCACCAGGGAGAAACAAGATTCTCCGACCTGATACCATTCCTTGAGGACAGGTCTGCCCTCAAGGTGATACCCATACTTAGGGTGAAAACAGAACCTAAGGGCATGCCAGCCCTTGGGATCAGGGTTGCACGTGAGGTGATTACAAGTCCCAGGGTTACACCATCACTGAAAAAGTTTGCAGCCCTCAAGGAGATGCCAGCCCTGGAAGAGATGCTGGGTCTCATCAAAATACTAATCCGTGGGTACAGGCCTGACATCACATTTAATACAGGACCCAGGGAGATCTCAGACTCTCCTGAGGACATATCATTTCTTGAGGACAGGTCTGCCCTCAAGTGGACACCAATACTCAGGGTAATTACAGAGCCAGAGGCTATGGCAGCCCTAAACATCTGAACTTCCTAAGAGGAAACCCCAACCTCTCCCTGGGTGAATCCAGAACTTGAAGTGATTGCAGCCCTCAAGGAGATACCAGGTCTTGAAGACATGGTAGGTCTCATGGAGGTGCTGGCCATTGGAGATAGGCATAACCTCAACTTTACCTCAATACCCAGGGAGACTCCCAGAGGAGACACTAGCCCTCAAATACAGGCCTGGCCCAAAATTCTTCCCAGTCCCTAGAGTATCCCCAGACCATGAGATGTCAACAGTTTTCATGGACATGTTTGCCCTTGAGCTGCCGCAGGGCTAAAACTTGTCCCCAAGCCCTCAGATATGAGAGAACTTGGGAAAAGGGTTGCCCTATGGCTTACACCAAGCATTAACACCATGTCAAACTGGGAGCAAATGCCCATCCTCCTCTGGATGGGCCAGCTCCTAAAGTGATCCCAAGCACTGAGATGAGAGAAAATCATATGTGGATTCCAGGGCTCGGGGATGTGTCACCTCTTGAGGTTGCCCTGGAACTCAGGGTGAACCCATGTAACAGTGCCAAAAGGTT
Source organism: Typhlomys cinereus (assembly GCA_023101885.1). NCBI lineage: Eukaryota > Metazoa > Chordata > Mammalia > Rodentia > Platacanthomyidae > Typhlomys > Typhlomys cinereus. The sequence continues at coordinate 7,406,316 of JALPQD010000015.1, forward strand.
GTTGCAAAAGGAACTGAATGTGGACAGTGAAGGAAAAGAACCACCCTCCCTGAGGTCCCTCCATGTGACAGCACCACACTCAGCAGGGCACTCAGCCTGCCTGCCTTCCAGCCTGTCCTCAGAAAGGAAATGGCCTCATGCACTGAGCCTGCAGCACCTGGGAGTCTGAATAGAAGCCTGGAGAAATCCTGCCTGTTTGAAAAATGCCCAGACAACTACCTGGTCTGCAGCAGAGCTCCCTAAAGTCATGGTGAGGCAGAATCCAGTGAAGACTTGAAAGCAGGTGAGGAAGTACCTGGCCTGTCCTCCTCTGGCCAAAGTGGACTGGTCAGTTACCTTTCTGCCCAAGGACCTCTGGGAACATTCCAATCGAATCCAGGAGATCTGGAAACTTTCAAATCCAAACAAGGGTGTGTCAGTCATTCCACCACTGCCTAAGGGAGTTTTATAACTACTCTATCACAAGAAGGCCTCAGGCCTTCTCCTCACCAAAAGGGTTTTGAATCTGTCCTCTCTGTCCAAGGAAGTGTCCTACCGTCCACTTCTGCCAAGAGAAGGCTCAGACATTCCCCATCTGCACAAAGTCTGCCTTTCAAGCACAGGGGCTTCAGTCCTACTCAGTCTACCCAAAGGGCCCTCCCATGGATCCCTTCTAACCTACAGGGCTTTCCATATTCTTCCTATGACGACTACATTCAACCATGCATTTCAAACCTAGGATGACACAGACTTTGGGCACCTATGCCCCATGTGGCATCTGACGGATCATGAATGAAGTAAGGAGACCCTTTCCTTTTAACTGTGGATACTTTAGAAGTGACCCCTCTAATAAAAGAAGGGTTGTAACTTCATCTGAACAAGGGAGGGCCAGACAATCCCCATTTCCCAGTTCATACTCTCACCAAGGGGGCCTTAGAACTACAGGGCCCAAACAGGAGGGTGCCTGAAGTTCCCCTCCTCACCAAATGGAGCAGGAACAATTCAGCTTTTTGATCTCGGGGCCCAGCTGGAGTCAGCAGAGGCCTGAATGCAGGATAACTGCTGAGTAATCTGTCAGCAAAAGTACAGGAAACAGGCTGGATGCCCACACCAAAAGGAACCTGCCTGCCAAGGGCCTTCCAGCATGCTGAAAGAATGTGGAGGCGACTGCCAGGCCTGCCGCAGAGCCCATGCAAGATTTCAATGCTGTGGTAGATTCCAGTGGTTGGGGGTATTGAGGAAAGGAAGTGTTCAGGTCATGTGCAACCAACCAAGGTCAGCTAGAGCCTTCTCTTTCTGCCCACAGACCTGCTACAACTGCCCTCAAGAGCTGTGCCTCTTCAGAAGAAAGGTCTTAGACCTTCATAATTCCCTGAGGAGCCAAATAAGTCTCAGAGGACTTTAAACATTCCTTCTCTGAGTGAGAAGAAATCAAACCTACATTTTCTTTCCAAGCAACTTCCAACTTACTCCCTCCAAACAGGAAACCTGAATACCTCCTCATCTTAAAAGAGGTTGCTGAGGTGTAACCCTTTTTACTAAGGGGTGGCAACTTAATTTCCTTGGAGATCCCACACTGATATGGGTGGGCAGCTCAATGCCCTTATGACCAAAGGGACCTCAGAACAGTCTGGAATGTGGTCTCAGAGGAAGCATGTGAACCCTGAAGTCAGGACACATGTTCCCTCAAGTTGGACTCTGGAAACAGAGAGACCTATCCTTCATGCCTGCACCTGCCTACCCAGATGAACAGAAGCTTCAGGTGCTCAGAGCTGGGAATGCTAACCAGCCTGTCAACAGAATACTCCTATTGCTGCCAGATCTGTCTTGGGGTTCGTGGATACGTGACTACTCTACAGTGTGTTGGTTATGATTGGGACACCTTAAGTATTCTTTTTGACTGACCGGGACTTCCTTATACCAATGCATAGTGTCCCAGGGGAGTCTACCGTCTATCCAATTAGCCAAAGGAAGTTCAGACATTTACAGTATGCCTGAGAAAGCCTAATACCTATTCTTGTGATTTATTTGGCTTCAGATTTTGTTCCACTTCCCAAGGTGGTCTCTGGACATTGACAGGACCTCATACTTCTGTAAATAAGATGTCCTTAAACCTTTCCGATCTCACCAGTGTGACCAGGTAAATACCCTTGTGACCAGAGGGATCTCAAGGTGCTCTGGGCCGAGGACCCTGACCACAATCCTAAAAAATTGAGTCTAGAACCTAGGTAACCTGCCTTCAACACGCTCAGCAGAAACAGAGGTATCCAATCCTGAATGCCATATCTTTGGCGGCTCAGAAGCTCCAGAAGGATACAGTCATGGGGATTGCCTTACAGCTTCTTAAAAGACAGTTCAGGGGGCTAGTGAGGTAGTTCAGTAGATAAGGCACATTCTGGCAAACATGGCCACCTGATGTCAATTTTAGCAAGGACACATGTTGGAAGGAACCTTGTCCTGTGACATCAACCTCTGCAATATGGTGGAACACTGTCCTCTGATCTCCACCTCTGCACCATGGCAGACAGATACTTCTCTTTCTCTCTTCTCTTATTCCTTTCTTCCTCCCTACCACCTTCCCTCCTTTCCTCACTCTAACTGCCTCCTTCCTGATGTTCTATCTCAAATAAATAAAAAAGCAAGTAAAATATTGAAATAAAAGGAATTCTCACAATGCTGTTAGGCCCATCACTGAATCACTTAAAGATATGGATGCATGAGAAACTGGAAGCTGATGCCTCAGTGCCTGGATCATCATCACCACCACCACCACCATCACACAAATAGCCTGAGGCTTTAACCTCCAGGGGCATTAAAACAACCTATCATCTCACATGAGTACGGAACACATGACCTGTGAACAAGAGAGCTTGAAAAACTCTTCCCTTCCTAAAGGTGTTCCACAACACGCCCCTCTAATCCAGGGTGTCTGAGGCACTCCACTTTCACTGAAGGAGACCTTGGATATGTCCCCTGGACTAAGGGGTCAATAAACCTTCCCAAAATACACAAAGGGAGTCTTGGAACTTCTTGAGATCTTTCCCCTTGCCCACTGAAATGTTGACAGAACAGGTCCCATGCAGTTTTTCTTGTGAGACTTGTATACATATCCACCATGAAATTCAACATACATATCTCAGTCCTGTCATGCCCAGAAAAAAATTTCCACCATAAAGACAACTTGAAGGCTTACATGACTACCAAACCAGGCCTTCAAAAAATGCTAAAAAAACAAAAAGCTGGTCCAAAATTCTGCAAGCTAATGGAACCAGGAAACAGGCAGGGGGAGCTATTATGCTATCGGACAAAGTGGACTTCAAACCAAAATAAAAAAAAATCGTAAGAGACACAGATGGATACTACATTTTAGTCACAGATACAATTCACCAGGAAGACTTCACAATACTGAACATATATGCACCCAATACAGGCTCCTCCACATTGATTAAGCAAACCCTACACAGCATCTAAAGTGAGAAATCAATCCCCAAATGATAATTCTTGGGGATTTCAACACTGCCCTCTCAACATGGGATAGATCAACAGGTCAAAAACTTAACAGAGACACTTTGGAACTTAATCAAACCCTTACTGAAATGGACCTTACAGATCTCTGTCAAACTTTTCATCCACACACCAAAGAATACACATTTTTCTCAGCAGCACACAGAACTTTCTTGAAAATAGACCACATATTAGACCATAAAATGAATCTCCACATATACAGGAAAGTTGAAATTCTAGCCTGCACCCTATCAGACCACCATAGTCTAAAGCTTGACATCCACAACACAACAGACAGCAGAAAATACACTAACTCCTGGAAACTAAACACTATGATGCTGAATGAGAATTGGGTTCAGGAAGAAACCATTATGTAAATACAAGATTTCCTAGAAGAAAATTATAATGAAAATACAACATATCAAAATCTCTGGAACACAATGAAAGCCATCCTAAGAGGTAAGTTTATAGCCCTTAATGCCTACATCAGAAAAATAGAAACATCACAAATAAATAACTTAACAATGCAGCTTAAAGCTTTAGAGACACAAGAGCAATTCAATCCTAAAAGCAGTAGAAAAGAGGAGATTAACAAAATCAGGGAAAAAATATCTGAAATTGAGATAAGGAAAACGATACAAAGAATCAACCAGTCAAAAAGCTGGTTCTTTGAAAAAATCAATAAGATTAATACACCCCTAGCTAAATTGACCAAAAACAAGAGAGAGAAAACCCAAATTAACAAATTAGAAGTGAAAATAGAGTTATCACTACTGATACCTAAGAAATTCAGAGAATTAAAAGGTCATATTTCAAAAATTTATACTCCATGAAATTTGATAACACAAAAAAATGGATGAATTCCTAAGTAAGCACAATTTACTTGAATCATGAAGCTTTGAATTATTTAAATAGTCCTATACATGAGAAAATCAATGAAGTAATCTCGAATCTTCCCACCCAAAAATGTCCTGGACCAGATGGATTCAGCACAGAATTCTACCAGACATTTAAGGAACAATTAATACCAATACTCCTTATACTGTTCCATCAAATTACAAAGGAAGGAACACTTCCAAATTCTTTCTATGAAGCTAATATCATACTAATCCCAAAACCTAATAAAGATACACTTAAAAAAGAAAACTATAGGCCAATCTCTTTAATGAACACAAATGCAAAGATTCTCAACAAAATCTTAGCAAATCACTTTCAGAAACATATCAAAAATGTCATTCACTGTGATCAAGTAGGTTTTATTCCAGGCACACAAAGCTCATTGAATATGTGCAAATCAATAAATGTAATTCACCATATAAACTAATCCAAAGTCCAGGACCACATGATACTCTGGACAGATGCAGAAAAACCTTTTGACAAATCCAACAGCTTTTTATGATCAAAACCCTGGAAACAGTTGGAATGGAAGGAACCTCTATCAACATAATAAAAGCTATATACAACAACCAACAGCAAGGATTATACTCAATGAGAAAAAACTTGAAGCATTTCTGCTTTAATCAGGAACTACTAGACAAGGCTGTCCACTCTCACCACTTCTATTCAATACTGTACTTTAAGTCTTAGCTGGAGCCATAAGACAAGACAGGGAGATAAAAGGGATTCAAATTGGCAAGGAAGAAGTCAAGTTATGCCTATTTGCAGATGACATGATCTTACACCTGAGTGATCCCAGAAACTCCATCAGAAAATTTCTGGAACTAATACAGAAGTTCAGCAGAGTGGCAGGTTATAAAATAAATGTGCAAAAACCAGTGGCCTTCCTATATGCCCAGGATGAAAAAAGTGAAAAAACCCAAATGAAACAATTCCATTTACTATAGCCCCAAGAAAAATGAAATACCTTGGTATAAACCTAACAAAGGAAGTGAGACACCTTTACAATGAAAACTTTAAAACCCTAAAGAAAGAAATTACTAGAGACACCAGAAGGTGGAAAGACCTCCCATGCTCCTGAATTGGCAAAATCAACATCATAAAAATGACCATTCTACCAATAGCAATATACAGATTCAATGCTATACCAATCAAAATCCCCAAGCAATTCTTTAAAGAAGTTGACCATATAATCTCAAAATTCATGTGAAAGCACAAAAGATCCAGGATAGCAAAAACAATCCTGAGTAACAAAACACTGCTGGAGGTATCACTATACCAAACCTCAATCTGTACTACAAATCCATAGTAATAAAAACAGCCTGGAACTGCTCCAAAATAGAAATATAATAAGGGTTGAAGACCCAGATATAAGCCCACACAATTGCAGCCATTTGATCTTTCACAAAGGGGCCCAAAAATCCATTGAAAAGCATCTTCAAGAAATGGTGCTGGCAAAACTGGATGTCCACTTGCAGAAGATTAAAACTGGACCTGTACTTGTCACCATGCACAAAAATTAATTCCAAGTGGATCTAAGACCTCAGTATTAGTCTGGAGACTGTAAAAACCCTAGTTGACAAGTTAGGGAACTCCCTTGAGCTGATTGGACTAGCCCAACAGTTCCTATACAGAAATCCAATAGCACAGTCAATACAACCAATGCTCAACAGATGGGATCTTATGAAATAAAAGAGCTTCTCTTCAGATAAAGAGACTGTAAACCAAGCAAAAAGGTAACCCACAGAATGGGAGAAAATCTTCACAAACCACATATCTGATAGAGCTCTATTATCCAGAGTGCACAAAGAACTTAGAAAACTAAACACCAAGGAGATAAATGGCCCAATTAAATAATGGGCCTGGGAACTCAAAAGAAACTTTTCCAGGGACAAAATTGAAATGTCTAACAAATATCTTTAAAAATGTTTCACATCCCTATCCATCAGGGAAATGCAAATCAAAACCTCCCTGAGATATCATCTCACCCTGGTCAGGATGGCAAAAATCCACAATACAAACACCACCAAATGCTGGATAGGATATGGCGAGAAGGGAACTCTACTACATTGCTGCTGGGAAGGCAGGCTTATACAACCACTCTGGCGAGCAGTCTGGCGATTCTCAGGGAAACTTGTGGAAGAGGGGGTGGTAAGATTGTAAGACGCTAAAGATGGGAAGGACCAACGATATACAAGATACTCCACACAATTAGGGCCGCAGTAGCCATAATCGGACTTTGCGTGACCTGTACAATGACTCAGATGCCAATCACCCTTCAAAGTCTAGCATGGTTCACTGGCAGCAGGATCCTTAGAGGCAAGGAATTATCAGTCATATAGTGTTCCCATACTAAAGGGGGGCACTTTAAGAAAGGGCTCTGGGTAATGCCACTGAGTCCTTACACCTCACTAAAGTGGAGGACTCAGAGGGAAGTTTGACATTCACACTAAAGGGTGCTCCAGGGAATGGGAGGGGGAAGGAGGGGGCACTAGGAGAAAGGGAGGGAGGGGGCTAAAAGGAAGGGGAAAAGGGGGAGAGGGTGCAAGGGGGACTGGGGAGGGGTGGAGGGAGGGAGGGGACCGGGGTATCTATTAAGCCTGTATGATTGGGAAAAAAATAAATATAATAAGAAAAAAATAATAATAAAAAACAAAAAAGAAATAAGGTTAGCTTTAGCTATCAAAAAGGAAAAATGAAACAATACAAAAAAAAATAAAAGCAAGCAAGAACAAACAGTCACTGTACAGAAGAGAAGAGAAAGAGAAAGATAGGTCAAGACAAATAATGCCCTAGGCTGCTCCACCTTGAACACAGAGACAATTAAATAGGTGTGTGTTTAATTCCTGATAGATTCTTTGTCAGAGAGGTCTCAAAGGCCCTCCAAACATTATAGGCTTCTGACATTGTTTTTGGTTGACCTCTGGAGCCAGAAAGCAAGATCCTATTACTGAAGAAGTGACAAATTTGGATCATAGGACATGGGACCAAAACACATCAGCTGCAACTGTTCAGGAAACCTCCTCCCTGCTGGGGAGCTTACGAAGTCCCAGAGAGTACTATGGAGACTTTTAACCTGTAACCAAAAGAATCTCACACTGCTGTTCTCTGCCCAGAAGGAGTCTGGCAGTTTGCAGCTTCCCCTTTCACTAAGATGACATTGGTCCACTCTAGTTTCAGGTCCCAGATGATAATCACAGAAGCGCAACCTGCAACCAAAGACACTTGCCTTGCACCCATCCACCAGAAATGGACTAGCCCCATCCTTCAGGCCCAAAATTGATTGTCCAAACACAAGATGGGACAGAGCCAGGGAAAGGCCACCCAGGCTGCTGAGAGAATGCTGACCCTGATGCCTGGCCTACAATACCATGTGAGATGTGGACACTGTAAACCCTGAAGGAGAGTTAGAAACCAAAGTAGAAGTGCTGGGACCTTCATCCACTACACAACATGACCAGGGACCTTCACTTTTCCTGGAAGGAAAGGGTATCTCTCGCTTCTGAAAAACAGGGCCAGCAAGTTTTTCTAGGAGAAAGGGATGTCAGACCTAAACCTATGTGTGATCAAAGGGGCTTCAGAACAGTACCACCTGACACGGTGACCTCAGAGTTTCCCCTATTCCAAAAGGACCAACATATTCTCTCCTTGAAGAGGTTTTCTGCCAAAGGGCCCTTAGGCCATCCCTTCTGCTCAAGGGACATCAGACTATCCCCTCTGCCTAATAGGCTTAAAACCTTCTTCTATGACTAAGGGATCAAGCATTCCCCTCTGCCAAAGGGGCTTCTAAATTTTGAATCTATCAAAAGAAAACAGAAACCTTCCCCTCTGCCCAAGGGGCTTCTGTCTTTCCTCTCTGT